>OU343217.1:277965872-278087693 GCA_910596185.1 Chrysanthemum makinoi
GGATAGCAATGATGTTTATAAGGTCTAATGCCTATTTCTTCTTGAGTGTTTCAGTTTATCTAAGTGTCTTAAATGAAGAGGTGTTTAAATACTAAAGGGTAATGAGTGATGAAGCTATGATTGCCTTTTGATGGAAGAAATTGGAACTTTAATGAGTACCAATGAATGAACAAAGATGACACTAAAGATTATGAGAGTGTCAAGTGGAGCTAAATGATCCTGAGATCTATAGTGACTTAGGATAACGTTTTGGAGAATATCCTAAAGGCTTTAAGATGGAAAAACTAGAATTTGATCAATTTTGACCAATTTTGAGGTAAGGATGATTATGATCAATTTTGTCATAATCGAAAGATTTCCAAAGCTAGATATGAGGGATCATGTGAGAAATCATGAGTGAGCTTGAGAGCGGAAGCGTAATGGGTTTAAGTGAAACGATAGATCTACAAGCGTCTTGAGTGTGATCTAGGTGAGTTATGTGAGAACGAAATATCTACTTAACTTGATAAGGACTCAATTTGCCTTAAGGAACTATGTCAGCTTTAGTGTGAAGTGTTCTAAGGACATGTTTGAAATACAATGATTGCAATTGTGATTTTCTGTTTGTCGGATCCCACGTTCCCTAAGAGTAGGGATCCGCCTAGCACAACCTTTGGGATCCGCCTATCCGCTAAGCGTAACCTTTACTAAAGGTATGCAACGATTTTGACAATGCATTATATTTCAAGGTTCGTTAAAGAGGTTCTAACACTAAGATATCAAATGTAAAATGTTTTATTTCATGAAAGAAATTGGATTACATTGATAAAGCATGAATACTAAGGATTGACCCTATTTGAAAAACTACTAAGTTCCTTGGGCGTTTTCACTAGAAGGATCATCAAATGGTTGATGAGTTTGTTTATCAGTGAATGAAGAAAGTCTTCATGAGAGATGTGTTTAGAGGTTCCATCATCTTGTTCACAAGTATTACACAACGGACTTTGAAATTGAGGATGGGTACATGATGTTATGATAAAGGCGATCAAGAACATTCCATAAGGGATGAGTTTGTTCCTGGAGCCTTGAAGATTTACAATTCTCCTTGCGAAGAAGTAGGCGAGATTGTATGGTTGTTGTGTTAGCAAACAATACATTATGAGCACAACAAGAGGTAAGGATTTCTATTTCCTAAGACTCCAAACATTTTCCCAGAGGATGAGTAAGAGAGCCTTGTACTCTTCTGATATCCTTTGTATAGATAATGTTTGGATCGAGTAATAGGGTCGTAGGTTTGCATATTAAGTGAGTTAAGTCTTGCGGGGAAGGTATGTGTGAACAATATGGACTAATTTCTTCATGAAAGTTGAAGAGAGAATCAAGAGACCAATCTTCGGTGAAGGCACATTGTCCATGATTTGGAATTCGGAGAATTTGAGTAAATTGCCCAAGGGTTAAAACGAACTTTTGGTTTTTGATCCAAAACCAAAGGGATAGAGAACGATCCTCTTTACGAACGAGTTCGACTTGATGGAAGAATTCCAATACAAACCTTGGACATATTTTCTCGTTAATTTCGAGAAGACATTCCAATCCTATGGTTCGAAGGAGGTATTGATACATTCTTCGATTGTAGAGGAGAGTGTCGACAATACGCCCTCGTGGAAGTGACGGTTTTCGAGATTATTGAACCCACAGACATGATTGCCAGGTATGTTGGGCTCAAGGGAGATGTTAGGAGTGTAGATGCTAGTGAGTGAAAAATCAAACTCATATTCATGCGACATAGCGAAACCTATAGGAAAGAGAAGTTAATAGAATGTGACGTATTACGGGTAAAACAATGATTACCTAACGCCAAGATGTTTATTAACAATGACATTTAACTCACTTAATGTTTGACATTCTAGTAGAATATATTTCTTTAGGAAGAAAGTGGTTTTTATTTTGCATGGAAAAATCATTATCCTAAGGACGTTCTACACCGTTCCCTTCATCGGGATCCGATAGCATACCTACAAGGGATCCGTGGATCCGTAGTAATAGAAGCAGATTTTTGATGAAAACATAGTTTTATAGTTTTATACCAAGATATGTGTATTAGCCTACATTTTCTTTTAGCATGCATTAATGGTTTCTATTGTATCACAAAAAGATACGAAAGATATAAATAAAAAATGTGAGAAAACACATTAAGATAATATACTAGATAAACTAGCAATATTTCATTTCAATGATAAGAATGATACAAAGGATTGGGTATATAACCCCAATGTAGATTAACAACACAAAGTATATGTCTCCGTATGAGAACTTCATCATAGGGAACACAAGAGCGATGAGTGTTAAGGCGATGAGCACGGGGTCGATGTAAACCATGTTGATGATGAACCTTCTTGGTCTTGGTTTGAGATGAGATGAGATGAAGAGGAAGATGAAGCTTTTGAATGAGAGGTAATTTTTGAAAGTGGAAGATTTGAAAAAGTGAGGATTTGATAGAGTGGACGATGGAGGGTTTATTTATGAGGAAGGAGGAATTTTTGAGATTTGTGTTTTGTTTTATTATTAGAAAGATATGATTTTTGATTATGAAATAAAACACAAGTTTTATATACCAATAATTTTAGACTAAAAGTAACACGTATATGAGAAAAGGCTTCCTAATGAAGCTACATGTAATACATGAATATGCACAGAAGATAATCATATAAATACCTATGTAAGCATACTTATTTTTACTGCTAATGTCATTTAGAGATAAGTAGAAAGTCAATCTAATGCCCTTAGGAATGTCTTTTACAAATGACACAACAAATGTCAAGAGACAATTTCGCTCCTTTGGTTTAAGATACCTTCTTAGGGAAGGTATTCTTGTTACCGTTTATTCCTATGGTTTGGTAGGTATGAGCTTTGACTAAGCAACATGACAAAGAGGATTAGTGCAATTAAATGAAGAATAAATAAAAAAAATGTTGTCATCTAATCAACATCCAAACAAAGAGTTTTAAAAGACATGGTGTTTGTTTTTATGAAAAACATTCTTTGTAGTTTTTCAATTAACCATGGATCAGACGTTTTTAAAGTACAATATACTTTAAGAAACTTGGTAACGGCTCGATGCCAATTGTGGAAAACTAGAAGGGGGGTTGAATAGTTTTACCAATTAAAACTTGTTTTAAACTATTTCGATAGACTTATGTCAATCTATTTGGATGTGTGTTGGATGTTGATAAACAAACATATAAAAGTGTGTAATGAAAAGATAAAGAGTAAGAAGCACAAAACCACAACACGAGTATTTATAGTGATTCGGCTACAAGGACACCTTCCTTGCCCTACTCCACTCCCCGAGTCACCTACTCGAGAGTTCGTAATCACTACACAACACCAACTCCTTATAGAAGAGAAGCCTTCACAACGTCGCCTACTCTTTTTCCGGTACTAGGCTAACCACCGGGTTCTTTACACCAAGGTGAACGATACCTATCACAACGTTGCCTACCCTTTATCCGGTGCTAGGCTAACCACCGGGTTCTTTACACCAAGGTGAGCCAAACCTATCACAACGTCGCCTACCCTTTATCCGGTACTAGGCTAAGTACCGAGTTCCATTACAATGGAGGAACTACTACCCAACACTACACAACACCTAATCCCAAAGGAGACCAACTCCTTGTTACAACATCATCAAGGATATCAATATCCTTGGATCCAATACTAATCTATCTTGTACATTGAAACACACCATATCGAATGTACACCTTAGGCACCTTTCACTAGTGTCTTGATCTTCAAAGCACCTTTCACTAGTGTCTTAATCTTCAAAGCACCTTTCACTAACGCCTTTGACTAGATCTTCGAGGCACCTTTCACTAATGCCTTTAGACTTGAATTCTAAGCACCCTTCACTAGTGATCTTAATACGGACGATCGACACCTTTCACTAATGTCTTCGTCTTGACTCTTCTAGACATCTTTCACTAATGTCTTCGACACTACACTTCTTAGAGAAAGAAAAGAACCATCAATAAGAGGAATTCAGTAGTCTTGATGATGAGGAAGCATGGCAACTCATGGACTTGAGTTTGCTTGACTTCAAAGGTGGTGATCTCGCCTTTAAGAGGAACCTAGAGAATCACACAAACACAAAACTACATACATAGATCACTTGGATCTGGGGTTAGAGAGTTTTTAACTCAATGAGAAAGTATGTAAGAAAGGGGCAAGAAATAATGAAGATATGGCTCACTATTTATAGAGAGAAAACATCTTCTGTTCCACGGATCCCACGGATCCCTCCCTTAAGGGATCCGTCTAGCGTAAATCTAGGGATCCGTGGGTCGCTCCTCTTTGCCCATGGGTATTTTGGTCATGGGTCATAGGTCATAGGTTATGGGTTGATCCAAGGGTATTTCTTTAGATACAATGTATCTAATGAGTGCAATGTATCTAGTCAAGTGAGTATGGGTCAATACCATGGGTTATGGATATGCTCCATGGGTTGTAGTTATTTTTTTTTACCCATTACATATAATGTTATGTATATTTGCCCAATATGTAAACACTAGTTGTTGTACTTATGTATTACTAAATCATAAAATCACTTATACTTGTTTTAGTGTTTTATGTGAAAACGTAGTGTGTTAGAAAACTATTGCTCAAACCATTTTATGATATTTTATTTGTTTTTTTAAAATGATTTTACGTTTGTTATCGACAAAACATTAGAAGATCGTAAAGTATAAATAAACGTTTTTATGGCTTATTTGTATTAACAATATGCAAAAGTAATAGCTGAATTTTTAAGCCAATTATTTCCATAATAAGTAAGTAAAAGTGTCTGAATTTTAAGCCTTGTTATTTAAGGAATGTCCTAAATGCATTATAAGGTAGTAATTTTTCATAAAAGGTGTAAAGAGCTGCTTATTTCATGTTACATACCTGATGCCTATACAAGTTCGTTTTACTTTCATAGTTAATCTAAAATCATTAATAAATGAATTCAATAACAAAATGTTTATAAAATTATTATTATTTCAATACAAAATAAGCAAATCAAAACACTATATTAAAAAGTAGTTTATTTTTAAGCAACATATAAATTGTTAAACACCATGATACACACCACTAAGGATCACTTAAGATCCGTTAGTTGATTACAACTAAGTAGGATAATCAAGCAATAAAAAACATATTATCGAATTAGAATTGCATTCCACAAAAAGGTGTAGATCGGGTGGGAACACCCTAACCCTGTGCCTTTTGTACCACCATTGTCCACCCACAAGGAATAGCTCGACAATCTCCCGGCCTAGTGGGCACCAACCGAGTGAGCACGAGCCAAGACCGATCCCCGAGCTCTTATTCCACAAAGTCTCTCCATTGTGCCCATAGGTTTTGCGGAGGTGGGTACCTATATGAAGCAAATGCCAAGGATGAGACTTGAACCTGGGTCAATTGACTCAAACACAAGTGCTCCAACCATTGAACTAATGCTCCATTGGTTAATTGGTGGATTTGTAACAATGATTATAGAGAAGAAATGTTTAGAACACTTAAGCAAACCGAAAATGAATGAACAAAGATTGCATTTAAACTAGGAATTGGCAGCTGTTGGAGTTAGTTGTGAAAGATCTACGTGCAACTCATGCGCCTAGTATAAAACTAGCCACGTGCACCTAACGTGCCATCAACTATATAGGGAAGAGATATAGTTAGAAGAGAAATATAAATAAGAAAAATGAGAAGAAATTTGAGCCACATATTTCAAATAAGGAGGAAAAATTTAAGGGGAGATGCATATATTTCATTAGGTGCATCTGAAATGTGCGGTTGTTCTCACTCTTCTCATTTGTATTTTACTTTTCATTTGATCCTTACTCCAACTATATATCCAAAATATCTCTTGTCACACCAAATGATTGTGTTTCAATGGCATCATTTGTTGTGTGGGAAGCTTCTCAACAAATGACTATGTTTGTTCGAGTCCGACATGTGAGATAGTTTGTAGTATAGATATTATAACTTACTTTTGTTTTAAAAAAATTGTTAAACATAAGTGAAAGCACAACAAGCATCTCAGAAACCCACATAGTTGTATAATTGTAACTTATAAGAGCAAAGGGTATCATGGTTCAAGTCATTGTGTGTTAGGTCACTAGATTTACCACACAAGCTTAATAGAAAGAGATAAAGGCAATTGAACAAGTAAACCAAACACACACACATGTTATGATGAAGACGGTTATGCGTAGAGAGTGAGTGAAGAGAATAACTTGAACAACCAACCTTCAAATGAAGGTTTACAAGAGTATTTATAGGAGGGAAGCTAGGGCAACACTCCTAGTTCCCATCCTTTCCTTATTGGACATGGGCCTAAGCTCATGGGCCTTCTACATAAGCTTAAGGCTAATAACAAACATAAAGGCCATAATTAAGCTAACTATTACATATGAGTAACTAACACTTGAATAAAGGTTTAGGAGTGATTCCAACAATCTCCCCTCAAGTGTTGGTGATGAAAAACGGTGAAGGCGTTGATGTAATAGTAGCTTTGACGCCTTCCGACATTCTTCTTTCTTGTGAGAAGAATTGCCTTGATTTGAACCATCTCCCCAATGTAGCGAGATAGTTTTCTTTGAACAGTTATGCTTTGACGCCATCTTTAACTTTGTTCTTTGATCATTGTTCTTTGTGATGAAAGTGATAGTATGTTGTTATCTCGCATCAAGTTCTGCCTCAGTCTCCTTCGCCGCTTCCGTTGTCTCCACGCCTTTCTCCAACATGCTCACACACTTTTTAACGTTGGATTACGCATCGATGAAGTTCTTTAAGTCTTTAACTTTGTAGATTCTTTGATTTGACGAAGAATCATTCTCACTTTTGTGTTGCTTTTAAGATAGAACTTCTTTGATGATGTTGTTGGTGTGAACAAGTGAGAATCAGACGATCATTCCGCCCCAGAGCTTCCATAAGAAGAAAACATAAAAACGGTTAGTAATAAGCGGATTCCGCACTTACAAGTTTGAACTTCGAGAGTGTTAACAACATAGTGTGAAAACACAACTCTAATTTACAAAGGCCGCCTTTGAATCGAGTCCCACAAGTGAGATAACACGATGTACCGGCACACCTACGATTCGATGAGTCGCCGAGGTACAATCAAGCATCACCTCACGATCGTAGACCGTTTGAGACCACTAAGCTAATCCACGGGAGTTGCCGGGCAACCCGCCGTGGTTGTTTGATGTTGACCCTGGCTAGAGTTTCCATTCAATCACTGAGGATCACAAATGTGAACCTCTCATAAATGTTCTCGACTGATTGCTAAGATCTGTGAAGGACTCGATAATGTACCACCGAAATTCTTATTGTTGAATATCAAGTGATGAAATGTCAAGTGTACCTAAGAGATCTTTTGATGAATCTCGTGGCTCTAGACTCAATAGTGCATTTTGGTTTTCCGAGAGACTAGGGAGAGGGTCTCCTTCTTCAATACCTCTCTAAGAGAAAGCCGATAGTTTACGTAGGGTTCCTCGTGAGAATGAAACAAGCTTCTGTTGAGAGAAACTTGAGTGGTTAAGAAGGTTTAGTGCATGCGTCATTGGGTCCATGACGACTTTTAATCTTCAATACCGGTGTCATCTAGTGACAAACAATAGCATATGAATTGAACCCGTGTCCCCCTAAGTTGAATAATCTGGAGGGCTATTTCTTTTCACCCTTTTCTTTGCATTTCTTTTAATTCTTCAACTCCTTCTTTCTCCGATTCTCATTTTCTCCTTTTATAATCATACCTAAGGACTTCTAAATTCTAACTATTGGTGGTGTCCTTGGGTAGATCCTCCTCGCTCAAGGATCATAGGACGGTTTTTCCTAACCTTAGTCACCTTATAACTCCATGACTAACCTATGTTGCCATAAAACCATTTTGAAGAAAATCTCTCAAAGGGTTTGTAAATGAAAAACATGTTTGAACCATCTGAGAGTTTATCTTTAGCATAAATACTCCCCTCCACATGTGCTTTAAGAGTTTTGACGAAAATGCACAGGAGGAAAGAGCGCGACTTTTGAATTGATCGACTCAAGATAGACATTCCCCCGCAGACACGGTTACGTAGGCATAGTTAAAGAGTTACATTGTCAGCTTTAAGGTGACAACTAGCCCTAATAACTATCTTGAAGGTGTGACAACCCCAAAGGTTGTCAAACCAGTCAAGGTTCATGTCTACCAAGAGTTTCTCGAATGGTACATTCTACTCGAACAAGTCCTTTGCGAGACACGCTACATCACTAGCTTAACTAGCTTGAAATTATTACCCGCCCCGACAAGTCTTTTCGAAGTTACCGACGCTTAAGATCTCGTCAATTCTTGGGTTAAGTCTTTTCACACGAGAGTTCATATAGCAAAACACAACATATTTCTTATCACGATTTTCTCCCCTCAAAAATGGCATATAAAGTGTTATTTTTTGAAAAGTTGAGAATAAATATGACCATTTCGAAAGTGCGGAAGAATGACCACTGTGAACAATTTGTGAACAAAGTTTTAAGTCAAGTACTCCCCTCAACAAGTGATATAAACGGTTGAGGTTTTGAAAATCATAAGGGAAAGTACTTGTTCTTTTGAGCAAAACCTTGAAAAGTGAAAGGTTTGATAGGTTTTACTCAAAAGTAAGAAGCTTTCGCTCCTTTTATAAGGATTGTGGCAATCGCCGCACTCACGTGGTCCTTTATTTACATGTACGGGTTGTACACTGTAATGTGTGCACAAGCCATAGACATAATAGATCATACATCCAAATTTATAATGAAAGAAGCAGCCAAGGGGTACCGTGTAGTCCATAGATGTCGCCAGAGTGTGAATCGGGCGCTGAAAGCCGATGATGTTTCTCCGGTCGACCACCAACATAGCTTCCAATCTTCAATCGATCCCTTCTATACAACCGCTCATCAATCATGGTGATGATCCTCTTCACGCCCTTCTTCCTGAGAATTCCATCGCTTAGGAGACCCAATCTTCTGATGTATATCCTTCAACCGATAAGCCAATCCGCCCCTAACCAACTTCAAAGTGTGATCTCCAAATTTGTGAAGATCTCTGCACGCCATCAAGCAATTTCTTTGAAGTTCACCGCGTAAACGACGAATGGTGTGCGATGAGTGTAAATTGTGAAAGCTTGGTTGATGTCGGAAGATCAAGCCGCTGTGGAGTGAAGTTGACACGGTCCGATAAGATTCAATGCAAGTCGGAGATCTTCTACACGCTTTTGATGACTATGCCCCTGATGAAGATGAGCACTGACTTGATGAATTCACGTTTTACTTCAGTGGAGAATTGTCTCATACGACCTCGACTTTGGCAAGGTACAAGTCTTCGATGTCGTTGATAGACAAATTCTCAAAGTCAGCTTCAGAGAATGCATAATCCCTTTCGTCTTGTCTTTTGACCACAATATTCTTGAGATAAGTGTAGTCCCATTTGGACGAAAGATCAACGTGTTTGATGGCAACGATGTTTTTAGTAATGAACACCGCATGTTGAGACTTCTGACCTGGCAGCCTTCAGTAGTAGATTCTTCGGCGCTCCGCCAATGATGAATCCTATACATTGCATCTCGGTCGTATGCTTCCACTTTGTTGGAGAACAAGTGATTAGCTCTTTCCTCGATAGCTATGCGCTTTGAGTATTCGGGCCGGGAATGGAAGTGTCAGGGATGTAGCGTATTTACTTGAACCATCGCCACCGTGAAGAAGAAATTCCAAGTCTTTGTTGAAGAAATATCCTGAATGGGATCCTAAGGTTCACCGTTGGCCAATCGTTGGTAGTGGTTTAGACCATCGGTGTAATATGGAGGGTTGTCCCGCCTGTGAAGTCGATGTTTGCTTTCCGGTTGAGCCAATCCATTTTATTAGACATAGCTCGAGCAATGTTGTCAAGGTGATATTCGACCTCGATGGCACTTTCGAGCTATCTTTCCAAGTTGAAAAGCTTCATTCTTGATTCGCCGCAACTCGATTTCGCCATCTTCTTTACTGGAATTTTTCTTGCGATCTTTGCATGCTCCAATGTATTACCGCTCACCGATCTTGACCTTCAAAGCAGGTAGGAGTGAATTAACAAGAGTAGAAACCATTCAAATTCCTCTGTTTATCTTCATCTAGCCATGATAGGACGCCGCCTTGGGCCTTCTTCTTCTTTCTTAGGCCTAGATGAGGATTCCGTTTCTCAGACTTTGTCGGTGAGGTGGTTGTTGTTGGGCTCATGGTATTTTCATCGCCACCACCCGTATACTCAAAGTGGTCACCGGTTTTTTGAGTCCGTGGTAACTCAATCCGAGGTTTATCGCCAGAAGAGCGAGGAGGAGATCTTTGTTGAGCCGAGTCCTTGTGGTGGAGGTGGCATTGAGTACTGAATCAAAGATGATTCACCGTGACTTCTTTTGTGCTTAGGCTCTTATCCTTATCTTGTTCTTTGTCTTCATCATCTCTTGAACGCTTAGGCCTTATAGCCTCTTCTCTCAATGATGACTTGAGTTGGTATTCCAAAGAATGCTTCAAACGCTTTAGCTTCATGGGAGGCAAACGTTGCAGAGCGTGTTGACATTTGTGCTACCAGCCGGTTTACTAATTCATCATCTGAGAAGATTGTAGTTTCAACTGAATTGATGCTCAAATTCATCGGAGTTGATTTCATGGCTTGCTTGGCTAAGTGTAAGAGATTCGATAAAGTTGTCCGGTATACATCTCCTTTGTCAGCTTCGAATGACCTCCATTAAGAACTTGTGAGTGTATCCTTTTATCATCTCGCCCATGCTCCCTTGAAGATCATCCTTCATGAGCTTCCGACATACTCCCTTTCAACTTTCATCTTGTCTTGCTCATCATGAAGATATCAGATCTGGTCACAAGAAAATCTAACTTCTTCTTAGTAATATTTTTCTCTCACTCGCTTGACAACTTTAATGATTCGATTCTTAGATTGAGAGATCCAAGATGGAGTTGGCTTTAATCGATCCGATGATGATTTGTTGATTTCTTTGATGGTGGTGGTGAAGAGTGAGAAGAAGAATATGATGATGAGATGTGAGGAGACTCCGTCCTTTGGTGGTTCAAGTTTCTTCCTTTGATCGTACATGACTATCTAGAAGAAACGTATCATACTCAACATCTTCTTCATTGCCAGACTTAGCTTGTTCATCAGCTTTGGCTTTGGCCGCAGCTTCTTCATCAGCCTTTTTACCTTCTAACTTCTCTCGACGGTTCTTCAAAATCATACTCAAGAGTATCTTCGACACGTGTATGTTGTTGTACCAAAGTGGTGGCACCGCATCCCTTATCGGGTTGATTAACCGCATCGTGACCTCGGTGAAGGTTGAGCCGCACCACTTGACCCTCCAGGGCCACCCATTTGTTCTTTTGCAAATTCTTTTGCCACATGTTGTAGTCTAAGGAATTTGAACTTCTTCCTGTATGAAGTATCCAGTTGCTCTTCTTCTTCATCCGAGCTTTCTTCATAAGGCACAAGTACAGAGTCTTCCTTTTCCTTTGTCACCGGGTGGACTTGGAGGTTTAGTCAAGCCAAGAGGTAGTTTCACTTGCAGATTCGAGTAGAAAGTCTCTTCATCTCGATTCAGAGCTCTGAGTCCTCGCCCATTAGCTTTCTCATGGTTCGTGCTTAGATATCCGGAATAGGAAAGCTTTTGATGGGAACTGTCCCCTTCGTGGAGGATTCCTCCGGGAAACATCCTCTCGACTCTCTGCTTGCCGCACTTCCAAGACTTCCTCTTCTCGTTCTCCTAGTAGGTGTTCCGTAATTTTATCATCGAGATGACCAACTTTGCCTTCTCGCATCGCTACTTGATACCTTTTGTATGTTTCAAGCTTTTTGATTTCATTTGTCGAAGGTGATCGGCAAAAGACGACACCGCTTTCTTTGTTGACGATTCCTTGATTCTCGACCGATAGGGTAGGCTCACCAACATATCATGATTATCCGGGTCATTGAGCCTGTGGAATGTCGGATGAAGTCCAAGTGCTCTCTCGATCAACAATTTCGTGTATCTGACATAGGGAATCTTTGAGCCAAGTTTCTTGTGAAATGACATCATGTCTTCCCATAGCAGCTTTCAATTTTGATGTCCTTTTTGTTGATTAAAGACCAGAAGATTTGTAGTTCCATGAGCTTGGGATGCTCATAACCACTATCACCACCAGAGACCGATTTGGTAATGATGATGTAGAGGGTTCTCCACGGTTGAGGAATGTTCTTAAGCTCCACATGAGAATGCTTAGTGATTATTCCTGAAGCTTCATCATAGCCAATATGAATCAGAATTTCAACCGCTCTTCAATAGGTGTGGCATAGAAGTCGGTTGGCTCGATTTCAGGAATTAGAAGAACATCCCGTAGATCTGCTTGTGTGATGGTGATTTGTTTGTGATTGAGCATCACAGTCACCGCACTTTGACCTTTGATCCTTTGCATTGAATTCCATAATTGTTGTATGTAGATCTTCGAACGTAGCAGAGTGTGAGAGCATATTCTCGTACGGATGATTCTTAAGAATATCCACAACAATCAAGCAAGAAGATTCTGAGCACGTGAGGGTTTCAAAGTCAACTCTGAGATTGTTCTTTACAATCTTTCTTGGATAGCCATTAGGGAAGATATCAAGAATTGTGAGAACCTCGTGCATCCACATTCATTTGAGCACCATGTCGCGATCCAAATAACATTAGCCAAAAGAACCAACATATCGAAAGACATAATGTTAGTCAACGGAAGGTTTTATTGTCTAATTATTGAATGTACAGGGTTAATGATTGTTACGAGTCCTAAGTCACTTGTTTGTCCAATAGTCCAATGACGCTGTGAAATGTTTCGTGAGTTAGTTAACTTTAAGTTTTAAAGTTTATGTTATCACTTATAGTTCACAACATATCAAACGCTTAAGTTTATTAGTGACATTATTGGATTCGTGACGTTATGATTCATTTATTTACAAGTTTGCACGCATAACAATTCAAAACGAAGGTTTGATCAAGGCTTATGCGTAGGAATAGTAGCTTATGCGCGTAAACAAGATAAGTATACGCGTAGATGTAAGCTTACGCGTAGGATCCCGACTTACGCGTAAGAAATATTACGCGTAAGAACAGGAGAACCTTATGCGTAAAACTTAAGCGTAGGCGTATATAAACCTTACGCGTAAGGATTACTCGTAAGAGTAAACCTTATGCGCGTAGAGTCATCTGCTACGCATATCCTTCACAGATACGCCAGAGTCCCATTGTAGACCTTACGCTGCAATAGCTTACGCGTAAAATTTCTCTTACGCGATAACTTTCTACGCCGTAAGGTGATCCTTATGCGAGAGTAACAAAGACCTTGATTCTCGAAGTTTTATGCGTAGCAAGCCTAAAATAAAATCATCATATCATCAATCTTAACACATATCTTCATTTTAAAACAGATTATGGCATGAAAACATGTTAAACAGCTTTACGTAGAACACATACGTAAGTCAAAACCCTAAAGTTTATGAATTACGCATAAGATTTCTAACCATAGGATTTGCACCAAACGTTTCTGGTAGGTCTTAGGTGTTGTGAGAGTCTAATAACCAAGTTTTAACATCCAATTCGCGGTGAATCAAAAATACCCAAACTCAAGAACATTAAACCCTAATTTCTAATTCACCATCAATTAGTGTTTCGGTTGTTATAGAGTTTAGATAACATTAATTCATCATGATAACAACATCACACAACAATCTTTTGACCAAAAACAATCACATTTGAAAATACCCAAAACCACGCATAAACCCTAATTTCACAAATCATTCAATTCGTGATTCAGGGTGAGTTTTGATGATTAAAATGGTATCATTTATGTCTTAGAAACGTTTTGACACAGTCCTTTTAACCATAAACACACAATCTTGATCATGTGTTCATACGCATACGCGAGAACACAAAACAAGATTATACAACGTTTCGACCGTTGGATTCATGTAAAAATCAAAACCAATGTTTAAAACACGTTAAGATTATGAAACAACTTACAAAATGATGATCCAAAACACGGATTTCTTGAACGAATTATATGCGTAGGATATGTTGGCTAGGAGTAATAAATGTGATGAAAAAGTTAGGTGGAAGAGTTTTTATTAAAAGTAACTTTAAACTTTTGCAGCTTTTGGTCCCTCCACCTTTTACTTTTTCATACAAAGCCATTTAACTTCCATTTTGGTTACCAAACAAAGATTTTAAGAAAGAACTTTGATGAAACTCCCCCTCGACTTAAGAAAATAATGAAAGGTTATAAATTTTAGACCGAGGAGTGTCAGTTAAACCAGAAAAGTTTACCACCATTGATACAAGAAACAACCAGAATAGAGTAACATGCAAGTACACGGATGTTTTTGAAACAGTTAAGAATTAATTTTCTCCCCCTCAACACTTGATCGGAAAAAAAATAATGAATTTTGAAAGATTATAGTGTTGACGGAAGAAATGTACTTGCAATGTTGAAAGAAAATAGATAGAAGAATATTTTTGTTGTTTTATCGGATTTTATATTTTTGTATTTTGTTTTTGAAAAATATTTACAAAAGAGATTTTGGTGTTTGACAGTTTTTTAAGACTGTTTTAGGAGTTCATCCAATTCCTCTTGAGTCAAACACCTCATACCAATCCGTTGGACCAACTCATTAAACCTAGCGGGAGGCAAGGCTTTGGTGAGAAGATCGCCAATTGGTATTCTCACTCCACAAAATATAATTCAACAAGCACTGCTCCACGGATCCTTGATGAAATGATATCAAGATCGATGTGCTTTGATTTCGAAAGTGTGAACCGAAGTTGCACGAGATCGCAATGGCACCATTGTCGCAGATATCGATTCTCAAATACGTAACCATAATATTTGAGTTGTGTTCTCATCCAAATGACTTGAGCACAACACGCCGACATGGCTACATATTCTCGCTTCGGTTGAGGACAGTGATGTACAATCCCGCTTCTTCGATTGCCATGACACCAGTTTATCATCAAGAAATTGTAAAGCTCCCAAGTACTTTTCCGTGAGTCTAAGCATCCCGCGTGGTCGGCCTCAAAAGCGATTAGTTCAAAACCGAATCCTTCGGATACCAGATCCCCAAGTTAATGGTTCCCTTTATGTATCAAAAGATTCTTTTAGCCTCAGAGAGGTGGGTTTCAGCTTGGTCGCGATCGATAACGAGAGCAAAGATATACGGCAAAGACAATATCGTCCGCTAGTGTTAGATACATGAGAGACCCAATAATACTACGGTATTTGTAGGGTCCACCAATTTCCCATGTAAATCAGCGCCTAGCTTCTTGGTATGAGCCATTGGTGTGGCATAGGTGTCACAAGTTTGCATTCCAAATTTGTTTAACAATTCAAGGGCATATTTGGACTGACTCAAGAAAATACCACGGGTGATTGATGAACTTGTAGTCCTAGAAAGAACGTAAGTTCACCCATCATGGACATTTCAAAATGTTTCTTCATTAGTTTTGCAAAAGCGATTGAGTACTTTTTATGAGTTGACCCAAAATGATGTCATCCACATAAATTTGAACAATTAAAATATGTTCCCGTGATATTGTATGAAAAGAGTTGGGTCGACCAACCTTTGGTAAAATTATTGGCAATGAGGAAAGATGATAACTTATCATACCATGCCCGAGGGGCTTGTTTGAGACCATAGAGAGCTTTCTTCGCTTTATAGACATGATTAGGGAACTCGATCAATGAATCCTTCGGGCGACCGACATAAACCGCTTTTCAGTTGTCCATTGAGAAAAGCAGCTTTTGACATCCATCCGAAGACCGCCATATTCATGTGAGCCGCGAATGCCGAAAAATCCAACAATGTTTCAAGACGAGCAACCGGAGCAAAAGATTCTTCAAAGTCAATACCCTCTTCCCGACGATAACCCTTAGCCACCGACGTGACTTGTTTCGATAACGCTTCCTTCAAAGATCCAATTTGTTTTTCCAAATCCATTTGAGACCAATGACGTAGACTTCTGTTGGTCTTTCAACCAGCCCCATACTTCAAGACGCTTGAATTGGTTGAGTTCTTCTTGCATGGATTCAATCCAGCTTGTCTTTGTCATTGCGCTCTTTGATGTTTTTAGGTTCAGATTGGTAAAAGTGAGTGCATAAATGCAATGTTCACCGCTCTGGTGAAGACGCTTGTCTCGTAACGACTATTGATTCGGGTTGCCAATAATATTTTCCAGAGGATGGTCTTTTGTCCATCTATGTGTGGAGGGTTGATGTTGGTATACATTGTGCAGATTTTGAGGATTCAAATGGTTTGTTGAAGATTCCGCGACATCTGGTGCAGCAGCCTCATTAGCAAACGGGTTAAAGAACGCATTTGGATCAAAATCTGCAGGTAGGGGTACTTCATTCGGAACATCATCAGCCGGTTCATCATTGTTGGAAGCGGTTTGTTCAACTGTTGTGTTGGAGTCAACTGGTGGTGCTTCTTCAACCGTAGTTGTTGTAGCAGTGTATCGTATAAGAGTATTATCGTGTTGAGCAACGAAACAAATGGATACACCGAGCACGCTCATCAATATCGCCATCAACAAATGGAGCAAATAACCTTTCCATTTGTTGACGAAAGTGTCGGGGCTTTGTTCACCGATGATGGGGTTTGGGGAAGTTTAAGCGGTTGTGTCCGGTTCCAAGTCGTTATACTCATAAGCCATTTCCGTAAGTTCATCAAAATGAGCATGAATCGCTTCCATAACCTCCTTTGTTCGACGATTCCAGATTCGGAAACCTTTAGAATTATCACAATATCCTATAAAGACTCCAATGTCACCTTTGGCTTTGAGCTTTCCAAAGTCATCACGATCATTATTCGGATAGCAAAGAGATCCAAATACATGAAAGTGTTTGAGATTCGGTTTTCTGCTGTGGACAAGCTCAAAAGGTGTTTTGTTGTATGCTTTGTAATCATAGAACGGTTTTGAGTATAGCATGCAGAGATACGCCTTCATAAGTAATCTGAAAGTTTAGCATTGATTAACATTGTTCTTGCAGCTTCCACTAACGCTCGGTTTCGCTTTCAACAACTCCGCTTTGTTCCGTGTACGCGCAATAGATGTCCGATGTCAATTCCACTTTCTCATAAAATTCACGAAGAGTTTGGTTAACAAATTCGGCCTTTGTCTCCGTTTCGATTTGTCGAACGGTGTTTTGGAGCTGAACTTGTATTTTCGTGAGAAAGGTGATGATCATCTGTGGAGCTTGATCTTTGCTTCAAAGAAAGTAGACCCAAGTCCAGCGTGAATAGTCATCAACAATTACTAAGATGTAGCGCTTGCCATTGATCGTTTGCACGCGCATCGGGCCACACAAATCCATGTGAAGAAGATGAAGCACATGCCGAGAGTTGTGTTCCACCTTTGAAGGAAAATGAGCACGAGTGCTTTTGCCTTGTTCACAAGCCGAGCAAAGGTGATCTTTAGAATACCGAAACCGTGGGAGTCCTTCAACTAGTTTGTGTCGAGCAAGGTTGGTGATGGTTTGAAAGTTTAGATGTGAGAGACGACGTGCCATAGCCGGATTTTGTTGATGTTATCTTTGAAAGTAAGCAGATGGGAGAAGAAGCAACCATGTCTTGCATAGAGATAGTGTAAAGACTTGAATTACGCGAGCCGGACATAAGGTCGTTTCCTTGTAGATCACTTAATGAAACAAGTTTTCTCCCCGAAAGCAACCTCCAAATCTCCATCACGAACTCGACTCCATCGAAAACAGATTGTGACCGAGGCCTTCCACATAATAAACCCCGCTAATTTCGATGTTCCCATTGATATAGTCTCCGTGAGCCCATGATAGCGCGAAGTGATCATTCCCGAACCGACAAGGCCAATGAACTTTGCATAAAGTTTGATAACAGTTTAAGGTTGCTGTCATGTGTCGGGAACATCCGCTATCAACAATCCAGAGAATGATCTCAGACACCGCATTACACACACGCATCTACACGATGGAATAGAAGTAGATGTGGAACCCAAATGTTAGAGGGTTCCTGAGCGCTTATAGTAGACATACAAACAACAATAGCTTTAGGTATCCATTTAAATCCTAGTGTGTTATATATCCATTTCTACCATCTCCAACTAGTATTTGCTTTAGTCTTAGTGAATGCACTAGGTGGTACTACATTCCTAGGAGGTGAAACCGAGCTACAGGGACAAAGAAAGCGCTTCTTAGAATCTAAAGAGGGCGGTCTACCAAGCAATGCACTTAGAAAGATTAGTGGGCCTATAGGTATTCCGGTTCTTAGGATTCCTTAAACGAGATATGATAGCTTTAGCAACACATTTATCATGACAATCAGAATTCATACTTTTACGACAAATAACACAAGGTGCATCGATCAATATCAAAAGTGCTTAATGGTTTAGCATTCGTTACATCACTATTTCTATTACATTTGCCGGACGCAATATCTATAGTGGAAGCAACGTGAGTCTTATTCATAGTCCTAGGGTGTTCTTCTACTTTAGCATTCTTTATTGATCTTTTCTTAGGTCGCAACTTCCTATTCTTCATGTAGTGCTCTTAGGTGTGAAGTGCGGACGCTTGGAAAAGACGCAACTATTCCTGCTTTCAAGAGAAGGAAGCACGCTAGCAACTTGTGATTTGGCAGTAGTGATTCTAGGTTCATGATTACTAAGTGTTACTCGGGCTATTCTCTTAATCACGGTAGGCGGAAGTTGTTCATACTTTCCTAACATTTCTCTTAACTTGAAGATAGTGTGAATCGATCTTGATTTTCGGATCAATATTTCCAAAGAAAATGCATAACTTCTTTAATGTGTGCAAGATAATGATCAAGTTCATTTGATGCTTCATCACGAGTCTTTTTGAGTAAATCAAATATGACACCATATTCCTTTTAACTTTTACAAGTTCTTGTTCATATTTTGAGATTTGACACTTAAAAGACACGCTTTGATCATCCAGCTTGCTCAATTTTGGATCAAGATTTGTCACGCGAATCGGGCGATTTTGTGTTTAAAAGCAAGTTGTTGATCGTGAATATCTTTTTGACACCAATTAAGACGACGTATTGCATTTGAAAGTTCGCTTGACAATCGCTTATTTTCAACTTTTAAGGACTCGACCAAGCACATTATCGTGTTCTCAACATTTACCACGTAATCAATAGTATCGCAGAGATATAATCAAATGCATATGACAAAGAATTCAATAGCACAACATTATGGACATCGAAGGATGACATCTTCCAAGAGTCGATCAACATCTTTTCTCAACATTTTCTTTTTACGCTTAGTATTAGAAATAGATGTTTATGTTTTCTCAAAAACGACCTTCATCAATCCAAGTTCCTTATGAAAGTCCCTTTCCCAAGACAATGCACAACTTTTCAAATTTTTAACATTTGGTAAAAGATTTTTCAAAAAATGTCTTTGTTCTCGCGCCAGAGGCGATTGAAAATGTTGAACTTTGATTTCATAATGATATTCTATCTCATGTTGTAAAGTTTTGAGGTCAGCCATGAAAAGGTCAAAATATCAAAGAATTTTGCGATTTTCATGTTTTGAGTTTACTTCACTGATGGAAGGTAAAGGACCATAAGTTTGTGCATAATCTGGTTTGGGATTGTCATTAGAAGACTCAGACGTTTTATGATAATCCTTGGTGTGTTAGAAGAATCCGCTGGTGTGACGAAAGTGACCGCTTTTGAATAGTTAAAAGGTTTGTTGTAAACAACTTTTTCTAATTTTGATCGACTCTCGCCTTCTGCATCTAATTCCTCTTGACGATGATATTCAACAACACTCATAACAGTATTATCAATTTTATATTCTCTGACCGAAACTTCGTGATTTGGTTTGAATGCTTTAGTTGAAAGCTTAGGTTTGTAATCTGCAAGATTCGGTCCATATCCATTTGGATTGGGTTTTAAAGTAAACTTTTCAATAGTCGTGACCGACTCGCCATGTTTGTAAACAACAATTTTAAACTCTTTAAGTTTGTTTTGCAAGCCGATGATTTCTTCAAGATGATCATCTATTCGCTTTCGTTGAATGCTTTTGTATGCAGAGAACTGTTTTTGACAAGTTAACAACTTAGCTTTTTGATTTTCCAAGGTGAGAGCATTAATTTGCTTTTTATGTTCATGTTTCAGCTTGTTCTATTTCGCACAACAAAGCATTCTTCGCTGCTAGATCACGATCTGCCTCTAAATATTTTTCGCTTTGATGAGATTTGGCAAAGGTCGCTTCAAAACCGCTTTCACGCTTTTCTTGAGTTTTGAAAAAGTTAAGTTGCTTTTGTAAACATTCAAAATCCTTGGTTAACAATGCATTTTTGCTTTTCAAGTCCTGATTAATGGCATGACATTTTTCCACTATGGTCCGTTGGTCTTGTATTAAACGAGCAAAATCTGGATGAGGCAAAAGTTCGGTGTTCAACGTGAGTCACAACATGATCATTACTTAGATCCTCAAGTATAACCACGGAGTCAATTTGATTATCAAAGGAAACCATAAGGTCATCTTGATCGCCAAATATAACTACGGGTCTAGTTGAAAATCGCCGAATGAGATGTGGACGACTCATTTTGAACATTCCGAGCCTTGCCGATTCAGATGTTGGCGAGATATGAGATCGAGATAAATATGGTTTGTTCGGTACTGAGACAAGCCATCAGTGTCATACATCGGGCCTGTGTCACTCATGTGTAACTCATGCATATTAGCCATCAACATAACAAATGCATTGGCCCGCAAGTCCTCCATATCATCATCCGAGTCTGCATTTGCCATAAAGCTCGTTTTTGTCTCGTGAGAGTTCCACCAGCTTCATCCTTAAGAGCCAAAAGAAGAGCCTCTTTGTGATAAGCACCGCCTAGTCCTAGGCTTTGGGCATGCATTAGCCAGTGTCCCTTCTCATTGCAGTTGTAGCATCGAAGACCATTCAACCCATTTTGAGCATTTCCCTGTTCCACCACTTGAGCTTGATTGTTATTCCTACCCACATCATTAAACCCTTGACCACCGCCCATCTGACGACCATAACCACGATTCTGAACTTCAACTCGCCCATTGTTCACAAATGCTTGATTCCTTGTGTAAGATGAGGAACGAATACGGTTGTTGGACTTGTTGGTATAACGGCTAAAGGCATTAGCAATCATAGCAAATCCTTGTTGCAATGCTTCGAACGGATCGATGTCCTCATTAGCTTCACTGACAAGTGCTTGAGCATTGTTGTTGTTGTATGGAACCAATTGAGTTTGTTGAGATTGAGGCCGTGAAGGATCATATGGTGTGATTGTAGCAGCTTGGTTGAGGAGAATAATGCTTTGAGCATATAAGGCAAGTTGTTGAGTTTTCGGATGTGTCGGTGGAGCAATTTGAGCACGGAGAATCCTTTCCCTATCAACTTTCTTTTCATGAGGCTTCAAGTAATCGTACAACAATCCATATGTAGAATGATGCATATTCTTCGCTTGACGGAGAAAAATGACATACTTCTCCCATTCAGAACCAAGACTACTCAAGAACTTAGTATTCACCGCAATTCTTGGCATGATGATGTTGTGTTTATCCAAATCATTGATGATGTCCGAAAAACGATGATGATAAGACTCTAGTGTCTCTCCGTGTTCAATCATGAAGTGTTCATAAGCCAAGTAAATTTTGGATTCCAAATCCTCCCGATTGAGTACAGATCCTTCCATAAGAAGATGAATATGATCCCACATTTCCTTTGCAGTCTTTTGAGCATCAACACTTCAAGGAATTGGGTTAGGTAATCCTAAGAGGATATATTGCATTGCAAGTTCATCAGCTTCATAGTGTAGAAGTTCCTCTGAGATTTAGGTCGGCAACAGTAGCAATGTTGGATTGTTCATTTCTTGGTGGATTAGCATTTGGATCGGCGGTACAATAACAAGTAGGCATCTAAATGGACCTTCCAAGATAACCTTCTTTAAGAACTTTCCATGTGGCTTCTTCGATCACAAAATCTAAAGAACCTTATCACCCATTGATCGTAGTTTCCTGGAGTGAGCATTGAGGTCTATCAAGTGAACCTGCCTCATGAATTGATTGTTGGCTACTTAAAGCTTCACACATCTTTGCAAACCAAGTGGGTTCCTTCATAGTGTTCCTTGATGGATGTTGATTGAATTCATTTGTGTAGGGTTGAACTTGAAGACTTGGTGGTGGTTGAACCATTTGAGGTTGTGGAATTCGTATGTTGTTGATTAATATGTTGTTGATAAATTGCTTGTTGTTGATTCCATTGTTGATGTTGTGGAGTTAGTTGTTGTTGACGTTGAGAATAAGTGTAAGGGAAATAATTAGAGTATGGTGGTTGTGACATGTTGAAAACTTGTGTTGGTAAAAATGGATCTTTGTAGTCGAATGAACCTTTGTTGATGAAGTGTCCTTAGGCGTAGAAATCACAAGAAACCAAGTAGAACTTATGCGTAAAAACACCAAAGTTACGCTGCAACAATCAAGAGTTATGCGTAGATTTAGCTTACGCGTAAGTAGGGTAAAGGCACTAAAGTTATGCGTAGACACAAAGTTAGGCGAAGAAACTTATGCGTAGGATTACCTTATGCGTAAGACTAGGCTTAGGCGTAAGATGAATCTTAAGCGTAGGATTTCTACGCGTAAGCTTTATGCTTATGCGTAAGTTTAGGTTTTATCTCAAATGATCTTTTACACTATCACAAAGGCAAAAGATATCCAAAGTCGACGATTTTCGTGCTTATCCAAGCAAGAATACACGGAGTAAACCACGAAACTGAAGATCAAACCAAGGATAAAGTTACGCGTAAGATTAGGGTTTCACTTACGCGTAGCTTACTCGTAAAAATGATTTTGCCCAAAGTTGTTTCTAAACCGGATTTTTGTTATGGAATAGCTTCAATATCACCAAAATAACACAAAAGTGTGAAACTTGATGAATTAAAATGGCTAAACAAAGTTACGCGAGAACGCCACCCACTAACAAAAATAAGCTTAAAAACGTAAATCCACGCATAAAGTTTGAAACTTTTGCCAAAAACAAGTATTTAAACACCTTAAAACGTTGAAAGTACAAGAATCTTGATTAAAAAGTGTAAAAACGAGTTTTTAAGTGAAGCAAAGCTCGTTACCTTTACGCGTAAGACCAAAAACTTACTTCAAAAGCAATAACGATTCACCCAACTATTTGGCGATTGATACCACTGTTAGGTCACTAGATTTACCACACAAGCTTAATAGAAAGAGATAAAGGCGATTGAACAAGTAAACCAAACACACACACACGTTATGATGAAGACGGTTATGCGTAGAGAGTGAGTGAAGAGAATAACTTGAACAACCAACCTTCAAATAAAGGTTTACAAGAGTATTTATAGGAGGGAAGCTAGGGCAACACTCCTAGTTCCCATCCTTTCCTTATTGGACATGGGCCTAAGCTCATGGGCCTTCTACATAAGCTTAAGGCTAATAACAAACATAAAGGCCATAATTAAACTAACTATTACATATGAGTGACTAACACTTGAATAAAGGTTTAGGAGTGATTCCAACATTGTGTCACATCACCGTCACCTAAGCATTCTCAGTTTTCACATTTACACATTACACATAAAATACCCCTTTACTCACCACAAATTTTGGGACCCATCATATTAAACACAAACTCAACAAAAATACCCAGTTAAAAAAAAAACTGAAGAATTGTGTACGCCAATTCAATGGCTCGGAAATGGCGTAGGGACGGTATGGTAGCACCAAAATATCTCAAGCCATTTGTTGTTGACATGTGTTTGGCGCCACTCTAGCGTTAGTACACATGTTTCTTTCAAAAAATAATTATGGCAATAAGAAACGCCAAGAGTCAACTTGCAAACAACATGAAAGATGAGGGTCAACATGAAACAACGTGATTTAGATTTAGGGTTCGTTGGCATGATATTTTAGTGTGGATTTGTGATTTTGAAATCAAATAATGTCATTCCATGATTTCTTGAAAAGTTTTAGAATCAAAAACTCAAAGTGAGAATAATAAAAATGGCAGTGGTATTGAATTGACGTTAATGATTGAGAAGATATGGCAAAATTATAGGTCATTTGAATTTCGGTCAAACCTTCACATAACTTCCCATGATTTTAGCTACATTTAAAAGTTGCTTAATTGTTGTGTGATTAAGCATCTATATTTTGTTTTAAAAGCTTTCAACAAAAACTCTAAAGTGCTCCATTGGTTTGTGACCAAGGACGGACCTTAATGGAGACCGCGGAGGGCCCCGGCCCCCCCAAAATTTTCGGCACCTAGTGTAAATATTATACGTTTTAGGGGTAATTTAGTTGAGGTTATGTACGAAAGTATAAGCAACACAAGGTGAACAATAGAACCTTTATTCAAACCTAAGCCACAATAGTCAGCTTAGATTAAGTTTACAATAGTATCCAAAATGTTACAAGGTTAGATTAATGTCAATGAGACAATAATCATGTAAGTACAAAGACAAGACAAGATCAATGAAATAATCAGAAAGAAGAGAAGAGTGTGATACAATGACTGCACACACAAGTGTCTCTAACCCTAGATTAAGGGACTTATTAAATAGGAGATTAAGTTACACAAAGACCCTCTAACGGCTATAAATGACTCATCAGCAGAAATGAGAATAGCTTCAGCATAAACGAGCATCTTGGAACTTTAAACCTTTTATTCTTTGTCCATGTTTAACCCCTCAGAGAATCTCTCAATGAACATAACTTGAAGGCCATTAGCAATTGATAGAATGATATGTTTGCCACAGATTGATACCCCAAAATTTAACATTCCCCTTAATCTGATGGGCAAACATATCAAACAATATCAATTTTTCACACAAAAATTTATGCTGATAGATAGGGAGGTTTTAGTGAGTATGTCAAATAGCTTGGTTTGAAGAGCCAATCATTTTAGCACTTATAACACCTCTAGCAATTTTTTCCCTGATGAAGTGAACATCGATTTCAAAGTGTTTTGATCTTTCATGGAAAAGTGGTTGACAAACAAGTTGTAAAGCTAGATTTGTTATCACAAAAAGATTAACAGGAGATTAATATCAACTTTTAGATCCTTTAAGATTTTTGAATCCAAATGATTTCACAAGCAGCAGTAGACATAGATCTATACTCTGCTTTTGTGGAAGATTTTGAAAGAGTGTTTTGTTTTTTACTTTTCCATGAGATCGATAGCCATTAAAGAAAACACAATACCCAGAATGATTTTCTCGTTTTCTTGCATTTGGCCCAATCAAAGATCACTATATCCTTCAAGATGATTTTCGAGTTGCTGAAATTGTACCTTAGACCTTTTCCTCGAGCTCTTTAGATATCTCGTAACATTGAGGGCACATTCCGTGATGAGATTTCAAGGGAGAATGCATATATTGTGCTAGACAATGAACCGAGTATGAGATGTCGTGTCTTGTATGGGTGAGATAGATAAGTTTCCCAAGTAACTTATGATAACCAGTGATGTTGACAAGTAAGGGATCATCTGCAGTGGGAATGTATGGAAGGACAGAGTTGGGTTCCATAGGAGGGACACAGTTTGCACCCAAGAAGGCCAAATTCTTGAGGAGTTCAAGACAGATTTTCTTGGGAGAGACAAATGTCATTCCCAGTTTTAAAACCTCAATGCCAAGAAAATATTTTAGATTTCCCAAGTCTTTAATATGAAATTTTGATTTTAGAAACTCTTTGAATAGGTTTATCTCATCAATGCAGTTTCCAGTAAGGACAATTGATGAGTGTCTAAATACTCACCATTTTTGTACAAAATAAACTGCAAAATCATCTGAAAACACTCAGAAACACATCAAAATGATCAAAATATCACAAATCAGTGTTTTATGTGTTTTAAATGCAAAAATATCAAAATCAGATGAAAAACATATCAAATTTGCAAAAAATTGCAGTTTTAGTCCCCCAAGTTTCAAAAGTTGTCAAAAATAGTCCCTGAGTCAAAATTTCAAAAGAAAAGTCACCAAAGGTCCTTTTAAAATCATAACTTGTCAAATTTAGTCCTTTGGTGAAAAATATCAAAAGTTTGAGAAAATTACAAGTTTGGTCCTTCAAGTTTGAAATTTGGCAGAAATGGCCCCTGGAAAATTGGAAATTGTCAGATTTGGTCCCTCATTTTGAAGCTTGTCAGTATTAGTCCTTGGAACATCTTTGATGAGTTGGCAGCTATGGTCCCTCAATTTTTCAGAATTGCACATCTAGTCCTTGTGTTTTATATGCCTTAAACCTAATTTGGACCCTTTCATAAGCTTTGACCCCCTGTCACAATACCTTTTGAACCCCCCTATTATTAACACTTCCCTGGTCAATCCCACAGGTCAAACAAGACCTTTTGGCGCCAACACCATTTTCTTCCCCACTTGTTTCTGCAATCTCCTGCTACACTCAACCCCCCTCCTCACCTTATCACAAACCCTGTCCCCCCTCCAAACACTACATCCAAAAACAATAATTCTTCCCTCACCAAACACTCTATCTCACTCCAACTGTTAAAACTCCATTTCCCGCCAAAAATGGAATGAAGGGCCATGATCATTTTTTCTCATCCAATGGCCATCAAGAGAGGTGGGATTTAATCAGTGATGAAAGAGAAAGCATCTGAGCTATAAAAAGAAGGAAGAAAGAAGGAAGAAGGCAGTAGTTAGTTCCTTAATTTCTCTTAATGTCGATTTTTAAATAAATGTTTTAATTTAAGTTCCAATGTTGTAATTCTAGTTTATTTGTATAACATTTAAGTGAAAACATCTTTGTATGTGCTTTGGAGTTTAAATTCAAGTCTTTTGTATAAGTTTCACTTTTTCAAGTTCACTGTTGAATTTTTTTCAGTTTCGAATTCTAAGTCTAAGCTCCTCATAAGCTTTTGTTAAAGTCATATAAGCTTAAATATGCTCCATATAGCTTTTGAGAAGCCTGCTTACATTTTCGCATTGATTTGTCTTATGGTCAATGAAAGTCAACAATATAGAGAAACCGGTTCAAACCGGAATGGTGATGTTTTGGATGATGCACTTTTGATATGGGGTGGAGTAGAGTAGGTTAGTATAGGGTTGGTTTTGGTTCTTAGCCCAAATCATGAACATATGTAAGTAGTTTTCTCATTTCCAAAATTCAAGTCCTTGTGCAGCTCCATTGATACTTGTATCTGTGGTCACAATTGATTTTAATCTGCTTCATTGCTGTACTTAGGTTTATAAACTCAGTTTGATCAAGTAGTACCCTCTAGTTCAATGTTTGTCTCTAGTTAAATTTAATTAACAGTTTTAAAAGGTGTGTTTGGATCTGCCTATTAATCTGTCTCAAAGGCTTTTGCAGTGGCTGAGCTTTGTTGAATTATGTTTGTTTAGGGTATTCATATTCATATCTGTCTTAGTCTTGAGCTTGTTAGCACTGAATGTCAAACCTTGATCAAATCTGCCTTAGTACTTAACTGTTGGGGATTTCACCAACTCAAAAGCTCATTTTGTGTGTTAAATTCATAGGTCAAGCTTGTAGTAGCTTTATTTCATACATTAACTTCATATTCAATCCAAAATGCAAGCTCAAAGTTAGCAAAAGTCAACTTTTCAGTTTTATTAAGAAAGTCAAAATGGCAAAATGTCAATTTTGGTCAACTGAGAGTGATTTTTCATTCACTCATTTCTGAGTCTTTACCTATGTAACTTGTGGTTTTGAAAATTACTCTTGGTCTATTTTCTTATGTGTATTTTAGAGGATTTTTGTGATTTTTTCTACAAGCTCAATAGAGCTTGTCAAAACAGTCAAGTGCCCTCGGTGAGTGGCTGCTGCATGTGTTATGCGATTTTAAAAGGTCTGCACAGGTTTCATTTTGGCTCACCTAGGTCTGTAATTTAGTTTACAAGGTCTCAACCAAGTCAAGAGTAGATCCCAAGTTCTGGTTTTAGGTTTTAGCTTATTGGTGAGCTTATGCATAAGTCAAGTTGGCCCCGTGAATCGCCTTTTAATTTTAATTTCGATTCCTCAAATCTGTGTGAGCTTGCAATCAGAGGGTTAGGCTTGTTTAAATTTGTTCCATTTATGTTCCTTTAGCATATTAGAGCTTCTCTTTTGGTTTGGTAGTCTTTGGGTTCCATTTGCTTATTGAAGTGCTTATTTCAATAAGCACTTCTTCATCAGTTTCATATTCTGCCACATAACCCCATGATTTTCCATTTTTCTTAGCTTCCTAATATTATTTTAAGCATTTCCTGAATTTTTCAGATTTTTCCTAGCTTGTTTGGTATTTTTCTTGATTTTAATTAGTTTTTAAGTATTTTTAAATAGCTTTAATTGCATTTAATTGTGAAAAAGTTCCAAAAAAATCATTTTTCAATTTTCTTAGGTTTAGATAAATATAAAAAGCTAAAAAAGTATTTTTCCATAATTTTCTTAGCTTAATTTGTATTTTCTAGCATTTTAATTAGTTTTAAATAGTTTTAAATTAATAATAAATATATAAAAAGTCAAAAAAAATATATTTTCAGTTTTAAAATTAGTTTTATGATATTTTAGATTTTTCTAAATCTTAATTTTATTTTTCTAGTCTTATTTCATATTTTCTTTTATTTTAGAGTATTTATTAAATAGTTAAAATAGTTTTTAATTAATAATAATTAGATAAATAGTTATAAAAATAATTTTCTTTTTCTATAAATTTTCTTTTATCATTAGGATTGTAAAAATGTATTTTTCATATTTTTAGGACTTTTATTTCTTAAATCTCACTTTTTATTTTGTACGTTTACGTAATTTTATTTTAAACGTAAGTTTTTAGTTTTAAGTTTTAAACGTTCATCATTTTAAATATAGTGATAGCGTTTATTTAATAGATTTTATCTTTTTAATTTCCTTTAATTTGCATTTAAGCCATTTTAATTTGTTGGCTTTTTCCTGTAGTTATATTAATCTCAAATCCTTTTCCCGTTCAAATCTCTCGATCACTAAACGTCTGATAATCCATTGCACAACTCGCTGGGACATAACGACCCGGGGAAACACTATACCCCTCAGATCTTCATTGCATTCGTGCTTAAGCAGTTTTAAGCTGGTTACGGTCCGCCATTCACAAGTGGCGGGCTTGTGTGATTTAGCTTGACTGTTTGGCACGCATCAACAATATCATCCACATAAATAAGCAGAGCAATAAACTTGTTATTCTCTGTTTTGGTGAACAAAGAGTGATCATTAACAGATTGAACTAAGTTATTTTCTTTTAAAACACTGACAAGTTTTTCATTCCATTTCCTGAGAGCTTGTTTTAGGCCATATAGAGACTTGACAAGTTTACAAACTTTATTCTTATTGTTCTCATTACGAACCCTTGGGATGGTCATATAGAAATCCTCATCAAGATCTCCATACAAGAAAGCATTGTTAACATCAAGTTGAAAAAGAGGCCATTTGTTTTTACAACCTAAGGCAATAAGACATCTAACAAGAGACATTTTCACAACAGGGGAAAAAGTTTCATCATAGTCTATTCCTTCCCTTTGGTTATAGCCTTTGACAACTAATCTAGCCTTGTATCTATCAACTTCACCATTGGCTTTATATTTTATTTTAAAGATCCATTTGTAGCCAATAAGAGTTCTATTAGGAGGTAGATCGGTTATATCCCAAGCATGGTTTTCATTTAAGGCATCAATTTCAGAGTTCATAGCATCAACCCAATTACTATCAAGGATAGCTTCTTCATAATGGGTAGGTTCAATACTTTTATTAAGGCTAGACGCAAAGTAGTAATTATCTTTGTTAAGATTAGAGTAATTAACAACCTTTTCAACACCATATTTGACTTTTCCTTCTATAATAAAGTCGTTAAGATTATTGGGCAACTTAGAGACTCTCGTTGACCTTCTAGCAAGAGTGGCGGCAAGCCTCTTTCTTGTTCAGCCAGAATCGGTGTTGTATCGAGAATCGAAGATGCATTAGCGGATGTGATTCATATGATATGGTGCCCTCCGGGTGTGTATTATCATCTATAGATGTTGCAACCGGTTCGTCAATCCTAGTAGGATGACTTACCACAGTGCCATCATCATAGGATGTCACTCTCCCTTCATCATTGGGACTTATTTGTGAGTCAAAGAAATTTTTGTGATTTAAATCTTTTGGCACAAAAGTTTCAACAAAAGGTTTTGACAAGGTATTTTTCATTTTGAAGAGAAAAACAGCCATAAAATTTGACATCTCTGGAATAAAAAATATTTTTTGTTTCTAGGCTCAAGAGTTTATAGCCTTTTTTCTCATTTAAGTAACCAATAAGGACACTTTTTCGCACCTACCGCCAAATTTATCGAGATGTTGAGAATGGTGGCATAGCATAAGCAGCCAAAGACTCTAAGGAGAGAGAGAAGGGTCATGCCCATACACAAGGAAGAAGGGGACTTGCCGGACAGAACTGAAGAGGGTAACCTGCTTATGACATAGGCAGCAGCTTAGAACACATTCAGGCCAAAGATATAGAGGTAATTCCCCCTTAAACATAAGGGATCTAGCTACATTAAGGAGATGCCTATGTTTCCTTTCTGCAATACCATTTTGTTGTGGTGTATAAACACAAGAGGTTTGATGTAAAATTCATTTTTCATGAAAAAAGTGTTGAAGTTTATTATTGACAAATTATGTCCCATTATCACTTCTAAAAATCTTAACATTGTGTTTAAATTGATTTGATAGTATATGAGTAAAGTTAACAATGGAAACATAAACATCATCCTTCCCCTTAAGCATATAAACCCACACCGCCTCGAATAGTCATCAACTATGGTTAAAAAATATTTGTAACAATCTCTGCTAGTGACTTTATATGGTCCCCATACATCAAGATGAACAAGTTGACCAATTTTAGTTGATTTATGTTCACTTAGAGGGAATGGTTCCCCGTTTGTTTAGCTTTATTACAAGTATCACAGAGATGATCGCCGCATGTACAATCAAATTTAAGAGTGGGTTTATGATGTGTAGGACTTGGTCGGAGGGATGACCAAGTCTTTGATGCCAGAGATTTCTAGAAACATGACAAACAGATATGCAGTTATTAGAAATAATCTTACATGTAGAATCAATATCAAACATATATAACCCATTGTATTGTTTACCAATCCCCACAATCCTTTTTTGATGTATATCATGTATATAGCAATTAGATTCATTAAACCCAACAAACATCTTATTGTCTCTAGCAATTTTATGAACATACAGCAGACTAACATTATCCTCGAAACAACTAGAACATCAAAAGAGTTAGGTCATTATTGACCTTTAAATCACCAATTTTAGTAATTAAGGCCCGAAGTAATCGTTGGGATGTCCAACAGCTTAAGCCAAGATTTGAAATATTAACAACATTGATTAAAAAAATTTCGATAACACCATGTGTTGATTTGCACCTGAGTCAACAATCCAACCAAGACTGATGTTTCCGTGATAAGGATTTTGTGTTGTTGTTAAAAATTTGTTGAGTTTACATTAAACTTGACACCGCCATTAAAGAAGGTTCCTGAAAAATTTTTACCTACCAAGTTGGCATTAGCAGATGACACATTGTTGTCATTGAGAAGACTCATAAGTCCGAGAGTCGTTCATTAGACAAGGAGACAGAGAGTTGCTAGCACTATTATCAGTGATATGATTAGTTTCAGCAGAAACATTGTTACTACTGAAAGGTTTACCATTAAAATTCCTTTTAACGATCCAGCAGATAACCAACAAGATCATAACATCTATCAACAGTGTGACCGTGTTTTTGAAATTAGTACATTTGAGATTCATGTTTGGTCCTCTCGCTATTTGAGCTGTTACAGAATTAAAACCGAAACTTTGTTGTTAAAACCTTTTTGTTGTCAAAAATTTTCCACCATCGAAGTTTTGTAGCAAAGGTCAGCATTGGGTTTAGCCGAGCTATTCCCAGATGAAACATTTCTGTGAGATTCTTCTCCGGAGACAACAGAGAAAGCAGTTTTGACATTAGGTAAAGGATCTCTGGTTAAAATATTGCTTCGATGGGGACATATGAATCATCAAGACCCATAAGAAATTGCATTAACTTGATTAGCTGATTGTGTTTTTCAAAATGTTTTGCAGCCTCACAAGTGCAGGGAGGCAAACTAATCATACAATCAAATTGTTTCCATAAATAATTAAGGTTGTTATAATAATCAGCAAGAGAGGACCCACTTTGACTAAGAGAGTTTATATTTTTATGCAAATTAAAAATAGCTGAGCCATCAACCTTATCATAAGTGTCTTTAAGATTATTCCACATTTCATAAGCAGTTTTAGCATAGATAGCACCAAAGAAATAGTTCTCGGTCAGAGAGTTAAGAATCTAGGTAACCACAACAGAGTTACAAGTATCCCATTGATTAGCAAGACTAGGGTTCGAATCATTTCTTATGCAAGTACCATCAATAAACCCTAACTTATTATGGTTCCTTAAAGCAAAGGTCATGGCCATATTCCATATTTTATAATTTTCGCCCAAAGTGAGTTTAATAGAAATAATGGGAGTACCATTGGTATTTTTGGGGTGTAAATACAAAGCATCACCAAAGGATAAGCTTTTCTCAGTGGAAGAACCACCACCACCAATATTATCATCACCAATAGCCATAATGTAAACAATAAAATAGACAGATAAGAAATCACAGACAGAGATAATAATAAGAGCAAATAGACAAATAAATAAGACTTTGTATATAAGAAACAACAAGCACCAAGCATGTGGACTAGGGTAAACCGAAAGGTGTATTCGTACCACTCCAAGGTGGCAGATCAAGATGTTAGTCTACCCGTTTGCACCCACAAAGACTTAAGTATTGTATGTTTGAAGAAGAGATAAGACTTAGACTTACAGAGAAATATGCAGCGGAAGAACAAATCACAATTACCCTAGATTCACTTAGTCTAGGGCTAATTGTAAGTAGAAGATAACCAAAGGATTACGCCAATAGCAATAACCCCAAACCATCAATTTGTTGTCAAGAGAATCAATGAGTCTGAAGCTCTGATACCATGTACGAAAGTATAAGCAACACAAGGTGAACAATAGAACCTTTATTCAAACCTAAGCCACAATAGTCAGCTTAGATTAAGTTTACAATAGTATCCAAAATGTTACAAGGTTAGATTAATGTCAATGAGACGATAATCATGTAAGTACAAAGACAAGACAAGATCAATGAAATGATCAGAAAGAAGAGAAGAGTGTGATACAATGACTGCACACACAAGTGTCTCTAACCCTAGATTAAGGGACTTATTAAATAGGAGATTAAGTTACACAAAGACCCCTCTAACGGCTATAAATGACTCATTAGCAGAAATGAGAATAGCTTCAGCAGAAACGAGCATCTTGGAACTTTAAACCTTTTATTCTTTGTCCATGTTTAACCCCTGTAGAATCTCTGCAATGAACATAACTTGAAAGCCATTAGCAATTGATAGAATGATATGTTTGCCACAGGTTGATACCCCAAAATTTAACAGGTTACAAACAAATCTCCGATTCGGCCCTCCAAAATAAATTCGGCCCAAAAAAAAATGTTCAAGTTCCATCTATGTTTGTGACGCTTGTGTCTTGGCACAAAACACCATCGCTCGAGTCCCTTTAGTGACATCACATTTTCTCTTTACAACAGCTTCATGACCAATTTAGTGTAATAAGCAGATCAAAAACACCATAAAATATATACCCTACTTAAACAATTAAATAAACACACTCACACACAACTGACTCGATCATGTTTACGACGGACTTCCCCTAAATCTTGATACAAAACGCGTCGAGTGGGGCTATATGTAGTGGGTAGGATGCTTTTTTTTAGGGGACGACCAACATGGACGACCGACCATTACACTTGGTCTTAGATGACACATGTTTCTTACACAAATTAAAGCAATAAGAAAACACCAAGGGTCAATTTGCAAAAAACATGAAAGATGAGGAGCTTTAATGTTTATAAGAAAAGGGTAAAAGCCAGAAAATAGCAACGTACTTTCCAAATTTTACAGAGTTGAAACACTTACTTTTTTATTATCAATGATTCCTATCAAACTTTCAAAAAGTGTTTTGACTTCAACAAAAACTTGTCTTATTTTCCACGTGTAGCTCCACATGTATTAATTAAATCTATATTATCCTAGTCATAAAAAAAAACACGTCACTTCCCGCTTATAACCTAACCCTTATTTTACCCCCAATTCATTATCCCGTCATTTCCCCACTTTATTAAATCCTAACCCTAATTTCTAATCTCATCTTTACACGCTAAAATTCATGAAATTGGTTTGAACAAACAAGCGAGATGACTAAAGGTATGCCGTATTCAATGTTTAATTTTAACTTTTAAGTGTATTTTTGTAAGACCCTAATTTCTTTTGAAACCTTAATTTTCAGGTGAACCAAAGAAGAAAAAATCAAAGAATGGTGTTTTCACCATTTATGTTAGGTACGATGGCATGTTTACTGGTGGACCTTTGAGATACTCACAAGGTGATTTGAAAGAAATATCAGATGTGGATTTTGAAGGTATGTCCTATGAAAACCTTGTTGAAATACTGAAGAGGTTATTTCCAAGAAGTCATTTTTATAGGTTGTATTATTGTAAAACGAAAACACCATTGAAGTTAGGTATAAAGGAACTTAAGTCTGATAATGATGTTTCTGAAATGTTGAAAGCTGGTTATGAGAATGAGTTTAAGATGGATATTTACCTTGAACACATTGATTATGATGTTTTAGATTTACTTGAGATGGAAGATAAGGATGAAAATGTAGAGGATAGTGATGATAACTATTCTAGTGATGACTGTGAGGAAGTAGATTATGTTGACTTTCAGAATGAGGTTGATGATGTAGTAATTAAGGATTTTAGTACAAAAGATTCGTTTCTAAATAAGCTTTCTGGTGATAAGGGTTTATTTAGGAGTTATGTTCACAAACAAGTCCCTGTAAGACAACAAGAACCAGAAGAAGATCCTGACCAACACACAATAGACCCTGTTTTTAAGGTTAAAAAATGTGTAGTTTATCCAAGTTTTAACCCTGATATACCTTGGAATAAGATGGAACCAATCTTAGGTATGAGGTATGAGGACTCTCAACAGCTAAAATTTGCTTTGACCAACTATGGTGTAGCAAATGGCTATCGCTATGGTACATGAAGAATGATTGGAGGTCTGTTTTGGTATACTGTGGTAGGAATGTTGATGAGGGTAGATGTGCAGGTAAAAAAGGTAACAAAGATAGGTTGATGGCAAATGAGAAAAAAGCTCTATTAAAAAGGTGAAAATGGTGTGAGCAATAAGGTAAAAAGAAATCGAAGAAGAAACCATTGAAGAAGAGGGTTAGGGTTGTGAATGATTGTGGAGAGGGTACAAGTAAAGGAGGGAACAAGAAGGTTTCAGCTCTCAAGAAGGGTAAATTGTCAGTCCTTTTAGACTATATGCTTCATAGATGTCTAATGAACACTCCTTTCAAATAAAGTCCCTTATACCTGATCATAAATGCTCAAGGAATTACAACGTGGGTGCTCTTGTGAACTATAAGTGGATTGCAGGCCAATATGCAAAAGAAATCATAGCTGATCCTGATATTCCTTACTTAAAAATGAAAGAGGACATTAGAGAGAAATTTATGATACATGTCAGGTTAGGTCAAGTGCAAAAGGGCAAAGCAGAGGCATTATATGATCATGAAGGTGGTCTAATAGAGCACTACAAGAGGCTATATGAGTATAGGAATGCTATTTTAGAAACCAACCCTGAGTCTACATGTAGGTTGGATGTGGATGAGTCTTCTAATGGCAGTGTGTTTTTCAAAAGGATGTATATTTGTTTCAAAGGGGTAAAAGATGGATGGTTAGCAGGTTGTAGGAAGGTAATTGGGCTTGATGAGTGTTTCATGAAACATACCTGTAGGGGTGAATTACTCACAGCTATGGGAAGGGATGCAAACAATCAAATGTACCCCATTGCATGGGCTGTCGTGAGGGTAGAAAATGCAGAGAATTGGGGTTGGTTTATTTCTCTACTACAAGATGATCTTTCTTTGAATGATGGCCAAGGCATTACAATAATATCAGATTCTCACAAGGTAATATTTATTTACACTACGCTTAATTACAATTACAATTATTCTTAACTACATTCTCATAACAGTATGTTTTAATATGAATCAGGGTTTGCTTGATGCTGTGAGTGATTGGTTGCCACAAGCTGATCATAGAAAGTGCACTAGGCATTTGTATGCTAACTTCAAAAAGAAATTTACTGGTGTTCATTATCAAAGGTTGTTCTGGACTGCTGCATCAAGTACATTAGCAGGGTATAATCTTACGTGGCAATTATTAATAACTAAAATAAATAAAAATAACACGTGGAATATACATATGAAAAGTTGTTGATATCAGGACAAAGAAAATAAGTTTTGATGGCTTAAATGTTGATAAAAAAGTAAGTGTTTCAACTCTGTAAAATTTGAAAAGTACGTTGCTATTTTCTGGCTTTTACCCATAAGAAAAACATAAACTTTTGAGGATTTTCTTGCATAGTAAAATGTTCCCCTTTCACAAACATAAACCTTAGAATATTTCTTCCAACCAAATTCTAGTATCCAAACATTAAATTTCAGGTAAAACATCATCTTTACTTTGTCAAATTTTGTTTTCTGTTAAGTACTTATATTATTATGTGTGTCATTTGTTACTCTGTAATGCATCTGCTTTTGGTACCAATATTTCAGTCAAGAAACTAAAATTACTTCCTTTTTAGCATAAAAAAAAATGATATAAAATTTTGGGTTTTTGTTTTTATAAAATTTCTAGTTATAAAGTTCTAATCTTTATTACAACTGCTTACTTGTTTCTGAAACTTAAAGAAATGGACCTTATAGACCTCAAACTTGACATTTAGGACCCTATGAACACTAAGTTTTGATTTTGGACTATTGAATCTTGAATCTTGAATTTTGGTTTTGGGATTTTCTGTTTTTACATTCATTTAAGGTTTATTGCTGTTAGAGTAAGATATGGCTGTAAAACTTGGTAGCAGGGAGGGTACCAGGGGGTTCCCACAGGTGCCCGGGACCCCTAAGGATTTTTTTCGATGTAGTGTTAATTTTTGAAAAAAAACATCAATTTTACCTAAATGCAACTTAAATGCACCCGGTCTATCGAAATGTGTTTCTATATTACGGGTCCAAAAAAGTTGTGCACCCGGTCATATTTGGTCCTGGTTCCGTCCCTGCTCGGTAGTTGGTACTCGAGCAGCCAGCTACCTTGTAACGAGTACTCGAGTAGTCACCCTAGGCGGGGGTTGGGTGGGTTTACTTTGAACACTAGTTTCTGATTTTTGACCCACGAGTCTTGAATCTTGGCTGATAATCTTGCATACTGACTTTGGGTTTTGGGTAAGTTAGATTATGTAATTTGTAGCCTTTTATAAAATGTATGGCTGTTATCTCCGAAAATGGTTAATCTTGAATCTCGGATTGCGATTTTATGTTTGTTTTTTACTTTTTGATTTATAGTGTTCATTTGTGAATATTTGTTGACGTTATATCAGAACAATTATGATATCTCGAACCCGTATAAACAGGCATTTGGGAATCCTAAAATTTATGGATGTTTTTGCTAAAGGGGGAATTTTGTTTTTGTAAATCGGAAACTAGCGTTTGAAGGGTCTGATCTGTTACTGTAGTTTTTTACATGAAGACTGTTTTGGGGACATCAACATAAACTCTTTTTTAGTCAAGTAGATACATTACTATCCAAACGAAAGCTATAACAGTGAGTATGGATATTGCGTTTTTGCTGTTACGTTGTAAACATATAAACAAATGACTTTCGGTGATTAGTACTTTCTGAGTTGATAACCGCCATTTATACTCAAAGAAATATCTATGTACAGCAGTAAAAATTGTTTTAGCAGATATCCACATAACTGTTTCATCCCAATGAAGTTATTATTTAGAGCTAACCTTGTTAATGTGTCTTTTGATCATAGATGGCGTCCTCACTTGCTAGGCTCGTTTCTTCCAAATTCTTAAGGGTCAGACCGGGCGGCTCATTTTCTCATTTCTTTAACACCAAAGGTTTCCAATATGATCAACCTGACTCTTGGGACGAGTGCATCCTAAAGTGTGATGACAAACATGGGTCTCTTGTCCGTGATGTTATCATTGGTGCGTATATTTGATTCCCATAAAAAAAACTATCACTACAACATATATGTCGCTTGAACACATTTTTTGCACTTGACCATATAGAAAGAAATTTGCACTTATAAGCGTAATAAAATTTGTCCACACTCAATATCTTCATGCTTCCTCGTTTGCGAGTAAATTAGGTGTGTAAAGAATTGATAAAGTTTATGTTTGTACACGCGGAAATAAGATATTTTTGTAGTGTACTAGTTATATGGGGTAAGTCGTTAACACTTTAAATAATGATTATCAGATGCGTTTAGTCCTTGTCGTTCACCAACTACGAATCTGGCCCGTCTGTTAAACATGGCGGAAAATCGCATTGGATTTGGACCCTGCAAGCTCCCTAGGTGGCGTGTGGTGGAGGATGACAAAGCCCTCTACCTACTCCGCATCATCACTGGATTGAAAGAAGAATATGTTAGAGAATTTGATTCAAACAGGGAGTTTATGTCTGAGAAACACGAAAAAGATGTTGAGGAATCTGTTACAAAGGAGTTCATGTCGGAGAAACACGAAAAAGCTTTTGAGGAATCTGTTACAAAGGAGTTCATGTCTGAGAAACACGAAAAAGATTTTGAGGAATCTGCTACAAAGGAGTTCATGTCTGGAGAACTCGAGAAAGATGGTAAGGAATCTTTGACAAAGAGGGAATTCGTTCCAAAAAAGGTAACCGAGCGACTGAGGGATTTCACCCCTTTATTAAAGTTGATTACGGGAGATAAAATTGCACCCAGCGAGTATTACTATCATCTGATGAAGAATGCTAAAGAACTCGACCAATTTGCTGAATCCATTGAGGGCGGATTCCAAGGTATGCACGATATATTACAGTTGCGAATACCAACAATCTAATTTTTGGGTTGGAAAAAAACGCTGTTTTATACTAAAACAGTAAAACTGAAGCAAAAAGAAACATTTTACCTAAAGGTACTCAGGCACTCTAACTGGAACTATTTTTTTTTTTTATCTTTTGTTCTACACTTTGCAGGAACGATGGGTGTCTCTCTGTCTTTAGGTGTGTCCTACAACCTGGCAAATCCACAAGCAATTTACATTATAATAGGACTAGGGGGCAGGTATACTGATGACCCTTTTGGAGGTTACGCTATTGAGATTTTCTTGCCTGATTGGTTCTACAAGATCGAGGATGCCAAGATGAATGCCACAGATGGCATAAACATAACTATTCCGAAGAAGAAAGACAAGTCGATCCAAACAATTGGAGGAAACATAATCTTTTTTCAAGAGAAAAAGATTTGGAAACCGACACTTTATCGTCCCACATAGGATCATCTCTCTCGTGCAACAGTTTATTTAGGAAAATCTGGAGACTGCCAGTGTCATAGTTTACATTGATGTTTTGTTGGCCACATGGTTTTTTGATGTTGTTTAGTTGGCCGTTTATTTATGATTGTTTTATCTCTTTGGCCGTTTTAACCTTTTTTATAGAGGTCGTCGTTTTGAATATATATATATATGTTTTAGGGATATTATATAACAAAGCCGTTCTTGGTTTCGATTCAAAGGGATCATGTATGTTTATTAGTTTTCTGCAATCGTTTGCACCTACACATTTATTAGTTGTAAACAAACCACATTCCGGATATGGGTATTTAGTTGATGAGTTTTGGGTGCTGAACCTTGTCATTTTGGATGATATGATCTGCAAAAACGTGGAAGTATATTCAAAACTCATCGTTCAATACACAGTGTAAGGAGCTAATACGGACTCGATCACTCTGGTGCTCAGCCTTAATTCCATAACAGACATGATTTGATTCAGCTCCTCTGAGGTCATGACTTTCCATCTGACTCCATCTTTATCGTATTAGAAACTTCCTCAGTAATGATTACAACAGCTGTAACTTGACTTTCAAAATCTTCTGATGGCTTACCAGACTCATCAGCTGTTAGTAGTTAAAGATAACTTTATGTCTCGTTTAATGACTCAAACATGACACACAGTCATCTTTTATGATCAGTCGGGACATAAATTGACCGACTTACAAAAAAAGTACAATGATTAAACCATGATGAATGAAAGAATATGCTTGTTAAAATTCTCAATGGTTGACTACCCTGCTCCATAATTGCATAGTCTAAATTGTCATTATAAGCAAGCAGAAAATTATAACATTGCCAAATGCCAAATTCAGTCATATATCAATGTAAAAACAAACCAATGTTACTAGTTTACAACTCACACTAGACATGCTAATAAGTCTCACGGATGGATGAGTATGTGCCAACAACTCCTACCAGAATAGCCAACACTACTAACCCCATAATCACAGGAAGATCGACACCAAAACTCCTATAAACTTTAAAGATCTTCAAGTAACAAGCACAAGGGAGGACGAATGATACAATGACAATAAGAGCTGCTCCGCTAAGAGATGTTACAGACTCAAATGATGGAAATATGATAGCTAATACCACTGTGCTAACCAATAAACTTGTCTTTATCATCGCACTGATTATGTTATTATCTTTGTGTTTGACAGGTAAGTAGTTTTCGATGGCAGTAGCAATTGGCATTATGGTTAAAGCATATTTTGCAATTGGACCAGCCAAAATTGTGTATATTGCAACCTTTGCACTAGCTTTTTCTGTGGGTAGGTTGAGTGTCACTTGAGATTGCACATCCTCGCCATAAATGACGTAACCAAGTATGGTCATTATCACATATGTCGTTGTACATATCAAGAAATTTATAATTAGAACCTGCAATTAATCACACAACGGATGAAATGAGAATGAATGTATAATCAAAGTCCTAATATCAAATTAACCAGTGATCGAACTTACTATTGGGAACTGGCTTTTCTTTTTCATTGAAAGATAAATGGTAGGGAACATAGCATGAGCTCCATAACAGAATGTGTATAAACTAACTGCTGTTGGTAGCCCCTTGAGATTAACAAGATTCCCCTTGTTGTGAAATCGGTCCCCCGACAATCCAACACATAAAACACAAACAACCACTATCAGTGACGAGAGAACCCCACCAAAGGAAAGATATGACAGAACACTCAGATCACTTAGCCACAGAGTAGGCATAATGATGAGCCCCGCCACAATGACAAAAGAGTGTCTTCCATCCATTTTCGTGTTCCCAATCTTGAAACCGAAATGTGGAGAAAGCTTATGTAGATTGTCACCTTCTAGTATTAGTAGACTAGTCGCAACAAGATAGAGCTCTAAACAGGTAAAAACCAATGCTGTAATTCTTCCCTTACGACCAAATGCGACCCCAGCTATATCCGGATAGCTGGTGACAGAAGGGTTGGAGTCCATGCATCGACGCATCAAAAGGCCAGTAAAGTAGGCTGCGAGAGCGATCACCATCAGGACAACCAAAGCTCAGCCATCCACCTGATGAGAGTGCATATGGAATTGAGAGAATCCCAATACCTGATAATAGTTTGATTAGTTATGATCCGAGATTAATTATCCCAAGTTAATCACAAGTTACATAATATGCGTAAATAGTCCTCATAGATACAACATGACCGCCAATATATACAAAAGTTAATGCACAATTCATATTTGTCAAGCTAGAGTAAAGCAACAAACAACTAGCATGCATGTGACAAAAGATAAGGGAGAAAATCAAAGTCAATAGTACCGTAATTTTCAAGGATAAAGAAAGAACTATTAAAACCATTTAAGGTAGAAACTAGCTACCTCCAAATTTTATATATATTTTAAACGTTAAATTATGGGCTAAACAATGGTATCTTAATACAATCATTGGGCTTATTGGAGGGGGCCTAGCACCCGCTAGCCACCCCCTCCCTCCGCCCCTGCATCCCTCAATCCTATCCTACCACAAGTTTGAAACAATGTTTTGAATGCAAATAAACGGACCCAAAACCTTTAGGTTTAATGGTTCAGGGATGATGCAAAAATCTCACACAATCTTTTAAGTAACAGGGATGATACCCGGCAAACTTTTATAAAATCAGTAAATTACAGGATGTGTTTACAAAACTTTTGCAAACCACTCCCACAAACCTAGCTAACAAAAACTAATTCAATGAAACAAAAAATTTAAAGTCTTCTTAAGACGAACTACAAGCTATATTAAATCAATACGTGCGTACTACAAGCTATATTAAAGCGTTAATGCCATTCATGCATGTACTGAGAAAATTGGCTTGTCTTTTTGATGAGTGAACAGGATCCATGGCAAATTGTGATTCTTGTGGGTTGTGAACAAGAAGTAAGAAGAAAAAAGTATAGGAGTACGTATTTAATGAGTGAAATCATGCATTTATGTTTAGAGAATTAACTACAAAATAGGATAATAAAGAAAGTCATTAACTCAGTCAAACACAAATTTAATGCCAAAATTTTCTAGAATAAAGAGTTAAGAGCCATAAAACAATATCCTTATGCATTAACAACTTATATATGATAGCGAGGAGATTTTGAAAAAGTTATCCAAATGGGACAAATATGTATACTAACGGATATGGTTTACCCGGGAGGGCGAGCCTTCTGAATCAGATGTACGCGGTCTCACCGAATTAATCCTAATACCGTTTTCGGCCCTTCCTTGGCCACCCGAGAATATACGTGTATCAAAAACCTAAATAAAAATGAAACACCGCGCATTATGTGCAAGTTAAGTTTTTAACAAGGTGGACTCGGAAGTAAAAGTTATGAGGTGTGTTTCATTTGTCATTTTTATGTGAGTTTTGCTAATAAGTACCCACTTGACACAAGTTATTTTAGCGTGTAATTAATAAACACAAAATTTCTTGTAGACATATTAGCGAAGCCCATTTATGGTTCATGAACACCGGCCAGGGACGGATCCACTTCATAAGAATGAGGGCAAGTGCCCTCCACGATTAGCCGAAAAAGTCGAGATTTTAGTGTAATTTTTTTTATAATTTTGACCTTTTTTTGAAAGTGCCCCCCAACCAAAACTCAGATTGCCCCCCACTCACATACTAAAACCCAACATTCAACACTCTAAAGCTTTATAAATCCATCATTTCAAAGTAAAACTACTCGATTTATCATTTCGATCCTAGTTTTTTCTTCCTCATTTTATTGTTGTTGTTGTCAAAAAAAAATTTTTGCCCCCCACATCCTCATTTCCTGGTTTCGACACCTGCCAAAGGGAATTTTCACTCCTTTCACATGCCTTACATTTGTAGTTGGTAAATGGTAATACTTATCATCATGTCTCTTATCTTTAAGTAGTGTGTTCGATTCATTTATCTCGTACATGCGTTTGTAAATTTGTACAACATGTTGAATGTAAATATTCATTTATAGTGGATATAATATAAAGAGAGATTATTTGCATATTTTAATATTTTATTTGTACATTTTAGTGTACGATTAGTTGAAGCAAGATGTCAACATTATACAATTATCTAATGCATGAATTGGAGTGTCTAAATCAATACTTAGGTAGTGTTTGTTTTTTAAAAAGAGGCTTTTAACAGCCTCTGAATCTCAATCGTTCAGACGAGGTCAGACATCTTGGCCGTTCAAGCCGTTTTTTTTCTTCCCGTTCAGACGCGGTCAGAGGCAGCAAGATCTTAATGGTCTAGACTTTAGAGGGGTGTCTTAATGCCTCTTATTGACACAAAAATAACCAAAAAAAGTTTAGTACGAGCAATCAAATGTGCAGTTCAAATATGAGTTTTTTTTTCTCGTTCAGATGCGGTCAGATTCAGACATTTACGCCTCAGATTCATATTCAAATGTGCGATTCAAATTTAGATTCAGAGCCTATTAAAATATAAACACCACCTTAATGTGTGCTAATCAATTCTCTAATTTAAACCTTCTATCCAAACTTGTCATTGTTAAGATTCGAGACTTGTGTAAATCATCCATATATTTTAAGCCTCAACAATCTAAAAATAATAATAATAAAAAAAATAAATACCCTCAAAATAGGGAACAAGAAAAGAGAGAATCACAGTTAAGATTCAAGACTTGTGTTTTAAAATCGGAAACTAAGGTTTAAAGGGTCCAAGATGTAAAGGGTTGAGATGTATAAGGTCCACTTCTGTAGTTTTCCCAACAAGTAGTGTTCCTTCCGTCCCATGATAGTTAAGATAAAGTATTACAGAAAATAATTAATATTAAAGTTGAAAAAATGGACTTAAAAAAAAAATCAAAACTGAGCACTTATTATAAAACGAAATGAGTAACATATTACGGAGTATATGATAAACACATATGAGGTCTTATTTTCAAATATCACTACGTATCTTAGAATGGCCAAGGAACGAGTTGGAAACGGCACATGATACGCCAGTTCGGCCGCGTACAATCGGTCAAAACTTCCCCACCCTGAGTAACTAAAAGATAAAAAACTCATATATTTTATGATTATTTTAATTTTTTAACAAACGAGAACCCCACTTTAAATATACTCGGAACTTAAAGTAACAAAGTCAATGCTCTACTTCTCAAAGATTTTTTATTTATGACACCTCACACTTTTCAGTAATGTTAAACTATCAAAAAACTTTTTTGTAAAAATTCTCTCAATGCACAAAGCTTTACATACAAAAGCTTACCAATCAGAAGTGAAAATCGCGCAAGCGAAGCCGGGAAACGGACCGCAGCCATAACAACTAGGATGAAAAGCCAAATAGAGAGTTTTGCGTGTGCCTGCTTTAGTAAGAGTAAGGAAAAAGCTTGAAAAGCGTTTAAATATACAAAAGGACGATAGAAAATATACTAGAAAAGAGAACATTGAATGAAAAACTAGTACTTTTGAAAACCTTCAATCGCTTGAAGAATAACAAGCTATTGGTTAAAACAACATAAAAAAGTCTTTTTCCCCGATGCCAAAAAGCTATTGAAAGACTTTGTGAAATAGTAAAAAGCTTTTGGTTAAGTTATGCGCTGCGGATGTTCTTGGTACCTAAAGATGTATAAATTAGACAAATTTCAAATGACATACAAAAAACCCAGTAATTTAAAGATAATTTTACCTAATATATGTCTTCTTGAAGATGGAGTTTTAGCTCTAAGTAAATTTTAAGGTTTGTGAAAGGGTGAATGTTGAATATACGTAACAAACTTTCTCAAATTAATCAATGTACGTAACATATATATTTTATTCTCAACATACGTAATATACGTAATATTGATAGGTTACACGTTTTTAAAGTTACAGTAATGGTTCCTGTCGTTTGCGTTAACTTTCACCGTTAGTCATTTGACATTTTTTCACTTAAAAAAGTTACAGTAATGGTCCATGTGGTTTGCTTTGAGTATCACCGTTAGTCTTTTGACTTTCATCTTTTTATATACGTTTTTATATATGGTTTTATACACATATTTATATACGTTTGATGCACATTTTGAAACACGCTTTTATACACGTTTTTTACACATGTTTTTATACTTTTACACTCTTTTCATACACGTTTTTTACACACGTTTTTTTATACCCGTTTTTTACACACGTTTTAATATACGTTTTTTACACGTTTTTACACACGTTTTTATATACGTTTTTTTACATATTTTTATACACGTTTTTATATATGTTTTTTACACGCTTTTATACATGTTTTTATGCACGTTTTTATACACAATATTATGTACTTTTTTACATGGTTTTATGCACGTTTTTATACGCGGTTTTATGCACGTTTTTATACACATTATTTACACACGTTTTTATATACGTTTTTATTATACACGTTTTATAATGTTTTTACATTTTATATACATTTTTACACGTTTATGCACGTTATACATATGTACGTTTTTTATACACGTTTTTTACACATGTTTTTACACACATTTTTATATACGTTTTTTACATGTTTTTATACACGTTTTTACACGTGTATAAAAACGTGTAAAATAACGTATATAAAACAGTGTATAAAAAAAGTGCAAAATCGTGTAAAAAACATATATGAAAACGTGAGTAAAAAACGTTTATAAAACGTGTAAAAAACGTACATAAAGCGGTGTATAAAAACGTGCATAAAAACGTGTAAAAATGTGTATAAAAACGCGTAAAAATCGTATATAAAAGTGTCTAAATACATGTAAAAAATGTATATAAAAACGTGTGTAAAAAACGTGTAAAAAACGTATATAAAAAAGATGAAATTCTTTCATTTTCTTTTGCTAATTTAGCTCGATAAATTTATAAAACATGACAACTATGTTACTTAACTTATAAAAATTATGTGTACAAATATTAAATATATTCTAGATTACTTTACTTATAAAAGTTGTACGTTTACATAATTCGAATTAACGTTGATTTAAAAAAAAAAGGGTAAATGCCATTTTCTCAAAGTTCAGTCTCTTTAAGTAAACAAAAAATAGTTAATTAACTTAAGTGAACAACAACAACAATACTCAATCTCATCTAAAAGACATACGAAGGAGGTTGAATGTAAACAGACCATACATTTACCGTAAATTAAACCCGAAAGTAAAAAGACTACTTTTGGAGTTGCTTTACACAAACATTATGAATATAAGGAGCAATTTGCAAACAACATGAAAGACTAGGAGTGGTGTTTTCTTACAAGTAACATTTCCCCCTATTTTTGTCACAACAGTAACCTTAAAGCCCTAGAATATTCTCTTCCGACCAAATTTTGGTATCCAAACATTAAAAATCTCAGGTAAAAAAAAAACATCTTTACTTACCATGTTTTTGTTTCTGTTAAGTAGTTATATATAATTATGTATGTCATTTGTTACTCTGCAATGCATCTGCTTTTGGTACCAATATTTCAGTCAAGAAACAAAAGTTAAACTTTAAATCTTTATTATTTCCATCCAAAAGAATTATATAAATTTTGGGTTTTTGTTTTTATAAAATTTCTAGTTATAAAGTTCAAATCTTTATTACAACTGCTTACTTTTGTTTCTGAAACTTACAGAAATGGACCTTATAGACCTCAAACTTGTACATTTAGGACCCTATGAGCAGTAAGTTTTGATTTTGGACCTCTGAGTCTTGAATTCGGTTTTGGGATGTTATGTTTGCTCATTTGAGGTCTATTGCTGTTAGAGTTATACTAGCATTGAAAGCGGCGTTTTGGCGGTGGATGTTAGTTTTTGGTTTGAGAAAAAAGAGTGTCTCAATCCTAAAAATATGGCCCGGAATGAGGTTGGGAATTTGGTTGAGATATATATAGATATAGATAGACTGCTTTTTTGTTGTAAAATTCGCTATGTGGTACTCGAGCTGCCGGCTACCTTGTAGCGAGTAGTCAGCCTAGGCGGGGAGTACTCGGATTGGAATTTTTATACATATGCTTTATAGGACCATAGCATTGTTGATAGGCCCATACAATCATTAATACAATTGTTCAAGTACTTCAAACCGAGTTTTGACCTGATTTTGACCAAACCGATTTTTTTTTTGCTCTTTTTGCCTGAACTTGTCTTGGTCACTGACCTTCAGCGAGTAATAGACTATTACTCGGCCTTGTAATCTCGAGTCTTGAATGAGAATGTCAAAGATTAAAATTTAAAACTGATGGATGGTTTTGCTAAATGGGAAGTTCTAATTTCCTAAATCGGAAACTAGTGTTCAAAGGGTTCGAAATGTAAAGGTTGGGGTTTAAATCAAGAATCCCTTTAACTAGGCATATTCAGGAATGTCGAGTGGTTCAAGATTCAGGGGTCCAAAACCAGAAACTAGTTTTTTCAGTGATTTTTTAGTATATTAACTGGACTGCTTTTCGAACCATGTAGTGACATTACAAACCAGAGTTTTTGTGAACAAATGACATTTTGTCTTTTACTGTTAGACTGGAGATATATACAATTTACTGATTTAGTAAATGAGTTTGTGCTCATTTTGACTTGTATTTGACTTGATTTTTTGGGAATTATGCATAATCATCTTTTTATCAGCGCACTTATCTTTTTTGGGAATTCCTTTAAATAGTTAATGATTCAGGGGTCGAAAATGGAAAACTGGTGTTTAATCTTGCAGTGTTAAGTTGGAAACATCTTAAATGAATGACTTGTTATTACCATCTTTGTGCTCATTTTACTTTCTATCCTCATAATCGTTTCATCCCTATGAAATTCACATTTATAGCTAACCCGGTTAATTTGTTTGTCCTTTGATTATAGATGGCTTCCTCTATTGTTAAACGCGTTGCATCGAATCTCATGAGGGTCAGAGCGATGGCCTCATCTTCTCGCTTCTATAACACTAGGTGTTTCCAATATGATAAGCGTGACTCTGAGGATGTCTGCATCCTAAAGTGTGACAGTGAGCCAGGGTCTTTGGCCCATTATGCTGTCAAAAGTGCGTATATCTGATTCCCATATTAAAAAGCAACTATTTCCTTTGCACACCCTTATAATCTGCGCTTACAATAGTAACTGTTAATGCATGTTTTACAATTTCAGAAGCGTTTGATCCTCGTGTCTCACCAACTAAGAATTTGTTCCGTCTTCTAAACACGACGGATTATATCAATGGAGTCAAATATGAAACCCACAAGGTCGCTTGGTGGGATGTGGAGGAGGATGACAAAGCCCTTTACCTACTCCGTACCATGACTGCTGATCCAAGCAAGGAGTATCCGCCACCCCGTTTTACAGAATCTGAGGAATCTGTTCAACACGAGGAGTTCATGTTTGCAATTCATACCAATGATGAGAAGGGATCTGTTAGAGAGATGTACATGACCTCTCAATTACATGCTATGAGACAATATGAGTTGAAACAAGCCAATTCGGAACCTTTTGAGTATTACTTTCATGTGATGCATGACCTTAGCAGAGAACTCCCCAGATTGAATCAACCAGCGAATGGTATCTTTTAACTTTTTTGTTCTTAATATATATATATATGTATGTGATGTATCACCATAGTATGAAATACATAAGTTTTTTTTAGATATGAAAAACTAATGTACTTTTTTAGTTGCCCCGTTTTGGTCACTGTAGTTTGTTTACACATCTGAAACTCTTAAAGGATAACTTCATGTCTCGTTTAACGATTCAAACATGACACATAGTCATCTTTTATGTTCAGACGGGACATAAAATGACCTATTTACAAAAAAGATCAATGACTAAAACATGATGAACTAAAAAATATGTTCTGTAGAAAAGCAATCACTAGTTTTATACTGAATTTATGTTCTATTTTCTATGCAGGAATGACACGTGCTGTCTCTTTTCCTTTTCATGTGTCCTACAAGCTGCAAAATCCACAAGCAATCCGCATCACCTTGGGACTAGGGGGACGAGATGCTGCAGGGCAGGAGACTGAAGACCCTTTTCAAGGTTACGCAGTTGAGTTATTTTTATCAGAAAGGCTATTCAATGTGCAGGAAGTCAAGCAACAATTAATGAGTGGGTTATGGAAAATAATAATTCCGAAGAAGAAGATAGGAGAGTGCATTCAGACAATTGGAGGAAATTTGCTATTTTTTCACACGAAAAAAATATGCAAGCCGACCCTCTGGCGCCCCACATAGGATCGTGTCTCTGTTGCAACATATTAAGGCAAATCTGGAAGACTTTGCAGAAAACTATTATGATGTTTATTGATGCCTTAATGATTTTTGAAGTTTTTTAGTTTGCACTTGACCACGTACTTCTTATGATGTTGTTTAGCTAGATGTTTACGTATGACTCTTGCATCCTTTTGACCTTTTTTGACTTTTGTTGAAGAGGTTGTCTATGATCTACTTGTTTTGCCACAAAGGTTATTCCATTGTTATTCGAATTTGGCTGTTGATCTGGGAGGGTAACGGTTTTAGCGGGTAATTTGCAATCGCAAAACTAGTGACCGTTCATTAGATAAATGTTCGTATACCACTTTGCCACATCAAATTGCTGATTTCACCTCTTTTATCATGCAAGTAATATGTTTCTGAAACAATGTGATGCGCCTGGGCCCTAACCCATGACCTATTTAGGTCTTAGGGTTTTACCCTACTTTGTCTTATAAATACTCTTGTAATCATTTATTATAATTTAATCAAAGTTTAAGATAAACAAATCTCTAGTTCTTTTCTCTATTTTTTTAAAGAGCTCGCACACGCTAAAAGTGGTGCCTTATCTTGATACAACCCCTAACCGGGTCGTATCACAATGCAAAAGAAAACATGTGATACCATTTTCAGTTAAATGTTTGTAGATGTGCTAAATGGGTGGGTCAAAATGGGTAGCTTTTATTAGTATAGATCCACAGTGGGTAGCTTTGGCCGAGGGTGCCATGGTCATTCTGAGAATTAAGCTCATTTTGGATTTGATGGCTTTTTGTTTGCTATTTTCGCATACGGGATGATATGATCTGTAATGAAATTGTGCATTTTGGTTAAGACTTTGTTATGCCAATTGACATTTTTGTATACATTATCGATAAAGGAACTTCACCCGTATGAGGTGGTATGAAATCACCCAAATACCAATCTTTGTATATAGAGAAAGACGAGGGCGGAATTGTTCAAATAATATCTCTTACATATGCACTTTGGGATGTAAGCAAAACAAAACAACTCACGAGCTACAAGTGATCAATTTGCAGAATACTTGGAATTGAGTCCGAGTATGAATATAGTCTGCTCGTAAAACTTGCGAACCTTATCGAGCTTGCGTATTCTAACATTTATTCCCTTTGGTATATGTATATGCAATGTTTTGAAACCCGGGTCGACCCGGCCGGGTTAACCGGTTGGACCTGTTCCGCAAAAACGGGTCAAAATAACCTGGGTTTTTAAAACCGGGTTAACCGGTTAGACCCGCCGGGTTTTGAGGACCCGGTCAACCCGTCTCTCAAACCCGGCCGGGTTTGGTCTTTTTTCAAAATTTTTTTTAATAAAACCGGGTTGACTTTGGATCGACCCGCCGGTTGACCCGGGTTGACCCGGCGGTCGACCCGGTTATTTTTATATTTTATTTTTTTAATGGAAGACCGGGTTGACCCGGCGGTCGAACCGGTTGACCCGGTGACCGGTGACTCGACCGGGTCGATTATAAACCCGGGTTTCAAAACATTGTGTATATGTATATTTACATACTTTCCATACTAAATATGGAATACTCAACTTTAAAAACCACCTTTTGTATTTATCGATGAATTCACAATACATTCTAAATAATTTTGTTATACATTTGTAGACCGTAACAGTACATACAAAAGGTGGTTTTAAAAGTTGAGTACACACAAAAGAATAAAATGGTTAATTGGATACATTTACAAATGATTATCCTTTTCTAATATTCTATTGCAAATTATCGAGTCAAGTCATGCCAACCTTGAGAATGTCATTTACTTTACAGATCTCGAGTTTTAGACCGAGTCAAGTTTCGAGCTTGTGAGTGTTCGACTCGGCTCGACTATACCCCTAAAATAATAGACAAACCATTATGGGAAGTAACAAAACACTAAAGGGCAATTTCCAGACAACATAAAAGATGAGGGGGTTAAATGTTTATAAGAAGAACATAAATATTTTGGGATTTATTTACAAGTAAAATGTTCCCCCCTATTTTTCACAAACATAAACCTTAAAGCCCTAGAATATTCTCTTCCGACCAAAATTCTAGTATCCAGACATTGATTCTCAGGTAAAACCATAGTATCTTTTTTATGTCTTTTGAATGTTATTAGATATGCACGTTTATTTATGAATTTTTTGTTAAATGCAATTAACAAACTTAACTTACCATGTTTAAATGTTAGAAATAATTACCATGATTAACTTTGTTTTATTTAGAAATAATTCTATTTTAGGGAATTATTTGTTGCACCATAATTGTATAAGTCTTGATAGGCTCGGTGTACACATGTAAATAACGATAGACAAAGGACCAATATTGTTAGTTTGATAGTTAATAACCGAATAGCGGTTATGGGTAGTTACTAGCGGTTATAGTTAGTTATATTTTGAAAAGTCACAATGGTTCCAAGGTGTCGGTTGGAAACCTATATATACACTAAATATGTTAGTTTGTAAAGGTGTTTCTGAAAATACAATGTAAACACTTTTATGTTGTTTATCAAATAGAATCAGATTTTTGTATATCTTATTAATTCAATCATGTGGAAACCCCGCAAGACCTGTGCATAATTATTTAGTTCATTTAATGCTTTTAAACTCCGAGAGTCTCGGCTCACTCCAGTTGGTGCCCCACTAGGCCAGGAGAGTTGCCTGGAGCTATTCCTTGTGGGGTGGACAATGACGGGTGCCAAAAGGCACCCGGTGTCAGGGTGTCCTCGCCAATCTACACCTTTTGTGAATTTAGTGCTTTTAAACATGTGCTATGATGGCACAAATTAGAAAATCCCAAGTTTAAAACCTTCCAAAGAATATTTAAAGTTTGGATTTTTGTGTGGCCAAGCCGACTTCCGAAAAGGGAGGATTTTAATTGGTTTGAGTTTGTTTAGCGGTGTGTTCAAACCCCGTGAAGTAGTCGGCTAAAAGGTCGGAAACCACGGCTAAAAGAAAAACTTTGGGTTTTGTTTGTTAGTGATTTTAGGGAAAAATACAAAAGTGGACCTTATACATCACAACCCTTTACATTTTGGACCCTTTGAACCTTACTTTCTGATTTTCGACCCACGAGTCTCGAATCTTGACAAAGAATCCTCTGATCTTGAATCTGGGTTTTTGACATTCTTTGTTATATTATGAAAAATGTAGTCTTTTTTTGTACAATGTCGGAGGTCTTGCTAAAAGCAGTCTCACGTAGGGGTAATAACTGTTTGGATTCTACTTCCTAGTTTCTCCCTTCAGCGAGATTGAGTACTGTTGTTGTTGTATGGATGTTATTTAAGAAAAAACATGAATTTTGATATTTAGGTTGGGTAAATATGGATTTTTTTTTTTTTTTTTTTAATTTTATTTTTTTTTATAGTGGAAAAGGGGGGTGTTTGACATTGCTTGTTTTGCTAAAAGTCTCGATGTTTGTTTGTTAGAAGGTTCTAGATTTGGGGTTACATTATATTTTAGGGGGTGTTTGTTTAAGCTTGTCTTTTTTGGCTTATTAGCTTACCCGGGTTCGGTGTTTCATAAGCTCATTTGCTTTAGCTTATTTTGAAACCTATAAAGTTATATAAAGTTTATTATTTATGAGTTTCAAAATAAGCCGAAACAAATGAGCTTATGAAACATAAGCCTAAACCACATATAAGCCTAAAAATAAGCTTAAATAAACAAGACCTTATTATGTTTAGGAAAATTACTGAAGTGGGTGTATTTAAACCCCATGCATTAGTCGGCTAAAAGGCAAAAAACCCTGGCTTTAAAAAAAAATTGGGTTTTGTTTGTTATTTTCTTGTGTGCGAATGAAAACTATCGAGTTGCAAACAGCAGAGTAGGCATTTGGGAATCCTGAATCTTTCTGACTTCGTATAATGCTGACTCTTTTAAATAGGGATTTAGGTTCTCGAATAGTTCATGAACATGTGGTCGAAAACGGAAAACTAATGTTCAAACTTCAAATGGTCTCTTTTTCTCTCTTTTTAGTTATTTCCAGTCCCTTGTTAGTTTTTTCATTTCAACTTGTTTTTGGGCATCAAATAAGCCTTTTTCAGTGTTACATTGGAAATATATTGGACGAGTGACTTGTTATTTCCCACTTTGTGCTCATGTTTACTTTCTATCCTTACAATCGTTTTATAACTAACCCTGTTTGTATGTCCTTTGATCTTAGATGGCTTCCTTTATTGTTAAACGCCTTGCATCGAATCTCATGAGGGTCAGAGCGATGGCCTCATCTTCTCGCTTCTATAACACCAGGTGTTTCCAATATGATAAGCGTGATTCTGAGGATGTCTGCATCCTTAAGTGTGACACTAAACCAGGGTCTTCTGCCCATCATGTTGTCAATAGTGCGTACATTTGATTTCCATTAAAGAATTAGCTCTACAACAAATATGCCATTTGCTCAAACTTATAAAAAATGACCACATTTTTCGCAGTTAATACAGTAAAGAAAAAAAGCTGCACTTATAAGCGTGTACTAAAGTCAAATTTGTCCACACTTAATTTCCTCACGCTTCCTCTTGCGCGAGGAAATTAGTTGTGACAAATTGATCTCTAGACTATTAAGTGTAGACAAATTTGATGTTTGTGCGCGGTTATAAGAGATGAGTTATGTGCTGTACCAGAGCTTCCTAAATTTCATTGTGTAATCAAAATGTAATCGTTAACACATGTTTTATTCTTTCAGCTTCGTTTGATTCTCGTGCCTCACCAATTGGGAATTTGGTTCGTCTTCTAAACCTGACGGATGGTATCATTGGAGGCAAATTTCTAAGCAAGGAGGCTCCTTGGAACGTGGAGGAGGATGACAAAGCCCTCTACCTACTTCGTATCATGCCTGGTCCTAGCAAGGATTCTGAAGAATCTGCTCGACAGGCAGAGTTTATGTTTGCAATCCACCCCAATGATGTGAAGGAATCTGTTCCACACACGAAGATGAATATGTCCACTCTTTTACATTTGATGAGAAAGGTCGATTTGGAACCTTCTGGGTATTACTATCATGTGATGAATGACCTTAAAGAACTCCCTAGATTGGCTGAACCAGCGAGTGGTATCTGTTCAACTTCTGTTTTTTTAGACATATATATACCTTTTTGCCCAAAAACAAACATTGCACTAATGTGGAGCTTTTCTTTTTATATTCTGTTCTATTCTATACAGGAACTACACATAATGTCTCTCTTTCTTATAATGTGTCCAAGAAGGTGCAAAATCAAGCGATTCGCATTCTCATAGGACTAGAGGGATGGGATATTGAGGGGCGGAAGACTGACGACCCTTTTCAAGGTTACGCATTTGAGATATTTTTTCCAGATAACAATATCCAGGAAGTCAAAGAAGGCAAAACGGGTGAGTTATGGAATATTATTATTCCCAAGAAGAAAGGGGAACGCATTCAAACAGTTGGAGGGAACTTATTAATTTTTGATGAGAAAAAAATATGCAAGCCGACCCTCGGGCGCCCCACATAGGATCGTGTCTCTGTTGCAACGTATTAAGGCAAATCTGTAAGACTTTGCAGAAAATTATGATGTTTGTTGTCTTGTTGATGCCTTGATGATTTTTGAAGTTGTTTAGTTTGCACTTGACCACACGTACTGTTAATGATGTTTAGCTGGATGTTTATGTATGACTCTTGTATCCTTTTGACTTTTGTTGAAGAGGTTGTCTATAATCTACTTGTTTTTCCGCAAAGGTTATTCCATTGTTATTCGAATTTGGCTGTTGATTTGGGAAGGTAACGGTTTTGGCGGGTAATTTGCAACCGCAAAACTGGTGACTGTTCATTAGATGAATTAGTGAATTGGGTGTGTCGCGGGTGGGTAGGGTAATATGTCAAAATGCATAATCTTTGTTAGGACTGAAACAGGTCAAACCTTTCTGCTAAAAAAAATTCAAGTTTTCGTGTCAGATATGATAGCAGGAACTAGATTATTTCACACTGAAAATTTTATTTTACGCTTTTGGCCTAATAGACATAAAACATAACCGGAATAGACCCTTTCATAAGTACTTTGACTGAAGCTGCAACCCCATCTACAAAAGTAGAGGTGCCAAATGGGTGGGTCAAAATGGGTAGCTTTTGTTAGTATAGATCCACAGTGGGTAGCTTTGGCCGAGGGTGCCACAGTCATTTGGAGAATTAAGCGCATTTTGGATTTGATGGATTTTCGTCTGCTATATTTGCATATTGGATGATATGATCGGTAATGAAATTGTGCATTTTGGTTTTACGCCATGGTTAAGACTTTGTTATGCCAATTGACATTTTTGTATACATTATAAAGGAACTTCACCTGTATGAGATGGTACGAAATTAGATCTTACATTGTTCTGACCATTAACACATGTTTCTTAGACAAATACAACTAAAAACAATGCACGCATATTTTATTTTGTTTTGCTTAATTTTGAGAAAAAGCGTTTCTGAATGATTTGAGCAAATGAGCAGCCCAACAAGTGATGAAAACAACTTTTTGATTTGGTATAATTGAGGGCAAAATGAGAAATGTGATAACTAATACTCCGTATAAATTTATTTGGAACAAATCAAAATAAATAGCATCTAATATGACGGTTTAAGGTTTTGATCAGTTTGAAAACCTCCCTCTTTTTTGGACACAAAAGTCAAGAGTTCGATCATAACTCTCTGCAATAAAGGCCGAAGGTCCTTTGGAAATAATCTCTCTACCTTCGGGTAGGAGTAAGTTTGTCTACATCTCACCTCCTTCATATCTCGTGGAAGACGGGATTGGGTAACGTTGACTTTGACTTTACTATGACAGGGTTTATGAGAAAGTTTAAAAGTTCATCACCAAATATAAAACAATAAGGGGCAACTTGCAAAGAATATGAAAGATGAGGGGCTCAAATGGTGATTTCTAAGGTAATTTCCTAAAAGTGGCTTTTCCCCTATTTTTCGCATAACACAATCTTTAGGGTGCGTTTGGTATGCTCTCATGAATGACAATGGGTATGTGTTTGATAGTAGTGGTGGGTCCCTCACCTATGAAAGACCCATTCCTACCTCTTTAGATGTATATGGAGTATGGAATATATGTGTCATTCATTACCATAGTGGTGGGCCCTCTCATCTTAAACAAACACCTTTAATCACTTTGATAGTCATAGTCTCATTCCCATAGTGGGATACCAAACGCACCCTTAAAGTTCTAGTGTCCTAGATACTTTCTTCCGACCAACTTTTAGTAGTATCCAAACCTTAAATCTCAGGTAAATGCTCTTTACTTATGTTTTTGTTTACTTATTTTCTATGTCATTTTAATTTTGTTGGTATAATGACTTGTATACTTGATGCATCTTTTGTTAGAAATGTTACAGTTTAATTTTAGTAGCATTTTCAAAAGAATATATAAAGATTGTTAGGATTTTTGACTTTTTGTTTCTTAGAAATTTATAATCTTTATTACACTTGTTAAGGAAAATTATACAAGTGGACCTTATGCATCACAACCCTTTACATTTTGGACCCTTTGAACCTTGCTTTCTAATTTTCGACCCACGAGTCTCGAATCTTGACATGAACTTGAAATTTTTTATTTTTTTTAACCATGGTTTCTGATCTTTTGGTTAATTAACTCACGGAGTTTGAACCCACCACCACATAGACTCAAACCAGGTAAAGTCCTCTTTTTTCACAAGGTTGATGTGACCCCTATAGGATTGTTTGATAATATCTGGCAGGATTTGAACTTGAGATCCCTCACATTTAGTGATGATAGTCATAAGGCTTTTGTCACTAGGTCACACTGAGTGGATCTCGGATCTTGAAAGGGTTGTGAGACCTAGGCAGGGTAAGGATCTGTCTACATTCCACCTCTCCAATACCCCAAGCCGACGGGATTGGGTATGTTGTTGTTGTGAGAAATAAAAACTCCCTTTCTTTTGTGAAAAACACAATCCAAAGGGGTGCTCGTGAAGAGCTAGATTAATCGGCCGCCTAAGCCATTTTCACAACCATGGAAAAATTTGTGTATCTTTTGAATTTTTGTTTTGGGATTGTGTGTTTTTCACTTTTTTTGTGATAGTTGTATAAGTATATACGATTAGTTTGTACTGTTTTTTCAAAAAACTTATTGATGTTTTCTCAGCAAGAAAATCGTAAATCGTGAACGGAAATAGCAAGTTTTAAATAGGCATTTGGAAATCTTGAAAAGTTTAGAATGAATGGATGTTTTTGCTAGGATAGATTATTGAAAAGTTTGGAGCTCGAATGGTTTGAGATTCACGGGTCCGAAACTGAAAACTAGTGTTCAAAGGATCTGAACTTTAAAGGTTGTGCTGCATATGGGACACTTTTACGTTGGGTGTACAAGCTCAAACCATAATGGTGAAAAAATAATCTTAAAGTTAACATATAAGCTTGGTGGGCTACTAATAACCTTAATTGTATTCTTCTCAATGAAGTTATTATATATAGCTATTAGCTAAGTTTGTTGTTCCTTGTTTATTTTCTTCTTTGATCAGAGATGGCTTTGTCACTTGTCAAAGGCGTTCCATCCAATCTCATGAGAGTCAAACCGATAGCCTCGTCTTCTCGCTTCTTTAACACCAAGGGTTTCGAGTATGATCAGCGTAACTCTAAGGGTGACTGCATCCTAAAGTGTGATCATAAATACGGATCTTGTGTCCATTATGTTGTCAATAGTAAGTAAATTAAATTCCAAAAACGATTTAGCTCTACGACAAATATGTCATTTGCACAAACTTGTATCAAATTTGTCTACACTCAATTTCCCTCATACTTTCTCTAGCGTGTGAGGAAATTAGGCGTAACAAATTGATCTATAGACTTTAAAGTGTAAGCAAAGTTTATGTTTGTGCGCACTTATAAGAAAAAAAAGTATGTGGAAATAAGATATTTGTTGTACTAGAGCTTCGATACAGTCTTTAAATCCTCATAATGAAATAGGCAACCCTGCTTTATGATTTCAGGTGTGTTTAATCCTCGTCTCTCACCAACTGGGAATCTGGCCTGTCTTCTAACCATGACGGATGGTATGATTGCATACAAATACGGAACCCATGTGATGACTAGGTGGAGTGTGGCGGAGGATGACAACGCCCTCTACCTACTGCGTGACATGCCTGCTCCAACGTTTATGGCAGGATTGCACAAAGACGATGTTGACGAAGTTGATATACCTGTTCCACAGGCGGAGTTTATGTTTGGAATCCACGATGTGAAGGAATCTGCTCGAGAGACGAATATGTCCTCTCTGTTACATTTGATGAGAGGAGTCAAAAGGGAACCTTCTGAGTATTACTATCATGTGATGCAGGATGCTAAAGAACTCGCCAAATTATCTGAATCAGCGGGTGGTATCTTTCTAACTTTCATCTATATACATGACAATAACATAAAACGTTACGGTTTTTTAATACCTGTATAATATACTAATGTACCTTTTTAGCTGTTCTATGCTGGTCATTATGCTCTTTGTGAGCGGAGGTATTTTTTAAAACTTATTTCACTCTATACAGGAACACAATATGCTCTTTGTATCTGTTTACATGTGTCCTACAAACTGCAAAATCCACAAGCTATTCGCATCATCATGGGAGTAGGGGCCCGGGATGCAGAGGGCTGGGATGGCCGAGATACCGGGAGCTGGGATGCTGACTACCCTTTTGGAGGTTATGCAGTTGAGATTCTTCTACCAGAAAGGCTCTTCAGTATCCATGATGTCAAGGAGGATAAAACGAGCGAGTCATGGAATATAACTATTCCCATGAAGAAAGGGGAAATGATTCATCCAATTGGAGGAAATTTGCTGATTTTTCAAGAGAAAAAAGTCTGCAAACCGACCCTCTGGCGCCCCGAATAGGTTCATGTCTCTGTTGCAACTTATTATTTAGGCAAAATCTGGACACGCTGTCTTCAACTTTAGGCTAATTTAGCGGATTCTCCAAATTTCAATATCATAGTTTATATTGATGTTTGTTGAGGCCTTTTGGGATTTCTAATCTTGTTTAGTTGGCACTTGAGCACATACTTCTAATGATGTTGTTTAGCTTTCCGTTTAGTTATGGCTCGTATCCTTTTGGCCTTGTTCATGTTCTGTTGAAGAGGTTGTTTATAATATATCTACTACGTACTTTCGTCAAAACATACAAACCTGTTCTTTGTTTTGAGTCTACACTGAATTTGGTTATTAGTTATGATCCGAGATTAATTATCCCAAGTTAATCACAAGTTACATAGGTACTAGCCAGGTACCCGCGCGTTGCGGCGGCGGGTACCCATGTGATTATGTTTTTTGGCGAGAGCAAGGCTTTTCTAATGCATTACTATTAAAAAAAGAAAAGAAAAAAAGTCCAACAGAAGTTATAGCAGGGTGCCTACGCGATTATATATATGTTTTTCATGATGGTAACTTAACACATGGCAATAACTTAATGGAACAACTTTACCGCATAGTGTTGCTTTAAAAAATGGCAGAGTTGCATCACGATGCAACGACGATACGAAAAAGATGGTCAATGATATAGCTATTCGTTTAGGACGTGTAATATTATGTATCGTTTAAACATACAAGGTGTTTTAAAATAGTGCTTTAGCACTATCTAGTGGTTTCTATATTGCTAAGTTGTGGCGGTAAATGGTGGTCCGTTGCGTGGTCGAAAAATGTGGTGTCAAAAATTTTGACTACATAAAAGATTGGTTTCTATGATCCGCTTAATGATTTGTAAATTTTATTTAGTGGGTGTTTTAAAAAAGAAATATAAGATAAGATTATTTATACGTTATTGTATTATATCATATAATATATTAAGTGTACTTTTGAGTGAAGAGTATTTTAATAGTATCATTATTTAGTGGGTGTTTGAAAGATATAAATGATAAAATAATTTATGCATTATTGTTTTGTATCATTTGATATATTAATTGTACTTTTGAGTGATGAGGTATTTTAATTATATTATTAATGATTTGTAAATTTCATTAGTGAGTGTTAAAACGAAAAAGAAAAATTAGATGATTTACGTATTATATTTTGTACCAAGTGCTATGTTAATTGTACATTTGAGTGAGAGTATTTTAATCATTTCATTAATTCTGGCATTAATATACACGAATGTTACAAGTTAGATTATTTATGCATTATTGTTTTGTACCAAGTACTATATTAATTGTACTTTTGGTTACAAGTTTAGTGGGTTACTTTTATTAGAAATGTTTTTGGTCTTAAAATTTTTAAAACTTCTTTATTTAGAATGTCCTAAACACTTTATATAGTAGTATAGATATACGTAAATAGTCCTCATAGATACAACATGATCGCCAATTAAGAAGCTAATCATCACGGAAAAAATCAAGCAGTGTTACGAATACTAAATCTAATTTTTTCTAACATATTTAGTGCGTAAAAATTATAGTAAATTCAAAATAAGGTAAGTTGTTTATTTATTTTGATGCTTCCGAATATATGACTATGGGAGAGCAATAAAGCCGAAACTTTCTAGGATTTCTTAATTTAGGTTGTGGGTGTTCAAAGAATATCCGTATTTGGATTTTTGAAAACTTGATCTTAATTTATTAAAAAGTTGGTTTTATGAAAGGACGGTTCTAGAACTCATATAAGGGATATCTGAAAACTTTGAGTTTGGTTTGGTTTTAGCCAAAAACCGTCTCAAACCGGCCATGCTCACTCTTATATATAACTTGAACTCTTTACTCTCATATAGTTTTAATAATTGAACTTAAAATCAAAATAAGAAACATGAACAAAATATATACAAAAGTTAATGCACAATTCATATTTGTCAAGCAACAAACAACTAACATGCATGTGAGAAGATAAGGGAGAAAATCAAAGTCAATAGTACTGTAATTTTCTAGGATAAAGAAAGAAGTATAAAAACCATTTAAGGTAGAAACTAGCTACCTCCAAATTTTAGATATATTTTTCTTCAGTTGCCACTTAGAAAGGTGATATTTCATGTTGGTTGTTTTCTTTTTCTTTCATTATAGAAAGTCGCTAGTTAGGTAGGCTCGTGGTATATTAAACGTTAAATTATGGGCCAAACAATGGTATCTTAATACAATCATTGGGCTTATTGGAGGGGGCCTAACACGCGCTAGCCACCCCCTCCCTCCGCCCCTGCATCCCTCGATCCTATCCTACCACAAGTTTGAGACAATGTTTTGAATGCAAATAAAGACCTAAAACCTTTAGCAAGCTAACAAGTATTAGTTACGGATGTTTAGGTTTAATGGTTCAGGGATGATGTAAAAATCTCACACAATCTTTTAAGTAACAGGGATGATACCCGGCAAACTTTTATAAAATCAGTAAATTACAGGATGTGTTTACAAAACTTTTGCAAACCACTCCCACAAACCTAGCTAACAAAAACTAATTCAATGAAACAAAAAATTTAAAGTCTTCTTAAGACGAACTACAAGCTATATTAAATCAATACGTGCGTACTACAAGCTATATTAAAGCGTTAATGCCATTCATGCATGTACTGAGAAAATTGGCTTGTCTTTTTGATGAGTGAACAGGATCCATGGCAAATTGTGATTCTTGTGGGTTGTGAACAAGAACTAAGAAGAAAAAAGTATAGGAGTACGTATTTAATGAGTGAAATCATGCATTTATGTTTAGAGAATTAACTATACAAAATAGGATAATAAAGAAAGTCATTAACTCAGTCAAACACAAATTTAATGCCAAAATTTTCTAGAATAAAGAGTTAAGAGCCATAAAACAATATCCTTAAGCATTAACAACTTATGATAGCGAGGAGATTTTGAAAAATTAATCCATCTGTACTATTTTATCATGTATTTAAGATTTTTTTTTTATAAAAGTAAGAGCATCTATTATGATGAACCTTTATAAAAGTTTATAACCAAGTCATCCTTTATCATTAATTCATAAACTTTTTTCGTACTATAAACATTTATCTACTATGTATAAACTTCTTAAAGCTTTATAAAAATCTCACTAAATTCCAACGTATTCAATTTAGAAGAGGTTCAAGATGCTAGACCTTTTCATTCCACAAAAGCATGAAATATATTTTCACTATGGTTAACAAAATGATAGATCTCTTCAAATTTTCTTAGACATTTTCATAAACCACAATAATAGATGATCTAAATCTTAATTTTTTAATTCGACACATCTTTTCTTTTTGAGATTGTTTAACCAATGCTCTCAGGGCACTGGCTAAGTTTATTTAATTAACACAAATTTTTTTTAAGCTAAAAATTACGAGTAATTAAAACTATAAATTAACTTAACTAAATATGATTTTATATTTAATAAACACAAACTTTCATTGTTTAATCATTTAAACCAATGCGTCGAAGGCACTGGTTAGACAAATCTTTTTTTTATAGCATGATTTTAAATGTATTGTAACCTCAAAACTTGTAAAATTGAATGCATTAGTTACAACACTAATGAAATTTATTTTTAATACACCCTTACAATAAAAAAAATACATGTAATTATACATATTGTACAAATTAATAAAAAAAACAAAACTCATACAATTTATATGCAAACAAGTTGATGATACATATGGTTTTAAAAACCGGACGGACCAACCGGTTTAACTGAAAACCGGAGTCGCCACCAGTTCGGCTAGTCACTAGCAGCCGTCCGAAAACGAATCTAAGAGGACCGTCTGAACCGGTAAAAACAGGTAAACCGGGCCAGACTATGATCATTTTCATCTTCTTTTTCTCAGGCTAATCAACTAGTCATTTTATTTGTCTGGACTTTAATCACAAAATACCCCCGTCGCAACACGCGTGTACCCCTATTGTTATTTATTTTCATAATAACTTTTTATTTATAAAATACTTTTTGAAAATAGTTTATTTTATCTTCATCACCTTGCTCGAGTCACATGCTCATCTATAACAATTTATGTTGATTAATTTTTTTCCGAACCTTACAATTTATTTAAATATGGAATTGTTTGCCTTACTATTTGTATATGTTAATCTAACTTAATTTATCATTATTTGTAAAGCTATGGTCACAAATTACGCAAACATTAAAACATATGCTCGCCTTGTTTTTTTCCTTAATATGTACAAGCACAACTTACACAATGTGTTTGGTATCTTTGTAATGAAGTTTGGAATGGACAAGTTGATTACTCATCACCTTTCTGTTTTGATATGCTAAAAAATAATTGTTTATTTTTTATTTTAACTAATTAAAAAAAGACCTTTTTGAGTAACAGTGATCATAGTTGTTAAGCCTGATTTTGATCTTGTAATTTTACGATTTTACGATATTACAAAGCAAAAATGATCCGGATCCTACGTAGGATCTTAACAAGCTTAACATCTTATAGGATCCCGATCTTGACCATAAGTTCTTAAGATATAATCCAATCCGATCTTCCTTTTCTCAAACTGCAAACTAGAAAAGTACAAAGTTATGAATTTTGTTTTGATAGAATTTAGAAAAACACACGTGAATCTTTTTAAACATTTCATATTCATAATTTAGGACAATATTTCTATGAAACGTTCATATAAGTTTGTGTTCATATATAATAATTTGTACATTTGAATAATTTTACAAAGACTACTATAAAATGACATTATCGTGGGATCTTAAGATACCGATCCGATTTTACATTTTCGAGCTTGCAACAACAAAAACGATATTGAGTATGATCCCGATCTTGAAACCTTGACGGTGATATATTGTATGGTCACAATAATTTTAAAGGCGGCGGAGTCTAATGGAATGTCTCGTTAAGCAAAATAACTCACTACATTAGAAACTATCATTTTCAGTCATAATGATCTTTAGTTTTATTATGAGTATTGATAAAGCCTCCTACAATATCATCATACTAATCCTCTTACACACACAACAGTATTATATATTTTATTCTCTCTCTATCAAATTGTTAGTTCTGACACTTGTCAGAATTTTATGAGTAGGAAGATTATTAGTCACATCAAGTAGGATGATTTATCATTTTTCCATTTGTTATTCATTGTGACTTATATTGCATTCAAAATTACATAATAACCCTTTTTAACTACTTATTACACACATTTTTGGAAAATCTAATTAACCACACATCACACTCATCAAATATCACTACTACACACTAAAATCTATTTTCATTGGTTGTAATGTAAAGCGAACACTAATTTTTTTACATTCTTAAATAACAATGTGAACACTTAATATGAGATAGGTGAGTATTAATCTTTTTCTTATTGAATTTTATGGATACCATCATGCCATCTTTTTTTTTTTGAACATTCATTTTATTGATCATATGAGGCTAGCAAGTTGCTAAAATTACATATGAATGAGAACGTGTAAAACAAGCTGCTGGAAAACCATACATGAAATGAATCGGTTTAAAGACAGAAGCTTTTCCACCGGGGCCAGTCAATGTCTAGGGAGCTTTTTCGATTCACCAGCCATTGGTAACTGATGCTTTTTATGTTATTAGCCGCATTTCTGAGGCTCGGGTTCTTGTTGGAGAAAATACATTCATTCCTCGTTTTCGAAATTGTCCATAGGAAAGCCATGATGATGAGTTGAAATAGATGTCTTTTCTTCGGGTTGTTCGTAATGGATAGGTGAAGCTGCAAGAGGTCACGCATGCTATTTGGTTTCGCTGGTGGGAGTTGACACCATTGTTGGGTGAATGTCCATAGTGAGTCGGCAAGGGAGCAATGTAGAAATAGGTGCTTGATAAGGTTTTAAAAGGTACCTTTTTGAGGGGTCGTTTAAGCCCTTATTTAATCACTTTTGTATCCGTTATTGCTTAATATCGTTCCTTTTCACTTTTTAGGTCTCTTGAAGGCAAATTGCTGTAATGGCACTTATTTGGACGAGAAGGCGCGAATATACGAAGAAAATGGCCAAAGTCAAGAATCGAGACACTCCAGCTGCTGAAAATACAAGGTGACGGCGTCACTGCTTATCTGCGACGCCGTCGGAGGATTTTGTGACGGGACAGAAGCCAAAACTCTTATTCTCAAGTGACGACGTCAAGTTATAAAAGAGTAGGCCGTCGCAACTCAGACGGCCTAGATTCAATCCGGCGTCATCGAAGCGGCCAGAAGAGGACGGCGTCAAAAGCATAAGGTGACGCCGTCGCAAGTCTAACGTGGCCAAGACGAAACCCTAATGACGGCGACACGACGGCGTCACAAAACATAAGGTGACGCCGTCGCATGTGTAATCTTATATATATAATCTGAATTTTTCAGTATTTGTGTGTACTCTTTTGGAGTAAAAACCTAAACCGAACTAAGGCTGTCTTGTACAGTATTTTAGGGTTCTAAACCCTATCTTACACCAAGATAAGTGTTTTACTTCATTAATACAATTATGTCTTTGATTATTTGTGTGTATGCTTGCATGTTCTCCATGTCCGGCTAATTTACTTGTGTGTTTGCTTAGGGAATATGAAACTTAATTATTGAATATTGATTGGTTGTCTCTTATCTTAGTTGATTAATGATCTAGTAATGCGATAGGTCATTCGTTGTGTACTTAATGCTTAATTAAATCTTTGTGAACCTTAGAATATAACTCCTAGAGTAGTTGTAAGCTAAACCATCCAAAGAGTGCCTTAGAGTAAGAGTTTATTATCCCTAGTGGGTTTTGTAGACGAGACCCTTTGGTTAGTTCAAAGAGTTAGGGAGAAACGCATACCCTACAACCTTAGACACACAACGCAACTAGGAATAAGGACGTGACAATTCAACCACCAATAGGAGATAATTAAGGAGTAGTAAAACCTAAGTAAACACATCTTTAAACTATCATACGAGCACACAATAATTAGACATAGACTACATACACCTTAGATTAGATAATTAGATAAGTAGAGTAATCGGTAGCAATACCAACCCCCCAAATCCAAACCCCGAGATTCGTACCTTTCAATTTCTAAAAAAAAAACATAAAAAGATAAAAAATAATCTTCCTCCACCTCAACCTTAGCGTAGTAACTTCTCACTAGCATTCCTATTCCCCTAGAGAACGATATCAATACCCGTGGCTTACCCTAATACTACACTACAACGATTAGGTTCACTGCCTAGGGTGTTGAAAAACTTGCTCGACGAAAAGGAAGTTCCTTTGATCCCGAACGACGCGTGTAGCGTTATCAAGTTTTTGGCCATGCCGGGGAATAGAATAGATAGTTAGTAGTCCACCTCGTTTAGGTTTCTTTGCTTGATTCCTATCAAGTAAAATTTTCTCATTCGTAGCTTTCTCATAGTCTATCCCCCTTCTTCGTGACCTTTGTTCGTAATCCCATCACTTTTCATCATGGAAGGTGATAAACCACCAAGCAACAACTCCCCATCAATCAAATACCCACCACTCGATCCAACTTTTGCCAACCAACTCCGAGCTCGCATTGTTAGAGAAATTGGAGAACTTAAGAAACTAAATAGGATAATTGAAAGTGCACTTGAGAAAGCCCTTGAGGAATCCACTAGTACCTTAGATAGTGATTCCACCTCAAGTGATTCGAAAGATGAAATTGTGGAAGGTGATTATAAGGTTTTGGAAATTATGGATGGAAGTAAAGAGGAAGAGGAGCTTAGGGAGTATTTCGATTCATACCCTAATGGAAAGGAAACTGCTTATCACTATAATGTAGTTAACTTCCCGCGACCGCCTTTCGAACCATGCATAAAAAGTGGTGACCCTAAAAATATCAAAATACCGTGCATGATTGGTTACTTATATAGGGATCACACTTACATAGATTATAAAGCACCCATGAACATAATGTCTAGGCTCTACTACAATTGGATCATGAGAGAAAATTTAGGACCTATGAGGGACCCCTTTTACCCTAGGAAAGTGAGTAACTATGTTGGGAGAGTTAAGGGATTGCATGTCTTCGTAGGGAACTTCACATATAGATGTTATTTCATGATCCTAGAAAATGTGAAAGGCATTATTGATGGAGTCTTAGGAGATGTGATACTTGGGAGACCATTTATTGAGGAATCTAAGATGGTTTATGATCAAGAGGAAGGAATAGTCAATTTCTCGAATGAGACCGAATGTGTTAAATATATAATGACCTGCAAAAATAAGAGGTTTGAGGGCATTGATGAGTTAGATGTAGATAGCTGGTTCGCTCCCAGACGGTCAAGTTTTGTCACACAAGCTGACCACTTGTGAATGGTCAACCGTAACAAACTTCAAACAGTCTGGAACCAAATGCAATGAAGTCCAGGAGAGTATAGTGTTTCCCTAGGTCGTTATGTCCCAACGAGCTGTGCGAGAATAATCAAACGAATAGTGATCGAGAGGATTTGAACGGGAAAGAGATATGATTGATTATGAACAATTATACCTAAAGAAAAAGTATATAAACTACAGGGGCTTAAATGCAAATTAAAGAAAATTAAGAAGATGAATTATATTAAATAAACGCTATCACTATTTTTAAAATCTGATGTTTTTGATTTTTCTTTTATAAAATTAAATAAAAAACTACGTAACTTACTAAAGAAAATGTGAAACTGAATCAGTATTAATTCCAAAAATATAAAAATGACATTTTTACAAACCTAATGATAAGAGAAAATTTTTAGAAAAATAAAATTATTTTTATTACTATTTATTTAATTATTATTAATTAAAAACTATTTTTACTTATTTAATTATACCCTAAAATATAAGAAAATATAAAATAAAGCTAGAAAAATGAAATTATGACTTGGAAAAATCTAAAATAACTAAAGAGAATTTTCAAAACTAATTTTGTATTTTTCTGATTATTTTTCTATTTTCTATGAATAAAAAACTATTTAAAACTACTTAAATTGCTAAAAATTACAAATTAAACTATGAAAAATCTAGAAAAATATTTTTTTGACTTTTTATATTTATCTTAACCTAGGAAAAATGAAAAATTATTTTTTTGAAACTTTTCTGATTTAATTGCAATAAAAGTTAATTAAAAAGTCCTAAAAACTGTTTTAAATGAGGAAAATTATCAAACAGTGCTAGAAAAATATGAAAAATTCAGGAAAACTCTAAAATAATATTCTAATTCTAGGAAAATTATAAAAACAGTAGCTTATGTGTGAGAATATGGAACTGCAGTCAAGAGTGCTTATAAATAAGCACTTGAATTAAGCAAAATGGACCAACTGAGCACCAAATGAAGGCAGAAGCTATAATAAGCTAAAACTTCTCAAAAGAAACTAATATCAACTAGCCTAAACCTCTGAAATGCAAACTAAACAGATTTGATGAATTAAAGACTCAAGTGCTTAATCTGTTTTGGGGTGCTACTTTGTAGCTTAAAAATAAGCTACCCAATAAGCTGGAAATTGAAACCAGATATTGGACTCTCAAGAAGGACTGGCTAGCTACTTAAAAACCAAGAATGAGACCAATATAATCTCTAATGAGCTTGTGACAAGTTCTGCAAAACACCTGTGCACACTCAATATATACTGAGTCAGTGCACAAGGGATTTTAGACCAACTTGACAAGCTATTTTGAAGCTTGTACAAAATTACTAAAATTCAACAAAAATAATTTTTGTAAACTAGACCAGTTAAAGTTTTTAAGCCAAAAGTTTCACTGGAATTGAACCAATAATGAAGCTAAGAAAAATCACCCAAGTTGGGTGAAAACTGAGATTTACACTTTTGACTTTTGAGACTATTGCAAAGTTTGACTAAAATGAGATTTGAGCTTAATTTGCCAACTGAAAATGATGAAAGGAGCTATTATAAGACTTGATTAAGCTACTCCTATCAATTGTGAACACAATGCAAGCTTTTGATTTTTAAAAATTCTAACAGTTAAGAGACTAGGACAGATTTAAGTTGATTTTGACTTTTAGAGTGCTAAGGTGCAAATAAAGGAGCTAGATGACTCTAATATACCTATTAGAAATGACTGCAACAGAATTTAACCTCAAACAAATCCTCTAACTCAGATAATGCAGCAAATCCAAACACTTCTTTAAGACACTGATTTGAACTTTTACCAATCAAATCTCAATTCTGAACCATAACTATCTCTAAAACAGATTCTAAATATCATATATGACCTAGATAAAGAAATGACAACACTGATATCAAGCAACAAACATACCACCTACTTATGCAGACAAGACCAAAAATTAGAGCAAGCAAGGTATACAGCTACAACAAATTAATAACTAATCATACAAGCAAACTAAAGCACAGTTAAACTAGATTGAGCTCAATTTGAACAATGTTACTGCATAAGATCTACATTAACAGGCTAAAACTTGAAATTCAACTTTAGAACTTACAATAGTCCAAATGCTCAAGCAAAAACTAACTAGGCACCCACAGTTCCATTCAATTCATTAAGCTTATTCAAAACAAGCTTATTTCCATAAAATGAACCAACCCATCTGCTAAATTACTCCATAACAGCTACAAGCTCCACAGTTGACTTTCGTTGACCAAATTGAGAAATTGCTTGAGTCTATTTTATAAGCTTACTAAAAGCTATATGAAGCTTAAATAAGCTTATTTGAATTAAAATAAAGCTACTTGGAGCTTGAATGTAAGAGTTTGAAACTGAATTTTTTAACAGTTAACATGAAAACATGAAGTGTTGTTATATCCTTGAATTGATACTTGAAATTGGATTATAATGATAAAACAACTTAATTTGAGTACATAAGAACAGAAGATTACAGCTTTAAACTTAAATTAAAACATTAATATTAAAAACGACATATATGTGAAAATTAAAAACTAAGTACTACTCATCCACTCTCTCTTCTTCCTTCTTCTTATAGCAAAAGCCATCCCACTTGATTTCTGAGCAAATCCCACTTGTTATCACAGCCATTGGATCAGTTGAGTCATTTTTGGCCATTGATGATTTTTGGCGCCAAAATTACTTTTGTCAGTGGGGGTCTGATAACTTGGACAGGGAAAGGGGAGGTGTATGTGAACTAGTGGTGAGGTGATGGAAGAGTGATAAGGGGAGGTGTGATGATGATGGAGTAGGGGGAAGAGTTGCAGGCAAGTGGTGGGAAGAGATAAGGTGGGCGGGAGAAGGATTGGGTTTGACTGGGGAGTTGACCTGGGGAGGGGGGTTTAATATTAAGGAGGGGTCAAAAAGGTATGGCAGGGGTCAAAGGATAATGGCAGGGGTCAAAGGATTGGTTTAGTAATACAAGGACCACTTTTGCAATTTCTGAAAGATGGAGGACCAAAGCTGCCATTTCTGATTTTCCAGGGACCAATCATGTACATTCTGAAATTATAATCCAAGGGCCAAACTTGACAATCTCCAATATTCCAAGGACCAAACTTGTCATTTTTTGAAAGTTTAGGGACCTAAGTTGTAATTTTGCAATTTTAAATCTCAAGGACCAATTTTGACAACTCATGAATCCCTAGGGACTTGAAATGATATTTTTCTTTATTTTGATTTACTAGGGACTGTTTTTGACAACTTTTGAAACTTGGGGGACTAAAACTGCCAATTATGCAAACTTGATACGTTTTTCACCAGATTTTGATATTTTTGCATTTAAAACACATAAAACACTTATTTGTGATATTTTTATCATTTTGATGCATTTCTGAGTGTTTTCAGATGTTTTTGCAGTTTAATTGGTACAAAAATGATGAGTATTTAGACACTCATCAATCCCCCACACTAAGATATTGCTAGTCCCTAGCAATGTTTTGAGAAAAATTAATGGATTTCAATCTCTTTACCAAAAGCCATTACTTCTGGAGTAGCCAATTGTTTCAGTTCAAGTAAGAACCTTGGTACACTGATAACCAAATGATTTTGAGCAAACCACCAGCTTCCAACGGATTTGATTTGTCTTTACCAAAAGCCGTTTGCTTCTGGACTAGCCAACTCTTAGATAATATATACTATCTTTGGTGAGCTGATTACCAATTATGGTTTTCCACTGCCTTTACCACAAGCCATAAACTTGCGGGCTAGCCAACTCTTTTCTAATTAAAGATATGGTGAGCTGAACACCATACAATTTTGGGCAAATTGCAAGCCGTCAACGGATTTGAGATATCTTTACCAAGAGCCGTTTGCTCCTGGATTAGCCAATCCTGTTGTTTATTAGACATGGCGGACTGATAACCATAATCTGAGTAAGTGAAAAACACTTACTCAAAAAAAAAAATTTTTGGCCAAAAATGGGGCAATTAGGCGGTATAATTACATGATAAAATTCGTGAGAATTCCCCCCCACACTAGAAATGAATATTGCCCTCAATATTCAAAGTACCGGCGGTTATGCCGAAACATAGAACGTAAAAGGGAAATACTACGGCCATTATTTAGCAAGAAGATTTTTTTTTTTTTTTTTTTTTTTTTTTTTTCAAACTTTATATACAACAGCGGGGGGCAACTCCCCCACACTAGGGTGGTAGAAAGTAGAAAGAAGTCAGAAATATGGGTGAAAACCCATATGGCATGCTACTGTTTTTGATTCCCGAGTCGCTAGCTTGACTCGATCCCCGCATTTATTGGTTCATGGGGAAAGTTTGTAGATCCGGGACAACCATATGAGGAATGTCCTCTCCAAAATAGTGCTTCAATCGATGACCATTCACTTTAAAATTTGGACCATCGGGTTGAGATAACTCAATGGTTCCATAAGGAAATACTTTAGTGATGGTGAATGGTCCAGACCAGCGGGATTTTAATTTTCCCGAGAAAATCTTCAATCTTGAGTTGAAAAGAAGGACTCGATCACCGACGTTGAAAACGCGGTTCTTGATTTTAGAGTCATGAATCTTCTTTGTCTTTTGTTTGTAGATCAAAGAGTTCTCGTATGCATGATCACGGAGTTCATTTAATTCATTCATTTGAACTTTCCGGTGATCACCACCTGTCTGAATATCGAAGTTGGCATGTTTCAAGGCCCAGTATGCCTTGTGCTCAAGCTCAATCGGTAGATGACACGCCTTCCCGTACACAAGCTTGTATGGAGTACACCCGATGGGTGTTTTATAAGCTGCACGGAAGGCCCAGAGTGCGTCATCTAGCTTATCCGACCGGGAGGCACGGTTTTCGCCTCTGTCCTTTCCGAATTCTTTTAATCCCCCGGTTGGAAACTTCCACTTGCCCACTTGTTTGGGGTGGTACGCAGTAGAGAGACGGTGAGTTACACCATACTTTTGCATGACTCTATCAAACGGTCATTGCAAAATGCGTACCACGAACACTGATTATAGCTCGTGGAGTTCCAAACCTAGCAAAAAGAGATTTTAAGAATTTCACAACAACTCGGGCATCGTTGGTAGGCAAAGCTTTCGCTTCAACCCATTTTGACAAATAGTCAACGGCCATGAGTATGTATTTGTTTCTTCGAGATGATGGAAACGGCCCCATAAAGTCAATGCCCCAGATGTCAAAAATCTCACACACTTGAATGGCGTTTTGCGGCATTTCATTTCTTTGTGAGATATTCCCGTGACGTTGACAAGCGTCCCAGGTTTTGACAAATTCATGGGCATCCTTGTAAATCGTGGGCCAATAAAATCCGGAATCAAACACCTTCTTGGCAGTGTAGTTGGGGCTATGATGTCCCCAGTAGGTCCAGAATGGCAAGCCTTGAGAATGTCATTGGCTTCCTGACCATACACACATCGCTGATGACTTGATCCGCGCAAATTTTGAATAAGTAGGGTCGTCCCGAAGTAATGTTTTACATCATTAAAGAATTTGTTTTTCTATTGGGACGACATCCCTTTCACCACAAAGTTACCCGCATGGTAATTTGCAAAGTCAGCAAACCATGGGGTAGAAGAGTCTCCACGAAAAGAAACCACATTGAGTGTTTCGAGAGGAAATGTTTCATTTATTTCCTTTCTCTCGAACACATTCTGGTGAGGGTTCTCTAGACGGGACAGTGGTCAGGCCAGGGTTCTCGGCTCCTTTTTTTATCACGTATAATGATATCAAATTCTTGCAGGAGGAGAACCCAACGGAGCAATCTCGGCTTTGCATCTTGTTTTGCAAAGAGATATTTGAGAGCCGAGTGATCCGTATACACCACGCATTTGGTCAAGATTAGGTATGGCCGAAACTTTTCAAACGCATACACCACGGCTAATAATTCTTTTTCTGTGGTGATGTAATGGGTTTGAGCTTCAGTCATAGTCTTACTCGCGTAGTGGATAGGCTGAAAATGCTTGGTTTTACGTTGCCCCAAGACTGCACCGATAGCAAAATCACTTGCATCGCACATGAGTTCAAAGGGTAAATCCCAATCGGGGGCAACTAGAATGGGTGGTTCCGTAAGCTTTTTCTTTAATGTTTCAAAAGCTTCGATGCACTCAGGTGAGAAGATAAAAGGAGCATCTTTTTCAAGAAGATGGGTCATAGGCCGAGCGATTTTGGAAAAATCTTGTATGAATCTACGATAAAACCCGGCATGACCTAGAAAACTCCTAATACCTTTGACGGTAGTAGGATGAGGCAATTTAGCAATAACATCAACTTTTGCTCTATCAACCTCAATCCCGTTTTTGGAAATCTTATGGCCAAGGACTATGCCTTCTTTGACCATAAAGTGGCTCTTCTCCCAATTTAGACAAAGATTGGTGTCTTCACACCGTTTTAGCATTCTTTCTAAATGGGAGAGACATGTGTGAAATGAGTCCCCAATGACCGAGAAGTCATCCATAAACACCTCCATTGTTTCCCCGATCATGTCGTGGAAAATTGCCATCATACATCGTTGGAACGTGCCGGGAGCGTTACATAGGCCAAAAGGCATACGTCTGTAGGCAAAAGTTCCGTATGGGCGGGTGAATGTGGTCTTTTCTTGATCCAGTGGATCAATGGGGATCTGAAAATAACCCGAGAAACCATCAAGGAAACAATAGTACTCGTTCCCTGCTAATCTCTCAAGCATCTGATCCATGAAGGGTAGAGGAAAATGGTCTTTACGGGTGGCTTCGTTTAACTTGCGATAGTCAATGCACACACGCCATCCCGTAACTAATCGAGTTGGAATTAACTCGTTTTCTTCATTTGTGACAACAGTTATGCCACCCTTTTTGGAACACAGTGAATGAGACTGACCCAAGGACTATCAGAGATCGGGTAAATTAAACCGGCATCAAGAAGTTTGAGAACCTCTTGTTTGATAACCTCATGAATCTTAGGATTCACCCTTCTCTCATGTTGGACTGCTGGTTTGAAGTCATCCTCCATTAAGATTTTGTGAGTACAAAACTCGGGGTTGATACCCTTAATGTCGGAGAGTTTCCAAGCAATTGCTTGCTTGTGTGACTTCAAGACCTTTATGAGAGCGGTTTTCTCCTCCTCAGTTAAGTCTTTAGCAATTATGACGGGTAATTTATCATCACCCTCCAAGAATGCATACTCGAGATGAGGAGGTAGGTCCTTAAGTTCAACCTCGGGAAATTCTTCAGTAGATGTTTGTACTGATTTGATTTCCTCAATTGTGATCTCTTTCGGAGGGAGTGAAGGTAATGGATCTTCATTTAACAATTGCTCAAGATAAAGGATATCTCCCTCCGAATCATAAACACCATCAATTCCCGGCGGAATTGATTCATCATTAGCAAGAAAGTCATCGATCTCTTCCAGAAAGAAGTCACCTCCCTCAAACGGAGTGAGAGAGGGGGAAGAGTTGGCAATTATTGGTTGAGAAGATGTGGTGGAATCCCCACTCACAAAATTATGAAAATAACCAAGAAACTCTTGAGAGTACTCCTCTGAAGCAATATCAATTAAATCGATTCGATTAACCAATTCAGCATCATAATTTGAGGAGTACCTCGAAGTTTGATCAAGGTTAAAGGTGACAGCTTCATTACCCACACGTAACGTGATTTCTTGCTCAAATACATCAATGAGAGCACGCCCGTTCTCGGAATCCTCGTCCCAACAATGAGGGGAACCCGAGGATCGGCATCGAAATCAACAACCAAAAGTCACTGGAAAATGAAACTTTCCTACTTTCACGGATACATCCTCGGCGATGCCAAGAGGACGCGATATAGAACGATCTGCAAGCTCAAGAGTCATGCAGGTAGGAATAAGTTCTGGAAGAGAGAGTTTCTTCCATACTGAATAAGGCATCGGATTGATGCTTGCACCAAGATCGGCGAGGGCAAAGCATTCAATCATTCCCGGAAAAACACAAGGAAGAAGAAATTTTCCAGATCTCCAAGCTTCTGGGAAGCTTCTTTAACAGAAGCTGGCTGAAAGTTCTCGCTCAAAGGAGTTTTAGCCATTTCAAACAGTTTTTCCTTGTTGCTTAGCATGTGTTTGAGAGTTGATGCAAACTTGGGCATCAACATGATGGCATCCGCAAAGCTTATGTCAAAATGTAGTTCTTGGAAAATTTGAAAGAATTTTTCCATCTCGATGACTGCTTTTTCGGAGCTTTTGCTCATTTTAACGTGATGGGTAAGGAATAGAAGTTTTGGATTTGGGGTTGTCAACTGGAGGTTCAAAAACAACCTCCGTGTTTGGTCTTTGGTTTTGGGACAACTTGAGGATGGACATTGCTGGTACCTCCGTTATTAGTAGGAAGTTCCTTGTCCTTTGTCGCCTCAGGTTCACTTTCCACTACCTTCGAGAGAGAAGAAGAAGAGGTAGTAGGAATAGCAGGTCCATCATATGAAGCACCACTTCTGGTTGTGATCGCCTTTGCATCGCCCCTCGGATTAGCGATCGTGTTGCTAGGTAAAGTACCCGAGCCCGAGGGTCGATCATTTAAAGACTTCTTAATGTCAGAAATCTAGCTAACCAACAACCTATTCATTTCCTCTTGGGATTTCATGAATTGCTTCAACAACTCATCGATGATGGTCCCTTGGAACAATGGCTTGATTTTGCACAAGAAAATTCTGGCCTCTATTGTTTGGATTAGGACCTTGATTTTGAAAATTTCCTTGATTATTGCCATGAAAGTACCCAGGGTTGAAATTTCCCTGACCAGGGTTTCTATTAAAATTTCCTTGGTGTTGGAAGTTTTGACTTTGATTTTGAAAACCGTTATTTTGACTAAAATTACCTTGGTTTTGAAAACCTTGGTTTGGTCTATTCTGATTTTGATTACGGTTTTGGTTTTGGTTGAAACCGGGTGGTCCAGGGTAGTGGTTAGGACGGTGGTTCGGGTCCATAGGAGCACGATATTGGTTGCCTCCTGAATTGGAAATCCCGCCCACATCGTTTGCTTCAAAAAGGTTACCCTCGGTGGCCATACAGTCGTAATAGGCATGGGGGCCACCGCAAGTAACACAGACTTCCACTTTCTTAACTTCAGCAGGAGGTGAAGTTTGTGGAAAAGAAACTTTCTTTTGGTTGGAGAGAACCAAAGCTTGAATTGCTTCCGTGAGTTTGTCAATTTTAGCATCGGTGCTAGATTGACTCACGGGTGATGAAGAAGAAGGACCAACACTGGCTTGGGAAACAACCGGTTTGCTTCGTGCAGTGCGGACTTTAGACTTGTTTTCAATTATCGTTAAAGCTTCTTTTACAGTTTTGCTCAAGACATTTCCTCCAGCGGAGGAATTGAGAGAATCTTGATCAGATTGACTCACTCCATTATAGAAAGTATCGAGTTGCATCAACTCGGAGAAACCATGGTGAGGACATTTGCGGAGCAACTCCTTAAAACGATCCCACGATTCACTGAAGGGTTCATCAAACTTTTGTGTGAATTTGATGATTTCGTTTTTAAGACTCGTGGTCTTGGAAGGTGGATAGAATTCGTTCACAAATTTCTTCACCAGGTCTTCCCATGTTTCGATTGATTGAGGGGGTTGTTTTTCAAGCCAAATCCAGGCTTGTCTCTCAAGGGAAAATGGGAAGAGAATAAGTTTAACAGCATCGGTAGGGACATTCTTGTATTTGATGGTAGATGCAATCTTGTTAAACCATCGAATATGAGCATGAGGATCATCCCTCTCAAAACCATAGAATTGACTTGAGGTTACAAGATTCAGTAATCCGGTTTTGAGTTCAAAATTTTCAGCCACAATGGCTGGGATAACAATAGCATCTCCATACCCGTCGATGGGTGCCTGGAGAAGCTCACACATAGGACGTTCTTCCGCCATGATAGCGGAAGTAGTGTGAGCAAGTCACGGATCTCGATCCGACCGATGGGGCAGAAAGTTTACGGACACGCCTTCTTGGAATCTTGACAAGCTCACGAAATGGGCTTACAGACCTAGAAGAGCGAGTGCGCATACACTAGAGTTAACTCTAAGAGATCTCAGAGTTAAGGAAGGGAATTATGAAAGTTAATTATGAAAATGGGGTAAGAAGAATCTTTTGGGTTTTCTGGTTTTGAAAAGTAGATATAACAACAAATTCAATTAAAACAATATCGAGGCAAAACAACAGTGAACTTAAACCAATAATCACAAGATGAATGGCTTTTTGAAAAGGTACACCACTTACAAGGACACAAAGGCAAGTTTTAATCTTTGGTTTGGGAACTTATTATGGTCATTCCCCTGTTAGGTAGTAGTACACCGCCTTTTTTGGGTGGTAATTTTTATGTTGTTATTATTAAACAAAGAAAACGACAAATTTTTTAGTATTTTTATCTTATATATATAGAAACAAAAGGAAACTATTTTTGTGTTTTATACGTTTGAGATGTTTTTGGTTTTGTATATTTTTTTTAAGAAAATATATATATAGATATAGATGGATGGTATGAACAAAGAGTGAATATTCAAATCACTAATCGCTAACGGAAGATAATTAGCACGGCTCCCCGCAAAGCAATGGCCAAAATTTGGTTCGCTCCCAGACGTCAAGCTTTGTCACACAACGTTTGACCACTTGTGAATGGCTAACCGTAACAAACTTAAAACAGTCCGGAAACAAATGCAATGAAGTCCAGGAGAGTATAATGTTTCCCCAGGTCGTTATGTCCCAACGAGCTGTGCGAGAATAATCAAACGAATAGTGATCGAGAGGATTTGAACGGGAAAGAGATATGATTGATTATGAACAATTATACCTAAAGAAAAAGTATATAAACTACAGGGGCTTAAATGCAAATTAAAGAAAATTAAAAATATGAATTATATTAAATAAACGCTATCACTATTTTTAAAATCTGATGTTTTTGATTTTTCTTTTATAAAATTAAATAAAAAACTACGTAACTTACTAAAGAAAATGTGAAACTGAATCAGTATTAATTCTAAAAATATAAAAATGACATTTTTACAAACCTAATGATAAGAGAAAATTTTTAGAAAAAGAAAATTATTTTTATTACTATTTATTTAATTATTATTAATTAAAAACTATTTTTACTTATTTAATTATACCCTAAAATATAAGAAAATATAAAATAAAGATAGAAAAATGAAATTATGACTTGGAAAAATCTAAAATAACTAAAGAGAATTTTCAAAACTAATTTTGTATTTTTCTGATTATTTTTCTATTTTCTATGAATAAAAAACTATTTAAAACTACTTAAATTGCTAAAAATTACAAATTAAACTATGAAAAATCTGGAAAAATATTTTTTTGACTTTTTATATTTATCTTAACCTAGGAAAAATGAAAATTTATTTTTTTGAAGTTTTTCTGATTTAATTGCAATAAAAGCTAATTAAAAAGTCCTAAAAACTGTTTTAAATGAGGAAAATTATCAAACAGTGCTAGAAAAATATGAAAAATTCAGGAAAACTCTAAAATAATATTCTAATTCTAGGAAAATTATAAAAACAGTAGCTTATGTGTGAGAATATGGAACTGCAGTCAAGAGTGCTTATAAATAAGCACTTGAATAAAGCAAAAGGGACCAACTGAGCACCAAATGAAGGCAGAAGCTATAATAAGCTAAAACTTCTCAAAAGAAACTAATATCAACTAGCCTTAACCTCTGAAATGCAAACTAAACAGATTTGATGAATTAAAGACTCAAGTGCTTAAACAGTTTTGGGGTGCTACTTTGTAGCTTAAAAATAAGCTACCCAATAAGCTGGAAATTGAAACCAGATATTGGACTCTCAAGAAGGACTAGCTAGCTACTTAAAAACCAAGAATGAGACCAAGATAAGCTCTAATGAGCTTGTGACAAGTTCTAAAACACTGTGCACACTCAATATATATCGAGTCAGTGCACAGGTTCATTTTAGACCAACTTGACAAGCTATTTTGAAGCTTGTACAAAATTACTAAAATTCAACAAAAATAATTTTTGTAAACTAGACCAGTTAAAGTTTTAAGCCAAAAGTTTCAATCGGAATTGAACCAATAATGAAGCTAAGAAAAATCACCCAAGTTGGGTGAAACGAGATTTACACTTTTGACTTTTGAGACTATTGCAAAGTTTGACTAAAATGAGATTTGAGCTTAATTTGCCAACTGAAAATGATGAAAGGAGCTATTATAAGACTTGATTAAGCTACTCCTATCAATTGTGAACACAATGCAAGCTTTTGATTTTTAAAAATTCTAACAGTTAAGAGACTAGGACAGATTTAAGTTGATTTTGACTTTTAGAGTGCTAAGGTGCAAATAAAGGAGCTAGATGACTCTAATATACCTATTAGAAATGACTGCAACAGAATTTAACCTCAAACAAATCCTCTAACTCAGATAATGCAGCAAATCCAAACACTTCTTTAAGACACTGATTTGAACTTTTACCAATCAAATCTCAATTCTGAACCATAACTATCTCTAAAACAGATTCTAAATATCATATATGACCTAGATAAAGAAACGACAACACTGATATCAAGCAACAAACATACCACCTACTTATGCAGACAAGACCAAAAATTAGAGCAAGCAAGGTATACAGCTACAACAAATTAATAACTAATCATACAAGCAAACTAAAGCACAGTTAAACTAGATTGAGCTCAATTTGAACAATGCTACTGCATAAGATCTACATTAACAGGCTAAAACTTGAAATTCAACTTTAGAACTTACAATAGTCCAAATGCTCAAGCAAAAACTAACTAGGCACCCACAGTTCCATTCAATTCATTAAGCTTATTCAAAACAAGCTTATTTCCATAAAATGAACCAACCCATCTGCTAAATTACTCCATACAAAATACTACAAGCTCCACAGTTGACTTTCGTTGACCAAATTGAGAAATTGCTTGAATCTATTTTATAAGCTTACTAAAAGCTATATGAAGCTTAAATAAGCTTATTTGAATTAAAATAAAGCTACTTGGAGCTTGAATGTAAGAGTTTGAAACTGAATTTTTTAACAGTTAACATGAAAACATGAAGTGTTGTTATATCCTTGAATTGATACTTGAAATTGGATTATAATGATAAAACAACTTAATTTGAGTACATAAGAACAGAAGATTACAGCTTTAAACTTAAATTAAAACATTAATATTAAAAACGACATATATGTGAAAATTAAAAACTAAGTACTACTCATCCACTCTCTCTTCTTCCTTCTTCTTATAGCAAAAGGCATCCCACTTGATTTCTGAGCAAATCCCACTTGTTATCACAGCCATTGGATCAGTTGGGTCATTTTTGGCGCCAAAATTACTTTTGTCAGTGGGGGTCTGATAACTTGGACATGGAAAGGGGAGGTGTATGTGAACTAGTGGTGAGGTGATGGGAGAGTGATAAGGGGAGGTGTGATGATGATGGAGTAGGGGGAAGAGTTGCAGGCAAGTGGTGGGAAGAGATAAGGTGGGCGGGAGAAGGATTGGGTTTGACTGGGGAGTTGACCTGGGGGGGTTTAATATTAAGGAGGGGTCAAAAAGGTATGGCAGGGGTCAAAGGATAATGGCAGGGGTCAAAGGATTGGTTTAGTAATACAAGGACCACTTTTGCAATTTCTGAAAGATGGAGGACCAAAGCTGCCATTTCTGATTTTCCAAGGACCAATCATGTACATTCTGAAATTATAATCCAAGGGCCAAACTTGACAATCTCCAATATTCCAAGGACCAAACTTGTCATTTTTGAAAGTTTAGGGACCTAAGTTGTAATTTTGCAATTTTAAATTTCAAAGACCAATTTTGACAACTCATGAATCCCTAGGGACTTGAAATGATATTTTTCTTTATTTTGATTTACCAGGGACTGTTTTTGACAACTTTTGAAACTTGGGGGACTAAAACTGCCAATTATGCAAACTTGATACGTTTTTCACCAGATTTTGATATTTTGCATTTAAAACACATAAAACACTTATTTGTGATATTTTTATCATTTTGATGCATTTCTGAGTGTTTTCAGATGTTTTTGCAGTTTAATTGGTACAAAAATGATGAGTATTTAGACACTCATCAATAGCATTACGGCCTTTGAAGTTGATTGGAAGGACAAGGTTCCCTATACCACCTGTCTAGAATTGGGCCCTGAATATATTCGTGATGAGAACAGAGTTAAGATAATTGAATGGGCTTCTAAGAGGAGGAAAACGGAGGAGCACGACTACGAGTCTAGCTACAAGACTCTTAAATAAAGAAAAGCGCTTCGTGGGAGGCAACCCATGCTTAATTATTTGCTTGTTAGTGTCATATGTCTTTTATTGATTGTTTATTCTCATGTTTAAATTTGTAAAAATGCTTTATTTTGTTTTTAACCTCGTCTTAATTGCATATAAAGGTATTTTACAAAAGGGATAAGTGTAGGGAGGATTACACACGTTTTCAAAAGAAACGTAAACATGAGAATAACAATTAATTAAAATATATATATATATATATATATATATATATATGTGTGTTTGTTCGAGTCAAATGCTTGTATCGAATCATAATGGATGTTTTGCAGAAATTTTTTCTAGATTCTAAAGATGTAAATTTCCAGAATTTTTCCAGAAAATCGCAGACCAGTTTTTGTCGAGGATAACCCTGACGCGTCAGGATCGCAACCAGACGGCGTCAGGAAGGAGTAAAAACATCAGATTACTTTTTCTCGTTTTCCGAGCTACTTATAAATTTTTGGAATTTTCCAGGTCTTAATTTTCTAGAAAATCTTTAAACATCCATTCCACAAGCATTATATCCTAGTTTTAAATCGAGTCTTATATTTATTATTATCGCCGATTTTACGCGAAGGTTTCGTTTGTTTTCTTCAAGTGTGCAGGTTTAGTTTATCAAGAAGAAGTTACATAAGATTGGAAGGAACTCATCACGCATAAATTCTTCTTGGAAAGGATTTAACCACTACTTCACACACGGATCCTACCGAGCTAATCAGGGGAGTACTAGTTTCTTTCGTTTTGCATTACCTTCCATTATCATAACTTTGATACTTTCGGGGAACATTGGGGACAATGTTCAGTTTAAGTGTAGGGAGGGGAAATAAAATGGGAACTTTGAAACTATGCTTATCCTTGATTATTTGCTTTGTCCAAGTGTATTTGTGTAATAAACCATGAGAAAATGTCGGTTAGGGTAATTTTGGCACCAAATTTTTAATTTTTCATGACATATAGGAGTGGGCCATTAGTTTTAACAAAAGCGTCTCACGGATAGGAAGTTGCATGACTAGCACAAAAACCCTTTACCACCCAAATTCCACCCAAAATGTGAGGATCACCCTTAGATTAGTAGGAATTAAAGCATTCATCTTTAATGCTTAGAGTGTGAACCGGTAGTATATTAGATTCTAGAACTTGTTTTGTGATGCATTCCGAGATCGTTAGTAAGACTGCACTTGTGTAGTTAGGAATAACTAAATGATAAGAGGCATTAGGATAACCCTTGTTTGATACCCGTAATATAATTACTTCTTCCACATCGGTTGAGTAATTCCCCCATACCCTTTGCGTTGTACTCATCTTTAGTACACGATACCCTAGTTAACCCTCGAGCCTATCCTTTTCGCGGTTCTCGTGATGTTTCGGAATATCAATGAAGAGCATTGTTTACACCCCACCCCCAAATATACACCCAATCGCCTTAGCCTACCTTGTATGCACTCACTTTTAGTGCATTTTTGTTATCACCCTAAACCCTTAGTTCAATTATCTGTTTGCTTGCATGAGTTGCTAAGTCGAGTCATATCCTTTGTATACGCTTTGGGACGATTGAGATTCATGGGAAAAGTTAAAAGTTTATGAAATGACGGGAAGGGAACGTTAAATTCAAATTCCCTTTGTTTGCGTAATAATGTACCCCAAGTGTTTTGATCTTTTCAATTCGGGTCAAATTAGTGTTAGAGTAATAAAACTCAAGTGTAGGGATGTGCCTATAAATCCCTATCACTTTGATGTTACCATAGAGGATGGTAGAGTAAAAGTATATGAAAAAAAAATAGAAAAAAAAGAGAAAAGAAAAAAATAGAGTGAAAAAAAAACATATGGGCTACCATCCTACATCTATCCTTTTAATTTATGTTTGTTTATTTCAGTTAGCTAGAGTCTAGAGTGTCGAGTCTTGGCTTAGCAACGCCATTCTTCGTATGCATTTAACATAGAAATTTTTGACTTGCCACCACTAAATAGCCTATCCCACCAAACCCTTTGTTTCCCTACCGTAAGCCTAACGTTACAACCCTTTAAAGACCTCTTTGATAGTCTTTCCTAGGTGCTTACGCCAAAGTGATGGAGGTTTGATCTATTCTCAAGCCTATGGTAATCTATGTACTAGGACCGGTTAATGAGTGTTTATCTTCCATTTCCAATTTGTTATATTTCATATACACCCGAGAGAGATGTGAGTATCCAAACACCCCATGTGAGGTGCTAGTATGTAATTTCCGTGCTTGTTATGACTTTTGCGGGGCTTATATGTGTTGTGGACTATTTTAAACCAATGCTTCATGACCCCTAACTTATAAATTAATTGACTAAAAGCACATTTGCTTGAGGACAAGCAAATACCAAGTGTAGGGATATTTGATAAGGTTTTAAAAGGTACCTTTTTGAGGGGTCGTTTAAGCCCTTATTTGATCACTTTTGTATCCGTTATTTCTTAATATCGTTCCTTTTCACTTTTTAGGTCTCTTGAAGGCAAATTGCTGTAATGGCACTTATTTGGACGAGAAGGCGCGAATATACGAAGAAAATGGCCAAAGTCAAGAATCGAGACACTCCGGCTGCTGAAAATACAAGGTGACGGCGTCACTGCTTATCTGCGACGCCGTCGGAGGATTTTGTGACAGGACAGAAGCCAAAACTCTTATTCTCAAGTGACGACGTCAATTTATAAAATAGTAGGCCGTCGCAACTCAGACGGCCTAGATTCAATCCAGACGGGCGTCGAAGCTAAAGAGGACGGTGTCACAAGCATAAGGTGACGCCGTCGCAAGTCTAACGTGGCCAAGACGAAACCCTAATGACGGCGAGACGACGGCGTCACAAAACATAAGGTGACGCCGTCGCATGTGTAATCTTATATATATAATCCGAATTTTTCAGTATTTGTGTGTAGTCTTTTGGAGTAAAAACCTAAACCGAACTAAGGCCGTCTTGTACAATATTTTAGGGTTCCAAACCCTATCTTACACCAAGATAAGTGTTTTACTTCATTAATACAATTATGTCTTTGATTATTTGTGTGTATGCTTGCATGTTCTCCATGTCCGGCTAATTTACTTGTGTGTTTGCTTAGGGAATATGAAACTTAATTATTGAATATTGATTGGTTGTATCTTATCTTAGTTGATTAATGATCTAGTAATGCGATAGGTCATTCGTTGTGTACTTAATTCTTGATTAAATCTTTGTGAACCTTAGAATATAACTCCTTGAGTAGTTGTAAGCTAAACCATCCAAAGAGTGCCTTAGAGTAAGAGTTTATTATCCCTAGTGGGTTTTGTAGACGAGACCCTTTGGTAAGTTCAAAGAGTTAGGGAGAAACGCATACCCTACAACCTTAGACACACAACGTAACTAGGAATAAGGACGTGACAATTCAACCACCAATAGGAGATAATTAAGGAGTAGTAAAACCTAAGTAAACACATCTTTAAACTATCATACGAGCGCACAATAATTAGACATAGACTACATACACCTTAGATTAGATAATTAGATAAGTAGAGTAATCGGTAGCAATACCAACCCCCCAAATCCAAACCCCGAGATTCGTACCTTTCAATTTCTATAAACAAACATAAAAAGATAAAAAAATAATCTTCCTCCACCCCAACCTTAGCGTAGTAACTTCTCACTAGCATTCCTATTCCCCTAGAGAACGATATCAGTACCCGTGGCTTACCCTAATACTACACTACAACGATTAGGTTCACCGCCTAGGGTGTTGAAAAACTTGCTCGACGAAAAGGAAGTTCCTTTGACCCCGAACGACGCGTGTAGCGTTATCAGTCTTTCGACACTCTCATCGTGTAAGTTGCATAGTGATCAGAGGGGAGAGCTGATAGGGATGTGTCTTTCTTGAAGTTGGTCTTTGGTGGGAATGCGATTTTGTTCCAGACGCCAACTAAAAATATTAACTTTGATTGGGGCTGATTTCGTCCAAGGAAAGACCCACGGGGTAGGTCCAAGTGTGGCCCTTTGAAGTAGGTGATTCATGGATTTAACCGAGAAGTTATTGGTAGAGTCTTGTTTCCAGATCCAAGTGTCCTCATCGCCTCGTTGTATTCACATGGATTATGAGTGATAGAAGTTCTGGCCGGTGGAGTTCGGTTGGGGTTGAGGGCCTTTTCCAATTCCATTCCCATTGAGAAAACCTTCCTTTGCCTGTACATCTATCTGCCACTAAACAATTTTTGTTTCTCTCTAATTTGTAGATGGCGGGAAAGAGAGCTGAAAGGATTGTCTCCCTTCCACGCATCTAACCAAAATATCATGGTCTTCCCGTTACCAAGGTTTCCTGCAATTAGACACTCCAAAGAAACGTTAAAGTGGTTGAGATGGGAGTTTAGGTTCGCAATGGCGGACCAAGCTCCCATCAGGTTAGGACGCACCGGGGTAGGGGAGTAATTCATAGATGAGGAATGAATGGCCTTAATGGCATGCGCCCACAGGCTATGGGGTTGAGTTCGAAGCCTCTACCACCATTTCGAAAGTAGTGACATATTTTTTGTTTTCAAATGACCCAAACCTAGCCCGCCCAAGTCAACTGGGGATACAATTCGATCCCAAGATATCCAGGATTTTTTATTTGTGGTCGAAGCCCCCAAAAGAAGTTTCTTCTAATTGATTCGAGTTTGGTTAGTACACATACCGGGGCCTTGTACAATGAAAAATAGTAGGATGGGAGGCTGTCAAGCGCCGAACGAATTAAGGTTAACCTACCGCCAATAGAGAGGGTTTTGGCTTTCCATGAGGGAGGCGGTGTTCGAATGTTTGTATCACGGGGGTCCAATTTTTGATCCTGTTCATATTTGAGCCGACAACTAGCCCAAGGTAAGTGATAGGGAATTGGCCGAGGCTGCAGTTTAGGGTGTTTATGGAGAGTTGGGTTGTTTCCGGGGATAGGTTTATACCGAAAAAGCTAGATTTGAGGCGATTGATCTTTAGACCTGAAGCCAAGTGAAAGCCTCGCAATATCCTTGAGATGTTAGCTAAGCATGTGGTGGACAACGAGCCTAGGATAATAGCATCGTCGTCATAGAGCAGATGGGAGATAGTGGGGCCTTCGTTTGGTATCTTTAAACCAGAAATGAGTCCCAAAAGATTGGCGCGATCCATTATGTTCGAGAAGGCTTCCATAGCAATTAGGAATAGAAATGGTGATAATGGGTCGCCTTGGGGAACCCCTCGCTCGCTGTTGAATTCTAAGGTTGGGCTGCCATTGACGAGGACTGAAGATCTTGTCGAGGTTAGGATTCCTTTTATCCATAAGATCCATCTTTGTGGGAAGCCCAATTGGTCCATAATCGAGAGCAAAAAATCCCAACTGACGCTATCGAAAGCTTTTGCTATGTCCACTTTGAAGCAAAAGCCTCTCGTTTGTTTTTCTTTAGCCACGTAATGATCTCGTTTAACATCAGTGGGCCATCGAGGATGTTTCGGTCAGTGAGGAAAGCTGATTGGGTAAGGGAGATTACGTTTGCAATTGATTTTTTGAGTCGATTGGCAAGAACTTTGGAGATGATTTTCCTTATGCAACCAATGAGAGTTATGGGACGGAAGTCACATAGTGTTTTGACAGAAGGTTTTTTGGGAATTAGCACAATGTGGGAGGAGGAACATCCATGACCTGATTTGGCGGTGTGGTAGAATTCAAGTAGGATGTTGAGAAAATCGAATTGTAAGTCTTTCCAAAAGCATTTCACAAAGCCCAAATTAAACCCGTCCGGACCCAGGGCTTTGTCTCTTGAGCAATCCATCACGGCTTTGTGAATTTCGGTTAGGGTGAAAGGTCTTGTGAGGTTCGTTGCGTCCTCAGGGGGGAGGGTTTTTAGCCCAAAACATTGTAGTTTGGGCCGATTGGTGATGGGTTATCTGAACTTGGCTGAGAAAAAAGTTTCCACTGCATCTTTAATTGAAGTCGGCTCTGTGATCCAATTCCCATCAACGTTAAGGCCCGTGATTCTGTTTTTTGACGCCCTGACATTGATAAAATTATGGAAATATGATGAATTTTCATCACCAGATTTGATCCAGCGGGCTCTAGATTTTTGGTGTTGGTCTTGGATTTCCTTGTTCTCTATCCGTAGAAGTTTCTCTTTGGTTTCCATCCATAGGTCAAGTTCATCTTCAGTATAGTCCCTTAAATCAGCAATACTATCAAGAGTGGCGAGTTGATTAAAGAGGGATGTCGACTCGCTAGTTTTCAGAAGGTTTTGTTGGCGGATCCACTCTTTCAATTCTTTTTTAACTGCTTTGAGCTTGAGGTTTAAGATCGATCGGGCATCCCATGTAGGAAGCGAAGTGAGGGTGTTGGTTACTACCTCATCAAAACCTGGGACCGTGTGAACCGAGAGTTAAAAAGGCGCCATGGTGAAGGTCCAAAGTCTGGGGTATTGGTGATTAGCGTAATTGGCCTGTGATCGGATAAAGAGCGGGGTAGGGAGGTTAGGCTAGCATGTGGCCATTGATTGATGAAACACTGTGATACAAGAATTCTATCGATCTTGCTCTTTTTTCTCCCATTGTCACTCACATATGTGAAGTGATTTCCATGCATTGTGTATTCATGAAGATCGTTTTGGTGGATGAAGGAATTAAAAGCCATCGCACAATTGTCATCAAAGGAAGAATTTTTACATTCTGATGGGGATCTCACAACATTGAAATCTCCTAGTAAAATCCATTGACCTTGTGAGCTGGAGATGTGGGAGGTGATTTGATCCCACAGTTGTTGTTTTGCCGGTAAGTCTTGAGGTGAGTATATGTTGAGGATGTTGCAAACCGAGTTTGTTTTGATGATGGTTCCCGAGGTTAGGAGAAAGTGTTGGGTTTTGATGACGTTTGTCATGGTGAAAAAGGCGGGGTCCCATAAACTTACAATACCGCCAGAGCGGCCTTTACTCCCCGTAGAGGGATAAACCTGTATGAGAAATTTGCTACCCCATAGAGAACGAGGGCTCAAAGATTGCTCCGAGTTTCTCGTGTGTTTCCGAATGCAGAAAATTGATGGAGTGATCTTGTCTTAATTTGCTCACCCATCCGGACTTGGCTTCCTTGTATCCTCGGATATTTAGGGTCATAAAATTCATTGGTCACCCATTTGTTCACGGTCATTCATGACTAGATCCCGGACTAAACTTAGGTGGCCTGTCAGATTTATTCCAACACATTCACCAACAGCAATTGTGTTGTTGATTTCCTCGTCAATGGGGTTTTGATTGGCATCGGGCACATTGGGGAAGGTTGGGAATTTCTATCATTGGGTAGGGGTTTGTTGTCTCATTTGGTAAGATGGGTCTCGGTGTTCGGGAATAAAGGACCCCATTTCATCGTCAGGGAGTGGAAAGGAATGGGTTGGAGTTGATTAGGAGGCTTAAATTTGGGGATGGGAATGATGGAGGGGCTGAGTTTGGTGGTTGGTGGTGGGGTTGGCCTTGGAAGGAGAAACTGTTCGATGGTGAGTTCAGGTCGAAATTTTGAGGTGGTGAATTCTGTCTAGGTCTTTTCCTAGATGGCGTGATAGGCAACGGGGGTGCAGGGGGGGAGGGGGTGGAGGTGGAGGCAGAGGAGGTGGGTAGGAAGGTGAACGGGTGTTTTTTGGGGATTCATGAGAGGTGTACTCCACATCCGTGCAAGGAGTGCCATTCAAGCTAGTACCCCCATGAGTGTTTTTTTGGGAACTGTTACATAGGGAGGGTGATGACAGTAAAAAAGGGGGAGACCATTCGTTTGCCTCTTCCACTATTCTTGTAACAAAGGTGTATGATTTCCAGTAAACTGTAACTTGATGGTCAATTTTCTGATGGGAATTTACGAGAATGGTGATAATGTCGGAAGAGAGATTACCGTCATATCAGAGGTGTGGAGGGTTGTACAATCGACCCATGGTGTTGGCTATCTTGTTGTACACTTCCTTTTCTCTCAATAGTAGTGGAACTCCCAGGATCTTTACAGGGACAACTCTTCCAAAAGTCCTTTGTTGTCCATTCCAAACCTCGTAAAATGAGAACCATTCGTCCATGAAGTTTTCTCTGAGGAGAGAAAATCTTTTGCGAGGATGAGGCGGGAAACTTAGTAAGATGGAGAGACCGCCAACATAGGAAATGGTAAAGTTGGCGTTGGGGTTTGTTGTGTTGAGAATGGTTTCTAAGTTTATTAAGGTATCAATGGATTTGGTAGTGGCGATAATGGAGGAGCGTTTCCAGTAGGATGAGGATTTGGGCTCGAAGTTTGTAAGGGAGATGGTGATATTGGGTGTTTTGTTTTCCAATCCTAGGGCTTGACGGTATGATTTATTCGGGCTTGTTTGTGGGGGTGGGGGTGGGTTTTTGGAATGTGGAGGTATTTTGATTATTGGCGTGTTGAAGCGGCTTTTGGGTTGGCGTAGGGTTTCCGTGTTTGTCCTGGCGAGCAAGGAAAATCCCCAGTACCAAACCTTGATGTTTCACATTTTGCAGGGAAGGGAGGAAGGCCAAAGGATTGTGTATGTTACGAAATCTTATGAAGCCGAAGGTGTTGTTGTATTTATCTTTTTTTTAGCGACATAAGCGTCCGTCAGATTTGGATGGTTTTTGAAGATTGATCGGAGTTCGTAGGAGGTGATGGTGTTGGGTAGGTTGTAGACGAAAAAGGTGGTGGTGGCGGAAGGTTGTTGGCGACGGCGGTGCTTGACGTTTTCCCATTCTGCTTCCTTTTCCGTTGAAGTTGGCCGGCGGCTAGGGTTGTTTTGGGGGGGACGCTCTCTCTCTCTCTCTCACACACATTTGGTATGCTTCATGCCATCTAAACATGATTATAATGGTGATAAATCATTTCATTACTTCATGTATGTACATTAATGTCATTTATTGAATTAATTAATTAATTAATTTTGTCTAACAAAGTGAGCTAAATCTGCTTATCCCAACAAGAGTCCTATTCAAAATGGACGGTGTCACAAGAACGTAATAATGAAACGAGAGGCGATCCTTTGCAAAGGGGATATAAAATAAAAAGTGTAAAAATAAATTTTGTCCGTCCGATTTCTAAAATCTTCCAACAAATTCAATCCCACGGTTGGGATTTAAACTAATAAAAATACACCGGTGTTTTACTAATAGAAGGGGCATAAACGTAATTACAATTCTCAAAACCAACTCCTCAGTTCCCTCCCAACTCTCAGATTCCCTCATTTCTCTCTCACAAAAAACTCACAAATCCTTTAAATCCTCTCTCTACAATTGGGGATCCAATTAGGGTTTCTTCCGATAAAAAAAACACGATTTTCACTCAATTTTATGGTTTAAAGTGAAGGATTTGCACTCGGAAAAATGAAAACAAAAAGTAAGTTCATGATTTATTTTTTAATTTATGTTTTAACTTTGTTTAATTTTAGTTTTTGCATGCACAGTTATGTGTTAGTTTATTAGAATTAAAGAAAAAAAATGAGTTTTTTAGAATTAAACTTATTCATCAGTTATGTTTTAGTTTATTTTTGAATAATCTGATTTTAATCTTGCTTTATTTAAATTTTTAGGCAAATAAGAAAAAAAATGAAAACGATGGAGAAATATAGTATCTGACTGTTCGGGAAGAATAGAATTATTTTATCAGTTTATTTTTTTGATTATTTTTGTATAATCTGGTTTTAATCTTATTTTATTTGAATTTTTAGGCAAATAAGAAAAAAAATGATGGAGAAATAGCGTATCTGACTGTTCAAGAAGAAATAGAATTATTTAATCTTATTTTATTTAAATTTTTAGATGACAGAAAAATTAGAAGAACTCTTCAAGGAAAAAAGATAGAAAAACAGACACGACCGTCTGCAACTCCCCGGGACAAATGAAGGTGCCGCATTCATTAAAAAGTGGGACAATAGATTGTTACAAGGTATATCTTATGTTCATCAGTTACTTGTTCATCAGTTATTTATTTTGTTCATCAGTTATTAATAGTGGTAGTTTGCGAAGATTATTAGGTTGTTTGTTTTTGTCATTTTTACCATCCTTGTCCCTGAACATGATAATCTGAACTCGCCCTATTAGAAATCTTATTAGGGTGTCACATTGGGGCTCAATGCTTTCCATAAACCAGATATGTTCTAGCGGGTCACTTGCAATATTTTAAGTAAATAGTAACTCCTCGGGCCTAGTCCAAAGTACATTAAAAAATTCTAGTAAGTTGATACGACTTAGGTTCGATGGAAACCAGATGATGAAAACAAATAGGTTCGATGGTAACCGATGCTTTTGGTGTTTATAACAACTTGGAAAATATAGATTTGAGTTGTAATAACTTTTATGGTGAGTTATCAACTGACTGGGAGTAGGGTGAAAGTTTAAGGACTCTTAAGATGTCAAATAAATTAGTATGGAAAATCCTGACTAGTTTAGGAAGATTGATTTCACTGATATATTTTTTGTTAGATGATAATAGTCTTGTTTGAATTTGGTTAAAAATTCTCTCATTGGTATCAATTTTCTAGTTTGTTACAAGGTATATGTTATGTTCATCAGTTACAAGGTATATGTTATATTCATTAGTTAGTTGTATGTTCATCAGTTATTAATAGTGATTTTTTTTTATGAAAAGGGTGAAATATTATTAATCACAAAGGAGTACATAAGGTTCCAATTCAAACATGGACATATCCCATGCTTTGATACAACAGACACTTATGACTTACAAATTAGCTTGACTAAAGAATAAACATTATATGCTACTTATACTCAGATACAAGAATGAACAAACAATACAAATTATACTCATTACTTATCTATACATTCTAAGGTGCTTCTTTTAGCTCTTCTTAACTGCACATTCCATGAAGCTTCAACTTCCCTGACATTTTCAGTTTCCTTCACAGTAAAACTCATGATCCTTCCTTTAATACTATCCATGATAATCTGTATTAGCACTTCAACTGTTCTTTCATTGTTCATGAAGATTCTAGTGTTCCTTTCTTGCCATGTAAAATACAATGTTGCACCTAGAATCAACCTTCTAATAATACTCCATATGCTTCTATTAGCTTTTAACTAGGAGAATTCATCAATGATTGTTTACCAAGTGAATGAAAACTGCTTACCAGCAACCTTTTGCATCTCTGTCCAAACACTTTTAGTGTAGTTACATTGGAACAATAAATGCTCATGAGAGTCTTGATTGACTTTGCAGAAAACACATTTCATATCATCATTTGGTCTCCATGTTGCAATTCTATCTTGAGTCATGAGTCTACCCTGAATTGCCAACCAAAGAACAAAACAATGTCTTGGTATACTCTGTGAGAACCAAACCACATCCTTCCATATCACTTTATTTCCATTTCCACACATATCTGTCCATGCCCATTTTGTTTGTTAGGATTTAGTAAATCCAGTTATTAAAGAGTCGGTCACCTCAAGTATATGTAATCGTTAGAAAGCTCGTAGTCGTAGATTATTTAATGTTTAGTAGTATTTAGTAAGTAACACCGTGGAGGACGGATGGGTCTTTACCCACTGTATGCCTGATCCACAGCCCGTAGGTGGCGACTTGTGTAAGACTATAAATACTCTCTACCTCCCAAGGTAGAGAGTTGGAGCTCATAATAATACTTCACTTTCTCTCACTAAGTTCTCAAACCTCTAACTCTTTCTCTCTCTAAAACCTCATCTTGTACGCCTATTTGTGTTTATGGTTTGATGTGTTTGTGAAATCCAATATGTTACAAATGGTATCAAGAGCCATGGTTTGATCATCTCTCTTACATATCCTTGGATTTCTAGTGGTTTTTGAGTTTGAAAAAGTTTAGTGGTTTTTGCATCATTTAGATCATTTCTAGTGTTAAAGTTTGAATTTTAGGTGTACTTTTGTGTTTAGAACCATTGTAAGTGCTTGGGTTTTGATTTGGTAAGCTTGAATCACTGTGGTTGAGCTTGTTTTGGATTGAAAAGTATGTTTTTGAAGTTTTTCTTGCTAGCGACTTGGTTCTCGTAGTGTTTTTCATCATAGCGACTTGCTTCAAAGTAGGTAGCGAGTTGTAGTGTTAAATAGTTATTTGTCCTAGCGACTTGTCTATTGAGACAAGCCGACAAAAAGTACACTTAGTGGATTCTCCACTACGCTAATAACTTGGTGAAGTTAGCGATTTGCTTTCAATCTTGTTAGCGACGTACTTAGTATTCTTAGCGACTTGGTGTAGTGACTTGGACCTTAGCGAGTTGCTCTTAGCGACTTGACTGTGTAGCGACTTTGGTGCTTTAGCTTACTTGTGTCCTTACGGGATTTCATGTGATGGTTCACTGAAATTGAGATCTTAGCGAGTTGCTACTTAGCGACTTGGTTCAAGAATTCTTAGCAACTTGGTTGATCTTTTGTTTGTATACGGGTTTTCTTGATTTAGTAAAACCGTGAAAGAATCTATTTTCCGGTTTAATCATTGAGTTATAAAATCCCGTGTAATCTGTTAACATGTCTACCAACGCACCTACAATCATCTCCACGTTGTCGAGGATGTTCAAGCAGTTGGTTCGATACTCGCCCACCCATGCTTGATGAACTCGACTACGACTCTTGAGCTCAACGAATCAGATTGTACTGTCTTGGAAAGGAAAATGGGGTCAACATTCTCAAATCCATTGATGAAGGACCTTATCGATTGAGACTACAAGAGATTTAATTGATACAATGCAGATGGAACAATGATCTATGGATTGGACAGACCAAAGACGTATGATGAGCTCAATGATAAAGAGAAAAAGAGATTCGATGCTGATATCAGGGCTTCTAACATTATACTCGTGGTCTTCCAAAAGATATTTACAAGCTTATCAATCACAACACCGAAGCCAAGGTAGTTTGGGATAATGTCAAGATGCTTCTCGTTCTGCAATTAACCAAGGAAGACAGAGAATCACAACTGTATGATGAGTTTGAGCACTTCAAGATGAAACCCGATGAGAGTGTCTATGAGTACTACGTGAGATTCCATAAGCTTGTGAATGATATGAGGAACATCAAAATGACCATGCCAAATATTCAACTGAACTCAAAGTTTGTGAACAACATGAATCCCGAATGGCACAAATTTGTCACCGTTGTGAAGCTAACCAAAGGATTGAAGAATACAAACTATGAGCAATCAGATGCCTTTCTTCTTCAAAATGAGAGACATGCTATGTTTGAAAAAAGGATTCTTGAACAGTTCAAAACCAAACAGGGAGAAACAAGTTCTTCAAATGATTCAACAGCCTTTTACACAAATGTTGGAATTACCACCAAAGCTTCTCAAGTTATACCCACGGATAATGGTAATCACAAACTCGTCCCGATCCATTCAAACAAGTCGGCGTCGATGCACATCATGGACATTTCATCAATCACCGCTCTTATGGTTAAACAAAACTTGACTCTCAATCCACATACCAACAGTATTCACACTAACAATGAGATCAGAATCGCATCCAACCTTCACAATCATGCGTTGTCGAGATGGAAAGTTATGGTGCAAACAGTTCAAGGAAGGCAATATGAACAGGGAAGAGGTGGAGTAGGTGGAGGTTATATTGGAAATCAATCGGGAAGGAATGGAAATCAAGGTCAAGCAAAGCCAATTAAGTGCTACAACTGTGGTTGTGAGGGACATATTGCTAGGAACGCACATCTCCAAACGCCCACATAATGCGATACTTCAGAGACAAAAATGTTGCTTGTGCAAGCTCAGGATAATGGAGCAGCTTTGGATGAAGAGGAGTTGTTTTGCCGAGGAAATGCCCAACCTATGATTGATGTTGATGAACAACCAATTCGTGAGATAGGTCATAATCATCAAAATGCATTTCAAGTAGCCGACCGTGATGCATTTGACTCGATGTCGATGATGAACCTACTGCCCAAACAATCTTCATGGCTAGCATCTCACCTATGGTCTCTCCAAAGGTCTCTTCACCACAAAGGATGGCCCATCCAAAGATTCAATCATTTCAGAGGTATTAAAACTATATGATGATGTTGATGAGCAAAAGATGCATAATAAAGTACGCTCTTGAAACTTTTGAATCGATATTGATGATGAGGGTAATAGTAATATTGTCCCATATGATCAATATGTGAAGCAAAGTGAAAGTGAGATTGTACCAAGTAATGCATCTTCAGCAATAATGATGATTATGTTTTTGATGAATACACCGCGTGCCCTCGATGATTCTCATTCTCTTAACTAATGCCTATAAAGAAGAAGTTGCCATTTATGAACAACGTGCTAAGTTTGAGTTAACCACCCGTGAGCTGGAAATGGATGACCAAATGCGTACAATTATTAGAAAAAGTAATTTTAGAGAAGTATTAAAACAAGAGTTAAACTCCTTACAAGAAAAGCTTTCTAAAACTGCTAAGCAAAAACAAGAACTTCAAGAAAATGTTAAAATGCTTAAGCAAGAATTCAATGCTAAGGAATCAAAACTTTTGAATGATTTTTCTAATCTAAAAACTCTGAAAAACAAGCTTGAAAATAAGCTGTACGTACAAGCGCATACCATTCAGACTGATCACTTGATCACTAAGCATAGAGTCTTAAGCGATAAGCATAGCATTCCCATTGTTGAGGAACCAAATCCAGAGGTCATTAAAAGGGCTAGAGCTGCTAATAAGGTACTTTATGATGGTAATGAAATCCTTAAGCCTAGGCAAAAACCTAGTTGCGTTGAGTGCACTGAGGAAGATAAGAAATCAGATGAAGTCACTAGGGAGAAAATGAATAAGAAGCTAGAAGATCCCGAGTGTAAAATGAAGATAATCGATAAAACCCCATGATTACACTAAGGAAAATTGGATATCCTTAAACAAGTTTAAGCCTCCTCTATCATTAACCCCCGAACAAGTGTTCGAAAAAGGATATGGATATGCAAAAAGTCGAAAACCTTGTGGAAATTGCCTCAAGCTAACAATGTATCCTCCTAAGACACCAATGCACTTAGTTCCTAGATCTATTGCCACTAATAGCAAGACCTTAATCAGCCTCATATGTTGTTTATCACCGTTTGTTGATTTTGAGAAAACGTAAGAAGAGAATCACACCTACAAGGATAACCGAGGGGAAAGGGGTTTTGAGCAAACTAAAGAATGTTATTTAACTAAGGTCATGCCTTTCTTTAAACAATTAAAAGGTCAATTTGAGAGTCTTCAAAAGGGATAAATTCGATATTAAAAAATGGAAAAGGAATTTGATGCAATGATAGTTGAGGTCAATGATTATGAACAGAAACTCAAATATAATGAAGTTGAAAGGAAGAACTTGCACATCTTAAATGAGAATTTGATTTCGAGTTGTGTTGCTCAAGATGTGTTTTATATCTGCACTAAGCACTCTATTACTTCTTCTCGATTTCATGAATTATCTATTGCATTGAAAGTTTCCCATGATCGTGTCATTGAGCTTGAAAACAAAAACTCGTAACTAAATGAGAAAATTGATCGATGATGATCACGATAATTTGGTAAAACATCTTTCTAAACTAGAAGTTGACATTTTAATTTACAACTAAAATATCAACATCTTAAAGAAAATGTCAAAACCTCAAATATCAAGACATCCTCGGATGTTCCAGAGTTTGATGCGCTTTTCGGATAAACAAACGCGGACGAACAGATTCAAGCTCATTGTAACACGAGCAGAAAGTTGAAAGCCCAAATCTCTCAATTAAAGGGTGAAAAGAACAATGTGCCTGGCTCCCAAATGCCTCCTCCTTTAGATTCTCAAAGATTCTCAAACTTTTCATCTTACAAAGTTTTCTAGAAGAAAATGGAAAAGTTAAATGACACTTTAAAGAGTTATATGATTCAATGAAAGTCACTCGTGACAAAAACAAAGAAAAATAACTTCTTTACAAAAAGAAATTGAGAATCTGAGGAGTCGGGAAAAGGGAAACTGCCACTTGTTTTTAATGAGAATGTTGCATCAAAGTCCTCGACCGCAAATATATCTGGATGTTAAATACATTCCTCCTCATCTTAGGAATAATGAACTTCTGTTTCATAACTATTGTGCTCACCTTAAGGATAGTCTAGAATGTCCTCGAGATTGTGGAAGAGGATTTCATAAATAAGCCTCTTGATAGAGAAATTAGGTTTCTTGCATTATTCAAACGATCTCAAGAGTCTGCTAGAATGTTTAATAGCAACATGTCCTAAATCCTCAGGTGTAAAGGTAAAGATGTGATGCCGTGTTCTATGCCTAGTGCCAAGCATACAAACCATTCTATGCCCAGTTTAAAGAAAGTAAACACTAATGTGCCTTCAAGTAGTTCGATCCCGCACTTCTAATTCGGGAATGCAAAAAGTAGATCAACCAACTAATGTTCCCATAATTCCCTACAGAGTAATCAGTGACATTAAAGCAAGCGGTCAAAGCCTTCGTGCAATACCAAGCAAGATAAGACCTAGCAAGCTAAGAATGTGCATTGGAAGAGAGTAGAAGATCACCCTAGGAATATTAAGTTTGAGTTGAATAAAATGAATCGTGTTGATTCTAGTATTATATAAGCGCATCTGTAATTAATTCAATTCTCGCTACTATTCGCAAACCATGTAATGATGATCGCTGATTGCTACTAATCATGAATGTGGTGTGAATGTTTTGTCTAATGTCACAAATGCCATGTTAAAACTGTTAATGCTAAAAATCAAGCTAAGAAGGCCAAAGGCAAAGGCGAAGAAAGTTAGAAAACAGGGAAACCCACGGAAGGAAATTTAGTAATATAGGTTATCAATGGATACCTACCGGGCGTATAAGTTAATGAGTTTTGCCCTAAATTTGCTAAGTCAATGCCCACTAGAAAATGGATGCCTACTAGTAGAACTATTCCCTTAAGAAGTGAACATATTTTGAATAGGTCAAATATGGACACTAGCATCTGATCTATTTCTAATGATTCCATTGTTTTACTTCCGATGTGGGTGTTCCAATCAATGTTATATTAAGTGGAACCCATTCTTGTATGGGGTTCCCAATTATCCAGTTATCCATTCTTGTCTGTGTTCAACTGCAGATCGCTCAAATCGTTTTGTGGTACCGGACTCGCCGCTCCAAGCATATGACCGTGATCGCCGCTGCTCATGAACTTCGTGAGTAAATTCATCGGGATCTGTAGATTCGAAATGACCATTTTGGAGCAATTATGGGTTATGGTGATATGTAGTTGGCAAAAGTGTAATCTCCGTGGTATATTATTGAAGGTCTTGGTCATAACTTGTTTTCTATTGGTCAATTCTGTGATTCTAATCTAGAAGGGGCATTTAGAAAACATACTTGTTTCGTTAGAGAACTCGATGGTGTGAAACTATTAAGAGGAACCCGTGGTTCAAATCTATACACCATCTCTATCGAAGACATGATGAAGTCCTCTCCAATCTGCTTGTTGTCAAAGGCTTACAAAGTCATGGTTATAGCATCGTCGTCTCAATCACTTGAACTTCAGCACCATTAATAACCTTTCCAGAAAGGACCTTGTCGTGAGACTTACCCAGATTAAAACATGAAAAAGATCATCTTTGTTCAGCTTGCCAATTGGGAAAAAGCACGAAATATGCCCACAAACCAAAACCCACAAACTCAAGTGTAAGTTCTTCATACCCTTCATATGGATCTCTTGGACCAATGAGAGTGCAAACAATAAATGGGAAGAAATACATTCTAGTCATTGTTGATGACTACTCTCGATTTACTTGGGTAAAGTTTTGAGGACAAAGGATGAAACTCCGTGATGTCATCATCAAACTTATCAAACACTTCGGTTCGACTCAACAAAATTGTTAGAATTGTTCGAACAGACAATGGCACAGAGTTTGTTAACAAAGACTTAATTCAGTTTTATGAAAGTGTTGGGATCACTCATCAAAGAAGTGTTCCACTAACTCCTCAAGCGAACGTAGTTGAAAGACTAAATCGAACTCTTGTGGAAGTCGCACGAACAATGCTAATTTATTCAAAGGTTCCAATGTTTCTATGGGTGAAGCCATTTGCCACCGCTACACCCAAAATCGCTCTTATACATACCTCTCATGGAAAACTCCATATGAACTTGTCCATACGAAAACCCGATCTCTCCTACCTTCGTATGTTTGGTGCTTTGTGCTACCCAACAAATGACGGTCAAGATTTAGGTAAATTAAGAGCTAAGGCGAACATTGGAGTTTTTGTAGGTTATGCATCTAACAAGAAGGGTTACCGAATCTACAACAAAAGAACTCGAGATATCATGGAAACTATTCACGTCACGTTCGATGAGTCGTCCAGAAAATGGCTCCGGACAATCCAGTTTGACCCGCATCTCAACCTTCATCAAGTAGTCCTATCGTTCTACTCTTGTCTCTAATCCCTCTCTAGCAACTCCTTATGTACCTCCATCAGAAGATGATTTAAAGAAATTGTTTGATCCAATGTTTGATGAACACTATGAGCCAAATGCTAATGATATGTCAATTCCATCAACGAGGTCGCCCTATCCCCTGCAATGAAGTCAACCCTTCAGTTTCAATATCATTAAGTCAAGAAGCCATGCTGCTGATCACTCTGTCTCATCATCAAATCATCAATCATCGAATGTACATCATGGAATTGTTTCTGGCACCCATGATGAAGTTAATCCCTTTGCTACCCCGAAGATGCTCCATTTGAAAACATATTTGCTCCTGAATCATCATCAGAACCATCTTCATCGGAGATATCGACTCGCTACATCAGCCTCAACAACAACCACACAAACACCTTAGAAAGTGGACACATGATCATCCATTGGACAACATCATTGGAAACCCTTCTCGCCCAGTATCCACACGGAAACAACTTGCAACCGATGCCTTATGGTGCTTCTTCAACCTACACTCTAAGGTCGAACCAAAAGATGTTAAAACCGCCATGAATGAACATATCCTCAATGCCATGCAAGATGAAATTCATGAGTTCGATCGACTAGATGTATGGGAATTAGTACCGCTCCAGATTGTGCTATGATCATTGCTCTAAAGTGGATCTTCAAAGTGAAACTTGATGAGCATGGTGATGTTTAAAGAATAAGGCTCGATTGGTTGCAAAAGGATACCGTCAAGAAGAAGGTATTGACTTTGAAGAATCATTTGCTCCCCGCTGTCGATCGAGGCAATCAAAATCTTCTTGGCTAATGCCGCAAGTAAGAACATGGTAGTCTATCAGATGGATGTAAAGACGGCTTTTCTTAATGGAGATCTTAAAGAAGTCGTGATACGCCACCCAACCCGCTTTGTGAATCCAGAGCATCCTACTCACGTCTATCATTTGAAAAGGCTCTTTACGGTTTGAAGCAAGCTCCAAGGGCATGGTATGATACGCTATCAAAGTTTCTTCTATCTACTGGATTCAGCGAAGGAGCAGTTGATCCAACATTGTTCACCGAAAGTCGAAAACATTTAATTCATGTTCAAATATATGTTGATGATATTATATTTGCCTCGACCGACCCCAATGAATGTGATCGTTTTTCAAATGAAATGGGTTCCAAATTTCAAATGTCAATGATGGGACAAATGTCATTTTTCTTGGGTTACAAAAGTCCCGGAGGCATTATCATAAATCAATCTAAATATGCAAATGAGATTTTAAAGAAATTTGGATTTGATTCTAGTGACCTGTTGACACTCCCATGATAGAGCGAACTAAACTGGATGAGGACCACTCAGGGATCATGGTAGACCAAACGAAATATCGTAGTATGATCGATCCCGATGTACCCTCACGACCAAGAGACCGCATATATCTGTCATTGTTTGCATGTGTGTCTAGATATCGGCTAAGCCTACCAAAAAACACCTTAAAGCGGTTAAACGGGTCTTTCGGTATCTCCAAGGAACCATCAATATGGGACTTTGGTACCCGGCGACACCGGTATGTCACTAACAACCTTTATGCATGCCGATCATGCAGATGTCAAGATACACGCGTCAAGTATGGAGGTGCTCGCTTTGGTGATAAGCTTGTGAGCTAGTCTTCAAAGAAGCAAATGAGTACTTCTATTTCCTCTACAGAGGCTGAATACATAGCCATGTCATCTTGTTGTGCTCAAATCCTATGGATGAGATCCCATTATCTGACTATGGCTTTGAATTCAACAAAATCCCTCTCAGATCGTGATAATAAAAGTGATATTTCTCTCTCATGCAACAACGTTCAACACTCAAGAGCAAAACACATCGACATTCGACATCATTTCATCGGGAGCAAGTAGAAAACGTGTGGTGGAACTTTATTTTGTGAGGAATGAATACCGTTAGCGACATCTTCACCAAAGCTCTTCCTAGAGAACGTTTTGAGTTTATCCTCCACGACTTGGTCTAAAGAGTCTTCAACCAGAAACACTTAAACGTCTTCAAGAGGAAGAAGAGGAGTAAAAGGTCTTTCTTCATCCATATCTTGTAAATATTTATTCAAAAAGCAAAATACAAAATTTCAAAACCTTCAAAAAGCAAATAGAAAAATATAAAACTTTCAAAAATCCATAAAAATTTGAAAAATTGAAAAATTTCAAAAAATATTGTCATTTTGTCATGTTTTTCTCGATTCAAAAATATCTACGGTCTTTGTGATGTCATTCAAAGAATGACACGGGTCTTTAGATATTGTTCGAATGTTCTTAAAATATATATATATATATATATATATATATATATATATATATATATATATATATATATATATATATATATATATATATTTGGGAGAAAGTGAAACTATGGTTTATTGTCATTTTGAAATCCATTTTTCAAAGAAAGAAAGAGCCTTGCTTTATCTGGTTTTTCAAATCTCATGCTCTGATTCTTTAAAACAATTACTTACCATCTAATTAAAACTAATTGCTTTGTTAAATAACTCGAACTCTATTTTTGAAAATCATCCTGACTTAATTTTTGTCAAAAATATCTATCTCTCAATCAACAACTTATGTCATTGATTGAGGGGAGAATGATTTCAATTAAATCAAAAGGTTGTTCATCATACAATTTTTTCAAAAGATCATGCATGTTTAATCAATGGAGTTTAAAGTCTCAAAATCCGATCCTTATCGGTTAAAATGTTTTCATAATCAAGTCACAATTCTCCTCAAAAGCTTTCAAAATCAATTTAAATCTATAGAGATCACAAATCTCAAATGATTTGAAAATTGTGATCGGGGAGAATTTGTGATTTAAATTGGATTTAAACTGATAATTTGATAAATGGTTTCATAAGTGTTTAACAAGCTTTCCTCCCCACATGTGCCAAACGATTTCAAATTTTCCATGCACATGTTGAGGGGAGCATCTATTTTAAACCACAAAGAATTGAAACGTGATTGATTTGTATCTAAGTGCAGATTCCTCTAGTATGTGCAAAACTCTTTCAAACCTCGAGGCACATATTGAGGGGAGCAAACTTTAAAAACCTCATCCTTCCCCAATATGCTTTATCTACTTGATTTAATCATGGAAGTGATGTTGATATCTTTTAGAAAATGGTAATCAAAGAAGTTAATCCTTCCTCTTGCCTCCGTGCTAAACGATTTCAAATACATGATGCACATGTTGAAGGGGAGCTCTCTTTCTAAAAATATCAAAACAATTCAGGTACAAAATGCTTTGATAATATATCACAAGTATCCGGATTGATTTTCAAATGGTTTTCAATTGGTTCCAATGGCAGATGAACAATACCAAATAGACCGACCAAATTTACTTTATGTATGGTGATATAAGGATGATAAGGTTAGGTATTTGTTTCATGATCCGCAGAACGGAGGGATCTACCGAGGGACAATCCACTAGATAGTGTAGAGTCCTTAGGTATGATGATAAAAGGAGAAAATGAGATATGGGAAGAGTGCGGACTGAGACTGAGCTAGTAATGGAATAAACCCAACAAGGTTCTAGTTATGAAGTCTCTAAGACCGGGGGTTGAAGAATGAAAAAGAATGAATGAAAAAGGGTGAAAAGAAATAGCTCTCCAATAATTCAACCTTAGGGCAGAAACCGGGTTCAATTCATATGCTACTGGTGGTTACCAAGGTAACATTGGTATTGAAGACAAGACGTCATGGACCCAGTGACGCATTGCACTACAACTTCCCAAGCTACTCAAGTTCCTCTTAAAAGGACTTGTTTCATTCTCACGAGGAACCTACATAATCTATCGACTTTCTCTTAGAGTTTGTTGATATTGAAGAAGGAGACCCTCTCCATAGTCTCCGACATAGGAACCAAATATGCACAATTGAGTCTAGAGCCACGAGATCATCAAATAAATCTCCTTAGGACACTGTCAATGAAGACTCTCTGTTTCACACAATGTGGAAAGAGAGATTATATCTTATGAGTCCTACGCATTATCCTTGTGGTATTGCCAGAACATCTGAGTGATATGCAAACATATTTACAATGAAGATGGAAAGCCTTCTGGAGCCAACATCAAACAAGCTCGGTGGGTATGTGAGATCTATCCAATAGATCAACCATGTGACAACTGAAACAATGGGGCGATTCAATCTTTTGAATCAATCCCGTTCGTTATGGATTGACGGATACCTTTGAAAAACCGGTCGTTGTGCTTAAAAATCTTTTCTTTAGCACATCGACTGTGTACTAATATTTCAAAATAAAAGGTGTTTATGATTGATAATTGATTTTCATTAAAACTTTTGTTGTATTGCAAAAACAATTTCTATTGAGCTGTACGCGATTGTTTTCAAATTTCTTTTCATCAATCGGTGAATCTCACCTTCGATTCACTCACTCCGTTGTCTTCTTTGACGCCCGTTTGAGAACGCTAGAGAAAATTGCAAAACCCTGTCAAGGAAATTCTTCGAATTATACCGATCACAGGCAGACTTGTATGATCAACGGGGAACCGTGGGCCGTGTACCTCAATTCAACGAAAGTGATCAAAGACACTTTCACGCGCTTTATTGCTAATGTTGTATGCGGAACGCCCGACGCTTGCGTACCGACGAATGAAGCGGTCAATCTATAGCCGCATGCTCACAATACACATTCATCTCTAAAGAAATCATGAAAAGTGCATAACGACTGATATTTTCACTCCATGCTTCGCTATGTCCGCCAATATCATGAATCAAAAAAAGCTTCCGCTACTCTGATGAGTATATATCATGATCCAGAATGTGAGCATGTCGGTCCATAAGTCACAACATCACATAATACCAACACTACAACGGATGAGTCGAGATTTATGTTAGTAGCTTGATGATCTCAATGCTGGCTCAAAACTTATTATCATGTGGATCAGTTAAAGACCTCCACTTGGATTAACCAAACGTGCAACAATGATGAATCAATGACTACGAACTACAGAGCAAAGAACTTTAACAAGAATCCAAGAACAATTTTAATGTAATATCTGTTTGTATTCAATGTATTTTGAGGTGACCTCCCTTAGGGGGAGATTGTTAGGATTTAGTAAATCCAGTTATTAAAGAGTCGGTCATCTCAAGTATATGTAATCGTTAGAAAGCTCGTAGTCGTAGATTATTTAATGTTTAGTAATATTTAGTTAAGTAACACCGTGGAGGACGGACGGGTCTTTACCCACTGTATGCCCGATCCACAGCCCGTAGGTGGCGATTTGTGTAAGACTATAAATACTCTCTACCTCCCAAGGTAGAGTGTTGGAGCTCATAATAATACTTTCATTTTCTCCCACTAAGTTCCCAAACCTCTAACTCTTTCTCTCTCTAAAACCTCATCTTGTACGCCTATTTGTGTTTATGGTTTGATGTGTTCGTGAAATCCAATATGTTACATTGTTTCAAAATCAACTTTCTTCCGTAATTAGTCACCCACATAGCTTTATCGTGTATATCATTTTGTAAAGTGGACTGAATGCCGTTTAGAATAGGAAATTTTACATACCACTCCTCGTGCCAACTCCAATTACCATTATTGATTAGCTTTCACTAGAACTTCATTGTTAAGACTTTCATTGTATAATTCCTAATCGAGATATAAGCTCACACAATGGTCCTACATCACACCATTTGTCAAACCATGCAAGTAAACACTTTTCCATTACCAATTTCAGAATACACATGTGTTCTAACTTTTTCTCTAAGCTTCAAGATGTTACTCCATCCAACACTACTATTACTATCTTGAGTAACTTCCCATATACTTCTACCTTTCAATTTCTCCACATTTATCCATTTTACCCATAGAGTATCCTTTTAGGCTGCTATATTCCACAATTGCTTCATAATCAAAACTTCATTCCATACCTTTAGATCTTTTATATCCAACCCACCTTGGTCTTTAGGCATATATATTATCCCATGAAATTTTGGCTTTCCACCTTGTTAGATCCCCTTGACACCAAAAATCCTTAAGCGCTTTGTTGATGTCCTTAACCACACTTTTGGGAAGAATAAAACCGAGGCCCCGCATTAACTTGCATGGAAGACAATACTGAAGCAATCAATTGCAATCTTCCTGCATATGACAATGTCCTATTTCTCTAATCCTGCACTCTTCTTCTTACCTTCTCAATCAGTGGCTTGCAATCATTTATACTTAACTTCTTTTTAATCAGTGGGACACCAAGATATCTAACAAAAACATGTAGAACTTTCCAAACATCTTTTGTTCATCATGTTTTTGTTTAAATTTATAATCCAATTGTTATGTTCATCAGTTAGTTGTATGTTCAACAATTAATTGTTCATCAGTTATTTATTTTATTCATCAGTTATTGAAAGTGGTAGTTTGCGAAGATTATTAGGTTGTTTGTTTTTGTCATTTTGACCATCCTTGTCCCCTAACATGATAATCAAAACTGCGCTTATTAGAAATGTTATTTGGGTGTCACATTGGGGCTCAATGCTTTCCATAAACCAAATATGTTCTAGCGGGTCACTTGCAATATTTTAAGTAAATATTAACTCCTTTGGCCAAGTCCCAAGTACATTAAAAAATTCTAGTAAGTTGATACGACTTAGGTTCGATGGAAACCGGATGAGCTACGAAATAGGTTCAAAGGTAACCGATGCTTTTGGTGTTTATAATGACTTGGAAAATATAGATTTGAGTTGTAATAACTTTTATGGTGAGTTATCAATCGACTTAGTAGGGTGAAAGTTTAAGGACTCTTAAGATTTCAAATTAGTTAGTATGGATAATCCCAACTAGTTTAGGAAGATTGATTTCACTGATATATCTTTTGTTAGATGATAATAGTCTTGTTTGAATTTGGTTAAAACGCCTCATTGGTATTAATTTTCTAGTTTGTTACAAGGTATACGTTATGTTCATCAGTTAAAAGGTATATGTTATGTTCATCAGTTAGTTGTATGTTCATCGCTTATTAATAGTGATGTTTTTGCTCATAATTTAATTGATTTTCTTCAATAAAAGTACCAAAACAAAAACATGATGAACTTGCTAAACATCTTTTGTTCATCATGTTTTTGTTTAAATTTATAATCATCAATTGTTATGTTCATCAGTTAGTTGTATGTTCAATAATTAATTGTTCATCGCTTAGTTATTTTGTTCATCGCTTATTGATAATGGTAGTTTCATGTAAGATTATTAGGTTGTTTGTTTTTGTCATTTTGACCATCCTTGTCCCTAAACATAATAATCAAAACTCTCGCCTATTAGAAATCTTATTGGGGTGTCACATTGGGGCTCAATGCTTTCCATAAACCATATATGTTCTAGCGGGTCACTTGCAATATTTTAAGTAAATAGTAACTCCTCGGGCCTAGTCCCAAGTACATTAAAAAATTCTAGTAAGTTGTGTATTAACTTAGTTCGATGGAAACCGATGACGACAAAGAAATAGGTTCAATGGTAGCCATGCTTTTGGTGTTTAATCGACTTGGAAAATATAGATTTGAGTTGTAATAACTTTTATGGTGAGTTATCAACTGACTGGGAGTAGGGTGAAAGTTTAAGGACTCTTAAGATGTCAAATCAGTTAGTATGGAAAATCCCGACTAGTTTAGGAAGATTGATTTCACCGATATATCTTTGTTAGATGATAATAGTCTTGTTTGAATTTGGTTAAAAATGCTCTCATTGGTATTAATTTTCTAGTTTGTTACAAGTTATATGTTATGTTCATCAGTTACAAGGTATATGTTATGTTCATCAGTTAGTTGTATGTTCATCAGTTAATAATAGTGATGTTTTTGCTCATAATTTAATTGATTTTATTCAATAAAATTACCAAAACAAAAACATGATGAACTTGCCAAACATCTTTTGTTCATCATGTTTTTGTTTAAATTTTTAATCATCAATTATTATGTTCATCAGTTAGTTGTATGTTCAGCAATTAATTGTTCATCGCTTATTTATTTTGTTCATCTCATATTGATAGTGGTAGTTTTGCAAGATTATTAGGTTGTTTGTTTTTGTCATTTTGACCATCCTTGTCCCTGAACATGATAATCAAAACTCGCCTATTAGAAATCTTATGGGGTGTCACATTGGGGCTCATGCTTCTCCAAACCTTCCATAAACCAGTATATGTTCACGGGTCACTTGCAATATTTTAAGTAAATAGTTACTCCTCGGGCCTAGTCCCAGGTACATTAAAAAATTCTAGTAAGTTGATGCGACTTAGGTTCGATGGAAACCAGATGACGATAGCAAATAGGTTCGTTGGTAACCGATGATTTTGGTGTTTATAACGACTTGGAAAATATAGATTTGAGTTGTAATAACTTTTATGGTGAGTTATCAACTGACTGGGAGTAGGGTGAAAGTTTAAGGACTCTTAAGATGTCAAATCAGTTAGTATGGAAAATCGCGACTAGTTTAAGAAGATTGATTTCACTGATATGTCTTTTGTTAGATGATAATAGTCTTGTTTGAATTTGGTAAAAATCGCTCTCATTGGTATTAATTTTCTAGTTTGTTACAAGGTATATGTTATGTTCATTAGTTACAAGGTATATGTTATGTTTGTTAATACAAATAAGCCGTAAAAACGTTTATTTATATTTCACGATCTTCTAATGTTTTGTCGATAACAAACGTAAAATCATTTTAACGAAACAAATAAAATACGTAAATGGTTTGAACTAATAGTTTCTAACATATTCACATTTTCACATAAAACACTAAAACAAGTATAAGTGATTTTATGATTTAATATATATGTACAACAACTAGTGTTTACATATTTGGATAAAATATATACATAACTAGTATGTAGTATATTGGGTAATATAAATGGGTAGAAACTTAAGTATCATAAATTGGGCAAATACATTGAATATAGTTGGGTACAACCCAAAGCCCATGACCATGGAGCTTGACCCATAACCCATTGCATGACATCATGCTTATATCATACATGGATAATATCCATAACCCATGGATCAACCCATACCCAAGTGACCAAGTGCATTGCACTCAAAAGATACATTGTATCTAGCTAAAGATCCATGGTTCAACCCATGACCCATGACCCATAAAAAAAATACCCATGGGTAAAAGGGAGCGTCCCACGGATCCCTAGCTTAGCGCTAGACGGATCCCTTGTGGAAGGGATCCGTGGGATTCGGGGAACAATAGGTTTTTTCTTCTATAAATAGTGAGCCATTTCTTCATTATTTCTCACCCATTTCTAACACACTTTCTCCCTCGACTTAAAACTCACTAACCTCAGATCCAAGAGATCTATGTTTGTAGTTTTGTTTTATGTGATCTTTTAGGTTCCTCTTAAAGGAAAGATCACCACCTTTGAAGTCGAGCAAGCTCAAGTCCATGAGTTGCCATGCTTCCTCATCATCAAGGCTAATGAAGTCATCTTGTTGATGATTCCTTTCTTTCTTCAAAGAAGTGTAGTGTTGAAGACATTAGTGAAAGATGTCTCAAGAGTCAAGACGAAGATATTAGTGAAGGGTATCTATCATCCATATCATAAGCACTTGTGGTAGGTGCTTAGAAGTCAAGACTAGAAGCATTAGTGAAAGGTGCTTAGAAGTCAAGACACAAGACATTAGTGAAAGGTGTCTTGTAGATCTAGTCAAAGGCATTAGTGAAAGGTGCCTTAGATGTACATTCGATATGGTGTGTTTCGATGTACAAGATAGACTAGTATTAGATCCAAGGATATTGATATCCTTGATGATGTTGTAAAGGAGTAGATCTCCTTTGGGATTAGTCGTTGGTGTAGTGTGGTAGTAGTTCCTCCATTGCAATGGAACTAGGTGCTTAGCCTAGTACCTAATAAAGGGTAGGCGACGTTGTGAAGGTGTAGTTCACCTTGGAGTGAAAGAACTAGGTACTTAGCCTAGTACCTTATAAAGGGTAGCGACGTTGTGTTAGGTGTGGTTCACCTTGGAGTGAAAGAACCCGGTGGTTAGCCTAGCACCGAAAAAAGGGTAGGTGACGTTGTGAAGGCTTCTCCGCCATAAGGAGATTGGTGTAGTGTTTACTTAACTCGAGTAGGTGACTCGGGGATTGGAGTAGGGCAAAGAAGGTGTCCTCGTAGCTGAACCACTATAAATACCGCTTGGTTTTGTGCTTCTTACTCTTATCTTTTCATTACTTACCTTTATATGCTTGTCCATCAACATCCAAATAGATTGACATAAGTCGATCTAAATAGATTAAAAGGAAGTTTTAATTGGCAAAACTATTCAACCCCCCCCCCCTTCTAGTTTTCCACAATGTTCATCAGTTATTAATAGTGACGTTTTTGCTCATAATTTAATTGATTTTCTTTAATAAAAGTACCAAAACAAAAACATGATGAACTTGCCAAACATCTTTTGTTCATCATGTTTTTGTTTAATTTTATAATCATCAATTTTATGTTCATCGTTAGTTGTATGTGGTTTTTATGACCAAAACAATTAATTGTTCATCAGTTATTTATTTTGTTCATCAATTATTGATAGTGATGTTTTTGCTCATATATTATTTGTTTTTCTTCAATAGTACAATAAAATAAAACATGATGAACAAAAGATGTTGACTTGCCAACATCTTTTGTTCATCATGTTTTTGTTTAAATATATAATAATCAACTATTATGTTCATGCTTAGTTGTTCACGGTTTTATTTTGTTCATCAGTTACTGATAAATGAATTATGTTTTGTTTGATATGTACAGTTTCAAAAAAGGCAAAGAAATTTGTTCCTGTAAAAGCATATTCATCAAGTAATGATGATTTCAGAAGGATGCATTTAAAGGAAAAAAAACTGAAGTTTCTAAGGTTCTTAAATGTAAACGTGACAAGCCGGTTACTCAAACTCAAAAAACTAAAACAAGTTCAAAAACAAAAGATTCATCAAAAACTTCTAGTTCATCTAAACCAATTCTTTCCGATGACATAGATACTGAATCTGCATCAAAAATTCACAACCGGGTCAAAAGTTCAAGGGTTTAAATAAAGTCATTTCCGTGTCCATTATTTGAAGTTATTAAGGATTTAATGATGACTAAAAGAAGCAGCATACGACTTTACGGTTTGGATCAACGTTAAAGTTTGAAATTAATGCAATGCTGTTTAGGATATTGGTTGCTAGAAAGGTTCATGCGTAAACAGGAACCTTGAAGGTATTTGGTAAATCTATTGAGGTTACCCAAGGTTGTTCAACAGACAACCGGATTACAAATGTTTTGAAGTTGAAATACATGATGTGTTGAAGGAAAAGCATCGCTTACCAAGAATTTAAAAATCAATTCAAGGACGGCAAGATTATATGCTAATACATATTTGCTCAAGAATGAAGATTCAAATAAAGAAAAATACCGAAGGCTATTTCAGTTGAATTTTTAGTCATGTTTGCTACTATTATGGCGCATGTGGTTTCAACAGGGACTCTTAATCCAAGCATTATACCATCTCTAAGTTCACTAGAAAATGTGAAAGAAATGGATTGGTGTGAATATGAAACACCCCCAAAATAGCTCACGAAGCACACAAGTATAGGGGTGCTACTAAATCGATATCACAACATAAGCATAGAACAACTGATTTTTATAAATAAACTTTTATTCATTCTTGAAAACAATGTTTACATTATTGATTAGTGCGGAAAATGGCCCATTATCAAAATGTGATCCCAATACATAAATTAGAGTCATCTATGACCATGCCATGCCTTTGCCTTTACTTCAAAGATAAACTATTACCTTAAAACCTGAAAATACATGCTAAAAAGTGTCAACACTAGGTTGGTGAGTTCATAGATTTTAATTTGTAAAAGTTTCTATGGACCACAAGATTTAGTATTTAATTCATTTCATTATGTGACCCGTTCACTTGGTCATGTTAGCTCTCATTTCAAGAATGTGACTCATTCATTCGGTCATGTATGTACATAGCAAATGCGACCAGCCAATCGATCATGTGACCGGCCACTCATCATGCGTGCATAACAATTTCAAGTACTTGTATCCATATGTAAAAGCAAGCATAAACTTTACACTAGAATGCATTTAAGTAATCAAGTAATTGGCAAGTAAGCACATAATACATTCAGTCATTCAACATAGTTTTAGTAAACAATTCACTTGTTCAGGTAAAATAAGCATTTAGTTTAAGTGAAAACGAGCATGTATTCTCCCCAAAATAGTTATGAAACGTAAAAGTAGGGGCTATGAAACTCACCTCTAAATAGTAGTCCTAATGTGGAAATCAATGGGTATTGTGAACCTGCACCGACACTCGACCTAGATAAGGTAGGCAAAGATTTAGTTCATTATTTTAAGTAGGACTTACTTAAAATGGATAATTTAATATTGTTTTTGTAATGGTATTAGAAATTTGTTTGCACAAAATTCATAATATTTATTAGTAAGTACATACATGTATATATATACTTATTCACGTTGACACATAATGGTATTGTCGAAATCAAACAAGGTTGATTTATTTTCTAATGTCTCTTGTTTTTAGGATATACTCATTTTAAATTTAAAGACTTTCGAATCTATCATATGTTAAAATGATATAGTTAGGCAATATTTAATTGTCGAAAATTGGTTCTTAGCACTTTAAAATTTACTAATAAGATCATGACTTTAAACACTTGTTTACTTGACGGTAAATATATATCGAAGTGGAAGATTATGAATATGCGGGAAACGAGTTTGGTTTATTTGACTTTCGATTTTACATCTCGAGTTTCTCTTTGACGACCCGTCTAACTGCTAACCGAGCATCCTTATAACGCAGGGTTGTGGCCCAGAAGTGGGTATAACATTGGGCTTAGGCCCGAAGTGGTATATGTATAAGAAAGGGCCGCCCATAGGAATTTTAACACTTCTCTTGGAGTAGGTTGTGGCCCAATATGGTTTTGATATGTTTTTTCGTGTTTTTAAATCGGAAAACAATGAATAGCAAGTATTTGATGATGAGTTTAGTAGTAGTGGCGGTTGACGGTTTATCCGAGAATGATGGCTTATTTGGAAGAAAGGCATGATGTACGACCACCTCCGTGGTGTCGTGATGCCTATTAGAAGAGTAACACTCTTTGTGAGTGTTTGCGACTTGAAGGAAATAAACCATGTAACAAGGATATGAGTAGAATATTTTTGACTCGCTAACTTAAGATCCCTTTTGCGGGGTGAGAGCATAACAAGACTAAGTCACCCATCGTGGGTTGTCTTTCGAGTCTAAAGTAGTCCAAGTAATTTACCCGACTAAATACTCTTGGGTTAGTTATTGCTAAGTCTAACAAGAGTGCGCTCAAAACATTTTCACCCTACATAGGCCGTTGCCTTACAAGGGACTAGGAACAAATTCGACTCATTACCGGACTAGACTCACAAAATGCCCAAGTCTCAAAGTGACTCGCTAGATACCTACTTTAACCATTTTAGTAGATCAAGCTTTGCTACAATGGTGAGAACCACAGTGAGACTTTCAATATAAGGTGAATCGAACATGACTCACACGAGTAAGACTTACTCTAGACTTAAGGTTTCGATTTCATAACGAGACCAATTTCATCATGACAAGGTCTAATAAGTGGTGAATTTACCGCTACTAACTAATGGTTCTAAGACTTAATCACCAGGTTACCCTATCAATTTAGAGTTATTAGTTTACTTATGATCAAAATCTATTATGACATAATATTTGGCAACTTTGACATATGAATTTATTGATGTAACATTTACGACATAAGTGTCATCTGGTGTGAGCACCAAAGGGGTTCATTATCGAGTCAAGTAACAACTCGATACCAAAGATGATGACAATTTTAATAACAGAAAGTCACAAAATAAATTGATACAAGATACCAAACTCAACATCTCATTACTAAGGTTCTTAACGCATCAACATTTACAAGACAAGAAAATGATAAACCTTATCAAAGTGAGATGAAGATGATGAGGATGAAAGCCACTCGAGATCAATACTAGACCCAACTCCAACCTTTCTTGACTCAAACCCAACCGAACTGCTAATCACCACAAGTATAATGAAGTGCTTTGAGAGAGGAATGATGATGGATGAGAGGGACTCTCATGGTTCGAGTCAGTAAAATAGAAGGCTTTGTAGATGGACTTTGACCTCTCTTTTCTTCTTGGGACTTGGTGGGATACCATATTGAGCTAAAACCTTCTTTCCTCCTACACTTAGCATCACACCAAGCGGTTCCTCATAGGAAGAATAGGAAGTAGAAAGTGACCCATGAAGCTCCTATGGCTATCTTTTAGATGCTTTGACTCTCGATTGTAGGCAACGAATGGTAGTGGAAACCCGACAAAGACAAACACACAATTAACCTTGTATGTAGAAGTGAGAATGAAAGGAACTCTTGCAGTTCATTTTATCAATCTCCCTTTTTGGATGTGTTGACCTAGAAGAAGGGCAGAGTAGTAGGAAGTAAGATAGGACTTTTGGGGAGAAGTATTTTGTTGTTATACCCTTGTGAGAGAGGCTTGGGGTAGAGGTGCACAAAAAACCGTTAACCGAACCGTAGCCTAAAAAGAAACCGAAACCTAACCGGTCAAAACCGTTTTGACTCCAAACCGTCCGTTTTTATCCAAACCTCGGTTTGGAACCGGTTTGGGGTTTTGGAAAACCACCGGTTTGGAGACCGTTTTATTAACCGAATAACCAAACGGTTCGTTAACCGTTTGGAACCGTTTTTGGTCTAGGCGGGTTTTTGTGATTTTTTTGAATTTTAAACTTTTGAATTTAAAATTTTGAAAGAGGGGAGCGTGGGGGGGGGATATTATTAAATATGTTTTCAAAATTACCATTTTGCCATACAAATGTTAGTATAAATAGATGTGTTATGTATTTGGTTAATTACCACTTTCAAGCAATCAAAAAACACTCCAAAAAAATCAAAACCGAAAGTATTTCACTAAACACTAATGGAAAGTTCAAACACCAACAACACCACCAACATCGGCCTGGTTCAACAAGTGCAGCGACAGTTTTGAAAGTTTTACCGTGTGACCGTGTAAAAGATCCATGGGAACACTTCAACTACGCCCTAATGTCGGACGGTAAGAAAAAGGCTCAATGCAAATATTGCTTGAGTATATTGTCTAGCGGTTCCAACTCGACGTTGAGGGCTCACATCAAACAAAAGTATTGCAAGGCACTCAAATCGGTTCCGAAAGCCGGTCAATCGTCCATGGCTCGAGACGGGACTATTTTTGCATACGATCATGATTTACTCCGTGAAAAATTGGCCGGTTTGGTGATTCAACGTGGTTTGCCGTTCAACCACTATGACCACGATGGGACGACGGAGGTGTACCGGAATTATATGCAACCGCAGTACCATCATGTAAGTCATATGACTCTTAAACGCGATGCTATGAAAATGTGGAAAACGGCTAAGCAAGATTTAAAAATACTTTTTAAATATGGACGCTTGTGTTAATTTAACAACCAATGTTGGGCCGCTCCCATAATTTTCCATTTTTGTACCTTTGTGTTACCGCACATTGGGTTGATCCCGAAAGTTGGCAAATGATGAAGCTAGTCGTAGCATTTGAAAACTTTCCGGTTCCTCACTCCGGAGAAGCTTTATACAATTTGTTGAGAAAAGTGTTTCATAAGTTTAACATGACAGAAAAAAAATTTCAATAACGTTGGATAATGCTAGTAACAACACAAATGCAATGGGTCGACTAAAAATGGAATATGAGCCACCTTGTAATGGCGAATTTTTTCATAGTCAATGTGTTGCACACATCATTAACTTAGTCAGCAAGCGGGATTAAAAGATCCGTATTTGAGTGAAGTGAAAGAAGATTTTAAAAGAATGTTAGTCGATGTTTTAAAAAGGGTAATAAAAGATATAATGCATACATTCGGATGTGTGAAATCAAGGGGAAACATTGTTACAACCTTGTTGGGATATTGAAACACGGTGGAACTCCACTTATCTTTATGTTCATAAGTGGTTTAAGACAAAAGGTGACCTTGCAATATTTTCATGATGAGAAATTGTCGAAGGGGTAGTGTGCTCCATTTAGTCAAGATAATTGGGATACTATTGAAAAAATAACCAGACTACTTGAAGTTTTTACAATGCAAAAAAAATTGTCGGTTTATTATCCAATGGCTCATTTGGTACTCGAGCAACTATTCTTGATGTCTTCACAAATCGCCGCATTTGAATTTAATGGTGGTGTTTATACTAGCATGGTTTTCGGAATGAAAGAAAAGTTGTTGAAATATTTTGAAACTTTGCCACCGTTAATTACCAGCACGCATTAAATCCATGTTATAATGTAAACGTGGAGGTTCTTATTGACTCGACAGACTGATTTGGGTTGTTTCACGTCAAACCCGAACTATGCTAATGATGCAAAAGAGTCATATGGCCATTCTTTTAAAAGTTTGTGGCAATATTATTTTGAAAAATATGGCAACCCACCTCCCTCTGTGACGGAGTCTTCTTCATCATCATCAAGGGATTTTAGAGGGAATCCGACACGCTTTGCATAAAAAAGAAGAGAAAATCCCAACAAGCGGATAAGAAATGATGGTTTTAGCGAACAAAGGAATATGAAAGATATATGACAACCGATTTTATCTCACATATTCCGGCTGAACAAGTTGAAAACTTTGATGTGTTGGCGTTTTGGAAAGCAAAGGAAACAATGTTTCCGTTCTATCCGGAATGGCTCGTGATGTACTAAGTGTACAAGCTACTTCGTAGCTTCAATCCGCTTTTCAACAAGTGGAAGGGTTTTATCAAATCGAGAAACAGACTCACACCGGCTTCTTTGGAGATGTGTATGGGTTTGAAAGATCACTTTGGACGCAATGAAGCGAGTGCAAGATAAAACTGATCTTGAAAATGCCGCAGACTCGGAAGGGGAGGTCTACGGAAGAGGCACAAGCGGGTGAAATCGAGATGCTTCCGGATGAAGAACTAAGACAAGATGCACCGCCAAGAAGCTAGGGATCCATGACGACTATTAGTTTATGTATTTCCTTTGATGTATTATGTTTTAAGTTTATGTATTTCCTTTGATGTATTTCTATTAAGTTTATGTATTTCCTTTCAGTTTATGTATTTCCGAGCTATAAATAAAATTTGAAGTTTATTCGTTGTAAGTTTGAATAATGTTGAAAACGAAAAAATCCGTTAACCGTTACAAAACCGTTTATATGTTTTAAAAATTTGAAATTTTGAACTAGGGCGGCAAAATTTTTTAAATGAAACCGTTAACCGTTAAAACCGTTCAAACTTTTGAAAATTTGAATTTTGAACTAGGCGGCAATTTTAAAAATTCAAAATTTTGAAACCGATCCTTAACCGTTAAGAACCGTCCAAAACCGTTAAAACCGGTCAAACGGTCCAATATTCAAAATTTAAAATTTAAAATTTTGTATTTTTTGAGCGGAAAGGCGGGTAAACTTTTAAAATTTGAATTTTTTTTAATATTTACAAGTTTGCCATTGTAAGAATAGTATAAATAAATATATTGTGTGTTTATTTTTTGCAACTTTCATACAATTTAAATTACACTCTAAAAAATAAAAATCGGAAGCATTTAATTAATGGTTGATCCTCGCACAGCCCGCCACCCCCTCGCCATCGGGTTATTGTTCGTTATTTTCCGGTAGACCGCTGTAAAACGGTAATCCCAAGGTTTGGGCTCACTACAACTACGTCGAAATGTCGATGGCGTTTAATGGCTCAATGTAAGTATTGTTTATGTTTATTCAAACCCACTTCCTGGCGTGCTGTGAGGTTCACACACGAAGTATTGGCCAAGCACCGCAATTGTTGCCCGATTCGAGATGTCGAGTTGACGTTGAGTACCGTATCAAGTTATCGATGATTTATGTTTAAGTTATTATGTGTTGTGTTTTAAGTTTATATGTAATGTGTGATGTATCATGTATTATCCGATCCGTTCTATTAAATAAAAGTTCTAGTTTATTAATACACGAAACAATAAAAGTTCTAGTTTATTAATACACGAAACAAGAAAACGACATAAAACCTAATTTGAAAAAAGGAAAAGAAAAAGGAAAAAAAAAAAACTAGAACCGCCAAAACCGTTAGCCTGTCTAGACCGTTCCAAACCAGCCCTAACCGGTTTGGACCGGTTGGTTTTTCCAAACTTCACTACCGTCTTCAACCGACGGTTAACCGCCCCGACCGGTTTTTTGTCGTTGACCCAAACCGGTTCGGTTTTGACGGATCAAAACCGAACCGTTAGCCTCTTGTGCACCTCTAGCTTGGGAAGAGAAGAAAAACGAAACGATAAAAGAAGGGTAGAGGGGGTGGTTTAATCAAGAGTAGGAGGATAGCATTTTTTTTATAAATAATTTGTATTATTTTAATTTATGAGGTAAGGTTTAATTGTTAAATGTTGTTAGTAGTCTAGAATTTGTATTATGTATTTGTGTCCCGCGATATAATGCGGATCAAGTATTATGGTTTGATATTTTTTTTATACCAAACGCCTTATGTTACGAATGCTGAAATGGTATTATATTGGTAATATTTTCTATTCTGAGGATTTACCATATGTTTATTTTTCCCTTATCAAAGTGTCGGTATGCGTATGTGTCGGTCTCTGAAAAACGAGATAACCTCTCATCTTACAATTTTAATCATAAGAGAATTTCGTGACTAAAATATCACAATTCTCTAATTAAATTACAAATGCAAAAGGTTATACAAGATATGCTACGTGTATGATTTATCCACTCCAAATGGTCAGGTAAGTCAATGTGTGCATAAGGTAATGTGCTTAGTAGTAATAAATAACCATTTATTATTTAATAATGGGTGGAAAATTACCGTGTATCACCTCCCCGCTTAAAAGGAAAAGTCACACGGCCAGTTAGAGTTACTTGCTGAGGTTGCTAAAAGATATGGATATTTATGCTCTCATGACCTCTTCGAGGAAACAATTGAACTTAGACGAAGTGTTTATTTTGAAGGGTGACTATTCCTATCATAGCATGATCCTTCCCCATTATACATAGGTGATCGCTATGTATAATTAGGAGTGATGATGCCATGCTTGGTATAGTCAAAATAGTTTATGAAGGGGTACAATCATATATAAGACGATGGCAGAGTAGGTTGCAGGAAAATTTCAAAGATTGTTTGTACAATGGAGCAAAACGCAAAGAAATCACCATAATGCCTTGATGAAAATGATAGGAATTCATTATATGAAGATTCTCACAATTCATTGAAATAAAGGAAAAAATCTTAATGGGGTACAAATACTCAAAGAAGTACAATCCAAGAGGGTCTAGACTTAGGTCTCATTATGCAAAGTAGGGAACTCTCTCCACTTAAACATTTTTATCATCTCAGGACGCCGATGAGGTCCCTGACGAACTTCTCCCACTCCCAACGATATGCTGCTCCCACGAGTTCTTCCTTCATTCTGATTCTTCACTGGCTTTCACTCCGAAGTGCCCTATCACTCCACACTCATAGCATGTTACAGGACATTCTGGATCCATCACGAGGGTGGGGGCCTTGCACTCTTTGGCTTGGTGTCCGATCTTCGCGTTCCCTTTCATGAATCAATGGCAAGGTCCGCGGTGGTGAATCGACACTGTCAGACTTGGGTAAAGTTCTAGCATAACCTTTCTCCTATCCAAAGCAGATAGAATTTGGCAACCTCTTGTCGCTTGTTTCCGTTGTTGTTGTCTTTTCAAGAGTAATCATCCCATTTCCTTTTGTTACCCACCACCTCCTCGGCGATATCCTCAATTACTTGGTCCATTAGCCCTGTTGCCATTTACATTGCCTCATGGAGGTCAAGAATCTCAGAGGTGTGACATTACCCTTGATGGATGAGGGTAATCCCCAATGTATCTTTCCAAAGTAGTTTAGTTTGGACCATCATCCGGCGACAAAGTAAGGCCAACTCTTGAAAGCTGGTGGTTGTGCGCCATGTTGGTGCCTTGCACCTTTAGGTTCCAAACTCGACCTCCATCTTTTAACTTCAAGCAGGGGGCAATACTTTTGAGTACCATTTCCTTGAAGTTTTCCCATGGCATTGCGTGAGGCGCGCATCCATGCCTGCAGACTTTAGATAGTTGTTCCACCATGTTAAGGCAACATCCATGAAGGTGAACGATGAATACTTAACTCTAGCCACGCCTCACATTACAGATGTGAAAACACAGCTTCCGGGCCAATCCATCTAGTCGGACTAACTGCTCCCTCGGTTCCTCCAAAACCTCCTTATAGTTTTGCTAAACTCCCGATATGTGCAACCTCGGTTGTCAGTTGCTAGTTTTGAAGTTCCAAAGCATAAGTAGATGAATGATTTGTTGTGCCGCATTGCTCACTTGTTCGTTGACTAAACCGTCCAAAGATGGCTTGATTCATAACTGGTGGTTTTGCTTCAAACCCAAGTGGAGCAGCTTGTGTTACCGTTCGCCTCGTAACTTAGCCGTGTAGGAGCATCAAGAGTTTTGTCCATGCTTAATCCAGAATCGACTTTCTCTTGGGTGCCATTTATCTGCGGTTGATGACAATCGAGATTTTAAATAGAAGGATAGTATTAGACGAAGGCACCGATAGAATACGAGTGTAGAATTCGCCATGAAAGGAGAGAAACAATTGAATCAATAATTACACTTGTCATAGATTAATAGTCATTACACTTGTGATCAAGGGGATTAAAGTCTGCCCCAATGACATGTCCCTTCTAGATAATGAAGGAATAGTGAGACTTAGTAGTGATGTGCTCTAGGAGTAGGTGTTCCGAGCAAGTATTTTAAGTGTGGTAGGTTGAGGTTGTAATCAAATGAATTGGTGGATTTCTAAATAACGGTAAAATAGGTGTTTCAAAAGAACTCAAGCAGTGTTCAGACTCGGGCCAGTAGTGGAACTAACGTAGGGAAAGGTAAGATGTGACAAGTAAGGTAAATACTTATAGTTGTAATTAGAATATAAATTATCAAATGGTAGAGAGCAGATCTAGTCAAGTAAAGCGAAAAGTAATTAAGGCGATAGGCTTGACAGCAGCACGTGTCGGGTCATAGGGTTAAGTTTTGCAAAAGTGGTTATAGTCTAGTTTTTAAAATACTCTATAACCTAGGCTCGATGCTAAATCAAAACACCCCCAAAT
>OU343217.1:278087793-278154132 GCA_910596185.1 Chrysanthemum makinoi
AGATTGTGCTATGATCATTGCTCTAAAGTGGATCTTCAAAGTGAAACTTGATGAGCATGGTGATGTTTTAAAGAATAAGGCTCGATTGGTTGCAAAATGATACCGTCAAGAGGAGGGTATTAACTTTGAAGAATCATTTGCTCCTGTTGCTCGTATCGAGGAAATCAGAATCTTCTTGGCTAATGCTGCAAGTAAGAACATGGTAGTCTATCAGATGGATGTAAAGACGGCTTTTCTTAACGGAGATCTTAAAGAAGTCGTATACGTCAGCCAACCTAAAGACTTTGTGAATCCAGAGCATCCTTCTCACGTCTATCATTTGAAGAAGGCTCTTTACGGTTTGAAGCAAGCTCCAAGGGCATGGTATGATACGCTATCAAAGTTTCTTCTATCTACTGGATTCAGCAAAGGAGCAGTTGATCCGACATTGTTCACCAAAAAGTCAGGCAAACATTTAATTCACGTTCAAATATATGTTGATGATATTATTTTTGCCTCGACTGACCCCAATGAATGTGATCGTTTTTCAAATGAAATGGGTTCCAAATTTCAAATGTCAATGATGGGACAAATGTCATTTTTCTTGGGATTACAAATTTCGCAAAGTCCCGAGGCATTTTTATAAATCAATCTAAATATGCAAATGAGATTTTAAAGAAATTTGGATTTGATTCTAGTGACCCTGTTGACACTCCCATGATAGAGCGTACTAAACTGGATGAGGACCACTCAGGGATCATGGTAGACCAAACGAAATATCGTAGTATGATTGGATCCCTGATGTACCTCACAGCCAGTAGACCAGACATTTTGTTCGCTGTTTGCATGTGTGCTAGATATCAGGCTAAGCCTACCAAAAAGCACCTTGAAGCGGTTAAACGGGTCTTTCGGTATCTCCAAGGAACCATCAATATGGGACTTTGGTACCCGAAGGACACCGGTATGTCACTAACAGCCTATGCAGATACTGATCATGCAGGATGTCAAGATACACGTCGAAGTACATCTGGAGGTGCTCAGTTTCTGGGTGATAAGCTTGTGAGCTGTTCTTCAAAGAAGCAAATGAGTACTTCTATTTCCTCTACAGAGGCTGAATACATAGCCATGTCATCTTGTTGTGCTCAAATCCTATGGATGAAATCCCAATTATCTGACTATGGCTTTGAATTCAACAAAATCCCTCTGTACTGTGATAATAAAAGTGCTATTGCTCTCTCATGCAACAACGTTCAACACTCAAGAGCAAAACCCATCGACATTCGACATCATTTCATCAAGGAGCAAGTAGAAAACAGTGTGGTGGAACTTTATTTTGTGAGGACTGAATACCAGTTAGCAGACATCTTCACCAAAGCTCTTCCTAGAGAACGTTTGAGTTTATCCTCCCACGACTTGGTCTAAAGAGTCTTCAACCGGAAACACTTAAACGTCTTCAAGAGGAAGAAGAGGAGTAAAAGGTCTTTCTTCATCCATATCTTGTAAATATTTATTCGAAAAGCAAAATACAAAATTTCAAAACCTTCAAAAAGCAAATAGAAAAATATAAAACTTTCAAAAAATCCATAAAAATTTGAAAAATCTTGAAAAATTTCAAAAAATATTGTCATTTTGTCATGTTTTTCTCGATTCGAAAATATCTACGGTCTTTGTGATGTCATTCAAAGAATGACACGGGTCTTTAGATATTGTTCGAATGTTCTTAAAATATATATATATATATATATATATATATATATATATATATATATATATATATATATCAAATAATATATATTTGGGAGAAAGTAAAAATATGGTTTATTGTCATTTCAGGCAGTAACCCGTTTTTCAAAGAAAGAACAGAGCCATGCTTTATCTTGTTTTTCAAATCTCATGCTCTGATTCTTTAAAACAATTACTTACCATCTAATGAAAACTAATTGCTTTGTTAAATAACTCGAACTCTATTTTTGAAAATCATCTGGACTTAATTTTTGTCAAAATATCTATCTCTCAATCAACAACTTATGTCATTGATTGAGGGGGAGAGAATGATTTCAATTAAATCAAAAGGTTGTTCGTCATACAATTTTTTTCAAAAGATAATCATGCATGTTTAATCAATGGAGTGTAAAGTCTCAAAATCCGATCCTTATCAAAATCCGATGTTAAATGTTCTCATAATCAAGTCACAATTCTCCTCGTAAGCTTTCAAAATCAATTTAAATCTACAGAGATCACAAATCTCAAATGATTTGAAAATTGTGATCGGGGAGAATTTGTGATTTAAATTGGATTTAAACTGATAATTTGATAAATGGTTTCATAAGTGTTTAGCAAGCTTTCCTCCCCACATGTGCCAAACGATTTCAAATTTTCCATGAACATGTTGTGGGGGAACATCTATTTTAAACCGCAAAGAATTGAAACGTTATTGATTTGTATCTAAGTGCAGATTCCCTCTAGTATGTGCAAAACTCGTTCAAACCTCGAGGCACATATTGAGGGGGAGCAAACTTTTGAAAACCTCATCCTTCCCCAATATGCTTTATCTACTTGATTTAATCGATATCTTTTAGAAAATGGTAATCAAAGAAGTTAATCCTTCCTCTTGCCTCCGTGTGCCAAAACGATTTCAAATACATGATGCACATGTTGAGGGGGAGCTCTTTTTCTAAAAATATCAAAAACAATTCAGGTACAAAATGCTTTGATAATATATCACAAGTATCTGGATTTATTTTCAAATGGTTTTCAATTGGTTCCAATGGCAGATGAACAATACCAAATAGACCGACCAAATTTACTTTATGTATGGTGATATAAGGATGATAAGGTTAGGTATTTGTTCCCATGATCCGCCAGAACCGGAGGGATCTACCCAGGGACAATCCACTAGATAGTGTAGAAGTCCTTAGGTATGATGAAAAAAGGAGAAAATGAGATATGGGAAGAGTGCGGACTGAGACTGAGCTAGTACTGGAATAAACCCAACAAGGTTCTAGTAATGAAGTCTCGGTAAGCACTGAAGGGTTTGAAGAATGAAAAAGAATTGAATGTGAAAAGGGTGAAAAGAAATAGCCCTCCAATAATTCAACCTTAGGCAAGAAACGGGTTCAACTTCATATGCTACTGGTAGTTACCAAGGTAACAATGGTATTGAAGATAAGACGTCATGGACCCAGTGACGCACTGCACTACAACTTCCCAAGCTACTCAAGTTCCTCTTAAAAGGACTTGTTTCATTCTCACGGGAACCGACATTATCTATCGACTTTCTCTTAGAGTTTGTTGATATTGAAGAAGGAGACCCTCTCCTAGTCTCTGGCATAGGAACCAAATATGCACAATTGAGTCTAGAGCCACGAGATCATCAAATAAATCTCCTTAGGACACTGTCAATGAAGACTCTCTGTTTCACACACATGAGTTCGCATGAGATACATGAGTGATATGCAAACATATTTACAATGAAGATGGAGAGCCTTCTGGAGCCAACATCAAACAAGCTCCTGGTGGGTGGCATGTAGATCTCTATCCAATAGATCAACCATGTGACAACTGGACAAAAACAATGGGGCGATTCAATCTTTTGAATCAATCCTGGTTCAGGTAATGGATTGACGGATACCTTTGAAAAACCGGTCGTTGTGCTTAAAAACTCTTTTCGTTAGCACAACGACTGTGTACTAATATTTCAAAATAAAAGGTGTTTATGATTGATAATTGATTTTCATTAAAACATTCGTTGTATTGCAAAAAACAATTTCTATTGAGCGGTACGCGATTGTTTTTCAAATTTCTTTTCATCAATCAGTGAATCCCAATTCTCTGATTCAATCACTCCGTGTTATCTTCTTTGAGACGTTCCGGTTTGAGAACACTAAGCAGCTGCGAAACCCTGTCAAGGAAATTCTTCAGAATTATACCTGATCGCAGGCAGTACTTGTACTGATCAACGGGGAACCGTGGGCCGTGTACCTCAATTCAACGAAAGTGATCAAAGACACTTTCATGCGCTTTATTGCTAACTGTTGTATGCAGGAACGCCCGACGTTTGCAGCTGATCAGAATGAAGCGGTCAATCTATAGCCCGCATCGCACAATACACATTCATCTCTAAAGAATCATGACAAAGTGCATAAACGACTCTGATATTTTCACTCCATGCTTCTGCTATGCTGCTGCCAATATCATGAATCAAAAAAAGCTTCCGCTACTCTGATGAGTATATATCATGATCCAGAATGTGAGCATGTCGGTCCATAAGTCACAACATCACATAATACCAACACTACAACGGATGAGTCAGAGATTTATGTTAGCTGTTTGATGATCTCAATGCTAGCTCAAAACTTATTATCATGTGGATCAGTTAAAGACCTCCACTTGGATTAACCAAACGTGCAACAATGATGAATCAATGACTACGAACTACAGAGCAAAGAACTTTAACAAGAATCCAAGAACAATTTTAATGTAATATCTGTTTGTATTCAATGTATTTTGAGGTGACCTCCCTTAGGGGGAGATTGTTAGGATTTAGTAAATCCAGTTATTAAAGAGTCGGTCATCTCAAGTATATGTAATCGTTAGAAAGCTCGTAGTCGTAGATTATTTAATGTTTAGTAATATTTAGTTAAGTAACACCGTGGAGGACGGACGGGTCTTTACCCACTGTATGCCTGATCCACAGCCCGTAGGTGGCGACTTGTGTAAGACTATAAATACTCTCTACCTCCCAAGGTAGAGAGTTGGAGCTCATAATAATACTTTCATTTTCTCTGACTAAGTTCCCAAACCTCTAACTCTTTCTCTCTCTAAAAACCTCATCTTGTACGCCTATTTGTGTTTATGGTTTGATGTGTTCGTGAAATCCAATATGTTACATTGTTTCAAAATCAACTTTCTTTCCAGAATTAGTCACCCACATAGCTTTATCAGGTATATCATTTTGTAAAGTAGGGACTTGAATGCTGTTTAGAATAGGAAATTTTACATACCACTCCTCAGGCCAACTCCAATTACCATTATTGATTAGCTTTCTCACTAGACAGTCATTGTTAAGACTTTCATTGTATAATTCCCTAACTGATATAAGCTCACACAATGGTCCTACATCACACCATTTGTCAAACCATGCAGAAACACTTTTTCCATTACCAATTCTGTAATACACATGTGTTCTAACTTTTTCTCTTAGCTTCAAGATGTTACTCCATCCAACACTACTATTACTATCTTGAGTAACTTCCCATATACTTCTACCTTTCAATTTCTCCACATTTATCCATTTTACCCATAGAGTATCCTTTTAGGCTGCTATATTCCACAATTGCTTCATAATCAAAACTTCATTCCATACCTTTAGATCTTTTATATCCAACCCACCTTGGTCTTTAGGTTTACATATATTATCCCATGAAATTTTGGCTTTCCACCTTGTTAGATCCCCTTGACACCACAAAAATCCTTTAAGCAGTTTGTTGATGTCCTTAACCACACTTTTGGGAAGAATAAAAACTGAGGCCCCGTACACTTGCATGGAAGACAATACTGAAGCAATCAATTGCAATCTTCCTGCATATGACAATGTCCTATTTCTCTAATCCTGCACTCTTCTTCTTACCTTCTCAATCAGTGGCTTGCAATCATTTATACTTAACTTCTTTTTAATCAGTGGGACACCAAGATATCTAACAAAAACATGTAGAACTTTCCAAACATCTTTTGTTCATCATGTTTTTGTTTAAATTTATAATCCAATTGTTATGTTCATCAGTTAGTTGTATGTTCAACAATTAATTGTTCATCAGTTATTTATTTTATTCATCAGTTATTGAAAGTGGTAGTTTGCGAAGATTATTAGGTTGTTTGTTTTTGTCATTTTGACCATCCTTGTCCCTGAACATGATAATCAAAACTCGCGCTATTAGAAATGTTATTTGGGTGTCACATTGGGGCTCAATGCTTTCCATAAACCAAATATGTTCTAGCGGGTCACTTGCAATATTTTAAGTAAATATTAACTCCTTTGGCCAAGTCCCAAGTACATTAAAAAATTCTAGTAAGTTGATACGACTTAGGTTCGATGGAAACCAGATGACGACAGCAAATAGGTTCAAAGGTAACCGATGCTTTTGGTGTTTATAATGACTTGGAAAATATAGATTTGAGTTGTAATAACTTTTATGGTGAGTTATCAACTGACTCGGAGTAGGGTGAAAGTTTAAGGACTCTTAAGATTTCAAATTAGTTAGTATGGATAATCCCAACTAGTTTAGGAAGATTGATTTCACTGATATATCTTTTGTTAGATGATAATAGTCTTGTTTGAATTTGGTTAAAAACGCTCTCATTGGTATTAATTTTCTAGTTTGTTACAAGGTATACGTTATGTTCATCAGTTAAAAGGTATATGTTATGTTCATCAGTTAGTTGTATGTTCATCAGTTATTAATAGTGATGTTTTTGCTCATAATTTAATTGATTTTCTTCAATAAAAGTACCAAAACAAAAACATGATGAACTTGCTAAACATCTTTTGTTCATCATGTTTTTGTTTAAATTTATAATCATCAATTGTTATGTTCATCAGTTAGTTGTATGTTCAATAATTAATTGTTCATCAGTTAGTTATTTTGTTCATCAGTTATTGATAATGGTAGTTTGCGAAGATTATTAGGTTGTTTGTTTTTGTCATTTTGACCATCCTTGTCCCTAAACATAATAATCAAAACTCGCCCTATTAGAAATCTTATTGGGGTGTCACATTGGGGCTCAATGCTTTCCATAAACCATATATGTTCTAGCGGGTCACTTGCAATATTTTAAGTAAATAGTAACTCCTCGGGCCTAGTCCCAAGTACATTAAAAAATTCTAGTAAGTTGTTACGACTTAGGTTCGATGGAAACCAGATGACGACAGCAAATAGGTTCAATGGTAGCCGATGCTTTTGGTGTTTATAACGACTTGGAAAATATAGATTTGAGTTGTAATAACTTTTATGGTGAGTTATCAACTGACTCGGAGTAGGGTGAAAGTTTAAGGACTCTTAAGATGTCAAATCAGTTAGTATGGAAAATCCCGACTAGTTTAGGAAGATTGATTTCACTGATATATCTTTTGTTAGATGATAATAGTCTTGTTTGAATTTGGTTAAAAATGCTCTCATTGGTATTAATTTTCTAGTTTGTTACAAGTTATATGTTATGTTCATCAGTTACAAGGTATATGTTATGTTCATCAGTTAGTTGTATGTTCATCAGTTAATAATAGTGATGTTTTTGCTCATAATTTAATTGATTTTATTCAATAAAATTACCAAAACAAAAACATGATGAACTTGCCAAACATCTTTTGTTCATCATGTTTTTGTTTAAATTTTTAATCATCAATTATTATGTTCATCAGTTAGTTGTATGTTCGACAATTAATTGTTCATCAGTTATTTATTTTGTTCATCTGTTATTGATAGTGGTAGTTTGCGAAGATTATTAGGTTGTTTGTTTTTGTCATTTTGACCATCCTTGTCCCTAAACATGATAATCAAAACTCGCTCTATTAGAAATCTTATTGGGGTGTCACATTGGGGCTCAATGCTTCTCCAAACCTTCCATAAACCAGATATGTTCTGGCAGGTCACTTGCAATATTTTAAGTAAATAGTTACTCCTCGGGCCTAGTCCCAGGTACATTAAAAAATTCTAGTAAGTTGATGCGACTTAGGTTCGATGGAAACCAGATGACGATAGCAAATAGGTTCGTTGGTAACCGATGATTTTGGTGTTTATAACGACTTGGAAAATATAGATTTGAGTTGTAATAACTTTTATGGTGAGTTATCAACTGACTGGGAGTAGGGTGAAAGTTTAAGGACTCTTAAGATGTCAAATCAGTTAGTATGGAAAATCGCGACTAGTTTAAGAAGATTGATTTCACTGATATGTCTTTTGTTAGATGATAATAGTCTTGTTTGAATTTGGTAAAAATCGCTCTCATTGGTATTAATTTTCTAGTTTGTTACAAGGTATATGTTATGTTCATTAGTTACAAGGTATATGTTATGTTTGTTAATACAAATAAGCCGTAAAAACGTTTATTTATATTTCACGATCTTCTAATGTTTTGTCGATAACAAACGTAAAATCATTTTAACGAAACAAATAAAATACGTAAATGGTTTGAACTTATAGTTTCTAACATATTCACATTTTCACATAAAACACTAAAATAAGTATAAGTGATTTTATGATTTAATATTACATATGTACAACAACTAGTGTTTACATATTTGGATAAAATATACACATAACTAGTATGTAGTATATTGGGTAATATAAATGGGTAGAAACTTAAGTATCATAACCCATTGGGCAAATACATTGAATATAGTTGGGTACAACCCAAAGCCCATGACCCATGGAGCTTGACCCATAACCCATTGCATGACATCATGCTTATATCATACATGGATAATATCCATAACCCATGGATCAACCCATACCCAAGTGACCAAGTGCATTGCACTCAAAAGATACATTGTATCTAGCTAAAGATCCATGGTTCAACCCATGACCCATGACCCATAACCAAAATACCCATGGGTAAAAGGGAGCGTCCCACGGATCCCTAGCTTAACGCTAGACGGATCCCTTGTGGAAGGGATCCGTGGGATTCGGGGAACAATAGGTTTTTTCTTCTATAAATAGTGAGCCATTTCTTCATTATTTCTCACCCATTTCTAACACACTTTCTCCCTGACTTAAAAACTCACTAACCTCAGATCCAAGAGATCTATGTTTGTAGTTTTGTTTTTATGTGATCTTTTAGGTTCCTCTTAAAGGAAAGATCACCACCTTTGAAGTCGAGCAAGCTCAAGTCCATGAGTTGCCATGCTTCCTCATCATCAAGGCTACTGAAGTCTTCTTGTTGATGATTCCTTTCTTTCTTCAAAGAAGTGTAGTGTTGAAGACATTAGTGAAAGATGTCTCAAGTGTCAAGACGAAGATATTAGTGAAGGGTATCTATCGTCCATATCATAAGCACTTGTGGTAGGTGCTTAGAAGTCAAGACTAGAAGCATTAGTGAAAGGTGCTTAGAAGTCAAGACACAAGACATTAGTAAAAGGTGTCTTGTAGATCTAGTCAAAGGCATTAGTGAAAGGTGCCTTAGATGTACATTCGATATGGTGTGTTTCGATGTACAAGATAGACTAGTATTAGATCCAAGGATATTGATATCCTTGATGATGTTGTAAAGGAGTAGATCTCCTTTGGGATTAGTCGTTGGTGTAGTGTGGTAGTAGTTCCTCCATTGCAATGGAACTAGGTGCTTAGCCTAGTACCTAATAAAGGGTAGGCGACGTTGTGAAGGTGTAGTTCACCTTGGAGTGAAAGAACTAGGTACTTAGCCTAGTACCTTATAAAGGGTAGGCGACGTTGTGTAGGTGTGGTTCACCTTGGAGTGAAAGAACCCGGTGGTTAGCCTAGCACCGGAAAAAGGGTAGGTGACGTTGTGAAGGCTTCTCCGCCATAAGGAGATTGGTGTAGTGTTTACGAACTCTCGAGTAGGTGACTCGGGGAGTGGAGTAGGGCAAGGAAGGTGTCCTTGTAGCTGAACCACTATAAATACTCGCGTTGTGGTTTTGTGCTTCTTACTCTTATCTTTTCATTACTTACCTTTATATGCTTGTCCATCAACATCCAAATAGATTGACATAAGTCGATCTAAATAGATTAAAAGGAAGTTTTAATTGGCAAAACTATTCAACCCCCCCCCCCCTTCTAGTTTTCCACAATGTTCATCAGTTATTAATAGTGACGTTTTTGCTCATAATTTAATTGATTTTCTTTAATAAAAGTACCAAAACAAAAACATGATGAACTTGCCAAACATCTTTTGTTCATCATGTTTTTGTTTAATTTTATAATCATCAATTTTTATGTTCATCAGTTAGTTGTATGTGGTTTTTATGACCAAAACAATTAATTGTTCATCAGTTATTTATTTTGTTCATCAATTATTGATAGTGATGTTTTTGCTCATATATTATTTGTTTTTCTTCAATAAAAGTACAAAAACAAAAACATGATGAACAAAAGATGTTGACTTGCCAACATCTTTTGTTCATCATGTTTTTGTTTAAATATATAATAATCAACTATTATGTTCATCAGTTAGTTGTTCACGGTTTTATTTTGTTCATCAGTTACTGATAAATGAATTATGTTTTGTTTGATATGTACAGTTTCAAAAAAGGCAAAGAAATTTGTTCCTGTAAAAGCATATTCATCAAGTAATGATGATTTCGTAAAGGATGCATTTAAAGGAAAAAAAACTGAAGTTTCTAAGGTTCTTAAATGTAAACGTGACAAGCCGGTTACTCAAACTCAAAAAACTAAAACAAGTTCAAAAACAAAAGATTCATCAAAAACTTCTAGTTCATCTAAACCAATTCTTTCCGATGACATAGATACTGAACTGCATCAAAAAATTCGTCAACCAGGGTCAAAAGTTCCAAGGGTTTAAATAAAGTCATTTCCAGGTCCATTATTTGAAGTTATTAAGGATTTAACTGATGACTAAAAAGAAGCAGTTACAGCTTTACGGTTTGGATCAACGTTAAAGTTTGAAATTAATGCAATGCCAAGCCGTTTAGGATATTGGTTGCTAGAAAGGTTCGATGCAGAAACAGGAACCTTGAAGGTATTTGGTAAATCTATTGAGGTTACCCCTGAAGTTGTTCAGCAGACAACTGGATTACAAATGGGCGTTTTTGAAGTTGAAATACATGATGTGTTGAAGGAAAAGCAAATACTGTTTACCAAGAATTTAAAAATCAATTCAAGGGACTGGCAAGATTATATGCTAATACATATTTGCTCAGAAGAATGAAGATTCAAATAAAGAAAAATGACGCTGGAAGGCTATTTCAGTTGAATTTTTTAGTCATGTTTGCTACTATTATGGCGCATGTGGTTTCAACAGGGACTCTTAATCCAAGCATTATACCATCTCTAAGTTCACTAGAAAATGTGAAAGAAATGGATTGGTGTGAATATGAAACACCCCCAAAATAGCTCAGCGGAAGCACACAAGTATAGGGGTGCTACTAAATCGATATCACAACATAAGCATAGAACAACTGATTTTTATAAATAAACTTTTATTCATTCTTGAAAACAATGTTTACATTATTGATTAGTGCGGAAAATGGCCCATTATCAAAATGTGATCCCAATACATAAATTAGAGTCATCTATGACCATGCCATGCCTTTGCCTTGCGCCTTCAAAGATAAACTATTACCTTAAAACCTGAAAATACATGCTAAAAAGTGTCAACACTAGGTTGGTGAGTTCATAGATTTTAATTTGTAAAAGTTTCTATGGACCACAAGATTTAGTATTTAATTCATTTCATTATGTGACCCGTTCACTCGGTCATGTTACCAGTTCACTCGGCAATGTGACTCATTCATTCGGTCATGTATGTACATAGCAAATGCGACCAGTTCAATCGATCATGTGACCAGTTCACTCAGTCATGCAGGCATAACAATTTCAAGTACTTGTATCCATATGTAAAAGCAAGCATAAACTTTACACTAGAATGCATTTAAGTAATCAAGTAATTGGCAAGTAAGCACATAATACATTCAGTCATTCAACATAGTTTTAGTAAACAATTCACTTGTTCAGGTAAAATAAGCATTTAGTTTAAGTGAAAACGAGCATGTATTCTCCCCCAAAATAGTTATGAAAACAGGTAAAAGTAGGGGCTATGAAACTCACCTCGGCAAATAGTAGTCCGAATGTGGAAATCAATGGGTATTGTGGAACTGCACCGACACTCGACCTAGATAAGCAGGGCAAAGATTTAGTTCATTATTTTAAGTAGGACTTACTTAAAATGGATAATTTAATATTGTTTTTGTAATGGTATTAGAAATTTGTTTGCACAAAATTCATAATATTTATTAGTAAGTACATACATGTATATATATACTTATTCACGTTGACACATAATGGTATTGTCGAAATCAAACAAGGTTGATTTATTTTCTAATGTCTCTTGTTTTTAGGATATACTCATTTTAAATTTAAAGACTTTCGAATCTATCATATGTTAAAATGATATAGTTAGGCAATATTTAATTGTCGAAAATTGGTTCTTAGCACTTTAAAATTTACTAATAAGATCATGACTTTAAACACTTGTTTACTTGACGGTAAATATATATCGAAGTGGAAGATTATGAATATGCGGGAAACGAGTTTGGTTTATTTGACTTTCGATTTTACATCTCGAGTTTCTCTTTGACGACCCGTCTAACTGCTAACCGAGCATCCTTATAACGCAGGTGGGTTGTGGCCCGGAAGAAGTGGGTATAACATTGGGCTTAGGCCCGAAGTGGTATATGTATAAGAAAGGGCTTCGGCCCATAGGAATTTTTAACACTTCTCTTGAGTAGGTTGGGTTGTGGCCCAATATGGTTTTTGATATGTTTTTTTCAGGTTTTTTAAATCTGGAAAACAATGAATAGCAAGTATTTGATGATGAGTTTCGTAGTAGTGAGCGGTTGACGGTTTATCCGAGAATGATGGCTTATTTGGAAGAAAGGCATGATGTACGACCACCTCCGTGGTGTCGTGATGCCTATTAGAAGAGTAACACTCTTTGTGAGTGTTTGCGACTTGAAGGAAATAAACCATGTAACAAGGATATGAGTAGAATATTTTTGACTCGCTAACTTAAGATCCCTTTTTGCGGGGGGTGAGGGCAGAATAACAAGACTAAGTCACCTATCGTGGGTTGTCTTTCGAGTCTAAAGTAGTCCAAGTAATTTACCCGACTAAATACTCTTGGGTTAGTTATTGCTAAGTCTAACAAGAGTGCGCTCAAAACATTTTCACCCTACATAGGCCGTTGCCTTACAAGGGACTAGGAACAAAATTCGGACTCATTACCAGGACTAGACTCACAAAATGCCCAAGTCTCAAAGTGACTCGCTAGATACCTACTTTAACCATTTTAGTAGATCAAGCTTTGCTACAATGGTGAGAACCACAGTGAGACTTTCAGCTCATAAGGTGAATCGAACATGACTCACACGAGTAAGACTTACTCTAGACTTAAGGTTTCGATTTCATAACGAGACCAATTTCATCATGACAAGGTCTAATAAGTGGTGAATTTACCGCTACTAACTAATGGTTCTAAGACTTAATCACCAGGTTACCCTATCAATTTAGAGTTATTAGTTTACTTATGATCAAAATCTATTGCGGACATAATATTTGGCAACTTTGACATATGAATTTATTGACAGAACATTTCACGACATAAGTGTCATCTGGTGTGAGCACCAAAGGGGTTCATTATCGAGTCAAGTAACAACTCGATACCAAAGATGATGACAATTTTAATAACAGAAAGTCACAAAATAAATTGATACAAGATACCAAACTCAACATCTCATTACTAAGGTTCTTAACGCATCAACATTTACAAGACAAGAAAATGATAAACCTTATCAAAGTGAGATGAAGATGATGAGGATGAAAGCCACTCGAGATCAATACTAGACCCAACTCCAACCTTTCTTGACTCAAACCCAACCGAAACTGTTGCTAATCACCACAAGTATAATGAAGTGCTTTGAGAGAGGAATGAAGATGATGGATGAGAGGGACTCTCATGGTTCGAGTCAGTAAAATAGAAGGCTTTGTAGATGGACTTTGACCTCTCTTTTCTTCTTGGGACTTGGTGGGATACCATATTGAGCTAAAACCTTCTTTCCTCCTACACTTAGCATCACACCAAGCGGTTCCTCATAGGAAGAATAGGAAGTAGAAAGTGACCCATGAAGCTCCTATGGCTATCTTTTAGATGCTTTGACTCTCGATTGTAGGGGCGGCACGAATGGTAGTGGAAACCCGACAAAGACAAACACACAATTAACCTTGTATGTAGAAGTGAGAATGAAAGGAACTCTTGCAGGTTCATTTTTATCAATCTCCCTTTTTGGATGTGTTGACCTAGAAGAAGGGCAGAGTAGTAGGAAGTAAGATAGGACTTTTGGGGAGAAGTATTTTGTTGTTATACCCTTGTGAGAGAGGCTTGGGGTAGAGGTGCACAAAAAAACCGGTTAACCGAACCGTAGCCGAAAAGAAACCGAAAAACCTAACCGGTCAAAACCGGTTTTGACCCAAACCGGTCCGGTTTTTATCCAAACCGCCGGTTTGGAACCGGTTTGGGTTTTGGAAAACCACCGTTTGGAGACCGGTTTTTAATAACCGAATAACCAAACCGGTTCGGTTAACCGGTTTGGAACCGGTTTTTGGTCTAGGCGGTTTTTGTGATTTTTTGAATTTTAAACTTTTGAATTTGAAATTTTGAAAGAGAGCGTGGGGGGAGGGGAGGCCGGATATTATTAAATATGTTTTAAAAATTACCATTTTGCCATACAAATGTTAGTATAAATAGATGTGTTATGTATTTGGTTAATTACCACTTTCAAGCAATCAAAAAACACTCCAAAAAAATCAAAACCGAAAGTATTTCACTAAACACTAATGGAAAGTTCAAACACCAACAACACACCAACACCGAAGCTGGTTCAACAAGTGCAGCGACGGTTTTGAAAGTTTTACCGTGTGACCGTGTAAAAGATCCATGGGAACACTTCAACTACGTCCTAATGTCGGACGGTAAGAAAAAGGCTCAATGCAAATATTGCTTGAGTATATTGTCTAGCGGTTCCAACTCGACGTTGAGGGCTCACATCAAACAAAAGTATTGCAAGGCACTCAAATCGGTTCCGGAAGCCGGTCAATCGTCCATGGCTCGAGACGGGACTATTTTTGCATACGATCATGATTTACTCCGTGAAAAATTGGCCGGTTTGGTGATTCAACGTGGTTTGCCGTTCAACCACTATGACCACGATGGGACGACGGAGGTGTACCAGAATTATATGCAACCGCAGTACCATCATGTAAGTCATATGACTCTTAAACGCGATGCTATGAAAATGTGGAAAACGGCTAAGCAAGATTTAAAAAATACTTTTTTAAATATGGACGCTTGTGTTAATTTAACAACCAATGTTTGGGCCGCTCCTCATAATTTTCCATTTTCGTACCTTTGTGTTACCGCACATTGGGTTGATCCCGAAAGTTGGCAAATGATGAAGCGAGTCGTAGCATTTGAAAACTTTCCGGTTCCTCACTCCGGAGAAGCTTTATACAATTTGTTGAGAAAAGTGTTTCATAAGTTTAACATGACAGAAAAAAAATTTTCAATAACGTTGGATAATGCTAGTAACAACACAAATGCAATGGGTCGACTAAAAATGGAATATGAGCCACCTTGTAATGGCGAATTTTTTCATAGTCAATGTGTTGCACACATCATTAACTTAGCTGTGCAAGCGGGATTAAAAGATCCGCATTTGAGTGAAGTGAAAGAAGATTTTAAAAGAATGTTAGTCGATGTTTTTAAAAAGGGTAATAAAAGATATAATGCATACATTCGGATGTGTGAAACTGCGGGGAAACATTGGTTACAACCTTGTTGGGATATTGAAACACGGTGGAACTCCGCTTATCTTATGTTCATAAGTGGTTTAAGACAAAAGGTGACCTTGCAATATTTTCATGATGAGAAATTGTCGGGAAGGGGTAGGTGTGCTCCATTTAGTCAAGATAATTGGGATACTATTGAAAAAATAACCCGACTACTTGAAGTTTTTTACAATGCAACAAAAAAATTGTCGGGGGTTTATTATCCAATGGCTCATTTGGTACTCGAGCAACTATTCTTGATGTCTTCACAAATCGCCGCATTTGAATTTAATGGTGGTGTTTATACTAGCATGGTTTTCGGAATGAAAGAAAAGTTGTTGAAATATTTTGAAACTTTGCCACCGTTAATTACTTGTGCGGCCGCATTAAATCCATGTTATAATGTAAACGGGGTGGAGGTTCTTATTGACTCGATTGTGACTGATTTGGGTTGTTTCGCGTCAAACCCGAACTATGCTAATGATGCAAAAGAGTCATATGGCCATTCTTTTAAAAGTTTGTGGCAATATTATTTTGAAAAATATGGCAACCCACCTCCTACTGTGACGGAGTCTTCTTCATCATCATCAAGGGATTTTAGAGGGAATCCGATACTCGCTTTGCATAAAAAGATAAGAGAAAATCCCAACAAACGGATAAGAAATGATGGTTTAGCGAACAGTGAATATGAAAGATATATCACAACCGATTTTATCTCACATATTCCGGCTGAACAAGTTGAAAACTTTGATGTGTTGGCGTTTTGGAAAGCAAAGGAAACAATGTTTCCCGTTCTATCCCGAATGGCTCGTGATGTACTAAGTGTACAAGCTACTTCGGTAGCTTCTGAATCCGCTTTTTCAACAAGTGGAAGGGTTTTATCAAATCTGAGAAACAGACTCACACCGGCTTCTTTGGAGATGTGTATGGGTTTGAAAGATCACTTGGACGCAATGAAGCGAGTGCAAGATAAAACTGATCTTGAAAATGCCGCAGACTTCGAAGGGGAGGTCTACGTGGAAGAGGCACAAGCGGGTGAAATCGAGATGCTTTCCGATGAAGAACTAAGACAAGATGCAGCTGCTCAAGAAGCTAGGGGATCCGATGACGACTATTAGTTTATGTATTTCCTTTGATGTATTATGTTTTAAGTTTATGTATTTCCTTTGATGTATTTCTATTAAGTTTATGTATTTCCTTTCAGTTTATGTATTTCCGACGTTATAAATAAAATTTGAAGTTTATTCAGTGTAAGTTTGAATAATGTTGAAAAACGAAAAAAAAAATCCGGTTAACCGGTTACAAAACCGTTTATATGTTTTAAAAATTTGAAATTTTGAACTAGGCGGCAAAATTTTTTTTAAATGAAACCGGTTAACCGGTTAAAAACCGGTTCAAACTTTTGAAAATTTGAATTTTTGAACTAGGCGGCAATTTTTAAAAATTCAAAATTTTGAAACCGATCCGGTTAACCGGTTAAGAACCGGTCCAAAACCGGTTAAAACCGGTCAAACCGGTCCAATATTCAAAATTTAAAATTTAAAATTTTGTATTTTTTTGAGCGGAAAGGCGGGTAAACTTTTAAAATTTGAATTTTTTTTAATATTTACAAGTTTGCCATTGTAAGAATAGTATAAATAAATATATTGTGTGTTTATTTTTTGCAACTTTCATACAATTTAAATTACACTCTAAAAAATAAAAATCGGAAGCATTTAATTAATGGCTGATCCTGCACCGCCTCCGCCACCCCTGCCACTGGTTATTGTTCGTTATTTTCCGGTAGACCGTGCAAACGGTAATCCCAAGGTTTGGGCTCACTACAACTACGTCGAAATGTCGGATGGCAAGCGAATGGCTCAATGTAAGTATTGTTTATGTTTATTCAAACCCACTTCCGGCGTGCCGTTGAGGGTTCACACACAGAAGTATTGCCGCCAAGCACCTGCAATTGTTGCCTGATTCGAGATGTCGAGTTGACGTTGAGTACCGTATCAAGTTATCGATGATTTATGTTTAAGTTATTATGTGTTGTGTTTTAAGTTTATATGTAATGTGTGATGTATCATGTATTATCCGATCCGTTCTATTAAATAAAAGTTCTAGTTTATTAATACACGAAACAATAAAAGTTCTAGTTTATTAATACACGAAACAAGAAAACGATTACAAACGACGACGAAAAAAGGAAAAAAAAAAAAAAAAAAAAAAAAACTAGAACCGGCCAAAACCGGTTAGCCGGTCTAGACCGGTTCCAAACCGAGCCCTAACCGGTTTGGACCGGTTGGGTTTTTCCAGCTTCACTACCGGTTCGAAACCGGACCGGTTAACCGGCCCGACCGGTTTTTTTGGCCGTTGACCCAAACCGGTTCGGTTTTGACCGGATCAAAAACCGAACCGGTTAGCCTCTTTGTGCACCTCTAGCTTGGGGAAGAGAAAGAAAACAGAAAACGATAAAAAGAAGGGTAGAGGGGGTGGTTTAATCAAGAGTAGGAGGATAGCATTTTTTTTATAAATAATTTGTATTATTTTAATTTATGAGGTAAGGTTTAATTGTTAAATGTTGTTAGTAGTCTAGAATTTGTATTATGTATTTTGTGTCCCGCGGTATTATACCGTGACTGAAGTATTATGGTTTGATATTTTTTTATACTGAAACGCCTTATGAATACGTTTCTGAAATGGTATTATATTGGTAATATTTTCTATTCTGAGGATTTACCATATGTTTATTTTTCCCTTATCAAAGTGTCGGTATGCGTGCGGTGTCGGTCTCAGTGAAAAACGAGATAACCTCTCATCTTACAATTTTAATCATAAGAGAATTTCAGGACTAAAATATCACAATTCTCTAATTAAATTACAAATGCAAAAGGTTATACAGTATGCTACGTGTATGATTTATCCACTCCAAATGGTCAGGTAAGTCAATGTGTGCATAAGGTAATGTGCTTAGTAGTAATAAATAACCATTTATTATTTAATAATGGGTGGAAAATTACCGTGTATCACAGCCTCCCCGCCTTAAAAGGAAAGCCGTCATCGGCTTTCAGTTAGAGTTACTTGCTGAGGTTGCTAAAAGATATGGATATTTATGCTCTCATGACCTCTTCGAGGAAACAATTGAACTTAGACGAAGTGTTTATTTTGAAGGGTGACTATTCCTATCATAGCATGATCCTTCCTGAATTATACATAGGTGATCAGGCTATGTATAATTAAGGAGTGATGATGCCATGCTTGGTATAGTCAAAATAGTTTATGAAGGGGTACAATCATATATAAGACGATGGCAGAGTAGGTTGCAGGAAAATTTCAAAGATTGTTTGTACAATGGAGCAAAACGCAAAGAAATCACCATAATGCCTTGACAGAAAATGATAGGGAATTCATTATATGAAGATTCTCACAATTCATTGAAATAAAGGAAAAAAAATCTTAAGGGGGTACAAATACTCAAAGAAGTACAATCCAAGAGGGTCTAGACTTAGGTCTCATTATGCAAAGTAGGGAACTCTCTCCACTTAAACATTTTTATCATCTGTGACGTCGATGAGGTCCTGACGAACTTCTCCCACTCCCAACGCATATGCGTTCCCACGAGTTCTTCCTTCATTCTGATTCTTCAGCTCTGGGCTTTCACTCCTGAAGTGCCCTATCACTCCACACTCATAGCATGTTACTGTGACATTCTGATCCATCACGAGGGTGGGGGCCTTGCACTCTTTGGCTTGGTGTCTGATCTTTCGGCAGTTCCCACACTGAATGGGGCAAGGTCCGTTGTGGTGAAATCGACACTTGCTGCACTTGGGTAAAGTTCTAGCATAACCTTTCTTCTCTCCATATCCAGCAGTATAGAATTTGGCAACCTCTTGTCGTTTGTTCTGGTTGTTGTTGTCTTTTCAAGAGTAATCATCCCATTTCCTTTTGTTACCCACCACCTCCTCGGCGATATCCTCAATTACTTGGTCCATTAGCCTGTTGGCCACTTACATTGCCTCATGGAGGTCAGCAGCTCTAGAGGTGGTGACATTACCCTTGATGGATGAGGGTAATCCCCCAATGTATCTTTCCAGTAAGCGAGTTTCAGTTTGGACCATCTCAGGGCACAGTAAGGCCAACTCTTGAAAGCGTTGGTTGTATGCAGCCATGTTGGTGCCTTGCACCTTTAGGTTCCAAAACTCGACCTCCATCTTTTTAACTTCGTTGCGGGGGCAATACTTTTTGAGCACCATTTCCTTGAAGTTTTCCCATGGCATTGCGTAGGCGGCATCCATGCCTGCAGACTTTAGATAGTTGTTCCACCATGTTAAGGCAACATCCATGAAGGTGAACGATGAATACTTAACTCTAGCCACGTCCTCACAATTACAGATGTGAAACACAGTTTCCAGTTTCTCAATCCATCTAGTCAGACCAACTGCTCCCTCGGTTCCTCCAAAACCTCCCGTTATAGTTTTGCGAAACTCCCGATATGTGCAACCTCAGTTGTCAGTTGCTAGTTTTGAAGTTCCAGCATAAGTAGATGAATGATTTGTTGTGGCCAGTGCTGCTTTCACTTGTTCGTTGACTAACTGGTCCAGCATGGCTTGATTCATAACTGGTGGGCTTGCTTCAGCCCCAAGTGGAGCAGTTGTGTTACCGGTTCGGCCTCGTGTAACTCTAGCTGGTGTAGGAGCATCAGTAGTTTGTCCATGCTTAACTGCAACTGACTTTCTCTTGGGTGCCATTTATCTGTGTCATGATGACAATCGAGATTTTTAAATAGAAGGATAGTATTAGACGAAGGTACAATCAGATAGAATACGTGAGTAGAATTCGCCATGAAAGGAGAGAAACAATTGAATCAATAATTACACTTGTCATAGATTAATAGTCATTACATGACTGCAGGGATTAGGTCTTGCCTCCCAATGACATGTCCCTTCTAGATAATGAAGGAATAGTGAGACTTAGTAGTGATGTGCTCTAGGAGTAGGTGTTCCGAGCAAGTATATTTTAAGGTGGTAGGTTGAGGTTGTAATCAAATGAATTGGTGGATTTTTAAATAACGGTAAAATAGGTGTTTCAAAAGAACTGGCGAGTGTTCAGACTCGGGGTTGGGTAGTGGAATTACGTAGGGGAAAAAGGTAAGATGTGACAAGTAAGGTAGAAATACTTATAGTGTAATTAGAATATAAATTATCAAATGGTAGAGAGCAGTATCTAGTCAAGTAAAGCGAAACAGTAATTAAGGCGATAGGCTTGACAGGCAGGCACGTGTCGGTCATAGGGTTAAGTTTTTGCAAAAGTGGTTATAGTCTAGTTTTTAAAAATACTCAGCTCTCTATAACCTAGGCTCTGATGCCAATCTGAAACACCCCCAAAATAGCTCAGCGGAAGCACACAAGTATTGGGATGCTACTAAATCGATATCACAACATAAGCATATAACAACTGATTTTTATAAATAAACTTTTATTCATTCTTGAAAACAATGTTTACATTATTGATTAGTGCGGAAAATGGCCCATTATCAAAACGTGGCCCCAATACATAAATTAGAGTCGTCATGCCATGCCTTTGCCTTGCGCCTCCAAAGATAAACTATCACCTTAAAACTTGAAAATACATGCTAAAAAGTGTCAACACTAGGTTGGTGAGTTCATAGATTTTAATTTGTAAAAGTTTCTATGGACCACAAGATTTAGTATTTAATTCATTTCATTATGTGACCCGTTCACTCGGTCATGTTACCAGTTTACTCGGCAATGTGACTCATTCATTCGGTCATGTATGTTCATAGCAAATGCGACCAGTTCAATCGATCATGTGACCAGTTCACTCAGTCATGCAGGCATAACAGTTTCAAGTACTTGTATCCATATGTAAAAGCAAGCATTAACTTTACACTAGAATGCATTTAAGTAATCAAGTAATTGGCAAGTAAACACATAATACATTCAGTCATTCAGCATAGTTTTAGTAAACAATTCACTTGTTCAGGTAAAATAAGCATTTAGTTTAAGTGAAAACGAGCATGTATTCTCCCCCAAAATCGTTATGAAAACATGTAAAAGTAGGGGCTATGAAACTCACCTCGGCAATTAGTAGTCCGAATGTGGAAATCAACGGGTATTGTGGAACTGCACCGACACGCGACCTAGATAAGTAGGGCAAAGATTTAGTTTATTATTTTAAGTAGGACTTACTTAAAAAGGCTAATTTAATATTGTTTTTGTAATGGTATTAGAAATTTGTTTGCACAAAATTCATAATGTTTATTAGTAAGTACATACATGTATATATATACTTATTCACGTTGACACATAATGGTATTGTCGAAATCAAACAAGGTTGATTTATTTTCTAATGTCTCTTGTTTTTAGGATATACTCATTTTAAATTTAAAGACTTTCGAATCTATCATATGTTAAAATGATATAGTTAGGCAATATTTAATTGTCGAAAATTGGTTCTTAGCACTTTAAAATTTACTAATAAGATCATGACTTTAAACACTTGTTTACTTGACGGTAAATATATATCGAAGTGGAAGATTATGAATATGCGGGAAACGAGTTTGGTTTATTTGACTTTCGATTTTACATCTCGAGTTTCTCTTTGACGACCCGTCTAACTGCTAACCGAGCATCCTTATAACGCAGGTGGGTTGTGGCCCGGAAGAAGTGGGTATAACATTGGGCTTAGGCCCGAAGTGGTATATGTATAAGAAAGGGCTTCGGCCCATAGGAATTTTTAACACTTCTCTTGAGTAGGTTGGGTTGTGGCCCAATATGGTTTTTGATATGTTTTTTTCAGGTTTTTTAAATCTGGAAAACAATGAATAGCAAGTATTTGATGATGAGTTTCGTAGTAGTGAGCGGTTGACGGTTTATCCGAGAATGATGGCTTATTTGGAAGAAAGGCATGATGTACGACCACCTCCGTGGTGTCGTGATGCCATTAGAAGAGTAACACTCTTTGTGAGTGTTTGCGACTTGAAAGAAATAAACCATGTAACAAGGATATGAGTAGAATATTTTTGACTCGCTAACTTGAGATCCTTTTTGCGGGGCAGAATAACAAGACTAAGTCACCCATCGTGGGTTGTCTTTCGAGTCTAAAGTAGTCCAAGTAATTTACCCGACTAAATACTCTTGGGTTAGTTATTGCTAAGTCGAACAAGAGTGCGCTCGAAACATTTTCACCCTACATAGGCCGTTGCCTTACAAGGGACTAGGAACCTAATTCGGACTCATTACCAGGACTAGACTCACAAAATGCCCAAGTCTCAAACTGACTCGCTAGATACCCACTTTAACCATTTTAGTAGATCAAGCTTATGCTACAATGGTGAGAGCCACAGTGAGACTTTCGGCTCATAAGGTGAATCGAACACGACTCACACGAGTAAGACTTACTCTAGACTTAAGGTGTCGATTTCATAACGAGACCAATTTCATCATGACAAGGTCTAATAAGTGGTGAATTTACCGCTACTAACTAATGGTTCTAAGACTTAATCACCAGGTTACCCCATCAATTTAGAGTTATTAGTTTACTCATGATCAAAATCTATTGCCGACATAATATTTGGCAACTTTGACATATGAATTTAGCGACAGGACATTTCACGACATAAGTGTCATCTGGTGTGAGCACCAAAGGGGTTCATTGTCGAGTCAAATAACAACTCGATACCAAAGATGATGACAATTTTAATAACAGAAAGTCACAAAATAAATTGATACAAGATATCAAACTCAACATCTCATTACTAAGGTTCTTAACGCATCAACATTTACAAGAGAAGAAAATGATAAACCTTATCAAAGTGAGATGTAGATGATGAGGATGAAAGCTACTCGAGATCAATACTAGACCCAACTCCAACCTTTCTTGACTCAAACCCAACCGAAACTGTTGCTAAGAACCACAAGTATAATGAAGTGCTTTGAGAGAGGAATGAAGATGATGGATGAGAGGGACTCTCATGGTTTGAATCAGTAAAATAGAAGGCTTTGTAGATGGACTTTGACCTCTCTTTTCTTCTTGGGACTTGGTGGGATACCATATTAAGCTAAAACCTTCTTTCCTCCTACACTTAGCATCACACCAAGCGGTTCCACATAGGAAGAATATGAAGAAGAAAGTGACCCATGAAGCTCCTATGGCTATCTTTTAGATGCTTTGACTCTCGATTGGAGGGGGCGGCGCGAATGGTAGTGGAAACTCGAAAAAGACAAACACACAATTAACCTTGTATGTAGAAGTGAGAATGAAAGGAACTCTTGCAGGTTCCATTTTTATCAATCTCCCTTTTTGGATGTGTTGACCTAGACGAAGGGTAGAGTAGCAGGAAGAAAGATAGGACTTTTGGGGAGAAGTATTTTGTTGTTATCCCCTTGTGAGAGAGGCGTGGGGAAGAGAAAGAAAACAGAAAACGATAAAAAGGAGGGTAGAGGGGGCGGTTTAATCAAGAGTAGGAGGATAGCATTTTTATTTTTTTAAATAATTTGTATCATTTTAATTTATGAGGTAAGGTTTAATTGTTAAATGTTGTTAGTAGTCTAGAATTTGTATTATGTATTTTGTGTCCCGTTGTATTATACCGTGACTGAAGTATTATGGTTTGATATTTTTTTATACTTAAACACCTTGTGAATACTTTTCTGAAATGGTATTATATTGGTAATACCATATGTTTATTTTGCCCTTATTATAGTGTCGGTACGCGTGCGGTGTCGGTCTCAGTGGAAAACGAGATAACATCTCGTCTTACAATTTTAATTATAAGAGAATTTCTGGACCATAATATCATAATTCTCTAATTAAATTACAAATGCAATAGGTTATACAATATGCTACAGTATATGAGTTATCCACTCAAAATGGTCAGGTAAGCTAATGTATGCTTAAAGTAATATGCTTAGTGATAATAAATTACCATTTATTATTTAATAATGGGTGGAAAATTACCGTGTGTCACAGAATACATGCTGGATTATCTAAAGTCACAAAGTTTAAGATATCTCTACGCGTACATATCCTTCCCTAATATAACTCTAACAAACTATTTTGTTTTTTTATCATAAACAGACTTAACTATCAACACTTTGTTCTGCCAGACTTAACCACGTTAGTACTGGCGGACTTAACACTGACAGACTTAATTCTGTCTTACCCGACTTAACTATTATACTACCAGAACTAATACTAAACAGACTTAAACAAAACCTTAAATATGTTTTACAAAATATAATTCCCTAATCAGAAATTGGGAGAAAGATATGGGAAGAGTCTGGGTAATTTGGTAAGTATTCCAGTGTTTCAAATTATCTTCACCAATTCATTTAAAAAAGTAACGAAACTCATTGTTATTAATATGTTATTACAGAAACCACTTTTTTTAAAGTTTTTGAGTAAAAAAAAAGCATCCACGCGTAGCAAACTTGAAGGATTAAAAGCTCTGCATTGTTGAGATGCCATGGAGAACACAAGACAATGTGATTGATTGTGGCATTTTCGCCATACGACATATGGAAACATATCAGGGAAGCATGGCAAAATATGATACTGGATTTGAACCAGAAGGAAAAGAACAAGAGGAGCAAATAAGGAACTTGAGAATGCAATATCTGACAAAGATTCTGCTATCTGACTCCAATGAAAACAAGGAAGGAATTGAAAAAGAAGTTCAAGCATATCTGAACTTGGATTTGAAGACAAGGAGAAACCTCCAACAAGAATCAAATGAAGCTATAACTAGCCGTATCAGCGACTACTTCGATATTGTTCCTACGGTCAATGTTCCTAAGTGAAACCAATGTTTGGTTCTGTTACGTAGGTTTGTATGTTTTGTTTAATATGAACATTTGGAATATTTGGGTTTTTTTTGGTCAAGTATGTTGAAATATTTGGTTGGTTGGTCATGTTATGCAGCTTCAGATTTAAAAAATAAATTTGTGTAAGTGAAGAATTTTTAGTTTAAACACCAATATACATGCTTCTATAAACTGATAAATTGATGAATTGTGTACATGAGTTAATTATTATTATTATTATTATTATTATTATTATTATTATTATTATTATTATTATTATTATTATTAAACTAGTTAACATATTTATTAAACTGATGAACAAAACATTAATAATAAACTCATGAACAAACACTTTTAATAAACTTATGAGCAAACATTTACTTACTTCTATAAAATGATTAATTGATGAATAGTGTACATGAGTTAATTTTTATTATTATTATTATTATTATTATTATTATTATTATTATTATTATTATTATTATTATTATTATTATTATTATTATTATTATTATTATTGTTATTATTAAACTGACGAACATTTTTATTAAACTGATGAACAAAACATTAAAAATAAACTGATGAACAAACATGTACTTGCTTCTATAAACTGATAAATTGATGAAAAGTGTACATGAGTTAATTATTATTATTATTATTATTATTACTTATTATTATTGTTATTATTAAACTGGTGAAATTTTTTATTAAACTGATGAACAAAACATTAATAATAAACTGATGAACATTTTTAATAAACTAATGAACAAACATATCAACAACTAAACCTTTATTATATCTAAGAGTATAAAAAAATTCAAAAACATATCAACTACACCTTTATTATATATGACAGTAAAAGAAAAAGGAAACAAAAGCTAAGTAACAACACAAGCATTCATATCAGAAAACTTCGCCTTTTGCTTGCTCTCTTTTATAGCAGCCTTATCACCAGCCTTCTTAGCAGCAATTTCAGCTCTAGTAGCATTGCACTTGGCTTGATCATGATCTTTCATGCTACATTTGCAATATCTACAGTTCTTCCTACACTTCTCACTTGGATTAACTGAACGCTGAAGACTACTCTTAATCCTTTTTCTAGAACCTTTAGTACTAACCTGTTTTCGAAAACAAATTAGGGTAATAAAAATTAGATGATTAAAAAAATGCTGAAAACACATGTCGAAAAAAAAATCATAACACAAGAAAAAAAAATGATGAACAAAACATTAATAACAAACTGATGAACCTATGTGATAACATAATAGTTAAAAGTCAATAGCTGATGAACCAAAAACAATAATGTTCATCAACTTAAAAAGCATAAAAACTAATTGTTAACCTATAATAACTAAAATAAAAAAACAAAAAATAAAAATAAATAAACTAATTTATGAACATATGATAAGATAACATATGAACAAAAAATAAATAAATAAATAAATAAGTAACAAAAAGAGCATTAACTGATGAACAACAGTACTAACCTGTTTTGGAACATTTACAATGGTCTCTACCGGTTGTGACACACCAAGAATAGAAGCAAGCCTATCTCGTTAGAAACATCAGCATCTGCCTTCGCCATTAACTGAACCTGATGATCTCTAAAATTTTGCAGTAGCTCCGGATCATCTGCATAATGATTCACACAATACTCGACTGCTCTGAATATCTCACGCATGATCATATCAGGACTGTCACCTGTGGCTTGAATGACTGATGCAGGTGGTAATGAATCCTTTGACCAACGCCTAAGTACGTATTTCTTTGGAAACTTTTTAACCTTCGACAACCGAAGCACATAAAAGATATGACGACATAAAAGTCCATATGACTCAAAACGTTTGCACGTACATTGATAAAAGTCTTCAGCTGGTTTACACAAGACCTGCAAAAAAAGAAAGTAGTACATACAGTGATAAATTACAAAAAATTAATGAACAATAACTAATATAAAAACTGATTACAAAAGACTAATGAACAAAAAACTAATTATATAAAAGATATGTTGATTAAAAAGTGATTTTATTACGGTAAAAAACCGATGAACAAAAACTAATGAACAAAAAACTGATGAACAGATTAAAAAAGATGTTACCTCATAGAAAACTTCATTTACAATGCCCTCCACTTGACGATGTCGCCTAGAAATCTGCGCATCTTTACCAGTATCTTGTATAACATATTTTTTGCCAGAATCATCAGCCGAAACACTAACCGACATACATGAAATCACAGAAGCATAAATCTCAGTTTGAACATCAAAGAAAATCGACCGAGTGTATAATTCTGAGGCCTCCTGTTCTAAATCAAGTTCAGTGTGCATATCTGAAATAGTATACCGACTGTCATGATCATTTTTACGTTCAGAAAATCTTCGACAACCCAAAATGATTATAGAACTCCCATAAAGTCAAATAAATACTTCTCAATCTACCATAAGCATTGTTTTCAATCTCTGACCTAAAAGAAGTTCTCATCAATCTCGACATCGGTTCATCCCTATAATAGGCTGGTATCCATTTATGCCTCAAATTATACATATCTGAAAGCCATTTGTGTCCCTTCAAATCAAAATCAACTAACAACCGCTCCCACAAATCCTCAATATCTTCAGGCTCTATCCGATATTCTTCTTTTGAAAGTAAGATCTTTAGCTAAAACAGGCGCAACCTACGAAAATGAAAATCAAATTTAATGATGAATATAACTCATTGATGAACATAATATAAAAAAAACTCGTTGATGAACAAAATATTAAAAAACTAACAGATGAAAAAATAGTTGATGGACAAAAATTAACTGATGAACAGAGCTAATTGATGAACTTAATTTTATAATACTAACTGATGAACAAAAAATAGTTAATGGCCAAACACTAACTGATGTACATAAGTCATTGATTAATTTACTTATAAAACTAACTGATGAACAAAAAATTTAATCGACAAACACTAACTGATGAACATAATAAAAAAGATGATACACTTAAATAATTAAAGAAAAACAAATATGATTGTGGAACATACCTTTGAAGTCAACTTCTGCATGATATGCCACATGCATAATCTGTGACGAGATAACGGGAACACTGACTCTATAGCAACTTTCATTGATCCGTCCTGGTTTGTCACAATAACCTTTGGTGCTCGAACATACGCTCTTTCAAAACATTGAAGCAACCAGATGTAAGATTCTTTCGTTCTTGATGACAGCAAAGCAGCTCCAAATGTAACACAATGATTGTGATTGTCAATCCCAGTGAATGATACAAAAACCATTTTGTACCTATAAAAATATAAATTATAACCCATTACTTTATAACTGATGAACCAATATTATATAAATGATGAACCATTATTAAATAACTGAAGAACCATTTACATTATTAGCTAACTGATGAATCATTTACATTATAATATAACTGATGAACCATTACTATATAACTGATGAACCAATATTATATAACTGATGAACCATTATTAAATAACTGAAGAACCATCTACATTATTAGCTAACTGATGAACCATTTACATTGTAATATAACTGATGAACCATTACTATATAACTGATGAACCAATATTATATAACTGATGAACCATTATTAAATAACTGAAGAACCATTTACATTATTAGCTAACTGATGAACCATTTACATTGTAATATAACTGATGACATATTACTATATAACTGATGTTTCTAGCTTCAAATGTGTCCCCAATAATGGTTTGTGGTGACTGTGAGTAGGTTTTGAATCCCATTGATAATCTCAAACATACACAAAATACCAGAACAAAGATGATGGGCAACGGGAAGTAATTTTTATACCGATGAACATCATCTTGTTGTGTCGATTTTTGTGTGTGATTGAGATGATCATTAGGTTTTGAAGGTACAATTGAATATCGTTAAAAACTGATGAACTTATAACTTGGCAGAAATATAAAACTTAATACTTAAAAAATTATAAAAATGAACTTACTTATTTGTTCTGAAAGTAGCATCAAATGACATAACATCACCAAAAGCATAATAGTTCCTTTTTGCATATTCATCAGCCCAGAAAAGATTCGTCAACGCATTATTCACACCGGTTTGATACTCAAATGAAAAGTTAGAAAGAAAATCCTTCTTGTTCATCAACATTTCAACTAACATTTGTTCATCATTTTTTCCTATGAAATCAAGCACATCCCTCCTATAATTTTTACAATCAACCGAACTAGCTCCTATAAAATCATAGTCCCCATATATCTGCCTAAGTAAATTGAAACCCTTCACTGGACCAAGATTGACTTGTGAAGCTTGATATAGAAAAACTTGCTGAGTATAAGTAACTTCACGAGAAGAGACAAGAAAAACGCTATCCTCTTCACTAACAAGGCTGTGATTATGACCCTCAACAAAATCATAACACCAATAACCTTTCCCTGGAATATGCCTAACCCGAAAAACTGCTTTGCAATCAGTACGCTTAGATGAAACTTTCCTACTATTAGACTTCTTCTTCAATGCACCAACTTTTGGGGCAGGATTTGTACCTTCCTTACTACAAACAAAATATTTCAAATCGAGAATTTTATCCTTATTTTTCTTAGATATATACTGTTGACCTAAACGGACCTCAAAACCAGCTGTTTTTGCATAATCTTTGTAATACTGATAAGCCTGCTCAAGTGAGTGATACATCATACCATAAGCCGGCTTTTGACCAACAGGAATATCAGGAACCCAAATCTTACAACCCTCCACTTCAGAAACAATACCAACAGAATGTGGAACAGGTTCATACTCATTATCTGTGAAAAATTATACAATAATGTTTCAATTTATGGATGAACCTAATATAAAAATAAGCAATGAAGAAAAAAACAGATGAACCTAATAGCAGATAGGTAGCGGATCACCAGATAACAAAAAAAGGATAAACTGACGAACCTAAAATACAAATAAACATATAATAAAAAAAGTATAAAGCTGATGAACCTAAAATAATAGATAAATGATGAACCTAAGATAACATAATAGTAAGTAGGTATGTTCATCAACTATAACCAAAAAAAGCATAAGCTGATGAATCTAAAAATAAAAATAAGCAGATAAAAAAAAAGACAAACAAAGCATAACTGATGAACCTAAGATAAGATAATAGCCAAACTGATGAAGTAAACATAAAAATAAGCAAAATACAAAAAATGCATAAATTGATGAACATAAGCAGATAACAAAACATAAACTGATGAACATAAGATAACATAATAGCTAAACTGATGAAGCAAACATAAAAATAAGCAAAATACAAAAAATGCATAAATTGATAAACATAAGCAGATAACAAAACATAAACTGATGAACCTAAGATGACATAAAAGCTAAACTGATGAACCAAACATAAAAATGAAATAAAAAATGCTTAAATTGATGAACACAAAACATAAACTGATGAACCTAAAATAACATAAAAGCTAAGAACCAAAAATAAAAATAAGCAAAATAGAAAAACTGCATAAATTGATGAACATAAGCAGATAACAAAACCTACAAAATAATGTACTCACTGATCAAACTCTTAAGAATAAAATTACCTTGATTAAATTGATGAGCATCAAAAATCGCCATTACACACCGATTTAACCGTGAAAAATCATCAATTTTTATCAAATTAACCGATTGAACAGTTAAAAATCCCTATTTTTTTTATCAAACTAACCGATTGAACAGTTAAAAACCCTAATTTCTTCCGATTAACCGATTGAACGGTTAAAAACCCTAATTTCTTCCGATTAACCGATTGAACGGTTATAAAACCCTAATTTCTTCCGATTATCAGATTGAACGATCAATTCGTAACTGATATGAAGAATTAACACAATTTGAAGAATAAATAATGATTCAAATAACCGAATATAAAAAGAGAGCAAAAAAGCCCTAAATTTACAAAATATGAACAAATGAAAGAATGAGAAAATTGTGAAATTGAATGAATGAATGAATGGAATGGAAATCACCGTGAAAAAATCGTTTATATATGGCCGGAAAACTCAAAGAGATCCGATCAAAATAGAAAGAGCAGATGAGAATAGAAAGAGAAAAAAAGAAATGAAAGAATAACGGGGGAGCTAAAATTACATAAATGTCCTTGAGAGAAAAAAGATGGGGGACACGTGGCATAACCAGAACTCTTTTTAGACTTTGTAAAAGTTCCCCTCTTTTTAAAGGATCTGCTACCATAATGAAACATGATTTAAAACAACGTTCTTTTTTATTATTTTCCTCGAACTTGAAAATTCAATAATTTTTGTCACTAACACAAGTTACACAACTAATATGAGCGTCTAACGACACTAGCTTAACTCTTCCAAATTAAAACCTAAGTAACATAACATAAGTGGACATATACAGTATACACCACAACCTTTTTCATTTCCGACCATTTGAAGTTTGAACACTAGTTTTCCATTTTCGACCCCATAATCATGAGCTTTTAGAGAATCCAAATGCCTATTTAAAAGGTCTGCAACTCTGCATTATACGAAGTCAAAAAGATTCAAGATTCCCAAATACCTACTCTGTTGTTTGCAACTCGATATTTTTCATTCGCAAACAATAAAAAATCATCAAAATATTTTAACCAAATAAACACCCCTATACCCATTAACACCAAATAATAATAATAAAATAAATAAATAAATAAAAAAAACTTTAAAAAATAAATAAAAAAATAGAGCAATCTAAAACAACAAATCAAGATTTACTATTTTTTTTCCTTCTGAAATACCTTATCCCAATAAATTAAACCAGAAAACACTACAAAGTATACAATCTAGCTTACGCTATCAAGATCTGAAACTCAAAGGGTCCAAAATATTGAAACTTAGGATTATAAGGTCAACTTTTGTAATTTTCTTAAACATAGTAAAATAAGCAATGCCAAACACCCCCTTGTCCACTATAACAACAAAAAAATTTAAAAAACAAAAACAAAAATAAAAGATCCTTAAACTATGGATTCATGGTTTTTCTTAAATGACATCCATACAATAACAACAATACTTAATCTCGCCAGATAGTCATACACTCATACCCTTACGTGAGACTACTTTTAGCAAGACCTCTGACATTGTACAAAAAGACTACAAATTTCATAATATAACAACCTCAAAAGAATTAAATAAAACAGAGAATGTCAAAAACCCAGATTCAAGATCTGAGGATTCTTTGTCAAGATTCGAGACTCATGGGTCAAAAATTGGAAAGTAAGGTTCAAAGGGTCCAAAATGTAAAGGGTTGTGATGTATAAGGTCCACTTTTGTATTTTTCCCTAAAATCACTAACAAACAAAACCCAAAGTTTTTCTTTTAGCCGTGGTTTCTGACCTTTTAGGCGACTATTTCACAGGGTTTAAATACACTGCTACACAAACTCAAACCAATTAAAATCCAAAATTTAAATATTCTTAGAAAGGTCTTAAACTTTATGTTTAATATCTTAACTCTAAAGTAACTAAAATTTAGTACAAAAAATGCATAAATAAATGTTCATATCTTATAACCATCGGATATTCAAAAGACATTAAAAAAATAAGACTAAAATACACCGTTGGTCCCTAAACTTGGCTGGCCGGATCGCGATGGGACGAACCTCGCCCTTTTCATAGCCACAGGTCCAAACCTTGTCCATTAAATGCCAGATTCGTCCCTTGACCAATAACGGCGTTGTCAAAGTTCCGTTATACGCAAAAAAAACCCCGTAATCAAGTTACTGTTGAGGGTACGATAGTCATTTTGTGATATATATTGTGGCACCTTTCTTGTCCAACTTCCCGCCATTTTGTACAATATAACAAAACCGTGTACTCATTGCTCATCCCCAAACTTGTTTTGGAAGCCTACCCAGAAAACCCTAATGCAATGTCTATCATCAAATCAAATAATCTGAGTAAGAAAATAACAAACAACCACCTTGGATTTACTCTGTGGCGAGTAAGGGAATATCCTTTATATGATGATCGTGAAATGGAGGAAAGAGCTGCAGTCAGGAGATATTGTAAGTCTTTTTTGGTTAGAGCCTATTACAATCATATGTTAGTATGACTGATTAAGTTATTCCCCTTTTAGTTAACTTTAGCTTAACAATGTTTTTGTATATTTTTTTATACAGCGGGTGAACCTGGATCGTTTAGCATGATGTTACATTATGAAAGTACATTCAAATACTTTCCAGGTAGGATATATCAAGGAGGCAAGAAATGCCTTGTTGATCTTGTGGAAATAAAAGAGGTATCTGTTGATGAAATGGATGCTCTCATGACCCAAATCGGTTATGAGCCTGGACAAACCAATTATTTCTACTTTCTTAAGCCTTGTTGTACATTAGACGACGGTTTGTTTTCTTTGCGTGAAGCTGCTAATCTAGACTTGTTGAAAGATGTTGTCATACAGCATAAGCTGATAGACGTGTATGTTGAAATAGGGAAGACTAGATTAGAACTTTCTAAAATGTCCCCACAATCAATTAAGACTGTGTTTTGGGAGATGGATGAAGATAGGAGAAAATTTGCTACTGCGGCTATTCAATCCTGTTGTAGACGGTTGGTGTTAGATGATATAGATAATGAACCTTCCCTAGATCCGTTTATCCAACTTACACAATTGCCTGTGGACGTCAATGATATTGGTGAATCTAGCAATTTGCCAAACATTGAGCCACTATTTTCCACCTTAGACTGCTCATTTGCTAGCCAACGTGTTCAAAACAGTGAGCGTGCTTTAGTAGTTATTGATGAGGAGAATGCTATAAAGGAGCCTGATAATGTTGAGGTTAATATGTTTAGAGTGATTCAGGGGAAGGACTTTGACAATGGTGGAACAACACTAGTTGATGTCAATAACACCTTTGAGGAGCCTAAAAATTTTGAGGTTAATATGTTTCAATTGACACGGGAGAAGCATTTACACAAAGCAGGCAGACCACTAGTTGATGTGAATAACAGGTTTGAGGAGCCTGATGTAGATATAACTCTGTTTCAACTGACTCAGGATAACATGGAAGAGGATCCTGTTGTTGATCTTACTCTGTTACAAGCGAGTGACACTAGTGAATTTGGCAATGCAGTTGAACCAAATCAAGATAACACTTGTCAAGAGAATGATGCACAACTTGGTATGCTACAAGTAGGTCAGAGTAATGATTTAGGTGAAGAAGGAACAACCAGTAATATAAGTGATGACAGGCAGTTGGTAAATGATTTACCTGTGATGGTTGATGAAGTATTTTGCAGTGACCATGTTAGTTTCCAACACGCACACTTTGCTAATGGCGTCTATACCACTTTTTTCTATACTGGTCAGGAGTTTGGTACTGCAGGGGAAGTAAAAAACCTAGTAAGAGAGCATTCAATAGAAACTAGGAGGGAGTTGTTTTTTTTTAAGAATGACAAAACAAGAATAAGGGTCAGGTGTAGGGGTTGTGTTCCAGTTTCAGGCCCAACTGAAGGTCCTGGATTGGATATTGGCCCATCTAGAAGTCCATTAAGCAGAAGGGGTTTAAGTGCATTGCTTTCTTCCAAAAATGACCCTTCACAAATACTCTGCCCATGGCTATTGTTTGTCGGCAGGAATGGTGAGACAGGTATCTGGTCGGTCAGAACATATAATGAGCAACACACTTGTTTGCAATCAAGGGAAGTCAGAGCTTTTGACCTTCGCTATATCTCACAGAAAATTACAGCACAAGTTGAAAGAAATCCAGAGCTTCCTGTCAGGTTGTGCATAATCAACTTACCAACCAATACGACCTTCAAGTGTCCCTGCAGAAGGTTTTAAGGGCCAAAAACCTAGCAATAACAGCCATCAGGGGTCAATTCAAGCTACAATTTACCATGTTGAGAGATTATGTTCAAGAGTTGCAGAAGACAAACCCTAATACAACAGTGGAGATGAATGTGGAACGACCTTCGGATGAGTCTCTTCCAACCAGAGAATTCAAGAGAGTGTATGTTTGTTTAGGTGCACTGAAGCAAGGATTTAAAGATTGTGGGAGATCGTTGTTGGGGTTGGCTGCTTTTCCAATTCGTGGTCCTTTCAATGATCAACTGATGACAGCTGTGGGAATTGATAGCAACAATGGTATATACCCTTTCGCTTATGCTTTTGTTGATTCAGATAACATAGGATCATGGACTTGGTTTCTTCATTGTTTATCCGATGATTTAGAACTTGGGCCAATTTCAAGCATCACTTTTATACTGACATGAATAAGGTACTCTCTTACTCTGTTCATGAATTTAAGTCTCACTGTTTTTGAAACAGACATAAAGAAAGATATTTGATTTTGTGCAGGATATAAGTACAGTACTGTAGCAAAGTTTTGAAAGTAGAACACATATTATGTATTAAAAGCATTCATGAGAAAATGAAATTGCAATGGAAAGGTAGGGCCTACAAAGACCATCTGTGGAAATGTGCAACATCCTCAACTGTTGTACAGTTTCTGAAAGCTATGGCTGATCTCAAGAAACTTAATCAACCAGCCCATGATTGGTTAAGTAAGATACCACCGATTCATTGGTCAAGGTCACATTTTTCATGTAAGTGATCTATCAGTTTCACTTACTTTGTATTCATAAATGCAGTATAAACAGTTATAATTAATACATGTTTATTACTTGTCATCTTTAGGAAGAGCTACTTCTGATGTGTTACTTAATAACATGTGTCAAGTGTTTCATGAGAAAATAAAAGAGGGGTTAAGCAAACCAATTATTACAGCCTTAGAATACATCAGGGAATACTATATGAAGAGGATAATGCATGTTCTTATGGTGATTGAGAAGAGTGATGGGCCACTAACACCAACTGCACAACACATGCTAGAGGCTATTAAGAAAGAGGCTGTTAAGTATAATATGTTATGGAATAGGGGATCAAAGTTTCAGGTTAGTGGACCATGGGGTGACCAATGTGTAGTTAATGTTGTATACAAGACTTGTACTTGCAGAAGGTGGGAGATAACAGGTTTACCATGTAAACATGATGTTGCTACCAATTGGAATATGACTTTAAATGGCCAACAAGTCGGAGCTGTAGAAACATGGGCTCATCCTTGTTACTATCTTCTCACTTGGGAGGCTACCTACAAACACCATGTCCAGCCTATAACTAGCAGTGTACATTGGGAAAAATCAACTATGCCAACAACAATTATTCCACCGAAATCCGAAACACACCCGGCTACCGCAAGAGGTAGAAAAAGAGTTAGGATAGCTCCTGAAACTGAAGAGATTGTGAAGGATGGTAAGCTGTCAAGGGCTTGGAAGAGTGTCAGGTGTAGTATTTGTGGCATTGCTGGACACAACAAGGTAACATGCCTAGGGTATGCTGGAGCTGGAAGTAGTGGAACTGCCAAAAAGGGAAATGTCAAACAGGTGCCTACTAAAGCTGCAGGAAAAAAGAAACATCGTAAAGGTAAAAAGGTAGCAGCAGATAAAGAAGCTGGAGGTACAGGAGTTGTTGTTGAAAGCGAAGTTAGTGCAGTTCAAGGAAGTGGTGTTCAATCTGAAAATCAAGAGCCAGCAACTAAAGATCCCATCATACATGATGCATCCCAGTCACAATCCCAGCAACATCAAGCTGAAGCAATTGCCGATCCCATCATGCATGAGCAAGCCCAGTGTCAATCCCAGCAACATGATCAATCCCAGTCTGATTCTCAGACGCAGTCGACTGATGTTCAAGCACTTTCTGCTTTAACCCAGCCAGCTATAAGAAGAATGACTAGGCAGCAGGCTGCACTGGAAAGAATGATGGCCTCACCATAGGTCAAATCTGTTATGCTAATTATCTAGACGATGTTTCATCTATGTTATTTCCGATGGACAAGTTATGTACTCTAAAAACATATGTTTGTGTGTGTGTGTCTAACTGTAGCTCTCATGCTTTGAAAAGTATGCAATTTTATGCAGTTGGAATTATATCCATTTGCGTTAACTATGGAACCATGTCATTATTGTGTATTTTTTTAGATTGACTAAGCTTGATGTGTGAATAATTTGCATCAAAAGTAACCAAAGCTAAATAGAACCTCATAAGAATGTTGACATTTAAAAGTCAACCCTAAACAAATTGCTAACCATCTGCATACCCATAAGGCATAGAAAATCAGAAACAAACAAAAGTAAATACTTCATAACAAGGTTACTACAATTCAAGATACAGAACATTAACCACGTAGCCTCATTACATAAAATGTTAAAAAGTTATCCCAATGCATAAACAATTAAGAACAACATCCAACTTAGCACCATGTAAATCTTCCACTTCCTTACATCACCTTGAGCAGCTACTAATCTTGCCTCAAGCTCATTTCTCCCCCTCAAAAGTCCTGGTATGATCATTCTTGAACGAGCACAGATTTCAGGATCATACCATCTTATCCACCGACAAGAAGACCCCTATTGATGATTATGAGAAATCATTAAACAACCACCATTGTTACAAACTTACACAAGAAATATTAAGACGCACTTACTTGAACAGGACAAGCAAAGAATCGACGCCCTGGGTTGGAAGAGGTCCACGAAGTGCGAATAATAGCTTGCTTACCACACCAGCAACGTACCATCTTCAAACAATTATTGTTTTGACGAAGACGGGTTTTGAAGGATAGTTTAGGGATGGGTGATAAATGTAGACCAAACCTTTTTACACACATATACTAGCTACATACACTGTACAACGGTTTTATTTAGTACGCTACAGTGAAAGAGGGTTTTGCCCTCACCAACATAACGTTGACAACGACATTAATGGTCAAGGGACGAATCTGGCATTTAATGCCAAGGTTTGGACCTGTGGCGATGAAAAGGGCGAGGTTCGTCCCATCGCGATCCGGCCAGCCAAGTTTCGGGACCAACGGTGTATTTTAGTCAAAAAATAAGTAAACAGAATCAGAAACATACTAAGGAAAGATGGGTTTTACCTAGAATCAATGTCTGGATACTAGAATCTTGGTCGGAAGAATCTTTAAGGTTTATGTTTGTGAAAAATAAATCCCAAAATATGTATGTTCTTCTTATAAACATTTAACCCCCTCGTCTTTTATGTTGTTTGGAAATTGCCCTTTAGTGTTTTGCTGATTCCCATAATGGTTTGTCTATTATTTTAGGGGTATAGTCAAGCCGAGTCGAACACTGTCAAGCTCGAAACTTGACTCGGTCTAAACCTCGAGATATGTTAAGCAGGGCCGTCTCATGGATTTTAGTGGCCTCTTGCCATTACCACAAAGAGGCCCTCAAACACACACATAATATACATATGTATAAGTAGTTTATGAATTAATTAAGCTCGAATCTTATATTGTGTTCATATATATAATAGAAGTGAATGAAATTTGGTGGCCTTCGTCAAACGGTGGCCCTGTGCAATCGCACCTCTTGCACTCCCCTAAAGCCGGCCCTGATGTTAAGTAAACGACATTCTTAAGGTCGGCATGACTTGACTCGACAATTTGCAATAGAATATTAGAAAAGGATAATCATTTGTAAATGTACCCAATTAACCACTTTATTCTTTTGTGTGCACTCAACTTTTAAAACCACCTTTTATATGTATCCTTACAGCCTACAAATGTATAACAAAATTATTACGAATGTATTGTGAATTCATCGAAACATACAAAAGGTGGTTTTTATAGTTGAGTATTGTGAATTCATCGATATGTAAGAGATATTATTTGAACAATTCCGCCCTCGTCTTTCTCTATATACAAAGATTGGTATTTGGGTGATTTCATACCACCTCATACGGGTGAAGTTCCTTTATCGATAATGTATACAAAAATGTCAATTGGCATAACAAAGTCTTAACCAAAATGCACAATTTCATTACAGATCATATCATCCCGTATGCGAAAATAGCAAACAAAAAGCCATCAAATCCAAAATGAGCTTAATTCTCAGAATGACCATGGCACCCTCGGCCAAAGCTACCCACTGTGGATCTATACTAACAAAAGCTACCCATTTTGACCCACCCATTTAGCACATCTACAAACATTTATCTGAAAATTGTATCACCTGTTTTCTTTTGCATCGTTTCAGGTAAACAGATAACTTGCATGGTAAAAGAGGTGAAATCAGCAATTTGATGTGGCAAAGTGATATACAAACATTTATCTAATGAGCAGTCACCAGTTTTGCGGTTGCAAATCACCCGCTAAAACCATTACCCTCCCATATCAACAGCCAAATTCGAATAACAATGGAATAACCTCCAGCTAAACAAAAGTCAAAAAAGGTGAAAAGGATACAAGAGTTATACGCATACACGAAGCTTAAGGGGATGTTTGGTACGATTGAATCGCTCAGAATGGAATTGATTCAAAGAATGGATTTGGTGGGAAAAGGAAAAACTTTAAAGAAAGAGAAGAGATTCTACTGTTTGGTTAGAATCGAGAATGAGATGTTAAAGGGTTGATTCTTTTGTTTGGTATTGACCGAGGAATGAATTTTCACAATGAACATGAGTATATTACACTCGCACGAAATCATTATCAAACATATAAAAATCCATGTGTACAGTCATTTGTATAAATATGCAGGTGGGCAGCACGAATCCAACATATCACAAACCTTTTGATAGATTTTTTGTTACTAATGTTACATTCACACTAAAATCAAGATAACCACTATATGTCCATGATTCTATATACAAATTAAAATCTGATTGCACATAATATGATAGTATAGGTTCTACAGGTCAAGAACTTGTTACTGATATAACCTTGTGTGCTTCCTCTTCTACGGGGTCGAGAATGCCCCGGTGCTTCTACCAACAACTCTTGCGTTCCCATTATCTTCCCACAATCTTTGATAAAACGCTCTACGATATTGAAGTTGTTCTTTCGGTATTGCTTGAATAACTTTAGCCATCAACGCCGACAACAACATTGCGTTCGATGTTCAGGTTATTAACAATTTGACTAGAGCGACAATGACATTCCGGTGACTCTAAAACAAGAATCAAAATTGATCAAAACTTAATCCCTCAATTTCGATACAAATTTAGACTTTGACATTTCATCAAACACTTGGCATGTGGCACAAGACATCAATGTACAAGAACCTACTAAACAACTCTCTAATTGTAATTAGATCCCATTTTTGAGATGCAACAACGAGATTGTGAGTTTTGTGATTAATAAATCCTTTTATTACAAATCAAAAAAATATTGGACCTAGTAATAGCAATGATGAGCGGCGGGAAGTGACAACAACTAGGAATGATATGATCAACAACAACGACGACCAACATTAGATGAGAAAGCATTTTGATTTTTTGAAGGACGTATTTGATTTTGGGAACCAGCTTTGCAGTTTTCATAGAGATATTGGTATAGGGTTGGAGAAGAGTTTTCCCTTTTTTTGTTAATTGTGCTTTGCACGTGTTCGAGGGTATTTATACCTTATTTTTTAAAAGAAAGGTTAGCATTCCAAGTGAATTAGACGGAGGAATGGACATACGAATAAAACTCGTTTCTCAAGCTTTCTCCACTTTTTGAAGAGAATGTATATTAGAGCTGGCAAATCGTGTCTTAACAGGTCCGGTGCGCGCGAATAACATAAGTTTCAAACATGAAAACAACTCGTTTAATACTCAGCTTTGGTGGTTTGAGTATGGCAGATATACGTTTTATTTATCAAAAAAGTTAAATATTGAACCCTAAAATACTAAAAACAAATATTTTAAAAAATAAAAAAATTGCATAGTACATTTTTTCTCTTAACAGGTCTTAACAGGTACCCAATTTGTCAGCTCTAATGGATATGGTGGAAAGAGAATTCATTTTTATTCTCTATTTCCATTCCTCTTATCACACAAACGCGAGAAATACCCTACATTCCCTTTCTCATGCTTCCATTCACATTACCAAACATCCCCTAGGGGCAAGTGGGGGTTGTGGCCCCCCCAAATCTAGAACCACTAAGCATTATTTTTTGTAGTTTTTTATATAATTTCTAAAATATTAGTATAAATGTAAAATAATTATATGTTTGGCCCCCTCAAAATTATTACGACTACATGTCGGCCCCTCCAATAATATTGCTCAAGCTCCGTCCCTGGTTATACGTAAACATCCAGCTAAACAACATCATTAGAAGTACGTGGTCAAGTGCAAACTAAAAAACTTCAAAAATCATTAAGGCATCAACAAACATCATAATAGCTTTCTGCAAGGTTTTCCAGATTTGCCTTAATATGTTGCAACAGAGACACGATCCTATGTGGGGCGCCAAAGGGTCGGCTTGCATATTTTTTTCGCGTGAAAAAATAGCAAATTTCCTCCAACTGTCTGAATGCACTCTCCTATCTTCTTCTTCGAAATTATTATTTTCCATAACCCACTCATTAATTTTTGCTTGACTTCCTGCACATTGAATAGCTTTTCTGATAAAAACAACTCAATTGCGTAACCTTGAAAAGGGTCGTCAGTCTCTTGCCCTGCAACATCTAGTCCCCCGAGTCCCAAGGTGATGCGGATTGCTTGTCGATTTTGCAGCTTGTAGGACACATGAAAAGGAAAAGAGACGGCACGTGTCATTCCTGTATAGAAAATAGAACAGAAATTCAGTATAAACTAGTGATTGCTTTTCTACAGAACACGTTTTTTCTTTCATCATGTTTTAGTCATTGATCTTTTTTTGTAAATAGGTCACTTTATGTCCCTTCTGATCATAAAAGATGACTATGTGTCATGTTTGAATCATTAAACGAGACATGAAGTTATCTTTTAAGAGCTTCAGATGTGTAAACAAACTACAGTGACCAGAACGGGGCAACTAAAAAAGTACATTAGTTTTTCATATCTAAAAAAAACTATGTATTTCATGCTATGGTAATACATCATATACGTATACATATTAAGAAAAAAAAGTTAAATGATACCACTCGCTGGTTGAGCCAATCTGGGGAGTTCTCCAAGGTCATGAATTACATGAAAGTAATACTCAGAAGGTTCGAAATTGGCTTGTTTCAGCTTCAATCGTCTCATTGCATGTAATAGAGTGATAGACACACTTAGGACCAATGAAGATCGTTAAATGTATTTTACAAGAACTTGGATAATCAAAAGAAGAAACGATTATCGAAAGCTTCAATGTATTATCAATGGTGGATTTGTTACAAGTTTGTTACAATGAGAGGAAAAGATTCAAGAGAGAAATTGTATATCACAAAAGCTAATGAATGAAATTGCTGTTACAAGTATTTAAAGGAAGATATTTGAGCGGGAGAGTTGGTTAAGCCAAAGGAGAGAATGTCACGTGCACCTCACGTGTGTATATACACACCTGCGCCTCACGTACGATTTGGCTTATCCAACTTACCAGCTTATAAGAGCTTATTCACTAACAACTCTTATCAATCCTTCCCTCTTCAAATCATTCTTGTCCTCAAGAATGTGAATCAAAAGATGGAAACTTGGCATATAAATCCTCCAAGTTCTCCCAAGTAGCATCTTCTTGGGTACCATTTTTCCACTGAATCAGCCCATACACTACAGCAACATTCTTCTTCTTCACCATTTTTCTATCCAATATCACCATAGGCTGAACTGCTATTAAACCTTCTTGATCACAGCTGGGAAGATCACTGACTTGTGTTGGTGGTGGTATCCCTTTGCAAAGTTTCAATTGGGACACATGAAAAACATTGTGGATTTGGCTATGAGCTGGTAATGCCAATTTGTATGCCACTTGTCCTACCTTCTCAGTGATCTGAAAGGGTCCAAAATACTTTGGAGAGAACTTATTCTGCTTCCCTTGTCTAATAGACACTTGTCTATGAGGTTGCAATTTCAAGAACACCATATCCCCTTCCTTCAGAACTCTTTCACTTCTACTCTTGTCTGATTGTTGCTTCATTCTGTTTTGAGCTTTTTCCAAATGGAACTTTAATAGTTGAATAGCTTGTTCTCTAGCTGCCAATGTTCACACCCATTGCATCAACCTTACTCAGACCTCCTATGTATGGCACATGGATTGGTGGAGCTTGACCATATAGTGCCTCAAAGGGTGTAGTTAAAATGGAAGTATGAAAGATAGAATTATACCACAACTCAGCCAATGATAACCACTTTGTCCACTCTTTTGGCCTTTCCCCAGACATGCATCTAAGGTAGCACTCCAAACATCTATTAACTACTTCTGATTGCCCATCTGTCTGTGGGTGATAAGAGGTGGACATCAATAGTTTAACTTGCAATAGCTTGAACAATTCTTTCCAAAAACCACTTAGAAACACCTTGTCCCTATCTGACACAATGGTAGAAGGCAACCCATGTAATTTATAGACAGTGTCTAAGAACTTTTGAGCAACTTGAACTGCAGTGAATGGATGAGCTAGAGCCATAAAATGGGCATACTTGGTAAGCCTGTCCACCACTACCAAAATCACATTATACCCATTAGACTTGGGTAATCCTTCAATGAAATCCATGGAGATGCTTTCCCATACCCTTTGAGGAATATGCAAAGGTTGTAAAATACCAGGATAAGCTGCCAAATCTGGTTTACACCTTTGACAAGTAATACACTCATTAATAAACTGCTTGACTTCCTTTCTCAGCCCCTTCCAATATAATGCAAAACAGATCTTGTGGGTGGTTACTTTAACACCAGAATGTCCTCCCACAGATCTACCATGGAAATGAGCAATCAATTCTTTTCTTAGCTCCTTATCCTGACCAACCACCGTCTTATTCTTCCTTAAAAGTTGTCCGTTAGACCAAATGAAACGTTTCTTAGTAGGAGTACCAGTCTGCAAGTGATCAATTATGGTCTTCAGTGTGACATTTGTATTCCAACTAGCAGCTATTCTAGCAGCCAATTCAGTAGTCATGGTGACTACTGTAGCCTGCATTAAGGTTCCCCTTTCTTGTACTCTTAATAAAGCATCAGCAGCTGCATTGTCAACTCCCTTTTTGTACTTCACCTCATAGTCAAACCCCATCAATTTTGGAAGCCACTTCATTTGTGCAGGGGTAGATATTCTTTGATCCAGTAAATACTTCAAACTATAGTGATCTATTTTGATAACAAAATGTCTATCCAACAAATAACCTCTCCACTTCTCCAATGCCAACATAACAGCCAAGAATTCCTTCTCATAAGTGGATAGTGTTTGATGTTTTGGAGCCAAACTTTTACTCAAATAGGCAATAGGATGACCATTTTGCTGTAGTACTGCACCAATTCCACTTCCAGAAGCATCAGTTTCTACTTCAAAAGGAATGTCAAAGTTTGGAAGTGCCAGAACAGGTGCTTGTGTCATGGCTTTCTTTAATGTTTCAAATGATGTCATAGCTTCCTCAGACCATTTGAATGCATTCTTCTTGAGCAACTGAGTCAATGGCCTACTAATAGTAGCAAAATCTTTGATGAATTTCCTATAGTACCCTGTGAGTCCAAGAAATCCTCTTAGCTGTTTGATATTAGTTGGTATAGGCCATCCTTGCATTGTCACTATCTTAGTGGGATCAGTAGCAACTCCTTCTTTAGACAAAACATGCCCCAAGTACTCCACATGAGTAGTGCCAAACACACATTTAGACTTCTTTGCATACAACCTATTTTGCCTCATAGTCTGGAGTACCATTGTTAAATGCTCCACATGATCAGAGATATTCTTGGAATAGACCAAAATATCATCAAAGAATACTAAGGTGAACTTCCTCAAATAGCTTTTGAACACATGATTCATAAGAGCTTAAAAGGTAGATGGTGCATTTGTGAGTCCAAAGGGCATGACAAGGAACTCGTAATGACCTTCATGTGTTTTGAAAGCAGTTTTGGCTATATCATCTTCAAACATTCTGATCTGATGGTAACCTGATCTGAGGTCCAATTTTGAAAACACTGCTGCCCCATGTAACTCATCAATAAGCTCATCAATGACTGGAATGGGAAATTTATCTTTGATTGTGTGCTTATTTAACTGTCTATAATCCACACACATTCTCCAGCTATTGTCTTTCTTTTTTACCATTACTATAGGTGAGGCAAATGGGTTGTGGCTTTGCTTAATCACCCCTGCCTTAAGAAACTCTTTGACCATGGCCTCAATGGCATCCTTTTGCACAGGTGGATGTCTATAAGGTCTTGTGTTAACTGGTTGGGTATTTGGGAATAGAGGAATTCTGTGATCAAAATCTCTTTTTGGTGGCAACTCCTTGGGTTCTTCAAACACATCAGCATACTCCTTAATCACTTCCACTAATGCAGGGTTCATTTATTGACTTTTCCCTGTTCCTTCTGCAGACCTAAGCTTAATTCCAGTATTTGGGTACACACACAACATTGAAAGCTCTGCTTGTGGTGTACCTTCTAGCCTTTGTAATTGTTTCTTCCCTTTTAACCACTGAACTGTTGGTTTAGAAGTTCCTCTTAAAGCCACATGTTTACCCTTGTACATAAATTGCATTCTCAGCTCCTTGAAATTACACATGATTTCTCCAAGAGTAGAGAGCCATTGAATTCCCAAAACCATATCACATCCTCCTTAAGGAAGCAACATCACATCAGATACAAAAGTTTCCCCTTTCAATTTCCAAGTAAATCCTTTGCACTCACGACACTGAAGCAACTTCCTTCCACCACCTACGGGAATGTTGATCAAAGGACAAGTCACGTCTAATCTTACACACCATCCTTTTGGCTACATTAATGTCAACAAAGTTGTGAGTAGAACCTGAGTTAACAAGGATGTGCAATTCATGTTTATTACCAAACACCCCTACTACCCTCAATGTCTGATAAGAACTTACTCCATTCAATGCATTTAATGAAATTTGGGTTGAACTTCAAGAGATGTGATTCCTCCAACTCATCTCAGTAGCATCTTCAAACTCATCCTCCACCTCCTCATTTTCACCAACACTACTAGATGAACAACTGTCCTTCACACTTATGCCCAGCACAAACTTTTATCACAATAGCAATGAGATTTTTAGCCCCTTTTCTCATACTCTTTTTGTGTCAATGTCTTCTAGTCAAAGTATCTTGTTTTGCCTATTGTTCCAACTCCTATTAGCACTTGGCAATGCTAACAATGGTTTAGCCACTTGATTAACAGGACCAAATCTGTTGCTAGTCACATTGGTCTGTAACCTGTTCTTCTTCTTAATAGCATTCAAAGTGGCTTCTTGATAGTTAGTGAGAGAATAAGCATCAGCTAATGTTTTGGGCCTAAACATCCTTACAGCCATTTCCAATTCAGTAGGCAACCCACCCAAATAGAAGCTAATAGCATGTTCTTTACTTATTTCCACTCTACTTAACAAATTGTCAAACACATCTTGGTAATCTCTAGCATTTGACTCATACTTCACATTTTTAAGTTCAGACATGGGATCATCATACACTGTACCAAATATTTGAATAATAGCATCTCTATACACAGTCCATAACACCAATTCACCATGTAGTCTAATGAATTGTCTATGCCACAATAATGCCTTATCAAAAAGATGGACAGAGATGAGTCTTACCTTTTTTTCATCAGGGATATTGTCAATGGCAAAAAACTGTTCACATCTAAACATCCATCCCTTCACATCATCCCCTGAGAACTATGGAAACTCCACTTTAGTCATCCTACTAACGTGAGTTTGACCATTTTGCCCTTGAGTGGATGTTCTTGTTACAGCACTGTTTGAGATTTGACTTTGCAACAATTGACCCATCATTTCCTCCATAGTTTGTCTGAACCCAGCCAATGTCTCATCAATGTATCTTCTTGTGTTTTCATCCACACTTTCCCCATGACTGCTTGTACTTGCATTTCTTGTTGATGGTGCCATCAGATTATGCTATTTCTTGAATTTGTATGAAATAGTTGTTAGTAATCACTCCTTTTTCTTCTATTGAACAATTACCAACAACCGTACCGGTTCTTGGCCAACTTCAAGTCAATCAAAACAAACCATTCGTCCGAAAACAGAGGGTTTAAGCACTAATGCGCTGTTCTCGTGGTTGCGATGATTACTTGACAACTTGGTCGTTTTTCTGACGGATAGCATAAACATATAATCAGAGTATCAGTGTAATACTCTGAATCTTGAAATGATTGCCGGAATCTGGAAATAATGGCCGGAATCTTGAAAACAGAATTTGGAGGAAAAATGAATTGAATTTTTGTGATAATGAGACCTCCAGGAAAGGTCTCTGATACCAATTGATAGACACACTTAGGAACAATGAAGATCGTTAAATGTGTTTTACAAGAACTTGGATAATCAAAAGAAGAAAAGATTATCGAAAGCTTCAATGTATTATCAATGGTGGATTTGTTACAAGTTTGTTACAATGAGAGGAAAAGATTCAAGAGAGAAATTGTATATCACAAAAGCTAATGAATGAAATTGTTGTTACAAGTATTTAAAGGAAGATATTTGAGCGGGAGAGTTAGTTAAGCCAAAGGAGAGAATGTCACGTGCACCTCACGTGTGTATATACACACCTGCGCCTCACGTGCCATTTGGCTTATCTAACTTACCAGCTTATAAGAGCTTATTCACTAACAACTCTTATCATAGAGAGGCCATGCTCTTCTCTCGAACTGATTCCGTCTCATCAATGGGCTGAATAGCAAACATATACTCCTCATGTTGAACAGATTCCTCAGATTCTGTAAAATGGGGTAAAGAATACTCCTTGCTTTGATCAGCATTCATGGCACGGAGTAGGTAAATGGCTTTGTCATCCTCCTCCACATCCCACCAAGCAACCTTGTGGGTTTCATACTTGAAACCATTGATACAATCGGTCATGTTTAGAATTCGGAACAGATTCTTAGTTGGTGAGACATGAGGATCGAAGGCTTCTGAAATTGTAAAACATGCATTAACAATTACTATTGTAAGCGCAGAAAATGTGTTGATTTTTTTATAAGGGTGTGCAAAGGAAATAGTTGCTTTTTAATATGGGAATCGATATACGCAGTTTTTGCAGATAATGGGCCAAAGACCACGGCTCAATGTCACACTTTAGGATGCAGACATCCTCAGAGTCACGCTTCTCATATTGGAAACACCAGGTGTTATAGAAGCGAGAAGATGAAGCCATCGCTCTGACCCTCATGAGATTCGATGCAACGCGTTTAACAATAGAGGAAGCCATCTATAATCAAAGGACAAACAAATTAACCGGGTTAGCTATAAATGTGAATTCCATTGGGATGAAAACGATTATGACGATAGAAAGTAAAATGAGCTACAAAGTTGGAAATAACAAGTCATTCATTTAAGATGTTTCCAACTTAACACTGCAAGATTAAACACCAGTTTTCCATTTTCGACCCTTGAATCATTAACTATTTAAAGGAATTCCCAAAAAAGATGAGCACACTGATAAAAAGATGATTATGCATAATTATCAAGTCAAATACAAGTCAACATGAGCACAAACTCATTAACTATATATATTTAGTCTAAAAGTAAAAATGTGAGTTTTTTACATAATCTCTGGTTTGTACTGTTACTACATGGTTCAAAAAGCAGTCCAGTTAATATCCTAAAAAATTTTAAAATCACTGAAAATACTGGTTTCCGGTTTTGGACCCCTGAATCTTGAACCACTCGACATTCCTGAATATGCCTAGTTAATGGGATTCTTGATTTACTCCCCAACCTTTACATTTCGAACCCTTTGAACACTAGTTTCCGATTTAGGAAATTAGAACTTCCCATTTAGCAAAAAACTCGAGATTACAAGGCCGAGTAATCGTCTATTACTCGCTGAAGTTCAGTAATCGAGACCAGTTTAGGCAAAAAGGGCAAAAAAAATTGGTTTGGTCAAAATCAGGTCAAAACTCGGTTTGAAGTACTTGAACAATTGTACTAAAATACTAATGATTGTATGGACCTATTAACAATGCTATGGTCCTATAAAGCATATGTATAAAAATTCCAATCCGAGTACTCCCCCTGCCTAGGCTGACTACTCGCAACAAGGTAGCCGGCAATTTTACAACAAAAAAGCAGTCTATCTATATCTATACATATCCCAACCAAATTCCCAACCTCATTCCGGGCCATATTTTTAGACTTAGACACTCTTTTTTCTCAAACCAGAAACTAACATCCACCGCCAAAAAGCCGCTTTCAATGCTAGTATAACTCTAACAGCAATAGACCTCAAATGAGCAAAAATAACATCCCCAAACTCGAATTCAAGACTCAGAGGTCGAAAATCAAAACTTAGTGTTCATAGGGTCCTAAATGTACAAGTTTGAGGTCTATAAGGATCATTTCTGTAAGTTTCAGAAACAAGTAAGCAGTTGAAATAAAGATTTGAACTTTATAACTATAAATTTTATAAAAACAAAAACCCAAAATTTATATACTCCGTAATTCTTTTGGATGGAAATAATAAAGATTTAAAGTTTAACTTTTGTTTCTTGACTGAAAGTAACTAAAATATTGGTACCAAAAGCAGATGCATTGCAGAGTAACAAATGACATACATAATTATATATAACTACTTAACAGAAACAAAAACATGGTAAGTAAAGATGTTTTTTTTTTACCTGAGATTTAATGTTTGGATACCAAAATTTGGTCGGAAGAGAATATTCTAGGGCTTTAAGGTTACTGTTGTGACAAAATAAGAAAACACCACTCCTAGTCTTTCATGTTATTTGCAAATTGCTCCTTATTGTTTTGTTAATGCCTTGATTGTGCATTGTATATTCATATTTGTGTAAAGCAACCGCGGAAGTGTTTCTTTACTTTCGGGTTTTCTTTACGGTAGATGTATGGTCTGTTTACATTCAACCTCATTCATATGTCTTTTAGACGGGATTGAGTATTGTTGTTGTTCATTTAAGTTAATTAACTATTTTTTGTTCACTTAAAGTGACTGAACTTTGAGAAAATGACATTTACTGTTTTTCAAAAAAATCAGCGTTAATTCGAGTTATGTAAACGTAAAACTTTTATAAGTAAAGTAATATAGATTATATTTAATATTTTTACACATAATTTTTATAAGTTAAGTAACATAGCTGTCGTATTTTATAAATTTACCGACCTAAATTAGCAAAAGAAAATGAGAGAGTAACCTAAGTGGGAAAAAAAATCGATAACTATTTGGATTTTGCTCAAAAATAACTATTTTGATTGCCTCTATTGTATTTGAAAAGTTGTGAAGGTATTAGGTCATTTGGCCAAACAATGATTACTTTGGTATTACATACGTGTGTAATAGCTAAGGTATAAAGTCTAACAGGTTTAGAATGTCCGAAAATATGGAAATAAGTCTAAAATAATAATTCTCATTTTCATTTTAGAATGTTTGAAAATAAGTCTTCTTGTTTCAACCGATTAAAAGAAAGTTTAGTAGTGGAAATGATATTTGATTGGTTAAAAAGTGTAGTGGTTTATCTCATTTGTCTTAAACCTGGTGTTGTTTTGGTCTAAAGACAATAATTTTAAAACGAAGGCACCTCCTCAATTTCTAGGACATTAGGACACTTACAAGTTGTATATTTTTGTTCACCTCTCATCTCTAGATATAAAAAGAGACGAGAGGTGAGACACGAATTGTATGTTATTTTCTTTTTCTTTCGTTCTCGTTTAATAAATAGTAAATGTTTGAGTGTATAGTCGATCTTGGAAGGGTCATGTATACCGTCTGATCGACATTCTCGTTGGAGTTTCATTGTTGTGGTTCCACTCGTAACCGATTTGCTAGATTTCTTCTCAACATTAGCCCAACTAAGAGTTTTATTTAGTTTTGCTAAATATAAAAAAGGGTCGGTTGACATCTTATGTCATTTTAGTTTGCTATATAAAGTTTATCTAGTTAATTCTGTAACTTAAGCAAAACGAAACTAAAAAGTATTAAATTTGATAATTTTCTTGTCTCATTCATTCATCAAGCAATAATATATAATTACATGAAATGGTTTAAAATATGAGCTTGGGCTATAATACACAACCAATAGCCCATACAAAACTAATAACAATACTAATAATCCATTGACTAACACTAACAATATCATTTAATGTAATTATATAATGTTGCTTGATGAATAATGAGACAAAGAAATTATCATTTCTTGTAATTTCATGCCTAAAACTTCACTTTTGCACCATTAGTATCTGTCGTTAAATATATTAAATAGGAAGCCATTTCGTTAAATATATGCACTCCTGGTCCTTATTTTGTTAAAAGCTTAACTGAACTATTATCTGATACATAATATAAAAATAGCTATAATTAAACCATTTGGAGTGTTACAGTTTCTGAATTAATTAGTTATTTTGTTTAACAATACATTCCATTAAACCCATTTGTTCTAAAATTATTGTCATCAGACAAAAAACACACCGTTTTAGAACAGTTAAACTACTACACTCCTTAACAATCAAATATAATCATCACTCACTAAAGTCTCTTTTGATTAGTTAAAATAAAAAAAATAAACAATTATTTTTTAAAAGCATATCAAAACAGAAAGATAAATACTGATTTTGACATGAGTAAACAACTTGTCTATTCCAAACTTCATTACAAGATACCAAACACATCGTGTAAGTTATGTTCCTACATATTAAGGAAAACAACAAGTCTTTTGAATCTCACATTTTTTTTCCCGCCCAAATGAAAGGCACTACTAACAAGAAGACAAAACACTAAAGGAGCACCTTGTGAACAGCTCAAAAGATGAGGGGCTGAAATGATTATAACTATTTCATTTCTTACATTAAAGTTGTACAATTTTCACAAATGGTGAAGACTGAATATACGTAACAAACTTTTTCAAATTAACCAATATACGTAACATATTTATTTTATTCTCAACATTAGGGGTGCTCATCGGTCGAAAACCGGACCGGACTGACGAAAACCGGACCGGACCGAGACCGAATCCGCAAAACGCTAGACAGACCGAGACCGAATGAGGTCGGTCGGTCGGTCGTCCGGTCTCGGTCGGTCCGTCGGTCGGTCCGGTCCACAAGGCTAATTTCGGTTTTGGGTCCGGACGGACCGGACCGGACGGACCGACCGAATCCGGCAAAAATCCTAGACCGAGACCGGACCGCCGGTCCATCGGTCCGGTCGGTTTCGGTCCGGTCCGGTCGGTTTTGTCGGTCGGTCCGGTCCGTCCGGTCCGTTTGAGCAGCCTTACTCAACATACGTAATATATTTTTAAATACTTACCAATATACGTAATATTGACAGGTTACCACTTTAAGAAGTCACAATAATAGTCCATGTCATTTGCGTTGACTTTCACCGAATCACCGTTAGTCATTTGATATTTTTTCACTTAAAAAGTTACAATAATGGTTCCTGTGGTTTGCTTTGACTTTTACTGTTAGTCCTTTCTTCATCTTTTTTATATACGTTTTTTACACGTTTTTATACACGTTTTTATATACGTTTTTTACACGTTTTTATATACGTTTTTTACACGTTTTTTTACACATTTTTATATACGATTTTTACACTTTTTTATATCAATTTTTACACGTTTTTATGCACGTTTTTATACACGGCTTTATGTACGTTTTTAACACGTTTTCATATACGTTTTACACGATTTTGCACGTTTTTTTCCCCGTTGATATGTTATTTTACACGTGTAACAACGTGTGTAAAAACATGTAAAACGATATAAAAATAAAATGTAAGCGTGTGTGTAAAAAACGATATGCAAACGCAGTAAAAACGCGGTAAAAACGCATATAAAACCGTATATAAAAAACATAAAAATGTATATAACATGTAAAAACGTATATAAAAGCGGTGTAAAAGCGGTATAAAAAGCGCGAAATGTATATAAAACGTGTAAAAGCGTGTATAAAAAGCGCGTAAAAATGTATATAAAAACGTGTGTAAAAATGTGTATAAAAAGTGTATAAAAACGTGCATAAAACCGTGTATAAAAACGTGCATAAAACCGTGTAAAAATGTACATAAAACTAGGGGTGAGCATCGGTCTTGGTCCGGACCGGCCTGGACCGCCAAGACCGAGGACCGAATTAGCCAAAAAGCCTAGACCGAGGACCGGACCGAATTTGGTCGGTTCGGTCCGTTCTCAGTCGGTTCGTCGGTCGGTCCGGTCCAACAAGGCCAAAATAGTCGGTTTGTGGTCCGAACCGACGGACCGACCGACGAGGACGAATTAGCCCAAAAGGCAAACCGGACCGGACAAATGTGGTCGGTCCGTCCGTCTCGGTCCGTCGGTCGGTCGTCCGTCCGTCGGTCGTTGCTCACCCTACATAAAAAGCGTATAAAAGCGTGCATAAAACGTGTATAAAGCGTATAAAAATTGTGTATAAAAAACGTGTAAAAAACGTATATAAAAACGTGTATAAAAACATGTAAATAACGTGTGTAAAAACGTGTAAAAAACGTATATTAAACCGTGTGTAAAAAACGTGTGTAAAAAACGTGTATGAAAAGCGTGTAAAAAAGTGTGTAAAAAACGTGTATAAAAGCGTGTATGAAAATGTGCATTAAAACGTATATAAAATGTGTATAAAACCATATATAAAAATGTATATAAAAAAGATGAAAGTCAAAGGACTAACGGTGAAAGTCAAAGCAAACCACATGGACCATTACTGTAAAAATTTTAAGTGAAAAAATGTCTTTTTGGGTAAAAGGTCAAAGAGTGAAAAAATGTCAAATGACTAACAATGAAAGTTAACGCAAACGACAGGGATCATTACTGTAACTTTAAAAACTTATAACCTGTCAATATTACGTATATTGGTAAGTATTTGTAAATATTACGTATGTCGAGAATAAAATAAGTATGTTACGTACATTGATTAATTTGAAAAGGTTTGTTACGTATATTCAGCCTTCACCCTTTCACAAACCTTGAAATTTACTTGAGCTAAAATTCCATCTTCAAGAAGATATATATTAGGTAAAATTATCTTTAAATTACTGGGTTTTTTTGTATGTCATTTGAAATTTGTCTAATTTATACATCTTTAGGTACTAAGAACATCCGCGGCGCATAACTTAACCAAAAGCTTTTTACTGTTTCACAAAGTCTTTCAATATTTTTTGACATTGGGAAAAAAGACTTTTTAAGTTGTTTTAACCAATAGCTTATAATTCTTCAAGTGATCGAAGGTTTTCAAAAGTACTAGTTTTCCATTCAATGTTCTCTTATCTAGTGTATTTTCTATTATCATTTTGTATATTTGAAAAGCTTTTGTATGTAAAGCTTTGTGCATTGAGAGAGTTTTTACAAAAAAAACTTTTTGATAGTTTAACATTAGTGAAAAGCGTGAAATGTCATAAATAAAAAGTCTTTGAGAAGTGTAGCATTAACTTTAGTACTTTAAGTTCCGAGTATATTTAAAGTGGGATTCTTGTTTGTTAAAAAATTAAAATAATCATAAAATGGATGAGTTTTTTATCTTTTAGTTACTCAGGGTGGGGAAGTTTTGACCGATTGTACGCGGCCGAACTGGCGTATCATGTGCCGTTTCCAACTCGTTCCTTGGCCATTCTAAGATACGTAGTGATATTTGAAAATAAGACCTCATATGTGTTTATCATATACTCCGTAACATGTTACTCCCTTCGTTTTATAATAAGTGCTCGATTTTGATTTTTTTAAAGTCTATTTTTTCAACTTTAATCTTAACTATTTTTTTTGTTTGTTATATTCTGTAATACTTTAATTTTAACTATTATGGGACGGAGGGAATACTACTTGTTAGAAAAACTACAGAAGTGGACCTTATACACAGGGACGGAGTTAGGGGGTTCCCGCGGGTGCCCGGGAACCCCATGAATCTTTTCGATGTAGTGTTAATTTTTGAAAAAAACACTAATTTTTCCTAAATACATCTTAAATGCACCCGGTCCTTCAAAATGTGTTTCCAGTATTATGGTTCAAAAGATTTTGTGCACCCGGTCATATTTGGTTCTGGCTCCGTCCCTGCTTATACATCTCAACCCTTTACATCTTGGACCCTTTGAACCTTAGTTTCCGATTTTAAAACCACAAGTCTCGAATCTTAACTGTGATTCCCTCTCCTATTTTGAGGGTTTTTTTCTGAGATTGTTGAGGCTTAAAATATATGGATGATTTACAAGTCTCGAATCTTAACAATGACAAGTTTGGATATAAGGTTTTAATTAGAGAATTTTTTTTGAATGGCGATATATTATAAAAACTAACAAAAGCTAGAAAAATAAATTACAAAGAAGCAATGCTAGTAACGAGGTTTTGCAACCAACCAACCCTACTAAAATTAAACTTAGGATTTCTAAAAGAAATCCACAAGAACGATTGGGAAACAATAAGATCCCAAAGCAACGCTTTCTTAGGAGGAGGGTTCGAAAAGACCAAAAGATTCGAAGCGCCAAATAGACCACATGAGTCCCCTACCCTTCGAGAACCAACCTCACCATATTCGAGACATGAAGAGAATAAAGCCACTCGAACCACTCTAAAATGTTATCAAAAACCGGAATGTCCAAATTCTACCATCTAGCCAACAAAGCCACAAATCCTTTGCCATATCACAAGAAAATAAAACGTGGTTAACCGTTTCAACATCATCTTGACAAATGGGACATAGAACCGAACCAACATCAATGCCCTTCCTATCAAGATTTACCTTAGAAGGGATTTTATTAAGCATCAGTCTCCATAGAAAAACATTAACTTTAATAGGAATGCAACGGTTCCATTTAGTAGCGTACGTATCCACGTCTAAGGTATGATCATCCACCAAGGAACGCACACTCGCAACCGAAAACCCAGCAGAGGCGTTAAGAGACCAATTCCAAGAATCAAGATCGTCTGATAGCATAACATCACCAATCATAGCACTAAGGCAGAAGTTGGGCCATTTCACCCATCTCTGGAGAACGTCTAAGAGCAGAATATGAAACGAGAATAGAAAGTCTATTTGCAATAGAACACTCTCGTCAGATCGAGCATATATGCGCGGAAAATCAATCTCGAGGTTGATTCCCACACCAAGAATCCTCCCAAAAGCGAGTAGAGACACCGTTACCAACCTTGCGTACAACACGGAGAGAAGATCAATGCCTTTACGCTTTAAGCGTCTGTCGAGGATAAAATAGCACCCCATGTGCTTAGATTAGAGCTACGCAGAGAATCATCATGAATGCCCCATGCAACCCGTAGATGCTCTTAATAACGCAAGCCCAAAGATCGAGGCGAGTGAGAAACCTCCATAACCATTTGAACAAAAGACCAAAATTAAGCCCGAAAATGCTACCAATACCGAGGCCTCCCAACTTCTTACTCGCTAGGCACTTTTTCCATTTAACCCATGTCATTTTCTTCTCATCTTGATCAACACCAATAAAGAAATTGTTGCGCAACGATTCAAGTTTCTTTTGAACATGCACCGGCATCATGTAGACCGACATATAGTAAGTGGGAAGGCTACCTAGCACCGACTTAAATTAGAGAATTGATAAGCACACATTAAGTATTGATTCAGACACTCCAATTCATGCATTAGATACTTGTATAATGTTGACATCTTGCTTCAACTAATTATACACTAAAATATGCAAATAAAATATTAAAATGTGCAAATCATCTCCCTTTATATTATATCGACTATAAATAAATACTTACATTCAACATGTTGTAAAAGTTTTCAAACGCATGTCCGAGATAAATGAATCAAACACACTACTTAAAGATAAGAGACTTGATGATAAGGCTGCGTTTAGTTGGAGAAAAAATTTTATTGTTTTCTATCTCTAGTTTTGTAAAAATTTGGAAAAAAATTTATCTCCACAAAACACTTAAAAATATATAAAACGTGTTTAGTTGATGTTTGAATTTTCTATTTTGAAGAAGGGGAGGGATGGTTGTGGTTACAAATGAAAACAAGGAAATCAATTAAAATTTGTTTTGTAATTTTCCTTGTCAAGTTAGAAAATGGGGGATTTTGTGTTTTGCAAAATATTTTGTTGGAAAACACCTAATTGAACGCGATCTCTGTTTTCCTTGTTTTTCACAAAACATTTTGTAGAAAATAAGGGTGTTTTCCCTCAACTAAAAGCACCCTAAGTATTACCATTTACCAACTACAAGTGTAAGGCATGGGAAAGGAGTGAAAATTCCCTTTGGCCGGTGTTCATGAACCAAAAATGGGCTTTGCTAACATATGTCTACCGGGTATTAGATGCATTTTTTTGGTTAAACAAGAAATTTTGTGTCTATTAATTACACGCTAAAATAACTTGTGCCAAGTGGGTACTTGTTAGCAAAACTCACATAAATATGTCAAATGAAACACACCTCATAACTTTTACTTCCGAGTCCACCTTGTTAAAAACTTAACTTGCACATAATGCGTGGTGTTTCATTTTTATTTAGGTTTTTGATACACATTTATCCCCGTTTGGGGGTGGCCAGGGAAAGGCCGAAAACGGTATTAGGATTAATCCGGTGAGGTCACGTACATCTGAGTCAAAAGGCTCGCCCTCTCGGGTAAATCATATCCGTTAGTATACATATTTGTCCCATTTGGATAACTTTTTCAAAAATCTCCTCGCTATCATAAGTTGTTAATGCTGAAGGATATTGTTTTATGGCTCTTAACTCTTTATTCTAGAAAATTTTGGCATTAAATTTGTGTTTGACTGAGTTAATGACTTTCTTTATTATCCTATTTTGTACTAGTAGTTAATTCTCTAAACATAAATGCATGATTTCACTCATTAATTACGTACTCCTATATATACTTGTTTCTTAGTTGTTGTTCACAACCCACAAGAATCACAATTTGCCATGGATCCTGTTCACTCATCAAAAAGACAAGCCAACTTTCTCAGTACATGCATGAATGGCATTAATGCTTTATCAGGTATATATGCATATATTTTATCTGTCTGTTTTTGTAATTGTTGTTAGGCTGTTAGCTGATATGGTATCGATCGGCTAGCAAACACAACTATCGAACCCCATGTAACCTCAGAATCTTACGGTGGCTTGTTTTACTTTCCTCGGTTCAGTTTCTCTTACCTGTAGTACGTACGTATTGATTTAATGTCGCTAGCTATCTAGTTCGTCTTAAGAAGACTTTGGTTTAGTTTGCTTTTGATTTTTTGATTCATTGAATTGGTTATTGTTAGGTTTATACATACATGCATCTCGGATCATAACTAATAATCAAATTATTATCAGGTATTGGGATTCTCTCAATTCCATATGCACTCTCATCAGGTGGATGGCTAAGCTTGGTTGTCCTGATGGTGATCGCTCTCGCAGCCTACTTTACTGGCCTTTTGATGCGTCGTTGCATGGACTCCAACCCTTCAGTCACCAGCTATCCAGATATAGCTGGGGTCGCATTTGGTCATAAGGGAAGAATTACAGCATTGATTTTTACCTGTTTAGAGCTCTATCTTGTTGCGACTGGTCTACTAATATTAGAAGGTGACAATCTACATAAGCTTTCTCCACATTTCGGTTTCAGGATTGGGAACACGAAAATGGATGGAAGACACTCTTTTGTCATTGTGGCGGGGCTCATCATTATGCCTACTCTGTGGCTAAGTGATCTGAGTGTTCTGTCATATCTTTCCTTTGGTGGGGTTCTCTCGTCACTGATAGTGGTTGTTTGTGTTTTATGTGTTGGATTGTCGGGGGACGGATTTCACAACAAGGGGGATCTTGTTAATTTCAAGGGGCTACCAACAGCAGTTAGTTTATACACATTCTGTTACGGAGCTCATGCTATGTTCCCTACCATTTATCTTTCAATGAAAAAGAAAAGCCAGTTCCCAATTGTAAGTTCACCGGTTAATTTGATATTAGGACTTTGATTATACATTCATTCTGATTTCATCCGTTGTGTGATTAATTGCAGGTTCTAATTATAAGTTTCTTGATATGTACAACGACATATGTGATAATGGCCATACTTGGTTACGTCATTTATGGCGAGGATGTGCAATCTCAAGTGACACTCAATCTACCCACAGAAAAAGCTAGTGCAAAGGTTGCAATATACACAATTTTGGCTGGTCCAATTGCAAAATATGCTTTAACCATAATGCCAATTGCTACGGCGATCGAAAACTACTTACCTGTCAAACACAAAGATAATAACATAATCAGTGCGATTATAAAGACAAGTTTATTGGTTAGTACGGTGGTATTAGCTATCATATTTCCATCATTTGAGTCTATAACATCTCTTAGCGGAGCAGCTCTTATTGTCATTGTATCATTCGTCCTCCCTTGTGCTTGTTACTTGAAGATCTTTAAAGTTTATAGGAGTTTTGGTGTCGATCTTGTTGTGATTATGGGGTTAGTAGTGTTGGCTATTGTGGTAGGAGTTGTTGGCACATACTCATCCATCCGTGAGACTTTTAAGCATGTCTAGTGTGAGACGTTGTAAACTCGTAACATTGGTTTGTTTTTACATTGAGATATGACTGAATTTGGCATTTGGCAATGTTATAATTTTCTGTTTGCTTGTACGCATACTGAAGAAGTTTCTAATACGATAAAGATGGAGTCAGATGTCTGTTAGGGAATTAAGGCTGAGCACCAGAGTGATCGAGTCCGTATTAGCTCCTTACACTGTGCATTGAACAACGAGTTTTGAATATACTTAACGTTTTTGCAGATCATATCATCCAAAATGACAAGGTTCAGCACCCAAAAGTCATCATCTAAATACCATATCCAGAATGTAGTTTGTTTACAGCAAATAAATGTGTTGGTGAAAACGATTGCAGAAAACTAATAAACATACCTGATCCCTTTGAGTCGAAACCAAGAAGGGCTTTGTAATATAAGATGCCTAAAACATAGATATATATTCAAAACGACGACCTCTTCAACAAAGGTGAAAACGGCCAAAAAGATACGACAATCATAAATAAACGGCCAACTAAACAACATCAAAAAACCATGTGGCCAACTAAACATCAATGTAAACTATGACACTGACAGTCTCCAGATTTTCCTAAATAAACTGTTGCACCGTGAGAGATGATATATCCTATGTGGGACGATAAAGTGTCGGTTTCCAAATCTTTTTCTCTTGAAAAAAGAATATGTTTCCTCCAATTGTTTGGATCGACTTGTCTTCCTTCTTCGGAATAGTTATGTTTATGCCATCTTTGTCATTGATATTGGTTTCCTCGATCTTGTAGAACCAATCAGGCAAGAAAATCTCAATAGCGTAACCTCCAAAAGGGTCGTCAGTATACCTGCCCCCTAGTCCTATTATAATGTAAATTGCTTGTGGATTTGCCAGGTTGTAGGACACACCTAGACAGAGAGAGACATCCACCGTTCCTGCAAAGTGTAGAACAAAAGATTAAAAAAAAAAGTTCCGGTTAGAGTGCCCGAGTACCTTAATGTTTCTTTTTGCTTCAGTTTTACTGTTTTAGTATAAAACAACGTTTTTTTCCAACCCGAAAATTAGATTGTTGGTATTCGCAACTGTAAATCGTGCATACCTTGGAATCCGCCCTCAATAATGGATTCAGCAAATTGGTCGAGTTCTTTAGCATTCTTCATCAGATGATAGTAATACTCGCTGGGTGCAATTTTATTTCCCGTAATCAACTTTATTAAAGGGGTGAAATCCCTCTGTCGCTCGGTTACCTTTTTTGGAACGAATTCCCTCTTTGTCGAAGATTCCTTAGACATGAACTCCTTTGTAGCAGATTCCTCAAAATCTTTTTCGTGTTTCTCAGACATGAACTCCTTTGTAACAGATTCCTCAAAATCTTTTTCTTGTTTCTCCGACATGAACTCCTTTGTAACAGATTCCTCAACATCTTTTTCGTGTTTCTCAGACATAAACTCCCTGTTTGAATCAAAATCCTCAAAATATTCTTTTTTCAATCCAGTCATGGTGCGGAGTAGGTAGAGGGATTTGTCGTCCTCCACCACACCCCACCTAGGGAGCTTGCAGGGTGCAAATCCAATGCGATTTTCCGCCATGTTTAACAGACGGGCCAGATTCCCAGTTGGTGAATGAAAGGGACTAAACGCATCTGAAAATCATTAAAAAAAAAGTGTTCTCGACTTACGCATATAACTAGTACACTACAAAAATATCTTATTTCCACGTGTACAAACATAAACTTTATCAATTCTTTACACACCTAATTTACTCGCAAAAGAGGAAGCATGAAGATATTGAGTGTGGACAAATTTATTACGGTTACAAGTGCAAATTTCTTTCTATATGGTCAAGTGCAAAAAATGTGTTCAAGTGACATATATGTTGTAGTGATAGTTCTTTTATCGGAATCAAATATACGCACCATTGATAACATCACGGACAAGAGACCCATGTTTGTCATCACACTTTAGGATGCACACATCCCGAGAGTCATGTTGATCATATTGGAAACCTTTGGTGTTAAAGAAACGAGAAAATGAGCCGACCGGTCTGACCCTTAAGAAATTGGAAGAAACGCGCCTAGCAACTGAGGACGCCATCTATGATCAAAAGACAAATTAACAAGGTTAGCTCTAAATGATAACTTCATTGGGATGAAAACGGTTATGAGGATATCTGCTAAAACAATTTGTACTGTTGTACATAGATATTTCTTTGAGTTTAAATGGCGGTTATCAACTCAGAAACTAGTCACAGAAAGTCATTTGTTTATATGTTTACAATGTAACAGCAAAAACGAAATATCCATACTCACTGTTATAGCTTTCGTTTGGATAGTAATGTTTCCACTTGACCAAAAAAGAGTTTATGTTGATGTCCCCAAAACAGTCTTCATGTAAAAAACTACAGTAACAGATCAGACCCTTCGAACGCTAGTTTCCGATTTACAAAAGCAAAATTCTCCCTTTAGCAAAAACATCAATAACTTTTAAGATTCCCAAATGCCTGTTTATACGGGTTCGAGATATCATGATTGTTCTGATATAACGTCAACAAATATTCACAAATGAACACTACAATCATAAAGTAAAAAAATAAGCTCAACAAAGTGACAAACATAAAATCGCAATCCGAGACTCAAGATTAACCATTTTAGGAAATAACAGCCATAAATTTTACACAAAAAGGCTACAAAGTCAATATGCTAGATTATCAGCCAAGATTCAAGACCCGTGGGTCAAAAATTGGAAACTAGCATGTGTTCAAAGTACTCCCTGCCTAGGGTGACTACTCGAGTACTCGTTACAAGGTAGCTGGCGCCGAGTACCAACTACCGAGTTTTACACCCATATTGCACAGTCTATCTTACTCTAAAAGCAATAAACCTCAAATTAATGCAAAAACAGAAAATCCCAAAACCCAAATTCAAGATCCTTTGTCAAGATTCAATAGTCTAAAATCAAAAACTAGTGTTTATAGGGTAAAAAATGTAAGATATTTGAATGTATAAGGATCATTTCTGTAAGTTTCAGAAACAAGTAAGCTGTTGTAATAAAGATTTGAACTTTATAACTAGAAATTTTATCCCAAAAAAAAAACCCAAAGTTTATATCTTTCTTTTGAATGGAAACAATAAAGATTTAAAGTTTAACTTTAGTTTCTTGACTGAAAGTAACCAAAATATTGGTACCAAAAGCATAGTAACAAATGACATTGGGGGAAATGTTACTTGTAAGAAAACACCACTCCTAGTCTTTCATGTTATTTGCAAATTGCTCCTTATTGTTTTGTTATTGCCTTGATTTACTACAAAACAATTGGTTCATTCTCCACACTAAATTTTCACACTTTTTAAAAGTGTGTAAAATTTTATTGATTTATTAACACTTAATTATGTGTAAAAATTATTTACATTAATAAGTCTGAAAAAAATTATAAATTCCACACTTTTGTATCAAATCACACTTCTAAGTATGGAGGTTTTTTGTAACACCCAAATTCTCCACATCTTGAAAAAGTGTGGAGAATCTTTGGGTCCCCACACTTTGAGAAAGTGTAAGAATTTGGGTTCACACCTATAAGCACTGTTCTAAAAGGCTCGCAAAGGCTCCGTAAATGTCTCGCAAAGGCGTGAGGCTTGTCATGCCGCCACGCCGCCTTATGACAGATGTTTTTATAAACTCGATATTTATGAGTTATGATATAAATATATAAAGGCGTACGTGAGGCTTGGTCGCGCTATTTATAACCTTACTGTCGGGTTTACTTTACGATAGAGGTATGGTCTGTTTACATTCAACCTCCTTCATATGTCTTTTAGATGGGATTGAGTATTGTTGTTGTTGTTGTTCACTTAAGCCACAAAACTATTATCAGGTATTGGGATTCTCTCAATTCCATATGCACTATCATCAGGTGGATGGCTAAGCTTGGTTGTCCTGATGGTGATCGCTCTCGCAGCCTACTTTACTGGCCTTTTGATGCGTCGTTGCATGGAAGAATTACAACATTGGTTTTTACCTGTTTAGAGCTCTATCTTGTTGCGATTGGTCTACTAATACTAGAAGGTGACAATTGTTGGGATTTTAGAACTACGTTAGCCAAGTAACGCATACGAGTACGCAGCGGATTTGGATCTAGTTATCGCAATTAGGTTAACACGTAATAATAAACAATAATTGAATAAAAGGTAAAATAGGAAACTAACCTTTCGTGGCAATTGAATACTTGGGCAATTGAATAATCCCCAAGTATCTAACGTAGATACCTCTATAAGTATCACACACAAACACGATAACCTTATACGTTCGATAAAGAGCTAGTCGAGAACGTATTATAACCCAATCAACCTTTGACACCACTTGAATATAACACGAACAAGAAAATCACCAAGAAATCAAACTTGTATTCTGCCCGAGCTAGTTCTGTCCGAGAAGACAAAACCCTTTAACACCCGATATCGGACAATGAAGTGTCCGAGATCTTTTCTGCTTCTGTCCGAGAAAGAAGATCACGACCAGAATTAAAAACCCACTTCTGCCAGGAACAAGTAAACCTCCAATTATCTAAACCTAAACACTTGAGTCGAAACAAGTTTAGGATTAATCAAAACCAAAAACCTAATCGACTTAGGGAACAAGTCGACTAAGATTTTGAGCTGGGGAAAAACTGGATCGGTTTAGATAATGCGTACATGTTGAGGAGGGTGCGTTTGTTTATATACAAAACAAACCGCCATTGTCTTTGGGCTATGACTTGTCCTCTTTTCTGTCTTGTCCGATCAGTGAACCCAAGGCCCAAGGCTTGTCCACTTTTGACCCAAGTAGGAACTTAAACAAGCCCATGTGTCGTCCAAAGTGATTGGGTCAAGTAGCATGCATATCGGGTATGTCTAATTCAAGTATCAAATACGTTCTTCGACACCTATACGTGTGTGCCCCACACACTTTTAGTGTTTTGTCGTGTTTTAAACTCCCACAAACCAACAACAATCTACATAAGCTTTCTCCACATTTCGGTTTCGAGATTGGGAACACGAAAATGGATGGAAGACACTCTTTTGTCATTGTCGCGGGGCTCATCATTATGCCTAGCTACTCTGTGGCTAAGTGATCTGAGTGTTCTGTCATATCTTTCCTTTGGTGGGGTTCTCTCGTCACTGATAGTGGTTGTTTGTGTTTTATGTGTTGGATTCTCGGGGGACGGATTTCACAACAAGGGGGATCTTGTTAATCTCAAGGGGCTACCAACAGCAGTTACTTTATACACATTCTGTTACGGAGCTCATGCTATGTTCCCTACCATTTATCTTTCAATGAAAAAGAAAAGCCAGTTCCCAATAGTAAGTTCACCGGTTAATTTGATATTAGGACTTTGATTTTACATTCATTCTGATTTCATCCGCCGTGTGATTAATTGCAGGTTCTAATTATAAGTTTCTTGATATGTACAATGACATATGTGATAATGGCCATACTTGGTTACGTTATTTATGGCGAGGATGTGCAATCTCAAGTGACACTCAACCTACCCACAGAAAAAGCTAGTGCAAAGGTTGCAATATACACAATTTTGGCTGGTCCAATTGCAAAATATGCTTTAACCATAAAGCCAATTGCTACTGCGATCGAAAACTACTTACCTGTCAGACACAAAGATAATAACATAATCAGTGCGATGATAAAGACAGGTTTATTGGTTAGTACAGTGGTATTAGCTATCATATTTCCATCATTTGAGTCTGTAACATCTCTTAGCGGAGCAGCTCTTATTGTCATTGTATAATTCGTCCTCCCTTGTGCTTGTTACTTGAAGATCTTTAAAGTTAATAGGAGTTTTGGTGTCGATCTTGTTGTGATTATGGGGTTAGTAGTGTTGGCTATTCTGGAAGGAGTTGTCGGCACGTACTCATCCATCCGTGAGACTTTTAAGCATGTCTAGTGTGAGTTGTAAACTAGTAACATTGGTTTGTTTTTACATTGATATATGACTGAATTTGGCATTTGGCAATGTTATAATTTTCTGTTGGCTTGTAATGAAAATTTAGACTATGCAATTATGGAGCAGGGTAGTTAACCACTGAGAATTTTAACAAGCATATTCTTTCATTCATCATGGTTTAATCATTGTACTTTTTTTGTAAGTTGGTCAATTTATGTCCCGACTGATCATAAAAGATGACTGTGTGTCATGTTTGAGTCATTAAACGAGACATAAAGTTATCTTTAACTACTAACAGCTGATGAGTCTGGTTCTGGTAAGCCATCTGAAGAATACTCAGATTAAGCAGATCTCAAGTAACAGCTGATGAGTCTGGTAAGCCATCAGAAGATTTTGAAAGTCAAGTTACAGCTGTTGTAATCATTACTGAGGAAGTTTCTAATACGATAAAGATGAAGTCAGATGGAAAGTCATGACCTCAGAGGAGCTGAATCAACCATGTCTGTGATGGAATTAATTAAGGCTGAGCCGCCAGAGTGACGTGAGTCCGTACAGCTCCACTGTGCATTGAACAATGAGTTTGAATTTATTTTAACGTTTTTGCAGATCATATCATCCAAAATGACCAGGTTCAGCACCCAAAAGTC
>OU343217.1:278154232-278250590 GCA_910596185.1 Chrysanthemum makinoi
TGCTTGGAGTAACTGATAAAGATAAAGTTCCAATCGTCTAGACATACATGCCGAGGTGCCGATATTAACAATAGACTTTGCCGTTGATAGAGGAAGCTCTAAAGATACAACCCGTAGCCAATGTGGAGAGGTCCTTAATGATATTAAAAATAGACTTGCCGCTGTTGAGGAAGCTCTAAAGATACAACGTCCAAAGGTGAACATGCTCTTTTACCTTCATTTTGTATCTACATCATTTAGATAGCAATATTTATTGGTTTTTCACCAACTATTGGATTATATATATACATTATTTAGGATCAATTGCAAGTAAGGCAATGTGTTGATGAAAATTTGGCTTCCAAAGATGCCATGGTAATTCCTTTAATATTTGTTAATCATTTACGTCTCGTTTCTTTAGTAGTATAATTTATTGTATATTTAAAATTTCAGACTTCAACTCATATGCACGACAAATCGGTTGAGGATTGTTTTGGCCAAAATGCCATGGAAATTGACACTTCAAGTCCATCATAATGAACAAACCTGGAATGGTAGTCCTAGTTTGTTTGATCTTCATTCTCATGATGTTCATTCGGCTGATTATAAAAAGGTTAGGTTCCTTTTAATAGTACTTTTTTTTTTATCGTTAGTTTGTTACATACCTAAATCAGTTTTCTTAACTACAGAATTGCGACAAATCGAGTTGTGTTAATGCTGAAAACGAACAAGGGTGCCCGCCTTAATTTATAGACCCTGCCGCTTTTCCATCAGCTATGTCGCAGCTTACGGATTATTGTCTTCAAGACGAACCATTGCCGTTAGTTGATCACATTCCAGATCATGATCCCAGTCATTTGAATTTACCTAATTTTGAATGAAAATTTTCTCAATCGGCTGTTGAAGTAGATATATATTAATTCCACCTGTGCACTATCTATACATGTTTGCTAGATTTGTTCATCCATATAGTGTGTTTTTCTTGTATAATTACAGGGCAAACAGCTGCGAGCTAGATGAACAGATGAGCTAGAGATGATTTCTCTGTTATGTACCTTTGTTTCCGATATGAGAAAACAGCTAGAGCTAGATGAACAAAAGGCTGCTGAAAACAAGGAAGATGGCAAAACACCAAGTGAGGTAGTGGTAAGTGTTGATGATAAACCCGGAGAGGCGGTTCAAGCTACTGAGATACATGCTCATGATTCCGATGTTACTCTGAAAGTAAGTGAATTTGTGTCTAATGTTGATGAAAAATCTGGTACTGATAAACAAGGAGAGGCGGTTGAAGCTACTGAGATACATGCTCATGATTCCGATGTTACTCTGAAAGTAAGTGAATGTGTGTGTAATGTTGATGAAAAATCTGGTACTGATAAACAAGGAGAGGCGGTTGAAGCTACTGAGATACATGCTCATGATTCCAATGTTACTCTGAAAGTAAGTGAAGGTACGTCTAACGTTGATATAAATATCTGGTGATGATAAACCCGGAGAGGCGGTTCAAGCTACTGAGATACATCCTCATGATTCTGATGTTACGGTGAAAGTAAGTGAAGGTGTGTCTAACGTTGACGATACATACTAGGTGATGATAAACCCGTAGAGGCGGTTCAAGCACATGAAATACATGCTCATGAAGGTGTGTTTACTGTTGATGATAAATCTGTAAACGGCGTTCACGGTAATGAAAATGACATTGTTGATTGCAATGCTGCTGATGAACACTCTCATGATCGTGAGGCAGTGTTAAATGTTGTTGAGAAAGTAAGTGAAGCAGTGTCACAAATGGCAGGGATGGGGATGAGCATATGAATCATCTTGGAGAGATGGTTGTTCATAATGAATCAGACAATGTGATGCCGCGTTAATGAGAAAGTTAGCGTGGGTTGAGTTAATCGGTTGCAAATGAGTGTTACCAAGGCGGTATTAGACAAAATTGATAATGATGTTGTGTGAAAGCAAGACAGGGCCATGTTTCATATTCTGACGGACAAGCTAATAAGCCTTTGACTACAGCTTCTGAGGTACAGCTACATTATTTATTAAACTTACCACATGTACTTCAAAATTTTGATGTTATTTCAATGATGAATTATTTTGTATAGGATGTTTTCATGCGTGCTAAAAGGAAGAGAAATGCAAGTAAGTTTAGACAGTCACCTTATAATGGCCTAGCAATAAAGAAAACTAGAAAGGCCAAAGTTACCAAAGAGAGTAATGCCAAAGTTACCCAAGAGAGTACTCTTGTTTTGAAAGAAGATGTTGACTCAAAAAGGTCAAAGCAGGTAGGCAAGTGTTTGCAGGACCCATACGTGAACCTCCCTCCCACGACTCCACAGTTGCCGAAACGACGTTCCAAAAGACTGAGAAAGATATTAATCCTCTGTGGTGAAGATAATCAGTTGGAAACATGGGTAGAGTATATAGCAGAACTATTTACGAACAGACATCTTAAAGACATATACATTAATCTGGTTTTTAAATTTTTCAGGATCTGTCACGTCTTGAAGGTTGCGATATCAACAAGATTATATAAACCAGCGTGTAGGTGATATGTTTATAAAAAAAATTTTAAGTCATCGCATAACTTTCCTTGGGGTCTTTGCGCTTTTAGTTGTTCATCGAAGAATTTTGGTGGCTTTGTTGGGTTATGGAGAAGGGGCAATAAAAAAAGGATGGCTTGAGAGATGAGGTCGGTACTTAACAGATATTTAATTTCCATAAAATAATTAATTTGTATTTGAATTAGTTTAACGGTATGTTGCTTATAAATTTTTTTTGCAGCATCTGGATCTTTGGGTTGATTAATGTGGCAGTCAGGCCGAGGCAATGAACGATGGGCTATGGCTGGACCATTTTTCTCTTCTTCTATCCTTGATGGGTCTATGCATGCCTGCTACGCCACTGGTAAACGCTATCCATTGCCATGGTCTACTGTCGAGAAGGTTTGTATATAAAGACCATACTTTTTCAGATACTTGGTAAATATATACATGCTCAAAATGGATGAATTATGACAAAGTATATATTTGCACATTTAGGTAAACTTTCCTGTGAACGTACCCAACTGCCACTGGTTTCTCGCCGAGTTACAAATTCGTACCGGAGTTATAACAATTTAGACTCACTAGCCGTACGCCAGAACCTGAGACGAGAGGAAAGAATTTAAAAATGAGGGTCACTTTTGAGAGAATGCTACCACAATATCTAAACTTGTGTAAAGTTCTTCAAGCCAAATCAATATCTGTTTCTGATTATAAGATCACATTTCGAGTTGCGGATGATGTCCCTATACAAGCCAAGGCATACGTGATTGTGGAGTTTGGGTATGTATTTTTTGCACAGGCCGGGTAACAACTTAAGTATGAAGGTTGATGACCCTCTTCAAGTTGCTTGGCGCGTATCGAGAGCATATGGTGGAGTACTTTGGAAGTATAAGGTGGTTGTTCATATAATAGTGATGAATAAAGATTCATTTCATCTCTTTGGGTATGGCTTGTACGTGGGTTCAGACTTTTGTTGTTCAACCAAATGTAACCACAAACTGTATGTCTGTGTAGGACATCAAAAGACAACTTCTTATGCATGTCTGTGTAGTGCAACTTGGTATATTCCTAACACCCATGTAGGCTTTCTTTAAGCCTTTGTTTCTGTATATACGTGTAGTGATACTGTTTATTTGCAACAAAATTTTGTGTTAAATTTCTAAAATGTTTGTTTTTACAAACATCCATTTGATTTGAAAAAACGACTACAAACAATCTTAGTGCTAAAAGACTATAACATACATATTACAAAACACTTATTGCTAAACAGATTACCATAACCAAACTACAGCACTGACGAGAACAACCAAATAAAACCAACACAACTTTGTCATGAACTTGCACTCTTGACTGATAAAATAAAAGTCAACTCATCCAACATTTGCATGATATCATTGTTTGAAACCTCAATAACTTCATCCGAGATTGAACGCTTTCCCGTCTTCATTAAATGTTTCTTTTCCTCATGTTCCTTGTAAAACAAATCTTTGTAATACTGACTTGGTAGTTCCGGGTCTAGGAACCCATAGAAGTTACATTTGGTCTCTTTGTCCTAAAATAAGATTTGTTAAATTCACATATTAAACCTAACAAGTAAAATAAGTATAATGCATAATAATATTACATAAATTGGACAGGCCTTGAATCTTCTACCAGGATGAGTCCAGGTCCAAGAGGTTTGTTACTACACCCGGTAATGGTTTTGGACATTTGCAGTGTGTAGCATTGATGTAGTATTCCAAGGGCTTTCGATTGGATCTGGAAGTAGAGGCAGAGGAGGGAGCCATTGTTTTATTTCACCCAATGAGTAAACTTGACGCTTTTCTAGTAGAGTGACATCAAATTTGGAGGGAAATATACTTTGTGAATGTGGAGGGAAAAGTTTAAGCGAATTTTATATTGAGCGACTAAAAGGTCCTCTTTTCAGCGAATTTTTTTGGGTTTATTATTTTGTAGAATCCCAGAACTCAAATCCCAGAACACAAATCCCATAAAAATGACTTCGGCTAATTCCCCAAAATTCAAACTTTATTGGATTTGAGAGATCAATTCGTGGAGTTTTACTTCCAGTTAACATCACCTACGTACATCTGATTACCTATCTAACTAACAAATATCAGATTAAAGATAAGATCATCAGTTTATACTACATGTCCGCTTCAACCAAAATTGATGTGATTGTCGATGATGATGTTTCTTTCTTCGTTCACGAAATATGCTGTAAGCAGAACGTGATCCAGACACTATACATCAAACTTATCGAAAAATCTTCCGAGGTAAAGCCGTCTACTTCTTCTAAGACTCTTGATATTGATCTTAATGTTCCTTTTTTGCCTCAAGAATTTAATTTTCAAACACCAAAAGTTGAAGATCATAATAACGAGGGTGCTGGCGCAAACGTTAATGTAGATGTGCAGCCTAGTTGGCAGAAAACCACATTTCTAAATATCCCTGATCCACCCAGTTCAGCTGATCCCAAAATTATAAGCTAAAAGTAACAACATAAACACCCTGTAGTATCTAAATTAAAGGTGGGTAGTCGGTTTGATGATAAGCAAGGATGCGTTTATGCAATAGGAATAAAAGCGTTGGTTGATATGTTTGAGTATAAAGTTACTAGTTCATCTAAGACAAGGTACAGGGTAGCTTGTTTTGCAGAAGGTTGCAACTGGTACATTAACGCGCGGAAAAAAAGTTGTGTTAACCGATACTTCTATGTTACTTCCTTCATTAACGACGTCATACATGTTCCAGAACAAAAATTATCCTAATCATCGAAATGTACACTGAAAATTAGTGGTTCACATACTTGTTGATAAATTGAGGAATTGCAAAAGAGGTCTATCTGGCTGGCGACATAAAAAAGATTTTAATGTTGATTGGAAAGTAGACATTTCTTACAACCGAGCTTGGGGTGGGAAAAACATTGCATTACAGTTGTTGAACGGTTGTCCTAGGGAGTCTTTTGAGCAGTTTCCGTATTACTGCTATAACTTAAAGTTGCAAAATGAGGGGATAGTAACACACATTGAGACATATGAGCAGAGTCGGTTTAAGATGGTATTCATTGTTTCGGTGTTGCTGTAAGTTTTTCATAAATTCTATTATCTTTTATTTCTAATTAATACCTTCATTATTATGTAAATAATACTAATTAAGCAATTTCTCATTGATTTAAAATAGATTCGGAGCTTCTTACGTTTTATGCGACCATTGCTAATCATTGATGCCGCACATCTTAAAGGGAGATACCTGGTACGAATCTGGTGTTGTTGGGATGGACGGTAACAACCAGATTATACCTATTGCAACTGGTGTTTCTCAAGGTGAGACCAATGAATCATGGACCTGGTTTCTGAGAAACTTAAAGAATGCTTGGTGAAGTAAAAGATTTGGCCATCATCTATGACAGCATCCTGGCAATTGCACATCCAGCAATTGCACATAATGTGAACTGCAATTTGAAACTAGAAAGTGGAAGGCTAACATATTGGAAGGACATTTGAGGACAACAAAGCTTACACAGAGCAGGAGTTTGATGCTTCAATTTCTGAGATTCGATCATTAAAACATGATGTGTATAAAAAACTAAAAGATGAAGCTGGATTTGATAAATGGTCGCGCTTACTGCTGTTACGCCCCTGAAACAGGTACAATTACATGACCTCAAATAGTGCTGAATCAGTAAACTGTTGTAACAAAGATGTTTGGAAGATTCCAATAACCCAACTAATGGAGTACTACGATGGCTTTACAAAAATGGTATTTTGAACGTCGAGCAAAATACAAAGGTAACTTAAAAAAATGTCTATTATAATTGGTTTATTACATATTTGGCACATCGCTCGAAAATGTATTATTATTTCTTTATTTCAGATGCTCCAACGGATGAACTTACCGAATGGGCAAATGCAAAAGTAAACAATAGAATGGCAAAGAGTGCTAACTGGGTTGTTAACGGAATTGAGATGCACAAGATTTACCAAGTTACTGATCCGAAACATGTTCATATTGTTGATTTTGACAGCAAAGAATGCACTTGCCGCAAATGGCAGCTATCTGGTCTACCTTGTGGTCATGTTTGTGCTGTGTCTAGAGTTGAAGGGATGACTGACACTAGCAGTTGGGCGATGGATTGGTTTAAGAAAACGTCACTAAAAAATACATCGAAGACACAAGGGTATCTCTAAAAGATGTATCCTTGTGGCATACTCCTGATGACTTGCAAACCATAAAACCACCTGCTATGGATAAGCGACAACCTGGAAGACCCAAAGAAAAAACACGTATCTGATCACAGGGGAGAGAGAAGAGCAGAAAGCAAAACCTGTGGCAGGTGTGGAAAGGCAGACCATAAGACAGCACATGTACTGAACCGTTGGTGACAAGCAAGGCAAGTGTGTTTCTATATTTTATTTCAATGTATATAATTTTGTATGTAATTACTGATATGGTTGTTTGAACTAATGTCACATCTCAGAAACGTAAAAGAAACTCACAATCGTGCACCCTACAACTAACGAAGAAGCAGTGGAACAAGAACGACACGGAGGACAGAGGAGCGTGTAGAGGTCGAACAGGGAGAATCAAGTGCTCAATCAAACAATGATTTCGTATGGAAATGTGAATCATCTACTCCTGAAAACAACTTCCTACAAAACATTCTAACATCAGTCAACCTGTGACTGAAAATGTTGTTCATTTGGACGATTTATAGTTGTTATTTCAATTTGAACATTTACACAATGGAAGCACAACTTATCAGTCATCTAGGATTTTCAATGTTTGTTACTTGAATAATAATAGCTACAGGAGTGACTTGCTTTTTTTTTTTTTTTTTTTTTTTTTTTTTTTTTTAATTTTATTTTTATGTTACTTTGTGAGAATGTTATACAATCAACTGTTGAACATGTGCATATTTTTTGTTCTTTTCTATAAAAACATATAGGAGTCAGGCATATAGTGTAACGTCAATGGTATGCATGTGACTATTTATTTACCTTTCAATTTGTCTATTTAAGAGCAAACTTGCAAGTATATTTTCACACAACATCATTCCATAAATAAGTAAGCAAAAACAATGTCAGGTCTGCCTAAATGTGATGAGATAAGAGCTGCTGCTAACACTAACAACTGGACAGACATGATGATTTACTACTGGCCGACTACAGCGCAATCGAAGATGTTCAATTGGCAAGAAAGGTGAACATCCTAACTAAAGAATTGGCTAGACTTAATCGTGAAAGGGCTCCGTTATTCAAGAGAATGGCAACTGTGCGAAAGAAGGTGCACAAAAACTGTTGAGTTTATAGAGTAGCGAGCAAGCCCTTAGTGAACACAATGTGATGCAAATGAATATATTGGCAGGCGAATGGAGCTGAGGTGCTCGAAACAAGATTTTCTTTATTCATAAGCTTGAGGGTACGTTGCCGCTATAAGCACTGTCAGATATGCGAAGTACTAACTGTTATATCGTATGTGATCTCCTAGTAACTAAGAGTACTATATGCCCCTAGTAAGTAGTTACTGTTATAATGTATCTGATTTCCAAGTACTTAGTGTATATCGTACGATGCTGTTTTCTAGTAACTACTTTATTCAATAAAGTTTCTAGTAAGTAGGAGTTTACATCACCTTTTTCTTGTCTTTCAATAGTTGGATGGTCTTGAATCTTCTGTCTTTCATCATATCCAGCGCTTATGCTACCTATGGAATATGGGATTGTAATTTAAAATGAGGTTGCGAAAATAACAGAAATGAACAATCGAAGACATTAACTTAACATTGTTAATAGTATCGTTGACTTTTTTCATCCTTTTCTTGGTTTCTCAATTTTTGCGCCTCTAATCAGAATAATTTTTTAGTTATACCTTTATACGTTTACTACTAGCCGTGCGTCTAACATCAGCAGGTGGATTAATTCTTCTAGCAGTGGTTTAATTCTCTGCGAAGCGGTTCATTGTATGTCTGAAATCTTCTCTATCTTTTGAAACAGTGGATCAATTATAGGATGTGTCTCCTTTGTTCCTCTTGAACTGAGTTTAGCTACCAGCATTTGTCTTGCCTACTCTTAGATAAAGGATAATCCCTATCAACAAACATGAAAAACCTTTCTTTTTTATTGTTTTTAAGCATGAACCCTTGCAGTATGAGTACAATAGCCATTCAGCCCCACCCTCACAATCATACCAATATTCAGCATCAAGATCAGGTTCAAAATGTTCTTTAAAGTAGCCATACAAACTTAGTAACTCTCCATTTGGACCTAACTTCCCATATCTGAACTCATTACTTTCCACAACAAATGGTCCAAATCACTCTTAGTCAAACAATCCAGTAAGATCCCAAAATTGAAATAAGTGGATTTGCTTTCATCACCTCTTGTAATCTCAACTACTTCTCTACCTCTTTCTATAACAATCTGCCAATCCATAATAGGATGAACTGCTTTTAAAGGAATAGGATTAATAGGTTCAGGATTAGGATTATCAGTCTCCTTTAAATACTATTAGTCTTTTCTTTCTTTTTAACTCTTCATCCACCTTTTGTCTTTAGAACTGGATTGCTTCTTTAACCATTCTTCTTCTTTTTCTCAGAATTCATAGGATTAAAATCATTATTAACTCTCATACACATCAGACAAAGCTCCTTCATCCTCTCAAATGAACATGTTCTTAGATCTTCAGTAACATGTATGCCTGAATTCTTGACAATCTTCATGTATGTATTTCTCATCTCGCTCTTTGTAGGAGGTTTATTTTTTTTGATGCTTGATTTCTCTTTGCTGATCCTTTTTGCCCATTCACCCATGATTCTTGCTCTTTGATTATTAGACAACAGTCCCAAATTTGACGAGTGTTCTCATTCTTAATATTATTAGAAGCTTTCAAGATAGGATTGTGTATCCTCCAAACATCTAACCATCTCCTGACTAGCTTCCTCCTCTTCTAGCTTTTTCTTTCTTTTACACTTTTTCTTCATCTTCAATTCTTGCACCAAAGTCATGATCATAAGCAATCTGTCTTCTTATTCTTAAACTTTATCTCAGGTTCAACAATACCTTTTCCCTTTCCAATTTCTGGTAGAGCCACCTTCTTCTTCAAAGTCTCAAAATAGTCAAAACTTTTTGTCAAGGGTTTAGGTCCAGTTGGTTTAAGAAATATAGGAGCATGTGCAATGGTAGGTGTAGGGTTTGATGAACTTTTGCTTAAATTTATCAGATGGCAGCCTCCTTCTCAACTTCTTTGATTAGGTGGTGAGTGAAACAGATGTAGTTGGACAATTGTAGATGTGGTAGTAATAACAGTGTAGTGAGACTAAGATAACAGTGGGTTTTGTGGTTAACCTCACTTGAAGTTGTAGCAGTGGGTTCTGAAAAAAATAGCCGGCGTTACAGAACACTAGCCATGGATGTGTCCTGCACCACCTCATTCTCTTTAACTTCTACAACAGTTGGTGTGGTTACCTCAGTTGAAGTTGTAGCAGTGGGTTCTGAGTAACTAGCCATGGTAACAGAAACACTAGCAGTGGATGTGTCCTGCACCACCTCATTCTATTTAACTTCTACAACAGTGGGTGTGGTTACCTCAGTTGAAGTTGTAGCAGTGGGTCTGAGTATACTAGCCGTGGTTACAGAAACATTAGCAGTCGATGTGTCCTGCACCACCTCATTCTCTTTAAATTCTACACAGATGGGTGCTGATTACCTCTGTGAATTGATAGCAGTGGTTACAGCACAATTAGCATGGATGTGTCCTGAACCACTCATTCTCTTTAACTTCTACACAGTGGGTGTGATTCACCTCTGTTGAAGTTGTAGCAGTGGTTACAGAAACACTAAGCAGTCGATTGTCATGCACCACCTCATTCTCTTTAACTTCTACAACATGTGGGTGTGATTACCCTCTGTTGAAGTTGTCGTAGTGGGTCTGCAAAACTAGCAGTGGTTACAAAAACACTAGCCAGTGGATGTGTCCTGACACCACCTCCTTCTTATATTGTCTACTACAGTCTTCAAGGTTTCGAGTACAACTCTTCCCATCTTTATCAGACACTGACATATCTGCCCTCCATGATATACACTATCCACTCATCATCCATTATGCACAACAGCAACCTCCCCTGAATCAAATCCGTTCAGTCCCCCCTGTTGATGTTTTTTGGTCCTCCAAAACCAAATCTTGAGAGGAGTCACCTATTAGTTCTGATTCTAACTCTTCTAACAACACTAAAGCATGTCCTCATAACTTTCTCCATCACAAACATCCTGTGCTTCAATTGATTCTGCATCGTTATTCTCATGTTTTAACTACATTATAACCGTCAATTCATTTAATCGTTCAAGATTTCATCACCAACTAGCCTGTTTAACTGGTCCAGAGGTGGTTCATTGGAAAAGTCCTCATATACATGATCATTATCCGTAATTCATGTTGATAGTATCCAAGCTACCCTCATCACTTCGACCTATGTGAAGTGTGTGCGAGAAGGGGGTGAATTTTTTTTTTTATTTTGGTAAAGTAATCATAGCATCAGAGGTTCGGTTTGGCTGTTTTTTTGTTAGCTTTGTCTTTTTTTCTGTGTTGTTTTTTTTTTTTTTTTTTGCCTTCATTTGGTTACAGTGTAATAGACCCCAGTTTGGTGCAAATAACACGCGCGTGAGGTGGACCGAGTGGGTCAGGTTAGTCAATTGGGTTCAGTACACATCAAACTCACGAATGCACAGGTAAAATTAATCATATGAGGAAAATGAACAATTGGGATTGTTAAATTAGAGATTGAATTTCTCATAGTGAGCACCAACCTTAGGAAGCATATAATGCCCACCGCACCTTTGATTATGTTCAACAGGTTTGCTTTTGGCTATCAACAATGAAGTTGACAAACCTAGGATACTAGTAATATTACCTTTCTTCCTAATATTTGCATTAACCCTCAAAAGATCATGCTAGACCAATGAATGCCCTCCCTCAGATAGACAAATTAAAGCAGAGTTGCCAATTTTGGTTTAGAGGCAAATATTAAACACAGTGGATCTTATTCTCAGACACATCTAGCAAGGGTTGAATTAAAAACTTCCATTGCGGAGAAAACATACATTTTCAAAAATTTTAGCATGGTCTCCCCTGTTTATGTATAACCTAACCTTTCTAAACCTTGAAATATATCATTATTTTAGAAAGATTAACTAGTCGATAGCATCATCGGAACATGCAAAGCTACCGATAATGACTTCCTCAGTTCACCAAAAATCTCATGATATCCACCACAGTCCTAAAACACTCTATTCCATCTCACAAATGCTATCTCAGCATTAACCCCAAAATCATGTATATTAGTCTTTAATACTTGTGGGATGCTACAGTATCATGCAAAGTGAATTTTATGTGGTGATAAATCAATCATGCCATGAAAACCATCTGATTGATTATTTTTGATTAAGTAAGCAACTAGGTTATGGGTGTTGGAATTTTTGGATATTGGATTTCACATACACATCAAACCATAACACAAAGTGGGCATATAAAGGTGAGTTCTAGAGAGAGAAAGTTAGAGGTTTAGGGAACTTAGTGAGAGAAAGAAAAAATATTATTATGAGCTCCAACTCTCTACCTTGGGAGGTAGAGAGTATTTATAGTCTTACATAAAACGCCACACAACGGGCTGTGGATCAGGCATACAGTGGGTAAAGACCCGTCCGTCCTCCACGGTGTTACTTAACTAAATACTACTTAACATAAAAGTACTATGACTACGAGCTTTCTAACGATTACATATACTTGAGGTGACCGACTCTTTAATACCTGGAATTTCTAATTCCTAACAATCTCCCCCTAAGGGAGGTCACCTCAAACATATACTAAAATGACATTGAATACAATCAGATATTACATTAACAATTGATCTTGCATTCTTGATGTAGTACTTTGCTCCGAAGCTCGTAGTCATTGATTCCACACATTGCATGTTTGGTTAATCCAAGTGGAGGTCTTTTACTGATCCACGTGATAATAATGTTGAGCCAGCTTTTGAGATCATCAGCTAATAGAAAATCTGTGATACATCCATTGTGGTGTTGGTATTATGTGATGTTGTGACATTCGGACCGACATGCTCACATTCTGGATCATGATATCTTCTCATCAGAGTAGCGAAGGCTTTCGTTGATTCATGATATTGGCAGCAGCGTAGCAGAAGCATGGAGTGAAAATATCAGAGTCATTGATGCACTAATCATGATTTCTTTTGAGATGAATGTGTTAGGTGAGCATGCGGCTATGGATTGACCGCTTCATTCTGATCAGCTGCAAACGTCGGGGTGTACCTGCATAAGACAGTTAGCAATAAAGCGCACGAAAGTGTCTTTGATCACTTTCGATGAATTGAGGTACACGGCCCACGGTTCCCCGTTGATCAGTACAAGTACTGCTGTGATCAGGTATAATTCCGAAGAATTTCCTTGACAGGGTTTCGCAGCTGCTTTAGCTGTTCTCAAACCGGAACGTCTCAAAGAAGACAACACGGAGTGAGTGAACCAGCGAATTTACGTCCACTGATTGATGAAAAGAGATTTGAAAAACAATCGTGTATTGCTCAATAGAAATTGTTTTTGCAATATAACGAAGGTTTTAATGAAAATCAATTATCAATCATAAAACACCTTTTGATTTGAAAAATTAGTACACGGTCGACGTGCTAATGAAAGAGTTTTAAAGCACAAAGACCGGTTTTCAAAGGTATCCGTCAATCCATAACCTGAACCAGGATTGATTCAAAGAATGAATCGCCCCATTGTTTCTGTTCAGTTGTCACATGGTTGATCTGTATAATAGATCTCACATGCCACCTACCAGGAGCTTGTTAGATGTTGGCTCCAGAAGGTTTTCCATCTTCATTTTGAGTATGTTTGCATATCACTCAGATGTTTTGGCAATACCACAAGGATAATGCGTAGGACTCAAGATATAATCTCTCTTTCCACATTGTGTGAAACAGAGAGTCTTCATTGAAAGTGTCCTAATGAGATTTATTGATGATCTCGTGGCACTAGACTCAATTTGTGCATATTTGGATCCTATATCGGAGACTAGGGAGAGGGTCTCCTCCTTCAATATCAACAATCTCTATGAGAAAGTCGATAGATAATGTCGGTTCCCCGTGAGAATGAAACAAGTCCTTTTAAGAGGAACTTGAGTGGTTTGGAAAGTTGAAGTGCAGTGCGTCACTGGGTCCATGACGTCTTGTCTTCAATACCGATGTTACCATCAGTAGCATATGAATTGAACCCGGTTTCTGCCCTAAGGTTGAATAAATGGAGGGCTATTTGTTTTCACCCTTTTCTCATTCAATTCTTTTTCATTTTTCAAACCCTTCAGTGCTTACCGAGACTTCATAACTAGAACCTTGTTGGGTTTATTCCAGTACTAGCTCAGTCTCAGTCCGCACTCTTCCCGTTTCTCATTTTTCTCCTTTTTTCATCATACCTAAGAACTCTACACTAACTAGTGGATAGTCCCTGGGTAGATCCCTCGGTTCTGGCGGATCATGGGAACACATACCTAACCTTATCGTCCTTATATCACCATACATAATGTAAAGTTGGTCGGTCTTTTTGGTATTGTTCATCTGCCATAGGAACCAATTGAAAACCATTTGAAAATCAATCCAGATACTTATGATATTTTATCAAAGCATTTTGTACCTGAATTGTTTTTGATATTTTTAGAATAAGAACTCCCCCTCAACATGTGAATCAAGTATTTGAAATAGTTTTCCACACGGAGGCAAGAGAAAGAATTAACTTCTTTGATTACCATTTTAAAAAAATATCAACATCACTTCCCTAATCGAATCAAGTAGATAAAGCATTTTGGGGAAGGATGAGGTTTTCATGATTTTGCTCCCCCTCAATATGTGCCTCGAGATTTGAAAAGAGTTTTGCACATACTAGAGGGAACCTGCACCTTGAGATAAGTTATCACGTTTCAAATCATAGGTTTAAGATAGATGCTCCCCCTCAACATGTGCATGGAAAATTTGAAATCGTTTGTCACATGTGGGAAGGAGAGCTTGTACATCCTTATAAAACCATTTACCGAATTATCAGTTTAAATCACACATTCTCCCCCGATCACAATTATCAAATCATTTGAGATTTGTGATCTCTTATAGATTTAAATTGATTTTGAAAGCTTTTAAGGAGAATTGTGACTTGATTATGAAAGCGTTTTAACTGATAATGATCGGATTTTAAGACTTTAAACTCCATTGATAAACATGCATGCTTGAATCTTTTTGAAAACAATTTTAATGCCAAATAACTTTTTAATTTAATTGAAATCATTCTCCCCCTCAATCAATGACATAGGTTGTTGATTGAGAGATTGACATTTTGACAAATAAGTCCAGATGGTTATCAAAAATAGAGACTGAGTTATTTTTCAAAGCAGTTAGTTTTCAGCAGATAAATGATTAAAGAATCGAGCAGAATTTTTGAAAACATGATAAAGTATGGCCTGTTCTTTCTTTAAAAGCGGGTTACTGCCTAAATGACAAAAACCATTGTTTTCTTTCTCCCATAATTCATTTTCAATATTTTATTATATTTTTTATTAACATTTTATGATTTAAATATTACATTCATGTCTAAAATTCATCCAAGTGTCATCTATTTGTGAAATTTTTTGACGAACAACATCTAAAGACACGTGTCATTCTTTGAATGACAGCACAAAGACCGTAGATATTATCGAATCGAGAAAAGCATGACAAAATGACAATATTTTTGAAGATTTTTCGAATTTTTTTTTTTTATTTGGTTTTTTGAAGGTTTTATAATTTTGTATTTTGTTTTTCGAAAAAATATATACAAGAGATAGATGAGCATAGACCTTTACTCCTCGTCTTCCTCCTGAAGACGTTTGAGTGTTTCTGGTTGAAGGCTTTTCATGCCCAGTCGTGGAAGAATAAACTCAAAGCGTTCTCTTGGAAGAGCTTTGGTGAAGATGTCTGCTAACTGATATTCAGACCTCACAAAATAGAGTTCCACCACACCTTTTCCACTTGTTCCCTGATGAAATGATGTCGAATGTCGATATGCTTTGCTCTTGAGTGTTGAACGTTGTTGTTGCAGAGAGCAATAGCACTTTTATTATCAAGTACAGAGGGATTTTGTTGAATTCAAAGCCATAGTCAGATAATTGAGATCTCATCCATAAGACTTGAGCACAACAAGATGACATGGCTATGTATTCAGCCTCTGTAGAGGAAATAGAAGTACTCATTTGCTTCTTTGAAGACCGGCTCACAAGCTTATCACCAAAAACTGAGCACCTCCAGACGTACTTCGACGAGTATCTTGACATCCTGCATGATCAGCATCTGCATAGGCTGTTAGTGACATACCGGTGTCCTGCGGGTACCAAAGTCCCATATTGATGGTTCCTTGGAGATACCGAAAGACCCGTTTACCGCTTCAAGGTGCTTTTTAGTAGGCTTAGCCTGGTATCTAGCACACATGCAAACAGCGAACAAGATGTCTGGTCTACTAGCTGTGAGGTACATCAGGGATCCAATCATACTACGATATTTTGTTTGGTCAATCATGATCCCTGAGTGGTCCTCATCTAGTTTGGTTCGATCAATCATGGGAGTGTCAACAGGGTCACTTGAATCAAATCCAAATTTCTTTAAGATCTCAGTTGCATATTTAGATTGATTTATGAAAATGCCTCCGGGACTTTGTGAAATTTGTAATCCCAAGAAAAATGACATTTGTCCCATCATTGACATTTGAAATTTTGAACTCATTTCATTAGAAAAACGATCACATTCCATTGGGTCAGTCGAGGCAAAAATAATATCATCAACATAAATTTGAACATGAATTAAATGTTTGCCTGACTTCCTGGTGAACAATGTTGGATCAACTGCTCCTTTGCTAAATCCGGTTGATAGAAGAAACTTTGACAGTATATCATACCATGCCCTTGGAGCTTGCTTTAAACCATAAAGGGCCTTCTTCAAACGATAAACGTGAGTAGGATGCTCTTGATTTACAAATCCTTCAGGTTGGCTGACGTAGACGACTTCTTTAAGATCTCGTTAGGAATGCCGTCTTACGTCCATTTGATGACTTACCAGTTCTTACTTGCAGATTAGCCAAAAGATTCTATTGCCTCGATTCGAACCACAGGAGCAAAAGATTCTTCAAAGTCTATACCCTCCTCTTGACGGTATCCTTTAGCAACTAATCGAGCCTTGTTCTTCAACACATCACCATGCTCATCAAGTTTCACTTTGAAGATCCATTTAGAGCAATAATAATAGCACAATCTGGAGCAGGTACTAATTCCCATACATCTAGTCGATCGAACTCATGAATTTCATCTTGCATAGCATTGAACCATCTATCTTCATTCATGGCGGTTTTAACATCTTTTGGTTCGATCTTAGAGAGTACGGAGTTGAAGAAGCACCATAAGGCATCGGTTGCAAGTTGTTTCCGTGTGGATACTGGACGAGAGGGATTTCCAATGATGTTGTCTAATGGATGATCGTGAGTCCATTTTTGAGGTGTTCATGTGGTAGTTGTTGAGGGACTGAAGTAGCAGAGTCGATGTCTCCTGAAGAGGATGGTTCTGAAGAAGATTCAGGAGCAAATATGTTTTCAAATGGAGCATCTTCAGGATTAGCAAAGGGATTAACTTCATCATTGATGCCAGAAACAGTTCCATGATGTACATTTGAAGAATGATGATTTGTTGATGAGACGGAAGGATCAGCAGAAGGCACTTTGACTTAAGATATTGAGACTGAGGGATTGACTTCATTCACAGGAATATGAGCAGCCTCTGTTGTAGGGATCAACACCTCATTAGTACTTGGATCATAAAGTTCATCAAACATAGGATCAAACAATTTCCTTAAATCATCTTATGGATGGAGGTACATATGGAGTTTCTTGAGAAGAGTTTGACAACAGGGATGAACCAATTGGACTGATTTGAAGTGCGGGTCCTGACTGAGCAGGGTTCAGGAGCCATTGGACCAGCGTCAGCTCTCTCAACGTAACGTGAATTGTTTCCATGATGTTAGTTTGTTCTTTTGTTGTAGAATCGGTATCCCTTTTTGTTTGGTGCATACCCTACAAATACTCCAATGTCTGCTTTAGCTCTAAGTTTGCCTAAGTCTTGACCCTCATTAGTTGGATAGCACAATGCTCCAAACACACGAAGGGAAGAGAGATTAGGTTTTCTGTTGTGGACAAGTTCATATGGTGTTTTTCCATGAACAGTGTGAATCAGGGAACGATTTGTGTGTAGCATGCAGTGGCAATAGCTTCAGCCCAGAGAAACATTGGAACTTTTGAGTAAATCAGCATTGTTCTAGCGGCTTCTACAAGAGTTCGATTTCGCCTTTCAACTACACCGTTCTTTGATGAGGAGTTGGGACACTTCTTTGATGGCTGATTCCAATGCTTTCATAAAATTCACTAAGTTGTTTGTTAACAAACTCAGTTCCATTGTCTGTCGGGATAATTCTGACGGTTTTGTTAAGTCGAACCTGCAGCTGTTTGATGAGTTTGATGATGATATCAGGAGTTTCATCCTTTGTCCTTAAGAACTTGACCCAGGTGAATCTAGAGTAATCATCAACTATAACTAACACATATTTCTTCCCAAAGATATTCTGCACTCTCATTGGTCCACATAAATCCATATGAATTGTATGAAGAACTTCTGTGACAGAGTTAGTAGGTTTGGGTTTATGGGCATACTTCTTGCTTTTCCCAATTGACATGCTGAACAAAGATGATCCTTTTCATACTTTAGTCGAGGTAAACCTACAACTAAGTCCTTTACGAGAGATCATTGATGTGCCGAAGTTCAAGTGATTGAGACGTCGATGCCATAACCATGACTTTGTTTTTGAAGCCTTTGACAGCAAGCAAATTGAAGAAGACTTCATCATATCTTCTATAGAGATGGTGTAAAGATTTGAACCACGAGTTCCTCTTAAAAGTTCCTTACCATCAAGTTCTCTAACAAAACAAGTATGTTTTCTGAAGGCTACTTCTAGATCAGAGTCATAGAATTGACCGACAGAGAACAGATTATGACCAAGACCTTCCACATAGTATACTCTAGAGATAACACTATCACCAACAACATAATCACCATAACCCTTAATTGCACCGAAATGATCATTACCGAATCTAACTGTCCCGATGAATTGCTCTCGAAGTTCATGAGCGCGACCGGTCTCAGTCATATGCATTGGAACAGCCTGAGTCCAGGTACCACAAACGATTTGATGATCTGCAGTTGAACACAGACAAGAATGGATATATGGATAATTGGGATCCCCATGCAAGAATGGGTTCCACTTGGTTAGTAACAGAGATTGGAACACCCACATCAGAAATAGAAACATCCATATCAGAAGTAGAAGCAATGGAATCATTGGGAATAGATGCAATGCTTTGTGTATGATTTGACCTATTCAAATTATCTTCACTTCTTAAGGGAATAGTTCTACCAGTAGGCATCCATTTTCTAGTGGGCATAATCTTAGTAGTTTGAGAGTAAAACTGATTATTCTTATGGCCAAAAGGTATCCAATAATAACCTATCTTTATAAAAGTTCTTCCTGTGGGTTTCCACTGTTTTCTAACAATCTTTCGTTTTTGCCTTTTTGCCTTATTTGCACGATTATTAGCATTAACAATTTTAACTGGGCATTTGATAGCATTAGACAAATCATTCACACCACATTCATGATTAGCAACAGAATTCAAGCAGACATCATTACAAGGTATGCAAATAGTATCAGAATTCGAATTAATTACAGTACGCCTAAGGCTAATACTAGAATCAACACGATTCGTTTTATTCAACTCAAGCTTAAAGTTCCTAGATTGGTCTTCTACTCTCTTCCAATGCACATTCTTAGCTTGCAAGGTCCTATCATTCCTTGTATTGTCTTGAGACTTTGACTTGCTCGCTTTAAAGTCACTGATTACTCTGTAGAGGAATGGAAACATTAGTTGGTTGATCTAATTTTTGCATTCCTGAACTTGATGTGCAAGGGATCGAAGTACTAGAAGGCAAATTAGTGTATACTTTCTTAAGACTGTGATTTGAGCTTTTTGCAGGCACACTGACGTTCACATTCTTAGTACTAACAGATCTGGAATCTGAACTACTTGAAGGCACATTAGTGTTTCCTTTCTTAAGACTGGGCATAGAACGGATTTCCTGCTTGGACCTAGGCATAGAACAAGGCATCACAGCTTTGCCTTTTGCACCTAAGGTTAAGGATTTGGGACATGTTGCAATTACACATTCTAGCAACTCTTGAGATCGTTTGGCCTGGAGGCAAGCAAACCTAATTTCACTATCAAGAGGTTTGTTAATGAAATCCTCTTCGACAATCTCACGGAGACATTCTAGACTATCCTTAAGGTGAGCACAGTATTCATGAAAAGCATGTTCATTATTCCTAAGATGAGGAGGAATATATTTAACTGTCACAGTGTATTTGCAGTCTAAGGGTGACTTTGAGACAACATTCTTATTGAAAACAAGTGGCAGTTTCCCATTTCACGACTTCTCAGATTCTTAATTTCCTTTTGTAAAGACGTTATTTTTCGTTGTTTTGGTCACGGGTGACTTTTATTGAATCATATAACTCTTTAAAATGTCGTTTAACTTTTCATTTTCTTCTAGAAAACTCTTGTTTTCCTTTTGTAAGGCATCAACTAAGTTTTGAAGATGAAAAGTTTGAGAATCTGAGAATCTAAAGGAGGAGGCATTTGGGAGCCTGTCATATTGTTCGTTGACCCTTTAATTGAGAGATTTGGGCTTTCAACTTTCTGATCGTGTTGCACTGAGCTTGAATCTGTTCACGTTGCTAATTTGTTAATTTGAAAATCTGCATCAAACTCTGGAGCATCTGAGGATGTCTTGATATTTGAAGTTTTGACATTTTCTTTAAGATGTTGATATTTTAGTTGTAAATTAAAATGCTCAACTTCCAGTTTAGAAAAATGTTTAACCAAATTGTCGTGATCATCCAGTTCAATTTCTCGTTTAGTTTAGAATTAGTTTTTTCAAGCTCAATGACACGATCATGGGAGACTTTCAGTGCCACCGATAATTCATGAAATTTGGAAGCATTAATGGAACAATTTGTAGCAGTGAAAAACACATCCTGAGCAATACATTCAGAAATCAGGTTCTCATTTAGTGTATGCAAGTTCTTCCTCTCAATCTCATTATATTTTAATGCTCGCTCATAGTCACTAACTTCAACTATCATTGCATCAAATTCCTTTTCCATTCCCTTAATATCAGTTTCTATCCCCTTTTTAAGACTCTCAAAGTGATCTTTTAGAAGTTTAAAGAAAGGCATGACCTCAGTTAAATAACATTCTTTCATTTGCTCAAAACCTCTTTCTCCTTCCGTAATACCAGGGGGTGTGATCCTTTTCTTGCAAGTTTTCTCAAAATCAACAAATAGTTGAAGTATAACATATTGGCTAAGTAAGGTCTTGCTTTTAGTGGCAATTGTTCTAGGAACAAGATGCATTGGTGTATTAGGAGGATACACAGTCGCTCTAGGCATTTTCCAAAGAGGAGGTTTGTTTCAACAATTTTCAGCTTTCCTTATCTAAATCCATTTTCCAGAAAACTTGTTCGGAGTAACAAGTCTGTCGAGGCTTAAACATGTTCAGGAAATCAGTTTTCCTTCTTGTAATCATGGGGTATCTTCTTTTTTTCTCTTTACATTTAAGATCATCTAATTTCTTGTTCATCTTTTCCCTAGTGACTTCATCTGATTTCTTATCTTCCTCAGTGCACTCACGCAACTAGGTTCTGTCTAGGTTTAAGGATTTCATTGCCATCATAAAGAACCTTATGAGCATTTCTAGCCCTTTAAATGACCTCTGGATTTGGTTCCTCAACAAGGGGAATGCTATGCTTATCGCTTAGGACCTATGCTTAGTGATCATGTGAGCAGTCTGAATGGTGTTCCCTTGTATGTACAACTTGTTTCCAAGTTTGTTTTTCAAAGTTTTCAGATTAGAAAAATCTTTCAAGAGTTTTGATTCCTTTGCATTAAATTCTTGCTTAAGCATTTTCACATTTTCTTGAAGTTCTTGTTTTTGCTTAGCAGTTTTAGAAAGTTTTTCTTGCAAGGAATTTAACTCTTGTTTTAATACTTCTTCTCGAAAATTACTTTTTCTAATAATTGTACGCACTTGGTCATCCATTTCCTGCTCACGGTGGTCAACTCAAATTTAGTACGTTGTTCATAAATAGCAACACGTTCTTTATAGGCATTTAGTTCAGATATTACAGAATCATCAGGGGCACAGGCAGTGTATTCATCAAAAATATAGTCATTGTTGACTGAAGGAGATGCATCACTTGGTACAACTTCACTTTCACTTTGTTTCACATATTGATCATATGGGACAACATTGATATTACCCATATTTTCACTATTTGATACAAAGGTTTCAGTTGATAGTACTTTGTCATGCATCTTATGCACATCAGCATCATCGTATAGTTTTAGTACCTCTGAGATGAGTGTGTCTTTGGATGGGCCAGCCTGTGTTGAAGAGGAGACCTTGGGAGAAACCATTGGAGAAATGCTAGCCATAAAGATTGTGTGTGCAGTAGGTCCATCATCCACATCAGAATCGTATGCATCACAATCAGCGACTTGAAAGGCATTCTGATGATTGTGACCTATCTCCTGAATAGGCTGCTCATCCACATCTGCATCATAGGTCTTGGCATTGCCCTCAGCAAGAAACAACAATTCCTCTTCATCCAAAGTAGCACCATTATCCTGAGCTTGCACAAGCAGCCTTATCTCTGTAATATATCAGCATTTTGTGGACGCTTTGGAGATGTGCATTCCTTGCAATGTGTCCCTCACCACCACAATTATAACATTTGATCAGCTTAGCTTGACCTTGATTACCATTCCTTCCTCGATTCGGATTAACAACATAACTTCTACTAGCTCCACCTCTTCCCTGATCATACTGTCTTTCCTGAACTGGTTGCACCACGATCCTCCATCTTAACAGTGGCTTGATTGTGTGGGTTAGATGCAGTTCTGAGGTTGTTATTGGTTTGTGGGAGAGAATTCATGTTTTGACTGATCAGAAGAGCTAGTTGATTAATGAAATTACCCACGTGTGCATCAGCATCAGCTTGTTTGAACATGGAATCAGGAATTAGTTTGTGATTACCATTTCCCATGGGTATGACTTGTGAGGCTTTGGTTGTGATTCCGATGTTTGAGTAGAAGGCAGTTGAGTCATTAGACGAGCTTGTCTCTCCCTGTTTGGTTTTGAACTGATTAAGAACCAATTTTTCAAACATAGCATGTCTCTCATTCTGAGGGAGGAAGGCATAGAGTTGCTCATAGTTTGTATTCTTCAATCCTTTAGTGAGCTTCACGGAAGTGACAAACTTGTGCCATTCGGGATTCATGTTGTTCACAAATTTAGAGTTCAGCTGAATGTTAGGCATAGTCATTCTGATGTTCCTCATGTCATTCACCAACTTATGAAATCTCACATAGTACTCATAGACACTCTCATCTGGTTTCATCTTGAAGTGTTCAAATTCGTCATAGAGTTGTGATTCTCGGTCTTCCATAGTTAATTCTGAGCCTGAGAGAAGCATCTTGACATTATCCCATACTGCCTTTGCCTCGGTGTTGTGATTGATCAGCTTGTAGATGTCTTTAGGAAGACCTTGAAGAACAATGTTAGAAGCCCTGATATCAGCATCGAATCTCTTTTTCTCCTTATCATCAAGCTCATCATACATCTTTGGTCTGTCCATTCCGTAAATCAGAGTTCCATCTTCAACAGTATCAAGTACATCTCTAGTCGTCTCAACTCGATACGGTCCTTCATCAATGGATTTGAGAATGTTGACACCATTTTCCTTTCCAAGGCAGTACAATCTGATTCGTTGAGCCCAAGAATCGTAGTCAGTTCTGTCAAGCATGGGTGGACGAGTATCTGAACCCGCTGCTTGAACATCCTCGGCAACAGTGGAGATGATAGTAGGAACGTTGGTAGACATGTTAACAGATTATACGGGATTTTATAACTCTATGATTAACCCGGGAAATAGATTCTTTCAGGGAGTTTTACTAAATCAAGAGAAAATCGTAAACAATCACCCAAGTCGCTAGAAGATAATGCACCAAGTCGCTAACACCTAATTCGCTACACCCCAAGTCGCTAAAGTCCCAAGTCGCTAGACAAATGCAAGTCGCTAAGTAGTAACTCGCTAACCCCAAGTCGCTAGCGAAATTTTGGCAGCAATTCGCTACTCAAGTCGCTAAAACTTCAAGTCGCTAAAAGAGCAACTCGCTACAGACAAGTCGCTACCACCAAGTCGCTACCTTAGTGGAGAGTCCACTACTTGTACATTTAATCGCTAGGTCTAAGTCGCTAGCTCCAAAACTGTAACTCGCTACAAAATTGTGAAGCAAGTCGCTACGAAGAAGAAAATCCGTATATCAAGTCGCTAGCAAGAAAAACCACATAAACATCACTTTTCAATCCAAAAACAACCCAACCAAGATGATTCAAGCTTACCAAATGAAAACCTAAACACTTGTGATGATTCTAAACATAAAAGTACTAACAAAATCCAAGCTTTAACACAAGAAATCAACCAAATGATGCACAAAACACTAAACTTTTTCAAACTCAAAAACCACCTAAAAACCACTAGAAATCCAGATGTGCAAGATATGCTCTAACCATGGCTCTTGATACCAATTGTTGGATATTGGATTTCACATACACATCAAACCATAACACAAGTGGGCGTATAAAGGTGAGTTCTAGAGAGAGAAAGTTAGAGGTTTAGGGAACTTAGTGAGAGAAAGAAAATATTATTATGAGCTCCAACTCTCTACCTTGGGAGGTAGAGAGTATTTATAGTCTTACATAAATCGCCACACAACGGGCTGTGGATCAGGCATACAGTGGGTAAAGACCCGTCCGTCCTCCACGGTGTTACTAAACTAAATACTACTTAACATAAAAGTACTATGACTACGAGCTTTCTAACGATTACGTATACTTGAGGTGACCGACTCTTTAATACCTGGAATTTCTAATTCCTAACAGGAATACTTCGACGGCATTGTGACTTGTTATGGAATATGATGTGGGATTGTGAAATTAGCAGTTGGAGTGGTAGGGATTATGTTGAGCATCAATTAGGGAGTGATTGAGATCAATTAATTCAACTGGCACGTGATTTGGGGGAAAAATTACGTTTGCCACCAAATTTACAAACCAGCCCCTTCAAGTATCCATTAACCATGAACTGCTAGAGTGGATTCAAACCACTAGCAGTGGTTTGATAGACTCTAGCAGTGGATACATCCAATTTACAAAACATCCCCCCAAGTATAAATTATCAGGGAAAACCACTAGCAGTGCGTTTGATAGCACAGCCTAGCAGCTGGTTTGATAGGACTGATGTATGGGATACATCAAATTTACAATAAACCCCAAGTGATACATTATCAGGAAAACAACTAGCAGTGGTTTGAAAACCACTAGCAGTGGTTGATAGACGCTAGCAGTGGATACAGTTGTACTAGCAGTTGGTGTTTGGGAAAACCTATTTTGACTTATAAGGTCAACATAAACCAAATTATTAGAGGATACCAAACGAATTGTTAAGTTTTTAAAATCTCGCTTGTGCTTTTACTTATAAGTCAACAGATTCAAATTGTAACCAAAATTCAATTATTATAACAAAAGAAAGAAGCACAACATATCAGTTAAAGCTACTTAGACTGAAAAGACAACATAACATTTCTTGCTAGGAATTCACTGCGATAGATGACTAGAAGGTGATCCATTTGGTCTGTCAGTTGCAGTTGGTTCAACTGGTGTTTGTCTCGGGCGTTCTCTATTTTCTCTTTCAGTTGCAGGTGCTTCACGTGGTGTTTGGCTTGGGCGCTCTCCACTTGCTATTTCAGTTGTAGGTGGTTCACTTTGTTCTTCATCACGCCAAGGATGCACCAACAATAGTAGGTGCAGAAATATGTAGACCCATCACATATCCACCACTATCTCTTGTGGTTGTGTTTTCCCTTGTAACACCATCTGTACCAGTATAAGATGTGTTTCCCCTTATCTCAAGGCACACTGGACAAACATACCACATGAAAGCTCTATAAGGTGGACACCTTGCAAAAAAGGTCAATCCAGCCCTGTTTTCCCTTTGAAGCCAACAGTCAATGCATACCATTTGACAACCATTTTCTACATCCATGGTGATAATATGGTGGTATGATAAACAATTGCTGACTTAAGATGTATTATATAAGTAGATGGGAGTTGTGGTTGTTGAACAAATAGATAAGGAGTAAAGACAACATAAATTCTTACAAGCTAGTCAACTTATAAAGTCAACAAAAAAAACAAAAACATGTTCAAACATAATATTGTCGATATTACAAAGTGCTTGCTATAAGTTAATGCAAGACAGGATAGGGGACTAAAACCTGTGTCCCCTACACTCTAAATCTGTTTGACCAAGGACCATAGTTCCACCAACACCCAATACTATCAAAACCATATAACAACTCTCTTAGACGAATACAATAATTAACAACATAATTAACGAATTAAAACACTAGAACATAACATATAGATTCATTAACTCCATTACAAACACTAGATTCAATTAATTCAACTGGCAGTGATTTGGGGAAAAAATACGTTTGCACCAAATTTACAAAATAGCCCTTGAAGTATCCATATTCCAGGAACCTGCTAGCAGTGGATTTCAAACCACTAGCAAAGGGTTGATAGACTCTAGCAGTAGATACATCCAATTTACAAAACAGCCCCCCAAGTATACATTATCAGGAAAACCACTAGCAGTGGTTTGAAAACCACTAGCAGTGATTTGATAGACGATAGCAGTGGGTACATCAAATTTACAAAACAGCCCCTCAAGTGATACATTATCAGGAAAACAACTAGCAGTGGTTTGAAAACCACTAGCAGTGGTTTGAAAACCACTAGCAGTGGTTTGATAGACGCTAGCAGTGGATACATCAAATTTACAATACAGCCCCCCAAGTATACATTATCAGGTCAACTCCAAGTCATTCATCCGGCCACCAAAGTCAACCACTTAATTTACTCCTCAACAACTTATACCTTCCCCACATTAATTTTCTGATTCCATCATAACTTCTATTTAAGAACCTATAACTCACATACGACAAATATCACACATAAGAAAGTTATTAACCTCAACTGCTTTCACCTCAACCTCCTTCATCTTCATCACAACGCACCACCTTCACCACGCTACATCATAGCGCCGCCTCCACCACCACTACATCACCGCGAGGGTATCGTTTACTAATTTTTATAAATACTCTTGACTGACTGTAAAAAGCTTCATGGGTTTTGTTTATGTTACACCAAATTGATTGAAAAGCTTAGGTATTGTGGTTTGTAAGTGATTATAATAACTTTCGTATTGTTTATAAAAAAACTTCATTAAACCTTCAATAACATTGATATCGGTTTCGATCTTATCTTGAGCAAAATATATTATATTTGTTGAAATTGATTAGGTGTCACGGGTGACAATCCGAGGCCAAGCGCCGACCACAGTCGAGGCCAAAAGGTAAGATATTTCGTTGCGTATTTTAAATAGCTTAGGGTTTTAGGTAATGAGAACTATCCAAGCATCGTCTATCAAAAAGACCCTTTAAACCATTAAGGTTAAGTTGGTCATTTTAACAATTAGGGTAAGGAGGGTAGGATGGTGGATTTTGGTACATAAACCAAGTTCTTGGCATGGTGTTGGGTCCACCCCTTTTCATGTGTAATAGCACTTAACTAGGTTAATGAGATCATGTTGTGTCATCCTGCTTGTGATACAAAATATTTGATCGTGTTTGCGGACGACTATTTGAACAGTGTGTCTATGGTTGAGGGTTGGTGAAAACAAAAGAATGCTGTTAGTTTGTATAGTTAAAGTGATATTATACCATTGCCCAACACCATTTCATTATCCTTTTTACAATGATCTTCCCAAAAACTCACCAACAATTCTACCTGTATTATCAACACAACAAAATTGTAGTCAAAAGGGCCACGACACGTGCTTCTGATGGTTTACGACGAGGAGGTACACGGTTTCTTGGTCCAGTAGATACCGGAAAGTGTAAAGCCATTTCTTGCTACGGATGTTGTTATTGTTACATGATGATGAGGGTGATCTTGAAGTGTAGAAAGGTGGTGCAAAAGGGTTTAGCTTGCTTTGAGATTGTTTAACTGAGTGTATTCAAGGTCATTATTACCACCAAATTCAGACTTTCCTCTAAATAAACTAGCTTCAACAAAAGGCTTGACATAAGGTTTCCTAAGGTAGGCTGGTGAATGTTTTTCCTCTTCTTCCCATGCCATTAGTTCTTCAAACGACAGACAGTCGACATCTTTTTTTTCTTTCTGACTTTAATTTTAGATGTCGGTTCATCGTCTGAGGAATCAAAAGACAGGTTCTTGTGATAGTAGCTAACTAAATGAACTGCGGTGTGATGACAAAGATAGATCTCAACTAGACCATGGAGCTCAGCCATGTCATACAGTTTCTTGACATCATTATCACCTTCTACAAGGGTCAAGCCTTCCTCTAGACTACTACTTGGAAGACAAAAAAACCAAGCCCATATATCCTCCTTAATTTCTTTCAACAGTTTGTCACATATTTGAGAATCTGATAACCTACTCAACCTAGGTAACCTCAAATGTAAAACATATCCACCTAGATAACTTAAGGGATAAAAAAAGAACTAACTGCCATGATAAACATCAAACCCAAGATCTTGACTGTTTTCAGACATTCTGTGTTACAATGGAAATAATTCAGCAAAACAAAATATATTTAAGATAAAATTTAATAGAAAAAAGTAAATGGACAAACTTACAGCCATTCTTGATAGCATAATTCATAACAGGCCTTTGATTCTGTGTTTTGTGATGCCATAGTTAGTAGAAAGTAGAAATCTGAAAAAAACACAAAATATATGTAAGATATAATTTAATTTTGGTTATTAATAGGTACAAAAGCTAAAAAAGGAACAAAAGGTACAAAAAAGTGAACAGTAGAAAAGTGTCAAAAAAGTACAACCATACTCAAGTGATATATATAAGATATAGTCAAACTCAACAAAAAAAAGTCGCCTAGTTTACATGTTGGATAATGCCTATTACCCAATGGACAATACTTGTAAAGTAGCATGCATGGGTTAGCCCTACTTTGTATATCCATAGTTTGGTGTGTGCTTTTTTTACTAGTATACAAATTTTGTAGCGTCTCTAGTTATCCTATTACATTAGTTTGAACAAAACAATATAATACAACATACTGAATACAAAAATTAATAGCATTCGAGGAAGCATATGGTTATCAATTTGTTTCAAGTAATACATCAACAAAACTAGAACATCACTAAACACAAACACGGTGATTAAAAAAAAACTAGCCATTTGTTCACGGTATGAAAGCTGCTGGAATAGGATCCTTCACATCCAATGATAGACCAAAAGCCAAGCGGTATAAAAAATACATACCCAAATACCACAATCACCAAATATCCCGCCTCGCTTCGGTACTTGTTCAACGATAGTAAATGTAATGAAATAACTTGCCGGATCAATGCCTTTCTTCTCAAATACTTGCGCTTGTGCTAGGACCTCAGGTAATTGTAGCTGTGGACAAAAGTTACACTATTTTAAAAAATATAATGTTTTAAAACCTGGTTAAACGGTTATGTATTAATTCTTATGACATATGAATAAATAGTCAAACCTGTAAACACTCCCTTAGTTTGATATAAAAGTCTCGCCATTCCTCTTCAAAAGTTTGACCGCTATCATAAAAGGTAACAATGCCTGTGTCTATCTCCAAACGCGCAAGACACCAATGAGCTTCAGTTTCATTAATAGGCATGAAAACCTACAACGTTTGGGTCACAAACATAACATTAATATATGGCAAAATCTAAACAGGATAATTAAATGAATGAGACTGGACTAGAATAAAATATATATATCATCACTTACGTGCTTAACGTCAGACCATGGAATAGAGTATCTTTCACCATTAGCATACAAACGGCAAAGAATTTTGTAACAGTAAGTGAACAAAATAGCTACTAACCATCGCCCAATCAGTGTATTGGGCCTAACATGGCAAAGGTAATTAACCCGCAACTCTATGTGCTGTAAATTTCGAAACATGAATGAGTGTCATAAACGTTATAAGAAATCAATTGATGGTACAGTTGTATGAGTACTTGCCTCATCCCTTAGCCAACCTTTCCTAGGTGGGTCTAAGCAAACCAAACTTTCCCAAAACCTTATATCCACACACACATCGTCACACCAAGGAAACTTGCGGTTAAGCGGTCCAATTTGTCCAAGAAATTCGTCAAATTCATTTGTAAAATGAACTCTGTTGACAGCGTTGCTGGAGCGTGCAAGATCCTAGTATATGAAACGATTACACTTATAATCAATTGTCATTAACAAGATATATTTTAAAAGGTTGTCGAGAAGTATTTTTCATACCTCAACCCAAGGCGTGACAATTTTAAGTTTTCACTCATATCGGATCGGTAAGCTAGAGCATCGTCTTTTCTTTTCAGCATATGCATTGGTCCAATAATACGAATTAGCTTCACCGAACGTTGTTCCTCCTTTTGGAACGCAAAGCGCGCTCTACGGCTTTCATATGATCTGAGTTGATGATTGCTTCTCCCCTTTTCTTTTGTTCATTTTCATACTGCAACCTCTTTTCCTCTTCCCGCTTTATCAACTTGTCCTCTTCCATCCTTAACCTCTTCTCTTGTTGCATCAATTGCTGCTCTTTTAACCGGGCAGTTTGTAATTCTTCATGTCGCAACCTTAATTCTTCTTGGATAATAAATTCACGTCAGCGTTTATAAAGAACCTCTAGTTATGATATGTTATGGTATGGAAAGGGTTCTACACTTGTTCTTGATTTTGTAAATTACCTTTGCAACATCGTCATCGAAAAAATTCATCTAGCCGTACTGATGAACTAGTATCAATGCTTGACTGACTTGACTCAAACAAGTCAAGAAAATCATGATTAAGCTCATCACAAAAGCGTGCACTAAGATGCCGAAGATCATTAGTTAACTCCAATTTCTCCTAAGAATGATAAAAGTATTTATAAAAGCATATATATGAAAGATAAATAAATTTTTGAATCCACTTCTAGTGGTCTTTAATCCACTGCTACAGTCTTTCTAACCATCGCTATGTGGTTATCAATCCACTGCTAGCGGGTTCTGATAATGGATACTTAACAAGGTGGTTTGAAAATTTCTTATCCCTTATGATTTTCAAACCACTGCTAGTTGTTTTCAAACCACTGCTAGTTGTTTTCAATCCACTGCTAGTAGGTTCCTGATAATGGATACTCAACGGGCTATTTTGAAAATTTGTTGTATCCACTGCTACAGTTTTTCAAACCACTGCTAGTTGTTTTCCAACCACTGCTAGCGGAGTTCACGATAATGGATACTTAAAGGGTTGTTTTGTAAATTTGGTGTATCGACTGCTAGTGTTTTTCAATCCACTGCAATTAGGTTACTGATAATGGATACTTGAGGGGCTTTTTTGTAAATTTGGTGCAAACGTATTGACGATCAACAAAAAAGGATGTCAAAGTATATATAAGAAAAAAAGGATATATTACCCCATTTCTTTCTCGAGCAAGAACACGAAATAAATACATACAAAATATTAAGGACGTATATTATTATCAGTAGTCGTGTGATTATTGATGGGTCTATGAGGAGAATATAAAGCTTAAATAACCTGAATAATTGTCTCGAGTTTGAACAAACGCTTATTTAACTCGTAATAACACCATCGTGTTATGCTGATCTATTATCTTGCTCTCACTCCTGCGTATAATAGGTAAATGTTTCCTTTCAGTCTTGCCACGTTTGCGTGCTGCGGCCATCTTCTTCAACCACTCGTCGTAAAGATGTGTGGTTTTGACTGGTGGAGTTCTAGGTATGTAATCATGGAAAAACGCCGTAAACTTTATATAGCAATCAGATCTCCTCTCAGCTATTGTCGGTGTAAGTTCTTTAACATGATTGAAATCCTTAAAAATCAAATAATAATGTTCAATAAAATATTGCATTAATGTAGAATAACAGATTGCATTAATAAGAAAAATTAAAATATTACTTTTACCTTTCCAAAAAGAAACTTAAAATCAGATCTTTTGAAGGGTGTATTCTTTGACCACGCTACTCCTCATGGCATAATATCAGGAACTTTATTCTACCATAGAATGCTTCTTTCAAAAGACTCCAGTATCCATATCTATACGGATTTTGGAATTTCAATAAAAAATAATAACATAAAATATTGATACATAAAATGACTCCAGTGTATACTGATATATAAAATATTAACCTTGAAAGCCCAAACGAATCGACAGGTGTATAGGTTGGAACAAATTTGTGTTCTTTGTTAATACCTTGAAGGAAATCCCACTTGTGTTTATCCGCGACATCCAAAATTTCATCATACAAATGCCTCCAAATATGCTCTCCCCATGGGAAGGCATCCCAATCATCTAGGTTTTCAACTAATCGCATGAGAGAATCATCAACTTCTGAACCAATAATCTACCCATGAAGATAACCTCCAAAGCTAACAATAGACAAAGACGTACTGCATCTTCGTCGCATATGATACCAAATGCCTCTTCATCCTCAATTAGGCCAAGAATATCTAAGTTTGTAATTTTTGAACCTGAACGTTTTGGGAAAACCCTTGACCTAAAATTGAGGTGTCCAGATCCATATTTTTCAAAACTTACTTTTCCAAAATGAAAACCGGTGATAGCGAAAACTGGACCACCGAAATGTAGGGGACGGTCTTCAATATAATATACAATCGGCATATCATAATGATTTTCATTAGGATAACATTGTTTTTGTAAAATATAATCTATCATATGTGCAAGTGGTCAAAATAAGAAAGGTCCAACCATTTACCGAAACAAGTTCCCCGAAACAACTTCCTTCGTTTTTATCCAACTTGGATTTTATTAAAGAAAAGTAGTTTGGTTTACTTCTGATGATGATTTTAGCCTCATATTCCTACAAATGAAAACATATTCTACTTAATTACATATAAGGGGAGTAACAAAGATACATTCAATCATCCAAGCCTCACAGTACAATTTTGTAATAAATACCATATATTACTTAATTCCTTAATGCATTTATTGCAAAAGGTACAACAACAGCATCATATCTCCCGACACCGGATAAATTACAAACCCTAACACAATCTAAAACCTTTTGCTAACTAAAATAAACTAAATTGTTGTTGCAAAACTACTATTAAACATGATTAATTTCAAATAAAATACGGAAAAAACAAAGATACGAACAATTTATATATATCAGCATAGAAATACATACCCGAAAACGAAACATTTGTTTGCAGGATTTCGAGAAGACGGATAGTTCTTGACTTGTAGGAGTATTTTGTAATGTATGTGTTATTCTAATTCATTGAATAAGGTTACGAAATATATGTGATATGAAAAAAGCGCTGAACAAAAAAGCGCTTAAGTAAAAGTATTTTATAGTCGTGTAAAAATGGATAACATTACAAAAGTACAATTTTTAAAAAAACGCTCAAATTAATTCGCTTAAGTCGCTCGGCATTGGGAAGGAGCAAAAGGAATAAAATAATACTTTCTAAAGTTTGACTTTTTTCTCAAAAATATGGAAAAAAAAAGTCGCTCGAATCTTAAAAAATCGCTGGATATAAGTCGATTATAAATCATAGGTACGAAAAGGTAATTCCAATGATTGGGTTCTGAAAATTGCCAGGAAACTTGGCACTCTTAGATTGGAAGGAAAAAGTCGCAGGTCTCAAAGTCTATTTTGGAAATACCCAAACTTTTTTTCTAATAAGTGTTGACACGTTGAGCAAAAAGTACATTCTCATAATTACCCCATATCAAAACTAACACACACACACGTAGTAGGTGCAATACTAAATGCATATTTATGTGGACATTTAATTACCACATCTTTCAACAATAGGTCGAGTAGCCGTCGGTCGAGTAGTCGAGTATCCAGTGCATTAATTACTACATTAATTTTTAAACCAAAATTTTGAATTAATGTATAGTTGATGCACATTTTGAATTAACGAGTAAATTTGTTATATGTAAAACTAAAATTTGAATTAATTGATTTACTACAACATAAGTTATAGTACAACATAAGTTATACTACAACCAAACTAGTAACTAGACACATAACAAACTTTCGAATTAATGTATAGTTGATTCACATTTCGAATTAACGAGTAAATTTGTTATATGTAAAAACTAAAATTTCGAATTAATTGATTTACTACAACATAAGTTATACTACAACATAAGTTATACTACAACCAAACTAGTAACTAGACACATATCAAACTACATTCGTTAAGTGAAAAGACATTCGATCAAACACCAATGGTTACATAAATATTCCACTTCCAGTACCACCATCACCGTTGCCACTTTCAAGAACCTCATCGTTGGATAAAACCTTGACCAAATTTTTTATTGTGATGTTAAGATAATGATTGCCAGATTGTTTGGGAGAAAATACAGAAACATTTTGAAGTATCAAGACAGTTCAGACGGTAAATTGGTTTTTAAACCTCTCATCATTAACAACTTTGTGATGTATTGAACCTGACATAAACCCTGAAACGTCTTTCAATGTTACTTTTAGATCACCCAAAACATTCGGAGTACAAGACTTGATTATAGCAACAACCTTTTCAAGTTTCCATTTTTTAAGAAATTTTTTGATATCGGCAAAACAACCAACAATGATCCCGCCATCAGCATTCATAAACTCAACCGCGTTAACCCATGGACCACTTTTAAAATCCGAATCCTCAACCAAATCGTCAACAACTTTCCTAATAAACTCTTGTGTGATCATTACACCATCGTCCACACCATCCCGAATACTGCACCGGGTATTTTTCTAACAGGATTTTCAACATAATTATCAACTTGAGAGGATATTGTGTTTTGTGTTGTGTGGATAATCGGAGATCAGATTCGTCTATATCAAGTAATTCTTCCCACTCGTAATTTGGTGGTGAATTCATTGCATAGCTTTTAAGATTTGGTAATCTTATCAAATGTTTCTCACCTCTATTTATATAATTATCATATACCCCATCACATTAATTATATTATGTGTTAGTTGGGAAAAGGTTAGTTGTTGTAATTAATACATCAATATTAATGTAATCAATTAATAGGTGTTAGTTGTTGTAGTTAATACATGTTAGGATACTCGACCATCAGCTACTCGACCACTCGACTTTGAATTAGATCTATTATCCATCAGGTAATATCCATTCAGATCACTATATTAATCCGTTTTTTTTGTTATTTACACACTTCATTTGTGTTTGTTCACTAATACTAGAAGAATTTGTGTACACTTCACTAATATTTCGGTAAAGTTTACGTATTTATTTTTGGCTGAATTCATTTTTGTTAATTCGGATTTTTTCAATTAAAAAAAAGATGTCTAATATTTCTAATGATATTGTATTCGAAGTTTTCAATAAAAGCATATTCTACGTCTTTCCTCTAAGGTACACAGGTGGAAAAATTATTGAAATTAAACTATCTATGTCTAAAACGTTGTCGTATTCCCAAATGTGCGACATGTTGTTAGAAAAAATAAAAGAGGATATTTGGGCTTGGTTTTATTGTATACCAAAATGTAGCTTGGAAGAAGGTTTGACTATAGTGGAAAGTGATAGAGATGTTAAGAAGATGTATGAGTTGGCTCAACTACACGGGAAAATTGAGGTATATGTTTCCCATACTCCTCAAGCATTCCTAGTTGATTACTATCACAAAAACTTGCGTAAAGATGATTTTGATGAGGAGGTGACAACACAATTAAAAAACCATGATAAAAGAAAGAAAGGTTTTCATTGTATGTCGTTGGAAGAGGTTAGTGCATGGGAAAATGAAGAATCTCAATCACCGGCTTACTTAAGATCACCGCATGAAAAGCCGTTTAAAGAAGCTAGTCTATTTACACCAAGGATGCTTTTTGATGATTTTGATGATCACGCTCATGATGAATTTGATTAAGGTTCTAGTGCTCTTCCTTATGTGTCCAATAACGGTGATAACAATAATTTATGATGGGCATTTTTAATTGTAATTTATGATGGTTATGTTTCATTGCCTTGTTTGTTGTAATTTAGGTACTAGTGATTTTATTTAACATATGTTAATTCTTGTGGGTCATCCAAGATCGTGTAATGTATTAGTTGGTATTTAATGTTATCAGTATATTATGGTCTCTAACAAGGATTATAGTCAAAAAAGATTGAAGCGGACATTATATATATATATATATATTTTTTTCGTTTTTGGTTGTATATAGGAAATTTGGGGAGGGGGGGTTTGAAAGTAATTGAAATATAAGGTTTTTTGTGTCATTCTTTTATTTTTGTATTAGTTCATACTTCATAGTGTAAGGATTTTCTATTGTAAGTTTCATTTTTTTTTCAAATGATGTGGCTTCAGTTATCTTTTGTATCACGGTTTTATGCTTTAATTAATTTTGGGGAGAGTAAAAATGTGTTGGATTTGTCTACTTATACGCGTAATAATAATTGAAACCCTACCTAATCTCTTAATTTTCATCTATTTTTACTGTACACACAACCCCAAATCCCAAATCACCGCCTTGCAAAATCAATGGCAAACCAAACACCAAATCTAGATGAGTTGCGTCTCGCTAGTGGTTCCGATGATATTGCAACCATGATCAAGCATCTCTTTAACAGTGAAGTGATGGAAGCACAAGCTCGCCTAGTCAAATTGGAAGTAATATGCAGAGAACTAGGCGATGTGCTTGCGAAGCGTGAAGGGACAGTTAGGGAGCTCCATTATCTTGGCCCAAACCATGAGAAAGGGGTGGATGCTATATCATGTCTAGTGAAGATGAATGTAGATGATCGTGATATTTTGCAAGGCCTTGAAGCTTCTGTTCATTTGATTCGTGATGGGATTGAGCAGAAGCAAGATGGTGTGACCCTCATGGAGATTGATGAAGACTTGACTGGTGTTTAGTGACATCGTCACTTTTGTGTTGAAGCTTTTTGGTTTTCAAGTGGTCTAACTATGTGAATGTCTTTTGGGTATGGATCATTAGTAAGTAATTTGGTTTGTATGGTATATTTATATATAACTCTTATGTAATTATAGTTTGGGTTATGGTTTCTGAATATGCTGGTAATGAAGTTATGTACGTATTTGGATGATAACTAGTCGACTTAGGTTATGTACTGAAATGATTATGCTGGTAATGAATCGTTATGATATTTAGTTTATCCTTATTGATTTTGTTGCCATTTTGTATATGCAATTCTAGTGTAGATGTTGTTTCAGTTTTGTTAATCACATTGTAATGGAATTAGGTTTTAATGGTCAATTTTAGGCACTTGTGGGTCAATTTTAGAAAGTTGGTTTGACAACATGGATTAATATAGGGAGTTGGTCAATTTTAGAAAGGGTCACTTTTAGAAATGACATGTTGCTGTTCTAAAGTGGGTAAGTTTTTAGATTTTGGTTTAATGGTCACTTTTAAATGTGCCTAAAGTGGGTCACTTTTAGGAACTTGTGGGTCATGTCTTTTGATGATTTTATGGATTTACATATTCACCTTGTGTGTCATATGGTGTTTTGATCAGCTTGAAGGAAAATATACTAAGACACAGTCTCTAAATTCCGATGGATTATGGTTGCAATGTTTTGGACTTAGATGTGGGTAACTGGAATAGTGGAGTCATGGTTTTTATGCAAGAATAAAGTTTAAATGGTTCTTGCTCTGTCTGATAGACCATAACTCCAATATCATTGAATTTTGGGTTCGAGTTGCTTCTATAACTTTTCGTTTGAGTCTGTTCACTTGTTTTGCAACTGTGAAACATAACACAGTATTGATTGGATTTGTCTTTTGGTTCTGTCTAACTGCAAATTTTGCCTCCGAAATTCTAGTTCCTTTTGCAGGCATGTATGCTTTAAGTTAACTGGATAGACGTTCAAATATTTGTTTTGTATTTGCGTATATGAAGTCCATAAAAGGTTTGGTTATTTTCTATGCTGCATGGATAACTAATTGATTAATCGATGTAAATATATATATTGCAATTGTATAATAAAGGTTTTGAGTAGTCGTGTTTAAGTTAATTTTTTTTTTCAAGAGTATTATTCCAAATTCAGTGGATGTTTATACGTATGTTATAACAAATAAAATCATGTTCAACATATATCATGTTCAACACTTATTTTTGTTCATTATCCAAAGTAACTTGAAAAGTCAAATAGCCAAAGTTACTTCTTAATTAACTTCACATTAAGTTAAACCACGACATTATTTTCTACACCTGAGTTCGAGTAAACCTTGACTACTTTGTAGCCTTATTTAGTGATTATCGTGTTTTTCCATAAATACGAAAAACGCAATCTCCAACACCTAACCTAACAATAACAATGTTACATGCAATAGTATATCATTATTTACAAAACCTAACTTCGGCTCATCATATAATGTCACCTAGTTAATGGTAACAGCATATATGTCACATTGAATGAGACAAGCAGATTTGGATGAGATGATTAAACAAAATTGTTTTCAACAATACATATGTGACACTGGTTTACAAAACATACAACATTCGTTTACAATAGATTATGCTCAGTTACCTACTACCAACTACTACAGTTTCAACAACGAAAGTACAAAATACATTTGCAACTACTATTACAGTTTCAACTACTAAAGTACCAAACTACTACCAAAGTACCAAAGTTTTGCCAAACTACAAAATACATTTGCAACTACCAGTTGAGTTATTGAAACATTTTGTACATCAATGAGTTATTTCTACCAACTACTACAGCTTCTCACCTTTCTCGCCACATTTCAACCCCCTTTGGTTTGTGCCAAAGGTAGTTCAATCTTGTACTTCCAAAACAAATCTACCAAACGCTCCCTATATGCCAAAGCTGCCAAAGTAGTATTACCGATCGCCAATGGAAGATTATTCGACAACCTATACAAGTTTATCATCACCCGGATACCGCAGATCACCATAAAGAGGGCCTTGCTTTGGCACATTATCCGCATATCGGAAGGTGATGGAGTAATGTTTTGGATCAATGCCCTTCTTTTCCATTACTTCGGTTTCTTGCAAAAACTTAGGAATTTTATATTCAAAACATCTCCTCATATTGATCCACCATTCTCGATTTTCAACTAGAGGCCGGAGCTGTCATAGATTGTTATGACACCGGAGCGTAGATGGAGTTCTCCTAGAACCCAATGTACATTATCTTCATTGATTGGAAAATAGACCTACAATATTGGTGAACAAACATAAGACAACAAAAACGATATTGTATTTAAAATTTTGTATCCAAGGGCTCAGATTTGCTCCAAAGAAGCACACTCAGCTCCCAAGCTCCATTTGTCTCTCCAAAGAAACTCACACAAGGGGCTGTTTGGGTCAAGGCTGTCAAAGGGTGAAATAATTGTTTTTAACCCTTTTTACTTACCTAGTCAAACTTCTTTTAGGAGTCTTAGGTTAGTGTGAATGTTAGAGAAAGGTTGCATAAGTTTTGGTAGGATTTCGTAAGAAAAAGAGCTTAATTGTTTTTCTGCACAGGACAACATTACTGCTTTGTTATGGGCCCTTTTTCTTAGTCTAATTGGTACTCAAATTGTTCAAAATTTGTTTTTATTAAATCCTTGTATGCCCATCTAATTTTAGTTTCAGTTTAGTGCACTATAATCACCCCTAGCATAGTATAAAGTCGAGTTAAAAATCTGTTTTTGCACAAATTCTGTGCATCAGTAAGTTACTTTCTTAGGATGGCCCTAAAACACACACCAACGCTTATTTTTAATCGTCTAGATGCCCTTTCCATCACCAAGTTACTTTTTTAGGATTACCACTACTCTAACTTTGTTGTTGTAGTTTGATTTTGGTTTTGAAAGTCTTTTTTCAGCTAGAAAATAAGCTCCAAAAATAGCCTCACATTACCTTATTTAGGAATTTCCTTACACTACTAGAAAATGACTTTTCAACCATATCATAACGACTTATGTGTGATCATCGTGAAAACTAAAGGTTAGTTATTATGGTCATGCCTGATTGTGATCTAAGAAATACTACATATCAATTAGAACCATGAAATACTACTATACGACTATCAAAAATTTCTTAAACACACCTTTTCCACAAATTCAAAGAAAACCGGGGAGACCATAAGTGACTCCGTCAGCATAAAAACCTGGCATCCTGTTGGTAAGAATCATGGAGCTAAAAATGGACCTGCCATTGCCCAATCAGCATCGGCACGTCTAAAATGCCATAGAAACATTATCCATAGATCAAGGTGCTGCCAAAAAAATAAAAATAAAAATAAAAAAGTAGTTAACATTATCCATAAATCTTAACATGAAATTTACCGTGTCGAGAAAGCCATCCATTTATATACTTCCTGATGCCCAACAACCTTTCCCAAAAATTATGATATGCATATATGCCATCTCCTCCCCATGGAAAATAAAATCTCATGTCCTCCTTTTCATTCAAAAAATCCATAATTTCTTTTGGCACAATCACTCTTAATTGTCGCGAACCAAGTGGGACGAGTTAGATCCTGCAGATATATCATACAAAATTGTCTAGTCCAAAGTACTTAACCAACGTTACAAAATCTGAAATAAATAATAAGTAAAATAAGTTACCTCATTCCACGGGGGAATCACTTCACCACCATGTGAAACCAACGGCTGAAAACGCTTTACACATTTCTTCTTCCTAGCACGGACTTTAGGCTTTTGTGGAGTGGTTGAAGGTGGTTCATGTCGGGTCTTGAAGATACGTGCTCGCTCTAGTCTCTCGGGCAACATTAACCGGTATCTTTTTAATAGATGCCTGCCCGTCCACCATAATGAGATATCAACTAATTTCTCATTATCGTCATTGCTAAGGGTACAATATGGATCATTCATTGCTGATTTATCCAGATCATCATTCCTAGGAACAGCATCGGGATGCTTCGTTGCTAATTTCTCCACATCATCATTACTAGGAACAGAATCTCGATCCTTCATTGAAGGAGCGCAAATCATTGTCTTTTTCCTATATTAAAAAAATTAGAATAAAAAGATTGGGTTATTTGATTTTAAAACCAAAAAACTTAATGTTAAATTTACCTTTTCAGGAGTAGTAAATACATATATTTGCATAAGAGTCTCCACTGCCATTAAATCTTGTTCTTGCGAGCGGATTACCCGTATTCTTCAATGCCCCTTCTTCCTCTTGTTCCTCTACTACTTGTTGAAATACAAGTAATCAAGCCATTCTATTTAAGTAAACTGATATATGATCAAATAAACATGTTTCGGTTTGTCAAACGGTGAATATGGTTAAAGTGACTACGATTATCAAGCGGTGTGTCAAACATGTTTTTATATTCTGAATCCAATAATTCAGGTTCAGATTCATTGATTCCACCGTTATAATATTCCATTTCCTTTGGATCATGTTGAATATCCATGTCAGGATGCAATTTGACATCATTATCAAATGCATTTGAGGGCTGCATAAGAATTATAAATAAAATATAACGTTATTGTATGACGAGTGTTATGTAATAATATCCATAGTCTCGTTATGTAATAATATTACCTTTTTCATTTGCATTGTCAGGTTCAAGAGAGGGCTGCATACATATAAATAAGAGAAAGAAACAAAATTAAAGCAATATTACCTTTTCTTCATTTGCAGTGGGCTCCACATTATCGTTAAAGTTGATCTCAACCTTTCCACTTGTGGGCTCCCCACTATCATTAAACCTGTTCTCGACCTTTACACTAGTGGGCTCAAAAGTCTCGTTTACAGAGGGATCCAAAGTCTCGTTCACAGAGGGCTGCAAAAATTCAACTAATCTTAGCCCTTAACAACCTTCTTGTAATAATATACGCCATGTTGATAAGGAAACAAAATTCAAGAACTTACCTTTTCTTGATTTGCAGTATTAACAACATTTGCTTCATGATCATGTACACTACAAGGCTCCATAGTCTCGTTAGTGCCATTCTTAACGTGTTGCTCAAGTGCTGCTAAACGTCTCCCAAAGAATGATTCAATATACTCAATCTTCTTTATAAGCTCACCTCGAGGTTCAGAAGGTTCTGATAATCTACTAAAGGACTGCAAAAATAAGGTAATATATAATAATCTTATTTACACATTCAATGTAAAAATAAAAATTTTATTTATAAACAACAAACCTTTGAGTCTTGATCAACTTCACTAGGATTATCAGATACACTCGACATCTGCATAAAAGATGCATCCTTGGGAGGTTTCACATATTTCTCAAGTGCACTTAAACGACTACCAAATGCACGCTCAATATCCTCAACCTTCTTTGCAAGCGCTGGGTCATCCAATCCTTCATAGCTATGCACCTCAGGTCGCGAACATGTACCTCACGGTGAACCTCCGGTGAACCTCCGTGTGAACATGTGTACGCGGAATAACCTTCTTCTTTTTTAAAGGTCTATGAGATGCATCTTCTGTTGACCCATTCTTGAAATAGTCTAAACTACATGTCCACCATGATGTATTGATCTCCTTTTCGGTGGGGACAAGTGTATTAATTGACTCACTAGAATATAATAGCCTCTCACAACCAGCTTTTGTAAATGTTATACCATTACTCCAAGAAACACAACGGGGTACAACATCATCGTCTTTGTGCCACCAATTTGTAGCATTCGGAAAAAGTTCCAATAACCAGATCAGTAAAGTTTTAAAACCATTAATGTTAAATAAATAAACTAACTTAATGGCTAGTTGTAAACTAAATTAATGTCCAATAACCAGATCTGTAAAGTTTTTAAAACCAGATCTGTAACAAGTTTTATATGCCAACGTAACAAAGATATATAAAACTTCGGCTACAAGTTTGCGCTTAATATGAACATGTTGTGTTTCAGTAACTATTAGTCAAGCATCTATTTCTAATCTAAGAGTTTAGGATGAGAAAACATCTGAAATCTTTGTACTTCAAAAGTCAGACAAAATTGCGTCACTGCATTATGTTATTAGATTCATATAAACGTCACAATAAATGAGGTATTCTATTCCATATGACCACATATTCGATAACAATGCGTTGCACTATAGAGTTGATTAAAACCAAACTTAAAACTAGATTTGGGGAGTTAAACATAGCATTTAGATACTAAAGGCTGGGTTGGGTCAACATTTACGGTATGGGTGGGTTGGGTCAACATTTACACTGCAATGACATAAATGAGACAAGCACTACATGAGACAAGCAATAAATGAGAAAAGCTTGCAAACCTTAAAGACGAAAACAAATCAGTTCAAAGAATATTGAGGCTTGTATTTTTTCCCGTGTGTTGCAATTTTTTTCAAAATATCCTTACGGTGTCTTGAATCAACATTATACACCCTAAGGTGAAGCTCTTGCCAAATATATTGTCCCCAAGGGAAAGCATCAAAAGCAAACAAATCATCCACTAGAGCCAAAATCTCATAGGGTATAACGTGCCTAAGCTCGTTACCCATGAATACATACTCTAAAGCTAGCAACAGACAAACACGGACTGAATCATCATGAGATAGCTTTTTAAAATCCTTATCCGTCTCAAGAAGTGCTTTAAGATCGTCACCCTTTATTCTTGGTAGAGTAGGAAATACCCGGTTATGGAAATTTGAGACGCTGTTACTCAAATGGTCTAAAGAAGGATTTCCAAATTTGAAACCGGTTAACAAACAAAATTCCCTCCTACCAAACTCTAATGTATTGTGACCAATATCAAAAATAAAAGGCATATCAGTAGTAGCATCTTTGATATCCCTTTGGTGTTGAAGCAAAAAGTTGAGGACAAGATTATCATGGTCCTCCGTTCTAATATCCAACCAAGGACCAAAAACACTACTTTTAAACTTGTTATACCTTTCCTTTTTTCAACCAACTTCTTTGCTATTGTTTTCAGAAGGTGTAGCTTAGTTCTCAAACTAACCTTCGAATCATAAACCTAGGTTAACAAAAACAAAATATTAAAAATAAAACTAATTTATACATGATACTAGCTACAAGATTATTAGGTCTTCATGGGTATATTGTGTTACTTGGTACAAAAATACAAGATACCAACTATTTTCAACCAAAATTGATATACCCAAAAGACTTGATCATTAAAGTACAATATGATCGGTAACAATCCCAAACCTAACTAAAGGATTAAACATTTATTACATCTAAATATGATACTTACATCAACACGATGAAACGATGAATCCATTGGACATAAACAAAAATCCTATCTACTCAATCGGTGACAATATATGTTGTTTTGTGTTTGTGTTTGTGTTTAAGTTTGAGAATGATAATCAGATTTGGATTGATAATCATGTATCGATTAATTCTTGTGTATGATCCGATGGTTATTGCATTCGATCGGGTTTCCATGTGCATTGGAAAGAAAAGAAGGAGGTACACGGTGAAAAGTACTTTTGTACTTTTGTTTTATTTTTTTTTACTTTTGTACTTTTTCACGTGGATAAATGCAAGTCGAGTAAAAGTAGGTTGAGTAGCCGTCGGTTGCGCAAATTTGGTGGTTATTTGGGTAGATTAAAAGTAAAAGTGTACTTTCCTTATGACACGTGTCACATTTTTGGTGGAGCTGCACAGTCGAGTGGCTGCGCATGACCATTTTGAAGATTGAGGGAAAATTTGACCACAAAGAGGACTACCAAAAAGATTTTGGAACTTTTTGGTACTTTTCTCTTATTTTTTTCTGTTTATTACTTACTTTGTATGTCATTTGAATATCTGATAGTTATAAGATATGAGCATATATTGATGCATTTATGTACTAAATTTTAGTTACTTTAAAGTTAAAAAAAAACATTGGAGAACTAAAGGCTTTTGGTTTAGTGGTATGTGAGTTGCCCACCAACTTAGTGGATGCGGGTTCATGCCTCGATGGAGGCATCTGTCCTATATTATGAGACATGTGGTATAGGGTGTGAAAAAATTGTCGTTAAAAGAACATAATAGTTAGAGGGTTACACACTTACCTAAGGGTAAAAAGACTACTTTCGGGATATAAAATGTTTAGACTAGAGGTAGTGGGTGTGATGGCTCTCACCAAAACCCTAGTACCTTCATCATTTCTCACGCGTGACAGAGGCAAAATAAAAGGAGATAAGGGTGTGTGAGGTATGTTTGTATAAAGTGGGTATTTTAAACAAATGTGAGTGGGTGTGACCACTAGGGTTGAAAGGTGAGAGAGTGTGAGGGGAAGTGAGACGAGAGAGAAAAAGCGAGGTAACGCTGACGCGGAAGGTGAGTGAGTGTCACCACTACCTCTAGTCTTAGGTGTTTGTTTGTTAGGAAATGTTACACAAGTGGACCTTATACATCACAACCCTTTACATTTTGGACCCTTTAGACATTACTGTCCAATTTTCGACCCACGAGTCTCGAATCTTGACAAAGAATCCCTGAACTTGAATTTGGGTTTCGTAATACTCTTTTTCCCCAGTGTTTTGTGGTGATTGTTGTTTGAATAAGTTAGATTCTGTAATTTGTAGTGTATTTTTCTAAAATGTATGGATGTTGTTAGGGGAAAACCGTGAATATTGAATTAGCATTCTTTTGGGTTGTTTTGTGTGTGCGTGTGGGTGTGATTGATGTTAGAGTAAGGAGTGTTTAGATTAGCTTAATTTCCGGGCTTATTTGATTTTCAAAAACTGATGTCCTCACTTTTTTCGGCTCATGAGTTTATCAAGTGGCCATTAGCTCCTATTGATAAGCTCATATGTCGAGAAAAGTAACCTTACGAGCTTTTTTGTTTTAAAAAGAACCCGTAAGCTTTAAAAATAAGCTAATCCAAACACCCGGAAGATATGGGGATTGCTTATGTTTTATCATTTGACATTTGATAGCCAAAAGATTTTGTTTAATAAATTACAAAAGTGGACCTTATACCCTAACTGTCTACATTTTGGACCCTTTGAGTTTCAGATCTTAATCAAGTATAGTTTATAGTGGTTTTGGTTTTAATTTACTAAGAAAAATAGCAAATTTTGACTTATGGTTATGAAATTCTCTGTATTTCACTTTTCTGTGATTGTTGTTATAGCATAAACTTGGTAGTGTCTTTTTTGTATTGATGTTTTTTTCTTGTGTGCAAATAAATATATCAGAGTCGTGAATAGCAGAATTGGCATTTGGATTTTGGAATATCTTGTATCTTTCTGACTTTGTGTATCGCAAGCCCCTTTAAATAGGAATTCAGATTCTAGAATAGTTCATGATTCAGGGATTGAAATTGGAAAACTAGTGTTCAACTTCAAACAATCGGAAATGTATAAATTTGCCGTGTATACTGTATAGGTCCGCTTTTGTAATTCTATTGTTCTTTTTAGCTATTTTCAGTCACTTGTTAGTAGTTTTTAGGGCTAATGGCACCAAAATGTATCATATTTGTCACTTATTCCTTTTATATGTATCGAACAATTTTTTTTCTATTATGTGTACTAAACTTGATTTTTGGGCATTTTTGTGTACTTTATGACCATTTTGTCCCTAAATTTATAAACTCGGGAGGGGCAAAATGGTCATAAAGTACACAAAAATGCCCCAAAAATTAACTTTAGTACACATAATAGCAAAAAAATTTATTCGATACATATAAAAGGAAATCATGACAACTATGATACATTTAGAGGCCACTAGCCCTAGTTTTTATTTGTAATTTCGAACTTTTTTTCAGCAACAACAACAAATAAGCCTTTTTAGTTTCTAACTTTGTGCTCATGTTTACTTTCTATCCTCATAATCATTTTTATCAATGAATTTGCTAACCGTGTTTGCTTGGTTCTTTGATGTTAGATGGCTTCAACTATTGTTAAACGCGTTGCACCGAATCTCATGAGGGTCAGAGCGATGGCCTCATCTTCTCGCTTCTATAACACCAGGTGTTTCCAATATGATAAGCGTGACTCTGAGGATGTATGCATCCTTAAGTGTGACAGTAAACCAGGGTCTATGGCCCATCATGTTGTCAACTGTGCGTATATTTGATCCCCGTTAGAAAACAACACATTCTTTGCACTTAAAATAGTAAAGAAAAAAAGTTTATACTTACAAGCGTCTACAAATGTCCAATTTGTCCACGCTCTAATTTCCTCAAACTTCCTCTTGCACGAGAAATTTAGGTGCAACAAAATGACCTTTAGACTTCTGGGTGTAGACATGGTTGTATCACTTTTATGTTTGCACAATAAGATATTTGTTTTATGATTTCAGCTGCGTTTGATGCTCGTGTCACACCAACTGAGAATCTGCTATGGCTTCTAAACTATGCGGATGGTATCAATAATATCAAATTTGGAATCCACAAGGTCCCTTGGTGGAATGTGGAGGAGGACGACAAAGCCCTCTACCTACTCCGTGCCCTGCCTACCCAAAGCGAGGAGTATCCGGTGTCTGATATCTGTGTTACGGAATCTGAGGAATCTGTTCTACACGAGGAGTACATGTTTGCAATCCACCCCAATGATGAAAAGCACCGAGAGGGGAACATGTCTTTTCTATTACATGCGATGAGACAACAAAAGACAAGACATATCAATTCAGAACCTTCTGAGTATTACTTTCATGTGATGCACGATTTCAAAGAAAGCCCCAGATTAACTATACCAGCAAGCGGTATCGTTTCAACTTTTACTATAAATAAAATAGCAATGTACTTTTTTAGCTGTCCGTTTTGGTCACTGTAGTTTGTTTACATATGAAGTCATTAAAAGATGATTTATGTCTCGCTTAATGACTTAAGGATGACACATAGTCATCTTTTATGATCAGACGAGACATAAAATGACTAATTACACTGACTAAAACAAGTTGAACGAAAACATATATTTTAGCTAATGGTAAGCCATATGCTATGTGATTAAATGATCATGAGTTCGGTTTGGTGAAACAATTGACAAAGTATAACGTAGCACCGCGTCATATACTTTCGACAATAAAGGACCGTAATTCGGATAACGTGTCTGGCACAAAATAAGATCCGTGGAGAAATAATAGGTGATAGAACTCCAATCCAAGTTCTTTTGTCACATTTGATGCGTTCGGGTTATACTTATTTATCGCGTTTGTTACCGATCAATATCGCAACAACGGTCAGTCAACAACGTGTAGAGTTGAGGGTCAACACGCATTGTTGAAATTATAATTGGGGACCACACAGTCCAACTTAGACACGTTGTTGACTTCGATCGATAAGATTATCATTGCACAACAGACTGCGATAAAAGACAATTTAAACAGAAGCAAAAATGCGAAAAAACATAAATTTAATATATCACTATTTCGAGAATTGTGGTATAAAGTTTCACAACATGCTTTGGATCTCATTTTCGAAGAACTCCAAGGGCCGAACAATGAGGAATGTGGTCATCAGTTGCGGTCAGTTTATGGGTTACCATGCTATCACGAACTGCTTTACTATCGATATCACGGTAATTGTATTAAATTTATGACTATCAAGTTATTTTCCCCATTAATATCAATAATTTATATGAGTCACTTTTAATGAATGCAGGTTTGTCCATTCCACTGGACATCATTGATATTTTTTGGAGAACCCTGGATGTTCCGTGGCCTAGTACTCGTACGCCTGAAGATGGTCCTACTTGTCAAACTGAGGTACAAAAATTCCAGAATGCTTATAGCAAAACGTCATCGTTTGTCAAGAAAAATTGGTTAACAAAGATGAGAGGTATATACGAACCAGAATCTGTATCAACTCTAGAACTTGCTATTCACAAATGTACTCGTGGACGTCCGATCGCAAAGGACAAAAAGTCCCAGGCTACAAAAGTCCATGACTTGAATAAAGAACCAACCGCAGCGCATCGAAGAAGTTATGCAAGATCTAAAAAAGTCCCGGACTTGAACAAAGAACCTGTGAGACATAGTTCATACATTGGTCCCAGAGTTGAACAAAGTTCAAGACGTAGGTTATACGTTAGAGATGATATTAGTGAATATTTGATGGAGGATATTCCAGAGATTTTCCATCGATACATCATAAGTATTTAGGTGATGGAAATTGTGGTTTTCGGTGCGTTGTCGTTGGTATTGGTCAACACGAAGATAGGTGGTCAGATATTCGAGCTCTTTCAATGCAAGAGTTAGACTGCAGGAAATATTACACAAGTATGTGGTTAAATGATGGCTTTAACCAAATTCGGAACTCGGTAGCATGATTCCATCGTGGATTTGCACCGCAGGACTACTGGATGAGTATGCCCAACACGGGGTTGGTTATTGCGTCACTGATTAACCAGCCAGTTGTATCTATATCCCCGCGACAAAGTTTTACGTGTGTTTCCGCTTTTTTCTGGTCCAGATTTATCACAAGAAAGTGGCCCCCTTGTGATTTCCCGTGTGGGGGACGGAGGCGGTCTTTCACTTCATTTATGTGACGCTAGAGGGAAATTCACCATCCCCGGATAGTCACCCACAATGGGGGGCGTACAGATATGGCGAGGCATCCGCATGGGAAACTCTATATTACGATCGACAACACATGTATACTGACATTATTGAGAATATAAGAAGCCAAATGTAGTAAATGATTACTGATTTATGTAGTAAATAGTTATACCGACAAAACACAGTAAATGATTACTGATTTATGTTGTAAATAACTATTTGTATTCTGACAAAACATAATAAATGATTAAAAAATTATTTAAATTTTTAATAACATTACTTATTTGTGTTGTAATAATTATACAAATTCTTTGGCCAGATGGAACGAAATAATCCATACTTGTGTAATTGTCGAATAGGATTCATAATAAAAAGAACATCCCGAACGTCCGATAATTATGGTCAACAGTATTATGTATGCCTTTTTTCAAAGGTAAATAATCATACATTTGCTTATTTACGTAAATATATAAATAATTTGTTTGTTAAAAATACGTTTCTTATAATTTTCTTAACATGTAACAGCCAAGAACAGACGATTATGGGTGTGGATACTTTATGTGGAAGGATGTTTTTTAACAAAACATCTCTCAAGCCTCTTCTTCAACGCAGTGCTCAAACTGCGAAGTTAAAAATATTACAATTAACATGCTTGAAACAAGAAACAAGATGTTATTGTGTTAAAAAAGATGTTGGAGACAAGAATAAAGACGCTGGAGGCATCACTGAAATTGGAAAGGAATCCCAAGGATCACGCATGTCAGTCGGGTGCAATACTTCATAACCTTATATATGACATAAACAATCTTCACATGGAGTAAGTGTTTTTGTTGTTAAATAATGTGTAAATGTTGTTGTTTTTGTTGTAGTAGTAATAGCATTTGTTGTTGTAGTTGTTTAATGTATTAATGTTTAACGTGTTATTGTTGTTTAATTTATTATTGTTGTTGTTTAATTAAATAGAAACACATTAGATGAATTTAGATCAATCTTTTTGCAATAACATATCCTCGCCAAAAGTTTACGTTTAATTTTTCTTAGACTTTTACAAACTTTATTAATCATAAAAATTAAAAAAGTAACAAAATAAAACAATTAAAGTAAAAACTAAAAAAAAAAGTGAAAAAGAAAAATTGTCTTCACTAAAAAAACCTGTCTCCAAAAGTGTTTTTGCTTGTAGTGTGCGCAACATCGTACGACAACATTAGACGAATTTAAACTAAAAAGTTTGTTAATCATAAAAATTTTACAAAGTTTGCGACAATTTTTATTAACTTTTTACAAAGTTTATTAATCATAAAAGTTTTAAAAAGTAAAAATAAAAATCACAAAAGACTAAAAATTAAAAAGTATAAAAAGAGTGAAAAAAAAACAATAAAATAACAAAAGACAACAAAAAAACAATGATTAAACTATAAAATGAGGTGCCTTTTAGGCCAATGCTAATGGTGCGTTGCAAACCCAACCGACCGAACAACCCAACTGCGTTCTTCCCCCAGCACAACCCACCCCAACCGAATCACACCCCAACCATTTCAAAGTTTCGGTTTGTCAGCCAACCGAAACAATTGCACACTTTCTCTTCTTTTTCTAGTCGTTGGCTAACCAATTAATCATCAATCAAATTAAAAACGGAAAAAACCAGAAACACAAGTTCTCAAAATTGTGTTAGATACATTTATCAAAATCTTTATAAAGATTTAAACACGGTTTCATCATAGATCTTGAACATACAAAACGGATAAAAACCAAAACCTACCCGAGACCTCTTTATAGAGATCTTGAAGATGATCCACATATGCTTCGGTTTGTGTTGTTTTTTAACTACTCTTTGTGCTCCTTCATCTTTGTCATAACTATGTTTTAAGTTTGAGATGTAACTAAGAAAGGGTGATGCGTTTGTTTTGTTGTGCTTTAAGAGATAGAGGCCATTTATAAGAAGTGTTGTCATGGAGATATAAGGATGGAGTTCAGTTCATGGCTGCGTTTTGTGATCCGAGAAGAAGGAGACTTCTAAGCGTGTTGTGATTATGGTAAAGTGTTCTTATATAACTTTGGGTTACAAAATTTTGGTGATAACATTTTCATGTTAGATGTTTATTTATTTTAGTCCTTTATTTTATAATAAATATGTATAGTTATGATTGAAATTATAATTTTAAAAAGAAAAATAGTTACGGTCGTCGTTGTGGTCACTATTAGCAAATTGTGGTTAGGGTGTAGTCTTGGAGAGAGAAAACTGAGGTGGCGCTGAAGTGGCAGGAGTGACCACAAAAATTATGGTCACCATTAGCATTGGCCTTATAGTCGGGGGTTCTTATAACCTCCCCATTCACTAACAAGGGGATGCATTGTTTATAAAGTGTTTTTGTCTTGTTGTTAGTAGTGCATGATTTGGGCGGGAGATAATGGGAAATTCAAAAGCTTGTTTGGTTTTGAGAACACGCATCATTTTCTTACAACGTTGTACGACTTTGTTTTGTTTTGTTTCCTTAACCATGTATATCACGTCATCTTTGATTTGATACATCTTTTATGGAGGTGATTTGTACACTCACAAAAATGATTGGGCTATTTAAATTTAGAGTGTTTTGACATTTATACCCTTACAGGATAACATGACTAAACATAATGTGAGGGTATAAATGTCCAAACACTCTAAATTTGAATATCTCAATCATTTTTGAGAGTGTGCAAATCACTACCCTTCTTTTATGTATGAGAAATGATAGATGGACTTAAACTTAAGCCTAATTTTAGGTCTAAAATCAAGTAGCATCATCTTGATGCCTGTAGACAATGACACACTTATTTTACAACATCATGATAATGCCACTTGGTTTTAGGCCTAATTTTAGGCCCCTCTATCATTTCTCTTTATGTATTACTCTATTTTTTTTATTAGACAAGATGGTAATAAGATCGCAAAGACACAAACAATCACGACACATTAACGACAATTGAGTTTTCTATCTCCTACATCAAACACAGACAAAATGTTCGTAGTAAGGGGACCACACTCACAACGAAAAACATACCCCATAAAATTAAATAAAAAAAATCTCAAACACACAAACCATCTCAATTATTTCGGTCCATTGAGGGACCAAAACATTCATTTTTTTGCTAGGGGACGCGTTTGGTATGGTGCTTGTAGGGGAAAGGACGCATCTTGAATGGGTAGACCGATCATTTCATTTGGTCCTATTACGTTTAGTCTTATCTTCTAACTCTAATGATTATTTATAGTAATGGAAAAAAGTGAAGCAATTTTTTTAAGCGGCCCGTAACGAGTACTTTTTTACGAAAATGAACGTCACATAAGCTTTTTACGAAAATGAACTTTTCATTCTCATCCGTTAGATTCATTTGAAAACAAATTTTTGAACCTACACGTGTTAAAAACGCGACAAATTAAAAACGCAACCAAAATTTAAACTCAAAACATGTAAAACGCGACCCGATAAATTAAAACGCCACTAAAACGCGACCCCAACAAACTCGACCCAAATAAAAACGCGACCAAAATTAATTTAGAGACAAAGTAAAAAAACGCAACCAAAGATATTCGTTGGGCTCTTGTATTATTATGTAAAACGCAACCAAATTTCAGTAAAACACGACCAAACTTCATAAATACCGGTGCATAGAAAGTAAGGACCCGTTTGGTATGTTGCGTTTGTTTGGGTTTGGGGTTTAATTAAGAGAGCATTTTTTAAAAGGTCCGTTTTTACTAATAGTTTACGAAACTGAACCTTACATGTACTTTTTACCAAAATGAACTTCTAAATATTATCCATTAGATTGATTATTAGATGCATTTTAACCATACGCGTGTCTCCGGGTGTTTCCGGACGAACCTTTAGTCGAGTAAATTTATTGAAATTTAACACGCGAATGCTAGGCGAATGATAGCCGAGTGCTAGGCGAAATTCTGGGCGAAATTCCGGGCGAATTTTGTTTTTATTGCATGTGGGTGATTGCTTGAAATATGGGCGAGAGGTTTCATCCGGGAGAAAGTTTTATTTGATAAGTAAATGAGTGTGAACATCAAGATATGTAATGTCATCATCTTTTAAATTCTACATTTCTTGGTTCTATAAATCTTGGACGTCCATTTAACAAGTTGACGTATGACAATTGTGTTTGTATAAAAGTACTTTTAGTTCATTTGTGTTTGTCAGTGTATAAAAGTACATTTGGCCCCAATTGTGTTTGTCAGTGTATAAAAGTACTTTTGATCCAATTTGGTAAAGTGAATAAATATGGTTTATTTTTGTAAATAGAGTGTGAATATGGTTTACTTTGGTAATGGGTTTTTTAATTAATGCAAATAAAATATTCGGCTGAAAGGCCGAATATTTTAGTGTGAAAAAATGTTTTTTTTAAGCACTTCTCTCATATTAAATTTTTAAGATTTCATAATATAGATTTTAAGCAAATACAAGTAAAGAAGCATCATTTGCAAGTATTTGAAGCACAAATAAAACTAAAAAAAATACTATTGAACACATACAATTAATACACAATTAAATTTACCCTTCATTAAAATATACAACTATTTCAATGTACAACATAATTAAGCTTATAAAACAAAAATCTAAAATCCATCGGCCCAAAACATAAATCTTCGATCCAACAACCATATTAAGATAGCTTAGTTCATTATAAGCTTACATGGAAACTATTGCTCTATTAGCTTAAAAAGACTCACATCCATCGCTGCAAAACCATGACTCAGATATCTCTGCCCCATATCCATCTGATGCAAAACGGGTAGAGTGGCGAAGTAGCTCGCCGTTTCACACATGGCACCCCGTCAACTCTCGTCGTCCGCTCGCCACGACACCACAGATGCTCGCCGTTTTGGTTCTTGCCGGGGAAGTGACGAAGAAAACGAAAAACAACTTTTTAAAACTATACGTTGAACTTAGCTAAAATTTGGTTTATTAAATGGCTCTATCCAAATTTTTGACTATTGATAAGCTTACACCAAAAAGTTAATGGTAAAAAGGTTGTTAAGGTTTAATTTTTGGTTTATTATTAGACTATTGTTAATGTTTAAATTTTTTCGTACATTTTTTCCCTTATTATCTGGTTGTTTCGTATTGTAATTTTATTTTAATGAATGATATTTAGAGTAGTTTATATGTTTCATAATGTATTTTTTTATCAAATAATATTGTCGAATAACATCACAATTGCCAGAAAATTTAGTTACAGGGTATCCGCCGCCGCATCGCGCGGGTACCATGCTAGTATATAGATAATTGATACTCGACGAGACAATTTTTATTTTTTTACTTTATTTTCTTTACTAATGTTAAAAGGAAATAACGTTGAGACAAGTAATATACCCTAAAAGAGCCTTTTTCAATCTTCTTTACTACGCACCTCCTTAATTTGTTCCCAAGAAAGACAACAACGCTCCAAACAACAGGTAAACAAACACCTATTTTAATCTTTTGGTCAAAAAGACAATAAATCTTTTGTTACCAACTTTGGTTTAGAAATAAAAAACATAAAGTTCAAAACTTTATTACTTAATCCCTATTTAGCATTCAAAACAACATATAATAATGTCATTGTTTTTGTTTGTTGAAGTTTTGTTTAGGAAAGGTACATAATTGGACCTTATAAATCTAGTTTTTTACATTTTGGTCCCTAAGAACACTTGAAGCTTAAATCTTGACTGAGAATCATGAATCTTGGACTAGGGTTTTGTGAAATTCTGTGTTTTTTTTTCCCACGTAGTTTTGAGGGTTTTAGTTGTGTTTGATAAGGAGCTTAAGAGCGTTTAGTACTTGGCGTTTAGAATCGAAAGCTCGTTTGCCAGAGAGCGTTTAGCGTTTTATTTTGTATAAAACCACTACTTGAAGAGGTATTTAGCTTTTATGTTATGTTACACTTTATAATCACTGGTACAGTGAGCTACATTACTAAATATATTTATAAAGAAACTGCCGCCGCTAATTTTGCCAAACAAGTAGGCTTTACAAGCTTATTGAAAGTTTGAAAAGCCAATAAGCTCACTTTTTTGGGCTTGCGAGCTTATTGGCTTTTCCAACTTTTAATGAGCGCATAAGACCACTACATAAGCCGAAACAAACACCCCCTTTGGAATACAGTTTTGTGAGTAGTCTGTTTTTCTGTCGCTTGAGGTTCCATTTTTGTGAATGTTGTTGTAGAAAAGTTAAAATATATAATTTGTTAGGGTTGTGTCTCGGTTTTGTTTATTTGGTATGTAGTAATATATGATGGCTTTTTCGGAAAGGAATGTATAGTTTGCAGTATTGTTTGTAATATTTTTGGTGTTATGTCAGAAAAACTATGGATGTAAAAATTTTGGATTGTATTTGCTAAATGGAGGTTTTCTGATTCCGTAAATTGCAAACCCCTTAATATATCGGGAATCTCGAATGGTTTGAGATTCAGCAGTCCAATACCGGAAACTAGTGATTAAAGGGTTCGAAATGCAAAAGCTCGGGGTCGTATAGGATCCACTTAGGTGGTTTTGTTCTCTTTTAGAAGTTTAGCCCTTTTTCAGTCGCTGATTAGTTTTTTGCTTCAACTTATTTATAGCTAACCTTGTTTGTTTGTTCTTTGATCTTAGATGGCGTCCTTCCTAGTGAAACGCGTTGCTTCTAATCTCTTGAGGGTTAGATCAGTCGCCTCATCTTCTCGTTTCTTTAGCACCAAGGGAGAGTTTGTTCAACATGACACTAAGGATGAATGCATTCTAAAGTGTGATGGCAGCCTTAGGTCTTCTGCTGCCCGTGGTGTAGTCAATGGTGTGTATATTTGATTCCCAGAATTTTATAAACTACAAATATTTCATTCACACTTGTAAACTTGAAAACGAAAAGACATATAAAAAATCAACACAATTTTCGCTATTAAAGCTGTAAAGAATTTGTTCATGGACTAGTAAGTGTGTATACAAATATACCATGTCCACACACTCGATTTCCTCACAACGAAATCAGGTGTAAAAAAATGTGTGGAAGTAAGATGCTTGTGGTTTTTGATTATTAGGTTAATAAAAGTCATTGTTTATTTATAATCAAATCGTTAACGTTTTTTATTTTATGATTTCAGAAGCGTTTTCTCCTCATACCTCACCAATTGAAAATTTGGCTCGTCTGTTAAACTTTTCGGATTTGAGCATTGAATATGTACATGGAACCCACGTGTTTCCTAGGTGGAGTGTGGTGGAGGATGACAAAGCCCTCTATATACACCGGGACATGACTGCAAAAGACATAGAAGATGTCAGGGAATCTGCTAAGAGCACAAGGTATCGTGGATACCAATAACATGTTATTGGTATGCCACCGTATCGTCACATCATACATCTCTCAATAACTCACCAATAACTCAAACACCCTCCCTCATAACACACCAATAACATGTTATTGGGGTCTACAAAATACCCCACTAAAAATACCCCTCACTCACAATACACTAAAAAAAATAGTAGAAATTTGTCATCTTTCTCCTTTGGCTTGAGCCACTCAACCAACTCAAACAATATTTGGCTCACAAATAGCATGTTAGATGGTATGCTAATGGCATGCAATTGGTATTTCCTTTTTTCTTTTGGCATCTTATCTTGCACCCATACCCTTTGCTCTAAGGAGTTTATGTCAGGAAACCATGAGGAAAACTTTAGTCTACCTGTTTTTGTTTCAGTTTCAGAGGAGGAGTATTTTTCTGGAAACGTCAAGGAATTTTTTAAGCAATATGATCCAAAGAGGAATGCGTTCCCTATTATCGATATTATTAGGGGAGAAGAATATGCACCTACCGGCGAGTATTACTATCATGTGATGAAGGATGCTAAAGAAGTCAAACAATTTGTGGAATCATTTAATGGTATAACTATAACCTTTTTATCACATTTATACAAATGTATTGTTTCCGTTCTTCCGTCTTGGTCATAGTTCTTTTTTTTCTTTTTTTACATCTTAGTCCAAAAGATGATTTCATGTCTCGGTTAATGACTCAAATAAGAGACATAGTCATCTCTGAATGACTTATGTACAAGAAAATAAATTGTTAAACACACGTACGCGCACAAAATAAGTGGATTTTAATTGATTTTTTTTGTATCGTTTGTTTTACTCTTTACGTGAACAGAATCACCGGATATTGTCAATGGTAACATCAGTGCTTCGATAAAAATGTATGCCGTACCACACAAACCACAAGCAGTTTATATTCTTGTAGTATTAGGGAACCCGCAGACTCGCAACCCTTATGGAGGTTATGCCATCGAGATATTTCTAGATAACAGTCTCTACAATATCTATGGTACCAAGACGGATTTTACGAGTGTCAATACGAAGCTTTTTATTCCTAAGAAGAAAGTGGAGGGGATTCAAACTATTGGAGGAAATTTGATCTTTTTTCACGAGAAGAAGTTTATCAAACCAACCCCATGGCAGCCTATATAGGATCACGTCTCCTGCATGGTTTGTAATGATGTTTTCTGGATTCTCCAAATCTCGTAGTTTACATTATATGGATGTTTTTTTTAATTGGCCTATGGGTTTTTGTTGTTGATTAGTTGGCTACATGGTTCTTAATGTTGTACGGTTGGCTGTTCAGTTATGACTCTCGTAACTTTTAGGTCTTCTTGGTCGCGCATAACGTATTTCTGACTGTTCAGTTGCTAAATTTTTGTTTATGTGCACACTTTCACAATATATTTGGTGATGTTCGTGGGAATTGTCTCTGGGATTTTTGGCAACAACTCATTCAAGGCTCATTTTATGTTTAGAAGTTGGTCTTCTACTTGTTATTTATGTGACCTCGAACTAGATAAAATTCGACTCAAGAACCTGACTACCTATTGACGAGCTTGGTTCAGGATATATCCGAGCTCAGTTTAAAATCTCGAATGTCTCAAAAATATTCATTAGAAACCAGGTTTAGTTAGTCAACCTCGATTTAAGAGATCAATAAAATGCAGCCCGAATGAATATGGGTAAGAAAAAACGAAAAAACTTTACTTGTTCACAGTCCTACTTATATAAGGCTCTCAAAGCTCAAGTTTGACTAAAAACACTTGATGTCCAAAATGGGTGTGTCAGGTCATAACGGGTAAGTTTTGTTACGAGTTACGACTGATACATGTTGGGCCGGCCGTCCGGGTTGACCCAAAACACTTAACATGTGTGGCATACTTGGTATTTCAGAAACAATCTACAGTTTGCGCGAAATTTGTAGTGTGTCATACTTGGTATTTCAGAAACAATCTACAGTTTATTAATAAAATTACTCAGGAGGTTTTATCATTGAAATATACTTGAGAGACCTTTTTGACCAATTTGACCCATTTGACCCATTTCCTTTTTAAGAAAGTTTCATTTAACATGTGTGGCTTCACAGTAATGATACATAACCCGAATAGGCCCTTTCATAAGTTTATTGATTGGTCGAAACTTCCATCTTCGTAACAAAATGGGCCCATCTAAGTAAGATGTGTCTTTAAATACTACTGTAACAAACTCGCAACGCCATTACAGCAGAAAAAAGGGACGTGGTTTAGTAAATTTCCATGGTCGGTTCCTTCAATGGAACCTCTATAAACACATAGGGTGTGAAGTCCATAACAACAAGCGGCCGTCTTGGCGAGGCTAAATTTCATCGAAGTACACTGTATCTACAAAAGTACAGGTGCCAAAATGGCCGGTTGACCAACGGGTCAAAAGTCAAACCATGTAACTTTTTTTTGATATTGGCCCAAACATAAAAGACTGCTTCCTTTGGGTAGATTGCAGTTCGAACTTTTATCACTTAATAACACTTTAGTACAGATCATATGACAGTTTATTTCTTAAAGTTCTAAAGATTTACATGTTCATATCCGTTTTCTCTTACATTGGATCCTTTATGGCGTACGTAAATATAGATAACTAGCCAAAACCGTTACTACCAGAGTAAAGCCATTTCTGGTACCGAGATAGCTTGACATATAGTTAATGACAAATAGGTAGAACATGTAAAACCTTTTATTTGACAGACTATAACGATGAGTAGGGAACTAAAACTTGCATAGTTATAAGCTGTTTGCAAATAATTCAAACACAACATGAGCTAGCTTTGAGTCTTAAAAAGATAACACGAAGGGGTCATTTGTAAAATGTCAAAAGATGAGCACTTTTTATGACGTTTTAAGGTTATCTTACAGGTAAATGTCCCAGCTATTTTTCAGAAGAAAAAAAACCTTAAAAACCCTCGAATTACCTTCAGATTAAACCTAGAAAACATTGAATCTTAGGTAAGTTATTTTCAATTAGTCATTTTTTGTTTCTGTTTAGTAAATTCGATTTGTCATTAAGTTTTATGCATCCTCTAGTACCAGTTTTTTAGTTGCTTTTAGTTTAGAGATGACTTTTTCTTTTAAAATCAATTACCAAAATCTACTCTTACCAAACCTAATAACCAAAATCGACATGGCAAGCAAATACATTTGCCCGCCACCGCCATTTGCTTGCTACTTATAAGATTTGCTCGCCACTTTGAAAAAAGACATGGCAAGCAAATGTTTGCTAGTGTATTATGTTTGTTTGCTACTTTTAAAATGTATAGTTTGACGATCAACAAACTATGTATGTAGCTACTTTTAAAATGTAAAGTTTGACACTTACCAAACCATGTATGTATTAAATGAATGAGACAAATCGGCACTTGGGGAGGGAGAGAGCAAATGTGGATGGAGAGCAAATAGTTTGCTTGCCATATCACAAATTGGGAAAGCAAATGGGAGGGAGAGTAAGAGTTTTGCTTGCTACATCCACACATATAAGAAATTTTGCGAGCAAATAAGAAGGAGAGCAAAGAGTTTTGCTCACTATGTAGTATTTTGTAACCCAAAAATCAAGGGTCGCAATTCATAAAACCCTTTTCAAAATGTCTATTCTCGACTTATTTATTAATTTATTTATTTATTTTTATTTTTTAATGTAGAACAAAATTATTTACACATAAACAATCCACTATGTCACATGATATCACACGTGTCTTAAACGAGACTTAACTCACAGTCACACATCTCAGGTTGTCGGACAACTCGCATACCAGTAGGTCAAACGTTGTACTTATTATAAATATACCACGAAAGGCATTTGGCCCAATGTTAAGTGAATGACCACTAACGGTTGTGGGTAGTCTCATTGGACTTTTTATTTTTGGTAACTATGGTTTCCTACCTTTGACAAGCTAAACGGGGTTTGAACCCACCGCCACACTCACTCAAACCGGGTAAAGTCCTCCTTTTTTGGAAGTTTGGCGTATACCACTTTAGAGTTATTTGCACATGTTCTCTATACAAGCAAATCCTCATAACAACTTCCATGAAGTTATTATTTGTGACTTGTTACATTGTTTTTTGATCTTAGATATGGCTTCCTTGCTTGCTAGATGCGTCGCTTCAAATCTCTTGAGGGTCAGATCAGTCACATCATCTTCTCGTTTCTTTAGCTGCAAGGGTTACCAGTATGTTCAGCATGACACTAAAGGCGCATGCATCTTGAAGTATGATGATAAAAATGTCCTCTTTAGTCTGTGGTGTAGTCAATGGTGCGTATAATTGATGGCTCTAAAAGCCATTGTTTAATATAATCAAAATCGTTAACATGTTTTTGTTTTATGGTTTCAGACGCGTTTTGTCCTCATGTCCCACCAACTGAAAATTTAGCTCGTCTATTAAACTACGCGGATTGGCGAGTTAAATATACATACATGGAACGTCCCACCACAGGTGGAGTGTGGTGGAGGACGACAAAGCCCTCTGCATATCACGGGACATGAGTCAAAGATAGCACAATCAAGATGGTAAGGAATATGTTCCTAACAAGGAGAAGCAATGGATATTGTCAATCGTATTGTCAAGGGTAGGCTAAAAATGTACGGCGTAGAAGATAATCCCCAAGCACTTTACATCTTCGTAGTCTTCGGGGACCCGGAGACTCGCGGCCCTTATGGAGGTTACGCTGTTGAAATATTTCTAGATGATAGTTTCTACGATATCTATGATATCCAGCCAGATTTCACGGGTGATAAAAGGAAAATAGTTATACCAAAGAAGAAGTCGATGGGGATTGAAACTATTGGAGGAAATGTAATCTTTTTTTGTGAGAAAAAAGTTTTATAAACTGACCCATTGGCGGCCTACATAGGATCATGTCTCCTACTGCATAGTTTCTATTGATGTTTTATATCTGGATTCTCCAAATTTGAATGTCATAGTTTGTAATCTTACATCTTTCTGGCCTTTTTCAACTTTTGGAAAAGGTCTCGTATAACATAATTATGTTTTTTCGCAAATGCAGCAGAGTCACAAGCCTGTTCTTTGTTTCGACTCAAAGGAATCATGTTTGTTAAGTGCTATCATTCATGCCTAAACATGTTCCAGACAGGTTATTCCATTCTTGTTTGAGTTTGTTGATGTATTATCAGTTGATAAATGTTGTTTGTGTGTGTAAAACATTTCACCCATTTGACCCGTTTTCTTATTAAGTAAACTTTTTTTTTACCATTGTGACTTCACAGAGGTAGAACATAACCTGATAGGTCTAGGGTTGCTTTCGGAGGGTGTGCAGGATGTGCGATTGTTAATGGCCACCGCTTGACGAGGGCCACCAAATTTTATGCATTTTTATTATATAAATACACAATATGAGGCTTAAGTTTAATTAGTTCATACACTATTCATATATATGACACTGTGTGTGTTGATGGGCCTTTTTGCGGTAATGGCACGGGGCTACCGAAGTTCATGAGACGGGTCATTTTTCATTGGAGAGTCATGAGGCTTCATAAGTGTTTTGTCTCTTTATTAGTAGTGCCTGATTTGGGCGGGAGAAAATGGGAAATTCAAAGGGTGGAGATACTCCAACACCCCATAAATTGATTCCCCAACACCCCATAGGCCATGGGCCCCCTTCCGTACGGGCGGTACCCTTATCCCTTTTTTTTTTATTTAATTGTGTATAGTTTATTTTCTGTGGTATATTTAATTTGTGTAGTGTTTTTATATGTATAGTGTATTTATTTGTGTGGTATATTTAATTTGTGTAGTGTTTTTATATGTATATAGTGTATTTATTTGTGTAGTGTTTTTATATGTAGAGTATTTATTTGTGTATTGTTTCCATTTAATTAAACAATAACAATAAAACATTAAACAAGTACAACAACAAATGTTTAATATTACAACGAAATCTACTCCACATGAAGATTATTAATGTCATCTGTAAGCTCATAGAGTATTCCACTCGGCTGACATGCGTGATCAACTGGATCTCTTGCTAATTCCAGTGATGCCTCCGACGTCTTTATTCTTGCCTTCAACAAATTATTTTGAGCCAATAGCATGTTGATCGTTTTATCTTTAGTTTCGCAGTTTGAGCAATGCGTTGAAGAAGAGGCTTGACCAAAGTACTTTTGTTGAAATATTTCCTTCCACATGAAGTATCGACACCCATAGTCTTCAGTCTCTGGCTGTTACATGATGAAACAATTATAAAAATGTATTCTAAACAAACAAGTTATTGATATATTTAAGTAAATAAGCAAACGTTTAATTATTTACCTTTGACAAAGGACATGCATAATACTTCAGACCACAAGTTTTGGGCTTGTGGGACGTTCTTTCAATTATAAAACCACGTCGACAACGACACAAGAAAGGATTTTCTTGTTGCATCTGGCCAAAAAAATTTGTATAATTATTCACAACATAAATCAGTAATATCATGGTTCACAAAATTAGAAGCTTCGAATACATAAATAACCAATCTTGTTATAGATTAATAGTTGATACATGGTTCACAAAATCACAATATAACTAGAAACTAAGATCAATCACGCTCGAGGCATAGTCGCTCCAATGATGCTGCCATCTGTCCCACACGAGACTCTTACTCTGAAATGCGTCTCCTCAATCCGGCAATCTCTCGCTCGTACTCGTCAACGCGAGACGCAGTGTAACAAAAGATGAGGAAGAACCGGAGGACGGTGTATAAAATTGTCCTCATCTGTAGCTGGAGATATAGCTGGAGAGGGAGGCACATAAGATGGAGAAGAAGGCACATAATCTGGACTCTCAACACGAGCGGGTGTGTTGTTGACACAATGAATGTCCCTCCACTGAATGTCATCAGATTCTTGTAACAAAAGATGAGGAAGAACGGGAGCAGGAGCAAAAATCTGTAACAAAAGATGACGAGTCGTTTACTATAAAACAGTAATCGTCTATACATGTTTTGTCATTTACAATATAAATCAGTAATCGTCTATACATGTTTTGTCATTTACAATATAAATCAATAATCGTTTTTTACGTCTGCTAAACATGCTCTGTCGTTGAGTAAACATATGTGCCCATCTCCCGGCCACGTCATTTATGAACCATCTCCATTGTGGGTGATTATACGGGAGTGGTGAGTTTTCATCAAGAAACGCAAGAACGAAGTGAGCAGCCTGGTCTTCCCCCACACGAAGAATCACAACGGGGGACAATATTTGTGATGTATTTGGACCATCTCTCAGCAGAAGACACATAATAGATTGTCTATTGGCTATACATACAATAGGACGGTTAAGAGCTGTAGCAATAGCCACGCCCGTTTCTGGCATAGTCATCCAGTAACCGTAGGGTGCTGGACCTTCAAACCAATTCATCGAGTTACGAATATTTGTAAAATAATCCCCCCACATTTGCATGTAAACTTCCTCGTTAGTGTCTACCTCTTCTCTGGCAATAGCTCGAATCATGGGCCACATTTGTTCCTGATGACCAAGACCTACGGCAAGAGCTCGATAACCACAATTTCCATCACCTGCCACGTTAAAGATCCCTAGGATCCAGCGTCGGAAAAGAGGTGGAATTCGAGCCATAAAATATTCGCTATTGACATCTGGAACGTACAAGTGGTGTCTTAAGTCGCCCTCGCTATTGACATCTGGAACGTTCAAGTCTGGGACGTTAGAAGGCTCTCCCACATATGAACTGTGTCTCGCAGATTCTTCATTTAAGTCTGGGACTTTTTTAGGTTTTGTGTAGCTTCTGCGGTGCCCTGTGGGGGGTTTTTCGTTCAAATCCGGGATATTTTTTTTAGCTTTGGATTTGTTGTCCTTTGCGCTCGGACGTCCACTATTATCGTCTTTAACAGCAGGTTGTTGGGTTGACACAGATTCAGGAGCGTATATACCTCTGAGCCTGTTTAACATATTTTTTTTAACAAACGACGATGCTTTGGTAAAAACACTTTGGAATTTTTGTACGTCATCTTGACAAGAATATTCAGGCTCTTCAGGCCCTTGAGGCTCTTCGAAATATTCAGCTCATCAGGCTCTTAGTATTTCGAACAATGAGGCCAGGAACGCTTAGGGTTATCCAAAAATTATCAACAAAACCAAGCGGAATAGGCAATCCTGTATTCGAAAAAAGGAACTAGTTAAAATTATCGGTATTGACGGGGAGAATAACTTGATAGGCATAAATTTGAAATACATACCGTTTGCTTGAAGGTAATACAGTTTGTGATAGCATGGTAAACCATAAACTAACCGCAACTGATGATCACATTGATGTGGGTCAACATCCCGTTTACTTTCTGCGAGTAACAGTAGTAAAGCATCTCTTGAAACATTATAGCGCAATTCGCTAAATAGTGTGCCCTTACACGCATGCAGTTTCTTGATTTTGCTTGTATTCAAAGTGGCTCGTATCGCAGTTTCTTGCGCAGCTATAATCTTGTCGACCGAACACAACAACGTGTCTAAGCTGGACTGTGTGGAGCCCAAGTATAACTTCAACAGCGCGTGTTGACTCTCAACCCTACATGTTGTTGTCTGGCCGAAGCTGCGATATTGATCGGTAATGTACGACACAAACATGTTGTCGTAATGACGCAGCCAGTTACGGAAATACCGCAAAACATCTGAGAAAACAAAGAATTAATAAAGTGAGAAAACAATTCGAGTAATTATTTATTAAATAATAATAAAAAAATGTATTAATGGGTAAGTACCCTTTTTTTGGACTAATAAATCTTGTAGGTGCTGGTAATAATGCGTGAACACATCTTCGGTCGGAGCTGTAACCATCAAATCCCATGTCCATCTAACGGACTCGTACTCCTTTACCGTATCGAATTTGTTTCTGCAATACTTGAGCACATTTTGATTGATATGCCATCGACAGAGTAATCTGTTAGCGTTTGAGAATTCTTCTCTGCATGCCCCAAGCAACGCTAAATCTCTGTCGGTGACGATAACCCGCGGGTAATATTGTTCTTGTATCACCAACTTAATACGTTCCAACACCCATTTGAAATTTGGCTCTTTTTCTTTGTCCAAAAAGCTAAACGCCATTGAAAATGTTTTGTTTTGGGAACACGCATCTTTTCTTACAACATTGTACGACTTTGTTTTGTTTTGTTTCCTTAAACATGTATCTCACGTCATCTTTGATTTGCTACATCATACAAAGTGCAATTAAGCTATTAATGACTTTCTTTTATGTACTATTACTCTATCTTTTTTATTAGACAAGGTAGTAATAAGATCACAAAAAATCACGACACATTAGCTGCAACTCAGCCTTTTCTTTCTTACATTAAACACATACAAAACGCTCGTAGTAAAGGACCACACTCACAACGAAAAACATACCTCACAAAATTAAATAAAAAAAATCTCACGCACACAAACCATCTCAATTATTTGGGTCCACTATAGGACCGAAACTTTCATTTTTTTTATAGGAGACGCGTTAGGTATGGTGCTTGTAGGGGGACAGGACGCAACTTGAATGGGTAAACCGACCATTTCATTTGATCCTGTTACGTTTAGAGCATTAGGTACCCTCGAGCCGTCCCGCTCGTGCCGTGAAGAAAAGTGCTGCCATATTAGCATCTTTTCCTATAACACCCGAATTCACCACAACACCAAAACATCACTCTCTCCTATAACACCAGATTCTGATGCCGTCGTGTACTCTGAGCCCCACATTTTTTATTTTATTTTTTCATTTATTCAAATAATACAAAATATTTAACTAAATTAAAATTTCATTAATAAAAAAGTACATAAATATAAACAATGCATAAAAATAAAACTACATTAACTAAACTAATTTCGAAAATAATGATTTGAACATATTTCAATATCTTTAAAGATGACATTAAGGGATGCATCTATTAATTTTCATTAGCTTTTTTCAGACAAGGATACAAACCAATTTCGTTATATTGGGCATGAAATATGAAGCCCAAATTCAATAGACAGCCCAACATAGCCCAAAATCATTTCAACTATAAACCTATATCAAGTTACAAAATCATTTCTAACTCTGATGATTATTTACTGTAATGGAAAAAAGTGTTAGCAAAACTTCTTTTTTTTGAACTTTTATCAGTAAAATACTCCAATTTTGTGAGTAATGTTTATGCTCAAGTTATTCCTCATACCACTTCTTCAACATTGGGGAAATAATGCTATTACTTTGGCTGGAAGGCAAGGGTGAGTTTTCATTCACCTTACATGTTCAATCACACGCGACTCCTATGCCCTCTCCCTCGACTCACGCGTGAGTCATGCAAACGAAGAGCAATTAAGGTGACCGAGTCACCTACTTGATTTGTGTGCATAAACAAGTGATGCAGAGATGAGCAGGAACATAAATCCCATTTGTAATCTGAAAACATAAAATAAGGGAAGATGAGTTTGTTTTTTGATGGGGAAGATGACCAAAATGCCACATACGTGTTTACTCGTGGGCCAAAAGAAATGCTTTTGTATTTGTGACCCTATCTTGATGTACATTTTAGTCCATACCCTTTCACATTTACGCTGCCTTTGGTTTGTAGGTGGGATTGGAATATGATTTGGATTCGATATGGTTTGAAAGAAAAAGTAGGAGAGAGAAAATATATAATTATTTTAAATATATATTTGTTTGTTACACATAAATTGAATATCTATACTATATATAATAGAAAAACGGTCAAAAGTGAAAAGTTGAAATTGGTTAATTGAGAGAGAAATGCATAGTGTAATTAATGCTCTTATTAAAACACCCCATTACTTAAAAGTACAATAATTTATTCACATTGTACAATCAATTAAAAGCACATATACCAAATTAAAAACAACCAATTAAAACACCCCTTACTAAAAAGTATAATAAAATTTTTTTATAACGTACAATTTAAAGAAGCTACAACATAATCCAAAATATAAAATAATTAAACACACTAGTTAATGATATTTTTAAAACACCCTAAAATGAAAAGTACATGTTATTATACACATTATACAAATTAATAAAACACACAAAACTTAATACAAGCTAACAAGTTGATGTTACATATAGTTTTGAAAACCGGACCGGACCGGACTAACGTGTTCAACCGAGAACCGGTGTCGCCACCGGTTTTCGGCTAACCAATTAAAGACATCCGAAACGAATCAGAGACGACCTGTTAAAACCTATACAAACTGGTGAATCAGGTCTCATCGAGATCTTTTCACGTTCTATTTTGAACGTTATACGAAACGCTTACCACAATATTGCATATCGTTAATTGTCTGCCGCTATAAACTGTTGTCGCTAGCCACCGGGTACTCGCCTAGTCAAATATTATATAAAAATAAAAAATTAAGCAATATTATTAAACTGGTGAGAGATAACACTCAAATGAATATGGGGCCCACACCTTTCAATGAATCCACAAGTTTAAGGGTGGTATGTGGGACCCCACATATTTTGGAATCAATCTATCATTTTGAAACTAAAGCATGAAACAAACAATAGATTTAATCTTGATTCATATAATCCCATTCAAATACCATAAAAAAACCGAGCCCTTAATAATTGACTATGTTAACTCAAATCTTAAATGGGTAATGTTATTTGGTTAAAGGCTTAATCTTAAATATGCTGTTAAAAAGTTTTGGTTAAAGACAACAACGTATATGTTATTAAAATGAAACCTCAATAGAAAAAAAGAAAAAAAACATTTAAGTAAAAAATGTTAAGGTGAGTAAAAGTGAGTCTCTTGTCCGCATAAAAATAATGGAAAAGAGAAAAGAGAGAAAGCTAACGTGACGGTGACGTGTAAGGCGAGTTTGTGCATACCATGCCATCCAGCCTAATGTTAAAAAGCTTTTCAATAACCTTTTTGAGAGAAAGAAAAACCTTTCTTTGGCTTCTATTGAAGGTGTGCTATACACTATCAATAAGACTCGATATTTGACTTATTTGTACTATAAACACCTTGTTAAAACAATATCTAATGCTTTGCTTTAATTCTGAACTTATTAATATATTTTGTGAAATCAACTTTTTGTTTTCTTATGATGATGTAACTTTGTGTAAAACAATATTGAGGGCAAAATTGGCATTGGCATGGTAACTCGCAACAATTGCAACTTGTTGTCCATTTTACTTATGCCACACACGAATCAAGTTTTACTGAAAGTTAATATTGACAAGTAAAATATTCAGAACTTTGAGAAATAAACTAGTTATATAAGTTCAATTCCACAAATTGTTTAGTTGTCCAGTCATAACTAAACATACTGCGAGTTAGGCCAACTAAACAACAACAATACCCAATCTTGCCAGAACGCCGTATGAATGTGGCCAACTAAACAACATAAAAAATCTACTAGGTCAACTACACAACATAAAACTAAGTCAACTCAACAAACATCAACATAAGTAAATATGACAGCATTTGGAGAATTTAGAATGTCTAATTAGCCTAAAACTAAAGACAGTCATTAGATTTGCCTAAATAACTTTTGCATGAGAGACATGATCTTATGCCGCTATGTTGGCCGCCACTGGGTTGGTTTCCAAATTTTTCGCTCCTGAAAAAAGAGTAAATTTCCTGCAATCGTTTGAGCCGACTGCCCTTTCTTCTTCGGAATAGTTATTTCCCATAACTCCCTAGTTTGATCCACCTTGAGATCCTCAAGCTTGTAGAACTTATCCGGTAAAAATATCTCAATGGCGTAACCTCCAAAAGGGTTGTCAGTATCCTTGCCCCCTAGCGCTATTATAATATAAACCGCTTGTGGATTTGTCAAGTTGAAGGACACAAGTCTACAAATAGAGAGATCCATCTTCTTTCCTGTAAAGGTCGAAGCAAAAGATAAGCAAATAGCTCCACTTAAAGTGACTACATAGTTTTTATAAAATTAAATTGTTATTATTGTGCATACCCTTAATCGGAGTTTGCAAACCGCCCTCGATGGATTCAAGAAATTGGCTGACTTCTTCAAAATCCCTCATCACATGATAGTAATACTCGCAGGGTGCAGTTTCATTTCCCCTCAACAAGTCAAGTATAGGGACCAAATCCCTCTCTCGGACAGTTACCTTTTTTGAAACAAGCTCCTTGTTAGGAACAGATTCCTTTGCACTTTCGTCATCGACTACTGTCATGATGCGGAGTAGGTAGAGGGCTTTGTCGTCCTCCACCACCCTCCACCTAGGTAACATGCGGGGTTCATATGTGAATCCAACGCGATCATCTGCCACGTTTAACAGACAAGCCAGATTCCCAATTGGTGAACGACGAGGACTAAACACATCTGAAAATCATTAAAAACAAGTTTTATCGACTTAGCCAAATAAGCACTAACAACACACCACAACAAATATCTTATTTCCACACTTTAATTTTTTTTCTTAAAAGCATGACATATTTGTTGTAGCGGTAATTTTGTTTTGGGAATCAAATAAACGCACCCTTGACAATATCACAGACAACAGATCCATATCTATCATCACACTTGAGGATGCACTCATCCTTGGAGTCATATTGATCATACTGAAAAACTTTGGTGTTATAGAGATGTGAAGATGAAGTGACTGATTTGACCCTCAAGAGACGGGAAGCAACGCGTTTCACAAGCGAGGATGCCATCTAAGATCAAAGGACTAACAAACAAGGTTAGTATGTTAAATGGTAATTATCTACTCACAAACAAGTTCTCAGAAACTAGAAAGTCAACGTGAACATAAAGCAGGAAATAACAAGTCATTATTTCATATGTATTCAATGCGACAGTGAAATTGTAAACAGCATACTCACTGTTATAAACCTTTGTTTGGATTGGAATATTGCTAAGTGGTTAGAAAAAACGATCTTAATTGCTGTTCAAAAACAAGTTCAAATTACAAACTAACAAATAAGGGAAATTAGCCACACACACACAAAAAAAGAGACCTAAATCATATACTGTAATAAGAGACTAAAAGATTTAAAGTCACGGAAATAAACCATATATACCTCAACTTTTGCGTTTTCCAACCCCATGATTATGAAGCTAGTTTCCGGTTTGAGACCCCTGAATCTCGAACAATTCGAAATTCGAGAGTCGTGAATGCCTATTCAATATTTAAGTTTCAAGATTCATGAATTTTCAGAAATAAAATCCACAAAACAGAAAAATAAAACCTCAAAAGAGTGAATAACAGATCTTGCAAAACCCTTTGTTCAAAATTCAAGATTCTCACCAACAGACCTTTGGCCTAGCAGACCAAAAGGTCGTGGGTTCAAGTATCCTCACAGACATTTGTGAGATATTAGGTAGTATATGCTAGACTACATAATTCTCCGTAGGTATAACTTTATTGATGACCATTATTTATGATGGTAAAACCCTGATTTCCAAAACCCACAAAAAGGGGCTTGGGCCTAATTATCCACTAATAGTATACGTAGGTGTGCGAATATTCGCCTTTTCTAAAATAATTCAAGATTCTCATCCAAGATTCACTCAAGAAAACTAAACACATGAGGTTTTCTCTGCTAAGGTCACTTGGGGGACACATATGTACGCAGCGTAATCAGGGACGGAGCCAGGGTCCCGTGGGTGCTCTGGACACATAAAGATTTTATTTTGATGTAGTGTTAATTTTAAGAAAAAACATCGATTTTTTCTAAATGTATCTTAAATCACCCCAATCAATCGAAATGTGTTTTTGGTCTTATTTAGTTACGATTTTAAACTCTATTATATTACCATTATAAAAAATTTGTGCACCCGGTCATATTTGTTGCTGGCTTCGTCTCTGGCGTAATGGCATAGATGGAACCAGGACGTGGAGTGACCAGGTGCACTTACAATAAACTAAACAATACTACAAACACAATTTTCAAGACCGGGTGCATTTAAGAAAAATCCAGGTTTTTTTTAACAAGATTAACACTACGACACAAAAATCCATGAGTGTCCCGGGACCCACCCTGGTTCCGTCATCCCTGGCCACCCGGAATGTCTAACTACCGAGGTTTGAACTGGTCCTAGATAGTTCAGTTACCTTATTGCTAAGCCATTTGCACCTTAAAGTAACTAAAATTTGTACCAAAAGATGCATAAATACTCAAATCATTTTTGCCAACAAAATTACAAATGACATACAAATTTACTAAACAGATAAATAAAAACACTGACGAAGTAAAGAAAAACTACCTGAGATTAAATGTAGAAGTTTTTGTTTCTGAAAAGTAGGTAGGACTTTTTAGTTTTTACTGGTAAGAAAACCTTAAATAAAACCTTTTTGCTTTACATAAAAGATGAATTAATATAAACAATACAGCCCCTTATCTTTCAAATTGCTTACAATTTTCCCCCTTAGTGTTTTTAAAAAAATACAACAATGGGTGTTCAACTGTTCACAAATCGGGTATAGTAATACCTAGAGGAACCGAAATTCGAAACAGAATTGAATTTGTAATCATACCGAATTTTTTAAAATCGAATCAAACCGAATTAAATATTTGATTTTTGGTTTGGATAAGATTCTGGCAAAATGAAAACCAAACCAAAACTGAATTCACATAAATATATATATTTTTTAGAAAAAAAGACATGTTTCGTGCCTGCGATATACCAAAAATCACACTCGTCGTCCATATTCGATTTTAATTATACAAGTGATACTTAATTTTCAAACTAGTTGCATCGATGGTCCTAATTTTGAAAAATAGAGATCATCTGTGTAATGATCTATATTTTCTTATTACATGGGTAGTCCATATCGCTTTATTACACGGATAATTCCTTTTTTTTTTTTTTTTTTTTTTTAAATAGGGACTATCAATGCAAATAGTTTGAAAAATTGAGAGTTATTTGTGTAACTAAAATCGAGACGACGAGTGTGATTTTGGGTAAACTACAGGGACGAAACACGTAACTTTTCTACTTTTTATATATCTTTTATATAATAAAAGAATTACATCATTTAAGAGTATTTTTGCAAAACCTTTCTCATTGAAAAAAAAATAACAAATAGGAGAGGTTGATTTTGCCACGTAAGCAAAATTGGACGATATGATTGGTTAATAAAAGTCAAAATTAAATTGATTTTGGCCAATATTTAGTTTATTTGGTGTAGAAATTTGTTTGAGAAGAAAAACACATAAAAATATAGGTGTCAAATTTGTGAAAACAAAAACTTTAAAAAAGAGGAGATAATTAATAAAACTTTAGTGGTTAAATTTTTAAAAATTGTATAGAGTTAAGTGTAATATTATAAATTTCCATGTTTTTTTAATAACTTTGGAAATTAAACAAATACTCCCTTATATTTTATACCCCATATACTTTATAACTTAAAATACAATATATATGTTGTTTTAAAACTCCAACATATACATGTACCTAAGATTATAAATGTCATTTTTTTTTTACTATACTACCTCCATCCCAATATTAAGATTATAAATGTCATTTTTTTTTTACTATACTACCTCCATCCCAATATAAGTGTCCACAATGGAATCTTTATAGGTCCCAAATTAGGTGTCCATAGAATATTCCAACCAATGAGATAAGACTTTAGTGGGTGAAAATGATATTTGATTGGTGGAGAGTGTAGTTAGTGGAATTTTCTAAAATTTTGTGCATATGAATAGTGGACACTTAATATGGGACGAAGAGAGTATATGTTTACTAAGGATTCTTTTATTTCATATTAAAAATATGACAAATGTGGACACGGATTTGAATATCAAATACGTCTAAATTATTGAAAACGAGGTTATAATTATCAAATTGTAAGTACGAGCTAAATTATTGAAAACTAGGATATAATTATCAATTTGTAAGTACGAGCTACTGTAATATGAAAAAAAAAACGTGATTGTACTTATAACAACTACTCATGTAACTAAGGGTGTGAATGGTCCAAAAAGAGGTTGATTTTGCCACGTAAGCAAAATTGGACGACGTGATTGGTTAAAAAAAGTCAAAATTAAATTGATTTTGGTCAATATTTAGTTTATTTGGTGTAAAATTTGTTTGAGAAGAAAACACATAAAAATATAGGTGTCAAATTTGTGGAAACAAAAACTTTAAAAAAGAGGAGATAATTAATAAAACTTTAGTGGTTAAATTTTTAAAAATTGTATAGAGCTAAGTGTAATATTATAAGTTTCCATATTTTTTTAATAACTTTGGAAATTAAACAAATACTCCCTTATATTTTATACCCCATATACTTTATAACTTAAAAATACAATATATATGTTGTTTTAAAACTCCAACATATACATATATATAAGATTATAAATGTCATTTTTTTTACTATATATGTTTATTAAGGACTCATTTATTTCATATTAAAAATATGACAAGTGTGGACACGGATTTGAATATCAAATACGTCTAAATTATTGAAAACGAGGATATAATTATCAAATTGTAAGTACGAGCTAAATTATTGAAAACGAGGATATAATTATCAATTTGTAAGTACGAGCTACTGTAATATGAAAAAAAAACGTGATTGTACTTATAACAACTACTCATGTAACTAAGGGTGTGAATGGTCCGGAAACCGGACCGGACCGGCCAAGACCGGACCGGACCGAAAACCGATTTCGGCATAAACCTTAGACCGAGACCGGACCGAATGTGGTCGGTCCGGTCCAAATTAGTTCAAATTCGTCGGTTTTGGTCCGGACCGGACCGAGGACCGAATTAGTCCAAATGCCAAGACCGCGGACCGGACCGAATGTGGTCGGTCCGGTCCGGTCTCGGTCGGTCCGACTGTCGGTCCGATCCGTTCGGGTTGTATGCTCACCCTTACATGTAACTTTTATTTATTTATATAAGGATATGTAGAAAATATTTTTAAAAAACTTTAAGGAGTATATTTTAACTTCATCAACGTTTATTATGTGCAACTACACTCGTATCTTGTGTACATCATAATATCAATAGTGAAATTTAAATAGGAACATCAACATCTATATCAGCTAAATATAGTTGAATCTTGAGTTATCTAACAAAAGTTTTTTTTACAAAATTTGATTATACAAAGTTCTAATGGATATAATGAATAATGAAAAACCCGTGCATAAATATATAATTATATATAATTACCTTTAAAGACATAATATTTAGCATTGATACAAAATATTTTTTTTGTCAAAACCATGTGCGTGCACAGATATTATAACTAGTTTATATGAAAAGAAAATCATCTAAACTCTTTCATAGTCTAAATATAACATTTTTTAAACTTGAAAATCTTTTTGGTGCTTAAAATCTATATAAGTAAATGAAACAAAAGTCTGAATTATGTAATTCGGGTTATTCAGGTCAATCTGAAAATGAACCGAATTCATATTTGATTTTTGGTTCGATTTAATCCAATTCGAATTTGGTTTGGTTCAATTTTACCCAAATTTTCTTTTTGAACAAACCGAACCAAGTAAACCAAATAACTCGATAACCGATGAACACCCCTACACTCCAATAACATATTGGTGAACCAACGAATTTAAGTGATCGGTTGCCCAATTGTTTTTGAACTAATATAAAGATTTTGATCAAATTTTAAGGTTATTTTTCACTTATTAATAGTGTAACTAAATAAAGACTAGTGGCATACTACCTTCGTCCCATAATAATTGTCCACTTTAACTTTTCTAAGTTTTTTTCGTTAAACTTTGATCATAAATATTTTTATTTGTGTAATATAATACTTGATGAAAAATATATGAATAGATTGGGTTTTAAATGTACTTTCGTTCTGTATAATTTTCATCAAGTATTATATAACACAAATAAAAATATTGGTGGTCAAAGTTGAACAAAAAAGACTAAAAAATATCAAAGTGAACAATTATTATGGGACGGAGGGAGTATTATTTTTGAGACTAGGTGCAGTTAAAAAAATTTTTGGTGCAATTAGAAAAGGTCATGGATTTTTTTTTCTTTTACTAAAATTAGTACTACAAAGCAACATTTGATCGAGGTCATGTCACACTGCAAAAGAACAACCACCCCTGTTGGTAGCTATTGTTAGGCTCGTCTTCTTTCCTTTTTAATCTCTTTACAAATGTGAGCTTTTATATATTGGTTTTAGAAGGTTTTTAATGTTAGACTCAACATTACGTTGAGGGCAACATCCGATTTGGGCCGAGGGCAACCTGGACAAAAGGCCTAAAATGTTGAAAATTTACATTAGAAAATGATGCATTTTGGGCATTTGTGCTCGTGCCCCCTCTCTCTGTCACTTGTCTCCGCCCCTAATTACATATACTTCCTACTAGGGGTGAGCATCGGGTCAAACCCGGCCCGACCCGACCCGAAAACCAAAAAGGAAAAAACTCAAACCGAGAACCGAACCGAAAAATATATATCATAACCGAAACCGAACCGAGTGCCTCAGTTCGGGTCGGTTTTCGGGTTTCGAACCGAAAAAACCGACAAAAACCGAAACCGAACCGAAACCGACAAAAACCGAAATAAATGTACAAAACCGAGACCGAACCGAAAAATGTCGGTTTGGTTCGGTTCGTTCTGGTTTCGGTCGGTTTGTCAGTTTGGGTCGGGTTTCGGGTGGATTTGCTCAACCCTACTTCCTACTAAACTCGTATGGGGTACGACATGTGACAATCTTGGCGACGCTGCATTTCAACAAAGTAACTCATCAGTATACGCGAGATGATGCCACATTACGTATAAAACATTCGTGCCATGACATGACACTCTATCGACAAAAATAGAGGTGCCAAAATTGGTGGGTTAAGAGGGTTGACTAACATGTCAAAAGTCAAATTAGGTAGCTTTTTGTTATAGGCCCAAACAATAAGATGTTTCATTTCTTCCTTTGGGTGTCTTGTATAAGTAAATGAACAACAAGCCAAAACCGTTACCATACCAATGCCATTTTTGGCTATTGATATAGCTTGACACATAGTCACGATATGAGAACTGACATACCTCGAAAATGTTCATCGGAAACAATGCCAAACTCAACCAAGCTCAATTCACACTCAATCCCAAAACTCAGTTTTGTTCAACTTGGAAACTCTATTAACACCTTTTTTTCTTTTTTGGACATAGATAGCCATTTCATCATAGATAGCCATTTCATCTAATATGCATGAAGTTATTATAAAGTAAGATTTACTTATTAATATACCCTTATAATGACGTATTCCAAGGTGTGCGAGGTGCGCAATTCACACAGGGCCTAAAATTTTTAAGGGCCTAACAGTGTATACATTTTCTTATAGTTAAGGCCGCAAACTTCAGCTGCACATCAGTATGTTTACGATATATAAAATTATATTCTAAATATATGTTAAAACTCTACTTCAAGTAAGTGAGAGTGACGAATAACTCATAAAAAAGTTGAAGCTAGATCGTTATAATATATCTTTAATCGGCATGTTTAATTAGTAGACAAGCTTTTGCCATTGTTGCAAAACAAGGTCTATAAGGCCGATTAATCGCCGCCTAGACGTTATTGGTCCACCAAACTTTTTGATTTATGTAAATCGCTTACACAAATCGGTCAACCATGATCAACGGTGGTCAAATTTGCTGAAAACTTGCAAATCTTGTTGAAATACCAAAAAATCACCGTAAACTAGTTTTAATCACTTATAGTCGATGTTTATATCTATTACAAGATTTTTTTTTGGAATTTTTTTCCGAGAATATCCAAAATTTGTCGAAAATACCCAAAACTTGCCGACATGCCAATCTGACTAATCCCGCCTGGACCGATTATAAGCTAAAAATGGTCGACCACCAGACTAACAATTACCGATTTTTGCAACCTTGGCTTTTGCACATGACTTCCGCTAGCCTAAATACGACGTTCTACCCTTATATAGCAATATGTTTCTTTTAACTATGTATGCTCTTAAATAAGCAAACAAATGGTTGAATCCGACCACTAAAGTATATTTAGATATTACTTACGAGATAAGTAGTTAAATACTTAAATAAGCACTTAACCGAACATTACTCTTGGTTAAAAAAGTATTTGTCGGTATTGTTAGCCTCTAAGATAACAATATGTCATTAGATTGGGGATTATTAGTTGTTCGTACATATTTAAGAACTTAGCTTGCGTTTAGTTGTAGAAAAACTTTTAAAGAATGGGAAACGTGTTTATTCAATTATTTTTTGAAAACCTTTTCCACAAAACAGAAGAGTGACTTTTCTAATCTATAATTAAACTATAGAAAAGTGAAACACGTTGTAGAAAAGTGTTTTTTTATTTTTAGATTTTTTCTAGGAAGACGATAAAAATAGAAGAAAAGTTCAAATTTACATTTTTCTATAACTTTTTTTTCAAGAAACAGAAAAATCTACTTTACGAAGTTAAACCATAACTTTTCCATCTTTTTCCTCCGTACTTTCCAAATCATCTAAACACGGTTTTTAGATTTTCAACACTTTTTTAATGAAAAATGACGCAACCAATTTCCTTAAAATTCAGAAATGAAAAAAGTAACAAATAAATAAATAAAAAAATCCACAACTAAACACAAACGTACTTTTCAACAATTTTAATGGTATTTTTCAGTGTTACAACAAAGGCTTACAAGGTCGATTAATAGTGTTACTTGGTCACCAGCCTTTCCAATTTATGTATGTAGAAACTAAACATATACTGCAAAGTATTATTGAATGGATAATAAACTAGGAGATTACTAAGCGTATTTATAAGACAAGTAATATGGTAAACCCTAGTAGCTAACTGGGCCGTGGGCCACTTATGGGCTATATGCTAACATCTCCCCTCAAACTCACAATGCTGCAGCAAGAAACATTGAGAGTTTGTCTATCAAAAAACGAAACCGTGGTCCAGAGTGTGGCTTGGTAAATACATCTGCAATTTGTAAAGCAGAAGGAACAAACGGTAGAGAGATAGTCCCGGCCTGTAGATGATGACGTGTGAAATGACAATCTATCTCAATATGCTTAGTGCGTTCATGAAACACTGAGTTACGCGCAATCTGAATAGCACTACGATTATCACAATGTAACGGAGTAGAACGACTTATACGGACACCCATATCTGCAAGCAACCAACGTAACCAAACAATCTCACTAGTAGTCACTGCCATAGCACGGTACTCGGCTTCAGTAGAAGACTTAGAAAGAACATCTTGTTTCTTACTCTTCCACGAAATAAGAGAATCACCCAGAAATATACAAAACCCAGTTGTTGACTTGCGTGAAACAACATCACCAGCCCAATCAGAGTCACAGTAAGCACGCAGGTCCAAGGAAGACGTGGAAGGAAACAAAAGTGTCTGAAACTGAGTACCTCGGAGATACCTGAGAATATGCAAAACAACAGCCCAATGAACCGTAGTTGGAGCAGCAACAAACTGACTGACAATATGAACTGCATAAGAAATATCTGGACGTGTAACTGTAAGATAAACCAAACTGCCCACGATAGTCCTATACAAACTTGGGTCTGGCAAAGGATCACCATCTGTTGGAGTGTATTTTGCCTTAGCATCAATAGGAATATCTTCAACCATTTTGTCTGTAATTCTTGCACGATCAAGTAAATCACCTATATACTTGGACTGAGACAAAATATATCCTTTTGGTGAAGAAGCAACCTCAATACCCAGAAAATAACGAAGTAAGCCCAAATCCTTCATAGCAAAACGATGGGCTAACTCCAGTTTCAGTGATTCAATTCCAACACAATCATCTCCAGTAATAATCATATCATCAACATATTACAACAAAAGTATACGCCCAACACTTGATTGTTTAACAAATAATGCGGAATCATGATGGCTAGAGACAAAGCCAAGAGAGGTAACAACTGTTGCAAATTTCTCATACCAAGCACGTGGTGCCTGTTTGAGACCATAAAGAGCTTTTCTAAGCTTACAAACTTCTCCTGGTTTGTGAGAGACACCAGGAGGTGGTGTCATAAACACTTCTTCATTCAGGTCACCATTCAAAAAAGCATTTTTGACATCCAACTGAGATATTTTCCATTTACGACTAGAAGCAACAACAATCAAGGTTCTTACCGTTGTCATTTTTGCAACCGGAGCAAATGTCTCTTCATAATCCATACCATACTCTTGAGCATAACCTTTGGCAACAAGACGGGCCTTATACCTTTCAATAGATCCATCAGATTTAATTTTAATCTTGTAAACCCAACGAGAGCCAATAGCACGCTTGCCAACTGGCAATGGTACTAAGTCCCACGTCTGAGTCTGATGCAAAGCAGTAAGTTCCTCAGCCATAGCAACCTGCCAAAGTGGATCACAAACAGCCTCTCTATACGACATAGGCTCATGAAGACGATGAACAGAAGCAATAAATGAATTAAAGAAATGAGAATAACACGAATAAACAAAATCATCCCTTTTTGTAGACTTACAATTACGTTTTGGTCGACCACTTGGAGGAGGACCACCAACTTCAGTAGATGATTGGGTAGCCGTAGGAGGAGGTTGAGTAACGATTGTAACAGGTGGTGTTTCAGTAGCGGTGGTTGTGGGTGTTTCTTGGAGCGTTTCTTGGGATGTTTCTTGGGGTATTTCTTGAGGTATTTCTTGGGGTGTTTCAGTTGCATCATCAAAAGGGTCTAATTTGATGAGTTCAGGTTGAGTCAAATGATGTGAACTAGCAGGAACAGAAAAATAAGGAACATGCTCCAAAAACTGAACATGTCGAGAAGTGTACAACTTTCGACCAACTGGATCATAACAGCGATAACCCTTTTGACCACTACCATAACCCAGAAAGACACACAAGGTAGATTTGGCTGTCAACTTGGTACGCTCAACATGAGGTTTAAGAACGAAACAAGTACAACCAAAGACACGCAAACTAGAGTAATCAGGGACTTGACCATGCAATATTTCAAAAGGAGATTTCCCAGAATTATGAGAGGTCGGGATCCTATTTACTACATAAGTAGCAGTAAGAACTGCTTCCCCCCAATAGACACTAGGAACCTTGGCAGACAAAAGAAAAGATCTTGCTGTTTCAATAAGATGGCGATGCTTTCTTTCAGCAACACCATTCTGTTGAGGAGTGTCAGTACAAGAAGTTTGGTGTATTGTCCCATCAGAAGCAAGCAAAGATGTAAAATCTTTAGACGTGTACTCACCCCCCAAATCACAACGAAAACATTTTATAACACTTGAGTGTTGTGTTTTTACAAGAGCTCTAAAATCCTTAAATATTGAAAGAAAGTCAGAGCGACGTTTCATTAGATAAACCCAAGTGTATCGAGTATAGTCATCAATAAACAAAACATAGTATTTGGAACCTCCTTTTGTTGAAACAGGAGAAGGTCCCCACACATCAGAATGCACAAGATCAAAAGGAGCATTAGAATAAGAAACACTTTTATTAAATGGCAAGGCTGAAAATTTTGCAAGTTTACAACCACTACAGTCAGAAATATCGTGACTTTCTAACTGCCCTAAAGCCCCTGACGACACTAAAAACTTTAAACGGGATGCGGAAACATGACCTAAACGAGAATGCCATAAATAAAATAGTGAAGAAGAACGATTCAACCAAAATGAAGACAAGTCCACACTAGAGGCTGCAACATCTCTTGGATCTTTAAAGTTATCCAAGACATAGAGTCCCCCTTCCCTACGGCCTGTCCCAATCACTTCCTGAGTTTGTCGGTCCTGTATAAAACAATCAGAAACAGAAAATAGAACATCATATCCAGAATCACAAATTTGACCAACAGAAGCCAGATTCATAGTAAGAGTTGGTATATAGTAAACATTAGACAACGAAACAGATGGTGTGGAAATGGACCCAACACCTGCTAATGGCATAGAACCACCATTAGCAACCATAATTGATTTTGAAGAATCAAGATATAAAGAAATAAATTGAGACAAAAGGTGACACATATGGTGAGTAGCACCAGAATCCAAGATCCACTTGGCAAAAGCAATACCCGAGGATGATAAACCGGTACCAGAAGAGGTTGTTAAGGCCAGAAACTTCTGAAACTGCTCAATCAACGATGGATCCAAAGAAGGTGCAGCAACGCCATTATTAGGCTGAGATGGTCGTTGCTGTTGTGGTGGCCGATTTTGAGGTGTCTCTGGCTTCCCTTTTGGAACATTAGGACACTGAGATTTCCAATGACCTTTCTGTTTGCAATAAGCACACTCATCAATAGCAACCTTAGAGTGTGGCCTATTCTGAGTGCCGGTGGAAGTCGTGGTACGATGTGTGGAACCAAAAACAGAAGGCCCAACAATCTTCTTATCATCATGAGATTTCAAACGAACCTCTTCTGCAAGCAGTTCACTAACAACAGAATCAACAGATGGTAAGGGATCACGATGTAGAATAGAACCTCGTAATCCTTCAAAGTCATGGCGTAGTGCCATAAGAAACTGAACCAAATGCTGCGAGTCCCTCCTTTTAACATAAGGATCAAAACGACTCAAATCAGGTGGTTCAGTCAAAGCTAACTGATCCCACAAGGCAGACATAGCGGAATAAAAATCTTGAATGCTCATATCATTCTGCTGAAGTGAACGAATATCTGTCTCAAGCTGATACTGTTTGGCAAAATTAGATTGTGTGTATAATCTAGCAAGATGATCCCACACAGCCTTAGCAGAGTCATATTTTGCCAATTGTGCTCCTATAGATGGCGTGACAGAATTATTAATCCAAGTTATAACCTTAGAATTATCAACCTCCCATGTATCCAATAACGCCGCATAATTCTCAACTAACAGTCCATCAACGGGTTTTGTTTTGGTACCCGAAACATAACCCCACATCGATTTTCCCCGCAAGAAATTTTTCATAACATAGCTCCAATATGAATAATTTTTACCATCTAACAGAACACTAATAGATTGCAACGAATCATCCTTACGAGCGGCCATAATAACAAAACTAACTCACAAAAGAACAATACCAATCAAATATATCAATGGCAAATACGTATCGAGCAAACAGTAGCAAACTAATATCCCAAATCAACCAATTATTAAACAAAGAATGAATCTATGGTGCATAATAAGTGACCAATAACAATCGAATTCTTCAAATGCAAAATAGAGGTCACCGTCCCATTATCAAATACTATTTAATAAAAGCTTACTTTATGTGAGGAATAAACCAATTGACTACTTCAAGGATCTAACACTGATGATGCGTACCAATACAAACACGGACGAATACCAACAAATATTCGACAAGCATCACATATATCGAATCATGGCTCCGATATCATGTAGAAACTAAACATATACTGCAAAGTATTATTGAATGGATAATAAACTAGGAGATTACAAAGGTATTTATAAGACAAGTAATATGGTAAACCCTAGTAGCTAACTGGGCCGTGGGCCACTTATGGGCTATATGCTAACAATGTAAATCGGTTAACTATGGTCAATGGCGGTCAACGACTGTTAACGGTGGTCAAACTTGCCGGAAACATGCAAATCTTGCTGTAAATACCCAAAACTAATCGTAAACTAGCTTTAATCACTTATAGTCACTGTTTATATCTATTACAAGAAGTTCTATAAGAAAAATCTTGCCGGGGATATCCAAAACCCGCCGGAAATATTAAAAACTTACCGAAAATAACAATCCGACTATTGATTTACGATTTTTGCAACCTTGTATTTTTCCTCACACCTTTCACTTTTCTTTAAAAAAAAGCCATCTAAACACATTTTTGTTTGTAAGAAAATCAAGATTTCCCATTTTTCCCGCCCAAATCAAGAAGCTACTAAGAAAAAGACAAAACAATAGAGGAGCAACTTGTAAACAACAAAAAAGGTGAGGGACTTAAATGATTTATATCATAAAAAGTTACTGTACCAATTTCTTACATAAAGTTGTACCACAATTTTCAGACAACATAAAAATCTCCCCCAAAAATTTTTCTTGCATCTTCAAAAAACGTTAAGTTTTAGGTAAAAATATTTACTGGGTTTTTGTTTCTGTTTACTGCGAGTACTTTTGTTTGTCATTACTTTTTTTTTTCCTCAAAATACTTTTGATGGTTTTAGTTGTGTTTGATAGAGTAAGTTACATTTGATAATTTGTAGTGTATGGGAATGTTTGGTAAGGAGCTTAAGAGAGTTTAGTACTTAGAGTGCTAGGTATCATAACAAGCATTTACTTCATCGTCGCGCCACCTCAGCGCCACATCAGCATCTCATTTTCCCACAACTAACCACAACAAACCCCCTCCTCACTCATAACAAACCTCAACCTCTTCATTTGGGCCCCACCACTACCACTTTATTTTTTTTATTCAATTTTCACTTCCAAATAAAAACTAAATAAATTCATTTCATTCAAATTAAAAATACAATACATAACACAATAATAAAAAAAGAACACGATACTGAAAAAAAAAAAAAAAAAACCGTTTACTGTTGGGCGGGGTAATTCAAATTCAAATTTTAAATTTTAAATTTTAAATTCAAATTCAAACGGTTAAGTTTTCTATATATACTAGCATACCAGCATTAGTTTGACACACAAATAACACAATTCACACACAGGTGGATTTTCAAAACCACCCAAGCGGGTTAAGTGAGGCTTCCCTCCGGCAGTTTGAACAAGATGAAGAAAACGTCAGGGAGATACTGCAAGAGCAGGCACGTGAAGAGGCTGCTCGCCGTGAGCAAGAAGCACGGAGGCTCAGACCTCCAAGACAACTTTTTTCGACATAATGGAGAGTCGATACATTAATGGGAGTTTTTATTCTCCGCCAACAAGTGATGATGGTTTGGACTCGGATGACTCGTTCTTTTAAGTGTTTAGTAGTTTTATTATGTATTTCATGTTTTTATGTTGTTTTTAGGGATCCATCTGTAGTTTTAATGTTTAAGGTTATTATGTATTTCATGTTTTCAGTTAATCTTTAAAGTTTCAGTTTTTGCTGTTTAACCACGAGAAGCTCAGTACCTCTACGAAACTTTCGAAATCAACTTCACCTTCACCTTATTCCATAAAACTTAAACAAGTTTTAAAAAAAAAAAAAAAAAGAGAAAACGAAAAAAAAAGAAAAGAAAAAAGGAAAAACTCTTGTCAGAGTTAACCTTCGTCGTCCCCACGATTTCACCTTCGACGGCGAGCCACAACGAGTGGAGGCGGTGTGGCGGCGAGCCACGGCGGCCGGCCACGTAGGCGACGGCGAGCCCACGGCGAGCCCACACCGTCCACTCTTAGTGTTTAGATTTGAAAGGTGGTTTGGCAAAACGTGACCCAGTGGTAAGGGCTTAGCCTCTTAGGGAGAAAGTGCCTAGAGATCGGGTTCGAACCCCGGGGGAAATTAATTCCCCATTGGCGACGGAGGTTCACCTGCGCTGACTCTGGGCTATCCAAAAGGGTAGTCGCCCTCCTATTAGTCAGCTCGCAATGTCGAGTCGGAAAACATCAAAAAAAAAAAGGTGGTTTGGCAAAGAGCTATTTTAGTGTTTTGTTTTTTCTAAAAATGCTACGTGAAGAAGCGTTTAGCTTTTATGCTATTTTACACTTTATTATCTATGTTACCAAACACTTTTACAAATAAACTGCTAAGAAATAGTGTTCGTAAAATATTATATGGATGTTACGTTTTAGTCTTTATGGTTGTTTGTTTCAGCTTATATATGTAGTGGGCTTATGCGCTTATTGAAAGTTTGAAATGCCAATAAGCTCACTATTTTGGGCTTGCGAGCTTAATTACTGGCTTTTCCAACTTTTAATAAGCACATAAGACCACTACATAAGCCTAAACAAACACCCCCTTTGGAATACAGTTTTGTCAGTAGTCTGTTTTTCAGTCTCTTGAGGTTCTGTTTTTGTGAATGTTGCTGTAGTAAAGTTAAAATATATAATTTGTTAGGGTTGTGTCTTGGTTTTGTTTCTTTGGTATGTAATATATGATGGCTTTTTTCCGGAAAGGAATGTATAATTTGCAGTATTGTTTGTAATATTTTTGATGTTATGTCTGAAAAACTATTGAATGTAAAAAAGATTTGGATTGTTTTTTGCTAAATGGAGGTTTTCGGATTTCGTAAATTGCGAACCCCTTAATATAAGGCATTCGGGAATCTCGAATGATTCGAGATTCAGCAGTCCAATACCGGAAACTAGTGATTAAAGGGTTCGAAATGCAAGCTCGGGGTGTATAGGGTCCACTTAGGTGGTTTTGTTCTCTTTTAGAATTTTAGCCCTTTTTCAGTCATTGGTTAGTTTTTTTATGAAAATTCCAGTAAGCTCTTTTTCTAACCAAGGAGTAACATTTCTGAACAAAGGCTATAACAGCGATTATTCAGATTTTTGGTTCAAAGGGTTCACATTGTAAAAGGTTGGGGCGTAAACCACGGGCCTCTTTAAATTGGCCGGCATTCAAGAATGTCGAGTGGTTCAGGGGGGCAAAATCCGGAACTAGCTAGTATTTAAAGGGTTCGATATGCAAAAGTTTTGGGTGTATAGGATCCACATTATAAGTTATTAATCTTTTCGTTACGTGTTCTGAACATCAAATAAGCTCCTTTTTAACCAAGTAGCATAACGAAACCAAACAAAAGCTATAACAGTGAGTATGCAGTTTTCATTTTCACAGTTACATTGGAAAAATAGTAAATGAATGACTTATTAGTATTTATACCTAACCGTGTTTGTTTGTTTTTTGATCTTAGATGGCATCCTTCCAATTGAAACGCGTTGCTTCTAATCTCTTGAGCGTCAGATCAGTCGCCTCATCTTCTCGTTTGTTTAGCACCAAGGGTTACGAGTTTGTTCAACATGACACTGAGGATGTATGCATCCTAAAGTATGATGACAGCCTTGGGTCTTCTGCTGCCCGTGGTGTAGTCAATGGTGCGTATATTTGATTCCCAGAATTTTATATTCGTACAACAAATATGTCATTCACACTTGTAAAGATGAAAATGCAAAGGTATATAAAAAATCAACACAACAAAATCAGGTGCAAAAAAGTGTGTGGAAGTAAGATTACTTGTGGTTTTTGATTATTAGGCTACTAAAAGTCATTGTTTATTAAAATCAAATCGTTAACGTTTTTTTATTTATTTTATGATTTCAGAAGCGTTTACTCCTCATACCTCACCAACTGAAAATTTGGCTCGTCTGTTAAACTTTTCGGATTTGCGCATTGAATACGTCCATGGAACCCACGTGTTCCCTAGGTGGAGTGTGGTGGAGGACGACAAAGCCCTCTATATACTCCGGGACATGACTGCAAAAGACATAGAAGATGTCAGGGAATCTGCTAAGGAGTTTATGTCCGGAAACCATGAGGAGAACTTTGATGTACCTGTTCCAGTTTCAGAGGAGGAGTATATTTCTGGAAACCACGAGGAAAACTTTAGTCTGCCTGTTTCTGTTTCAGTTTCAGAGGAGGAGTATATTTCTGGAAACGTCAAGGAAATTTTTAAGCAATATGATCCAAAGAGGAATGCGTTCCCTATTATCGATATTATGAGGGGAGATGAATATGCACCTACTGGCGAGTATTACTATCATGTGATGAAGGATGATAAAGAAGTCAAGCAATTTGCGGAATCACTTAATGGTATAACTATAACCTGTTTATATATAACAAATTGTTTCAAGGAAAACTTTAAGTGGATTGATTTTTTTTACTCTTTACCTGAACAGGATCACCGGATATTGTCAATGGTAATATCAGTGCTTCGATAAAAGTGTATGCCGTACCACACAAACCACAAGCAGTTTATATTCTTGTAGTATTAGGGAACCCGCAGACTCGCAACCCTTATGGAGGTTATGCCATGGAGATATTTCTAGATAACAGTCTCTACAGTGTCTATGATATGAAGTCGGATTTTACGGGTTTTAATAGGAGGCTATTTATTCCAAAGAAGAAAATGGAGGGGACTAACACTATTGGAGGAAATTTGATATTTTATTGCGAGAAGAAGTTTTTCAAACCAACCCCATGGCGGTCTACATAGGATCACGACTCCTGCATGGTTTGTAATGATGTTTTCTGGATTCTCCAAATCTCGTAGTTTACATTATATCGTTGTTTATTTTACTTGGCCTATGCCCTATGGGATTTTGTTGTTGATTAGTTGGCTACATGGTTCTTAATGTTGTAAGGCTGGCTGTTCAGTTATGACTCTCGTAACTTTTAGGCCTTTTCGGTAATGCATAACATATTTCTGTCTTTTCGAAATGCACCCATATCACAAGCCCCTATTCAATGCAAGTTATTCCATTCTTGTTTGAGTTTGATTATGTATTAGAAGTCGGTCGTGTACGTGTTATTTATGTGACCTCGAACTTGATTAAAATCGACTCAAGAACCTGACTGCCTATTGACGAGCTTGGTTCAGGATATATCCGAGCTCAATTTAAAATCTCGAATATCTCGACAATGTTCATTAGAAACCAGGTTTTAAGAGATTAACCTCATTAGAAAAAACGAGATGTCCAAAGCGGGTGTGTCAAGTCATAACGGGTAAGTTTTGTTACAACTGATACATGTTGGTCCGGCTGTCCGGGTTGACCCAAAACACTTAATGTCCCAAATTTTTGCATCTTTTAGAGTAATAAAATTATTCAGGAGATTTTATCATTGAAATATACTTTGAGAGATCTTTTTGACCCATTTCTTTATTAAGAAACTTTCGTTTAACATGTGTAGCTTCACAGTAATGATACATAACCCGAATAGGCCCTTTTATATTGGTCGAACCCTCCATCTTCGTAACAAAATGGACCCATCTAAGTAAGGCGTGTCTTTAAATACTAACAAACTGGCAGCATCATCGCAGCAGAAAAAAGGGACGTTGTCTAGTAAATTTCCATGATCGGTTCCTTTGATGAAACCTCTATAAACTCACATAGGGTGTGAAGTCCATAACAACAAGCGACCGTCTTGGTGAGGCTAAATTTCTGCGAAATACACACAGGTGCCAAAATGGCGGGTTGACCAACGGGTCAAAAGTCAAATTAGGTAACTTTTTTACATAGGCCCAAACATAAAAGATGTTTCACTGCTTCCTTTGGGTAGATTGCAAATTGAACTTGATTTACACTTGATAACAATCTAGTACAGTATCAGGACAGTTTGTTTCTTAAAGTTAAAAAGATTTACCTGTTCATATCCGTTTTCATGACATAAGTAAATATGGACATCTAGCCGAAACAGTTACCATAATAATGCCTTTTTGATATCGAGATAGCTTGACAAATAGTTAATGACAAATCGCTACAACATGTAAAACCTTTTATTTGACAAACTATAACGATAAGTAGGCGCCATAAGGCTAGCCACAATGGAGAAGGTCTTCGTCGGTTGAGGGCATCGGTTGAGCAAGGTCGACCCATTGTGGGGAAGTCGGTCAAGGTCGGTTGAGGAGAGAAGAAGCCACAATTCGGTTGAGGAGACAACCGAGTCTCACAAGCCACTTTTCCAAAACTTTACCACTTTTCCAAAACTTTACCACTTTTACAACATTATAAATACAAACCTCTGTTGTACAGGTCTTGCACTTCCAGGATCTATATTATCAAACACACAATTAACAAGAATTGATGAATTGAACAAGAGAGTTGGGACAGAAAATTTGTAACTGAATATATATATATTGAATCACAACTGATTGAATGTTTACAGAATCCTACCTATTATATACTACATGAATCGGTGCTTTTGATATAGTTATACCGATTCTCATAAACTAAACGTTACAACCTTTCTAACCGTTGTAACCCTAACATATAACCGTTTCTTTTTTGGACCCAGCCCAAACTAACTTCGGATTATACCGAAACTTACAGATACATAATACATAATACATAATACACTGGACTACCCTTATCTTTGCTTTCTATAACATTAAGGTCCAACATTCACCCCCTAATGTTATAGACTGCAATTGAGTCTTCTTTACTTGGCTTTCTTCTTCCATTTGGTGCATTCATTCGGATAAAGTCACCACATTCATAACATTTGAAAGTGCTCTTGTCTTTAGTTCCTTGACTCGTACTTGTCCCACGTGCATTTGCGCTATTCTTCCATTTCATGCTTTCCGTTCTTGCTTGCTTTCTTACTTGCGTTCTTACTTGCTTTCTTACTTGCTTACTTCTGTACCTTGCTTATATAGAAACTATGAAATTTCTCTTGCTTGCTTGCTTGGAATCAAAATTGATTCTGATTTCTTGCTCTTGAACCTACAATCAAATTCCTTGCTGTTTGGGCTACTTGCTACCCAATAAACATGCTTTCTGGGCTACTTGCTACCCACTACGAACATTGACCAACATGCTAATCAACCTTCGCGCTCCCAACCAAGTTGCTAATTAGGGCTTAACTTGCTTGCTTTGACCAAAGTAATTGATCCTTTCTTGCTGATAATGAACCACGATGATCCTACTTGCTTTGCTGGTTTGAATCAAGGGTTCTACTTGCTATTTGAATCTTAAGGTTCAGAACTTGCTATGAACCTAAGGATTCGGTTGAATCACTAGGATTCGGTATATCTTGCTATGAATCACTAGGATTCAGTTTATCTTGCTATGAATCACTAGGATTCGGTTTAACTTGCTATGAACCACAATAGTTTGGTTTAACTTGCTATGAACCACAAAGGGTTCGGTTTAACTTACTTCTTACTAGTTTTGTATTTTTCTATTCTAAAAAAATGTTTTATTTTTGTTTCTAAAAAAATACAAGACTTAATCATACTATCTTACTTTTTTCAATTTGATTTGGGATAAATATCCTTTTATTTTCTAATCAATAAAAGAGTATATTGAAAGGAAAAGTAAATACGTACTTAAATTTTTTCAAATCCTAATCGATAATACGACGCTTGCTATAACCCTTGCTTTTGAAAAATTACTAACTTAAAACTAAAGGAGTAATATTTCTATATCTATAATATATAATTATTAGTGGAGGGTTTTAATTTTGTGGAACCTGATGGGCCTTTTTTCTCGGTTCCTGGTGATGCTTTATCTTCTTCTTGAAGATCTGCTCTGTCTCTTTCCCTTTCTCTTGAGACCGCCATGTCTCTTTCTTTCTTTCTCTGGTTAACCACCGGCTTGGTGGTGTAACCGTCTCTATTCTCTCTTCCTTTCAATTGGTGGTGATTCTTCTTGAACCTTTGGAATCCCATTTGATAAACTTTCTGTTATGAATTTTGATAACCGTCTCTTCCTTGATGATTCTGACAATCATGGTTCTGATTCAATCGTTGTTTTCGTCTTTCCCTGGGTCGATTAACCTTTAGCTCTTGATACCAATGTTGTACAGGTCTTGCACTTCCAGGATCTATATTATCAAACACACAATTAACAAGAATTGATGAATTGAACAAGAGAGTTGGGACAGAAAATTTGTAACTGAATATATATATTGAATCACAACTGATTGAATGTTTACAGAATCCTACCTATTATATACTACATGAATGGTGCTTTTGATATAGTTATACCGATTCTCATAAACTAAACGTTACAACCTTTCTAACCGTTGTAACCCTAACCGTTTCTTTTTTGGACCCAGCCCAAACTAACTTCGGATTATACCGAAACTTACAGATACATAATACATAATACACTAGACTACCCTTATCTTTGCTTTCTATAACATTAAGGTCCAACAACCTCAAACACATTTTTATTATTAATGAAGTTTAATTTTGTTTTTAAAAATATTTGATTAAAAAAAATTGTCAGGTCACCACTGTGGCAACTAGGTCGTCGTCAGGTCATCGGAGAGAGAAAGCTGATGTGGCACAGACGAACTAGTTCGCCACTGTGTTCAGCCTAAATGACATTGCATAGTTATAAGCTGTTCCAAATAAACCAAACACAACATGAGTTAACTTTGAGTCTTAAAAAGATAACACGAAGGAGTCATTGTAAAAGTTTCTAAAGATAAGGGGCAAACTGTAAGCAATTCGAAAGATAAGGGGCTGCACTAGCTATTCATCTTTTGTATAAAGCAAAAAGGATTTAAGGTTTTCTTATACAAACAAAAAAGTCCCCTGCTTTTGAGAAACAAAAACTTTAGGTACACATTAATCTTAGGTAAGTTTTCTTTACTTTGTCAGTTTATGTTTTTATCTGTTTAGTAAATTTGTATGTTATTTTTAATTTTGTTGGCAAAAAGATTTGAGTATTTATGCATCATTTGGTACCAATTTTAGTTACTTTAAGTGTAGGAATAATGCCAAATGTTCAAACCTCGTTAGGTACACATTTCGTATGGCCAGGAGAGGGTCCTAAATGGTCAAGGGGAATATGGGATACGTTGGTTAGGTCATGTACATCCTCCGGGATAATGTGAGTAGGGAAAACCTCATCCATTTACCCGTGCGTCTTTGAATCTTGACTAATTAAGGCGGTCCGGAATCGAGAAAAGTGAATCTTGGATGAGAATCTTGAGATTTTAGAAAAGGCGAATATTTGCACACCTATGTACACTACTTAATATCTCACAAATGTGTAAAACGTTATTTTGGGCTTGCGAGCTTAATTACTGGCTTTTCCAACTTTTAATAAGCACATAAGACCACTACATAAGCCGAAACAAACACCCCCTTTGGAATACAGTTTTGTGAGTAGTCTCTTTTTCAGTCTCTTGAGGTTCCGTTTTTATGATTGTTGTTATAGCAAAGTCAAAATATATAATTTGTTATGGTTATGTCTCGGTTTTGTGTCTTTGGTATGTAATATATGATGGCTTTTTCGGAAAGGAATGTATAATTTGCAGTATTGTTTGTGATATTTTTGGTGTTATGTCAGAAAAACTATTGAATGTAAAATTTTTTGGACTGTTTTTGCTAAATGGAGGTTTTCTGATTTCGTAAATTGCGAACCCCTTAATATAAGGCATTCGGGATTCTTGAATGGTTCGAGATTCAGCAGTCCAATACCAGAAACTAGTGATCAAAGGGTTCCAAATGCAAAAGCTCGGGGTGTATAGGGTCCACTTAGGTGGTTTTGTTCTCTTTTAGACTTTTAGCCATTTTTCAGTCATTGGTTAGTTTTTGTTTCAACTTATTTATAGCTAACCTTGTTTGTTTGTTTTTTGATCTTAGATGGGGTCCTTCCTAGTGAAACGCTTTGCTTCTAATCTCTTGAGGGTCAGATCAGTGACATCATCTTCTCGTTTCTTTAGCTGCACGGGTTACCAGTATGTTCAGCATTACTCTAAGGGCGCATGCATCTTGAAGTATGATGATAAAAATGGGTCCTCTTTAGTCCGTGGTGTAGTCAATGGTGCGTATAATTGATGGCTACTAAAAGTAATTGTTTACTCCCTCCGTCCCTAAAAAAATGTCCACTTTGACTTTTTACGGTCTTTCTTATTCAACTTTGAACTTAAATAATTTTGTTTGTGTTATATAATACTTGATGAAAATTATATCAATGAAAATATATTTACAAACCAATCCATTCATATATTTTGCATCAAAAATTATATGGCACAAATAGAAATATTTAAGGTCAAAGTTGAGCAAGAAAGACCGTAAAAAGTCAAAGTGGACATTTATTTAGGGACGGAGGTAGTAATATAATCAAAATCGCTAACATTTTTTTGTCTTATGTTTTCAGACGCGTTTTGTCCTCATGTCTCACCAACTGAAAATTTAGCTCGTCTATTAAACTACGCGGATTGGCGCGTCAAATACATACATGGAACGTCCCACCACAGGTGGAGTGTGGTGGAGGACGACAAAGCCCTCTGCATATCACGAGACATGAGTCAAAGATACTACAATCAAGATGTTAACGAATATGTTCCAAACAAGGAGTCTATATCCGACATAGACGAGAAAAATGTTAAGGAATCTGCTCCAAACAAGGAGTCTATGACTGTAATAGACGAGGAAAATGTTGAGGAATCTGTTCCAATTCCAAAGGAGGAGGTTGTGTCGGGAACCCATGAGATTGATTTTAAGGAATCTGTTCCAACGAGGAATGTGTTTCCTGTTATCGATATTATGAGGGGAAATGAATATACACCCGACGAGTATTACTATCATGTGATGAAGGATGTTAATGAAGTAAACCAGTTTATTGAATCACTTCATGGTAGGGGTGAGCAAAACAAACCGAAAAAACCGAAACCGAACCAAAAACCGAAAAAATCGAACAAAAAAAACCAACCGAAACTAAAAACCGATGGTTCGGTTTTTACTTTTTCAGAAACCGAAAAATGCGGTTCGGTTTCGGTTTTCGTCCAAAAAACCAAACCGCAAAGACCGAACCGAACCGAACCAGTTTTATTATATAATAATATCTAATTAATATAATATGATTAAATAACTAAATAAATCAAATTTATAAATTCATATTCATTTTGTGAGTGGATTTATTATATATTTATCTTAACGTTTATATTTATATGAGTGTTTGTCGTATCGCGTATTTTGTGTGAATATATCAATAAGTATTCGATAATAATTATACTACGTGTATGTTCACTTGTATTTGTATGTCTCATTTATATGTTTGTAACTGAAAAATTATGCAATAAACATTATTATGCTTAGATTGAAAAAAAAATAAAGAATAATAACTAATTTTTACGTAAAACAAGTTTGTTAGTATAATTTGACCTTACCAAAATATTAACGGTTAGAAACCGAAAAAACCGAACCGAAACCGATAACAAACCGAAAAAACCGAACCGCCAAAAACCGAACGGTTTCGGTTTTGGGTTCTACAAAAACCGAACATTGTGGTTCGGTTTCGGTTTTAACCAAAAACCGACCCAAACCGAACCATGCACACCCCTACTTCATGGTATAAGCGAACCCCTTTTATATATACTAACACACAGTCATCTTTTAACGACTCGTATGTACAAAATAACTAAGCGGTTTTTATATAGCTTTTATAATCATTTGAGTTACTCTTTGCGTGAACAGGAGAAGCAATGGGCACTGTCAATCGTATTGTCAAGGGTAAGCTAAAAACGTATGGCGTAGTAGAAGATGATCCTCAAGCACTTTACATCTTCATAGTCTTTGGGGACCCGGAGACTCGTGGCCCTTATGGAGGTTACGCTGTTGAAATATTTCTTGATGAGAGTTTCTACGATATCTATGGAATCCAGCCGGATTTCACAGGTGATAATACGAAGATAGTCATACCAAAGAAGAAGTCGATGGGGATTGAAACTATTGGAGGAAATATAATCTTTTTTTGCGAGAAAAAGTTCTATAAACCGACCCTGTGGCGGCCTACATAGGATCATGTCTCCTACTGCATAGTTTCCATTGATGTTTTAAATTTGAATGTCATTATAAGTTTATGTTGATGTTTGTCGACTTGGCCTATATATGGTCTTTTGCTGCTATATTGGAAAAGGGCGCGTATAATATACTTATGTCTTTTCGCAAATGCACCCGAGTCACAAGCTGTTCTTTGACAAATGAATCATGTTTGATAAGTGTTATCGTTCATGCGTAAACGTGTTCCAGACTAGTTATTCCATTCTTGTTTGAGTTTGTGCGTGTCAAAATAAGGTAATTTATAAAAACAAATTTGGTTTCTTCACGTTACGCATTTAATTATACTTCTTTTTTAGAACGACTCCACACTTGAAATCCGACCCTCGAGTTAAACCATCCAAACGGGCAGACCTCGGGACCCGAACCACTCGGAGAGACCCGCAAAGAGAAACTCCTAAAACTCACAGCTTCGCGCCAGAGGAAAATCCGGATTTTCTTTGTCTCTTGCGAGACTCAAACCCGGGGAAAACCCCCAAGCTCCAGAAGGAACTCAGTGGCCAACTGAGCTAAGTCAGATGGTTGGATTATACTTTGGGAGACCCTTTCGACCCATTTGACCTGTTTTCTTATTAAGTAAAGTTTTTATTTTTATTTTATTATTTTTTACTGTTGTGACTTCTTAGAGGTAGAACATAATTAACCTGAATAGGTCCTTTCGTATTGAAGAATCACGAGGCTTCATGCCTTCATATATGACATTACATAATTGTGATATTTTTCAAAAAACACTAAGGGGCAAACTGTAAGTAATACGAAAGATAACGGGCTGCATTGTTTGTAAAGTGTTTTGTCTTTTTGTTAATAGTGCCTGATTTGGGCGGGAGAAAATGGGAAATTCAAAAGCTCATAGCTTTGGGAACACGCTTATTTTCTTACACATTGTACCACTTTGTTTTGTTACCTTAAACATGTATATCAGTCAAGTCATCTTTGATTTGAAACATCATACAAACTGCAAATTTACTGCAATGGAAAAAAGTGTCCGCAAAACTATTTTTTTGAACTTTTATCAATAAAATACTTTAATTTTATGAATAATGCATTTGCTCAAGTTAATCCTCATTCCTCTAGTGACTTCTTCAACATTATTGTTCGTATTTTCTTTTCATGATGTTTCAAAATAATTGTCTATTTTTTTTTTTAAGTAAAAACTAAAGAATATAATGTGAGAATATTCTATTTGAGTGGTTGAAAATTAAAGTGGTCACACTTTTATTAAACTATGTGATTTTTGTCTCATGACAATAATTTTGAAACAGAGGGAGTATTACTCTAAGGTCAATGCTTAATGGGAGGGGTTGCACCCCAACCAACCGACCCCTCAAACCGAGTCTCACCCCAACCTTTTTCAATCTTTCGGTTGGCTACCCAACCGAAACTTTCACTTTGTTTGTGTGTGTTTTTTTATTTAATTTGTTTTTGTTGGATATGTTTTTTATTGCGGTTGCGGTCGTTTTTAAAACTATTTTTT
>OU343217.1:278250690-278315226 GCA_910596185.1 Chrysanthemum makinoi
ATTCTTTTCCATATGAAGCATTCCACTCATAGTCTTCAGCCAATATAGCATGATGAAATACTATAAAATATGTATTCTAAAACAAACAAGTTATTGATATATTTGCAGCAATACAAACGCTTAATTATTTACCTTTTGATTAAAAGCGACACAAAGATACCGTATTCATGCAAAAGCCTTTGGCTTTGTGGGATGTTCCTTCAATTATAAACCATCGCCGCATTATCTCTACACAAGAAAAGGATTTTCTTGTTGCATCCGGCCGTTAATTTGTATAATTATTCACAACATAAATCAAGAATATCATGGTTCACAAATTAGGGCTTCAATGTTCATAAAATAACCAATCTTGTTATAGACAATAGGTTGATACATGGTTCACAAGGCAAAATCAAACAATATAACTAGAAAACTGGATCAATCACGCCTGGTATGTACGCCCCAACAGATGCCAACCGTCCCCACACGGACTCTAACTTCAAATGCTCCTCAATCCCAATCTCTATTTCATCGTCAACGCTGAGACGTAATAAAGAATGAGGAGGAAGAACCAGAGGACGGTGTATAAAAATTGTCCTCATCTCAGTGTCGTGGAGATATAAATTCCGAGAGGGAGGCACATAAGAGAGAAGAAGGCACATAATCCGGACTCTCAACACGAAGGTGTGTTGTTGACACAATGAATGTCCCTCCAATCGAATGTCAATGATTCTTGTAACAAAAAGAGAGAAGAACGGCAGCGGTGGAGCAAATCAATAAAAGATGACGAAGTCGCTTAATATAAAAAATGTCGAGCCTATACATGTTTTGTCATTTACAATATAAATCGAATCGCCTATACATGTTTTGTCATTTACAATATAAATCAATAATCGCTTTTACGCCCCAAGCAACATCGTCGTTGAGTAAACATATGTGCCCATCTCCTACCCGCCATTTCTGAACCATCTCCATTGTGGGTGATTAATACCTAGAGTGGTGAGTTTTCATCAAGAAACCAAGAACGGGTGAGCGCCTGGCCCCACACGGTCACAACGGACAATATTTGTGATGTATTTGGACCATCTCTCTGAAGACACATAATAGATTGTCATTGGCTATGTTACAATAGGATCGCTTAAGAGCCGAAGCAATAGCCATCTCGCTTTCTCGCATAGTCATCCAAGAACTCAAGGGTGTCTGGACCTTCAAACCAATTCATCGAAGTTACTAATATTTGTAAAATAATCCCCCACATTTGCATGTAAACTGCTAGTGTCTACTCTCGGCAATAGCTCGAATCATAAATTTGTTCCGATGACCAAGAGCTACGGCAAGAGCCTCGAACCACAATTACATCCATCACCGCCACGCTAAAGATCCTAGGATCCAGGCCGGAAAAGAGGTGGTAACCGGAAAGCCATAAAATATTCGGCACATTATCCGGAACGCATAGTCGCCTCGCTATTGAAATTGAACGCTCAAGTTCGATCGAAGTTGCTCTCGCACATATGAATTGTTCTCGCAGCTTTTCTTTTAAGTCCGGACTTTTTAGGTTTTGTAGCTTCGCGCCTCGCTGGGGTTTTTCGTTCAAATCCGATATTTTTAGCCTGGATTTGTTATCCTTGGCTACCAGACGTCCACGATTATTCTTTTAAAAATAGGTTGTTGGTTGACACACATTCAGAGCGTATATACCTTCTAGCTGTTAATATTTTTTACAAACGACGCATGCTTTGGTAAAACACTTTGAATTTTTGTAGCGTCATCTTGACAAGAATATTCGTGCTCTTCGTGCCCCTTGAGGCTCTTCGTAATATTCAGTGCTCATCATTTTGAGTATCAATTGAAAGGTGCCGTGGGAACTTAGGTTATCCAAAATTATCAACAAAACCAAGCGAATAAGCAATCCTCAGATTCGAAAAAGGAACTAGTTAAAATTATCGGTATTGATGGGGAGAATAACTTGATAGGCATAAATTTGAAATACATACCGCGTGCTTGAAGGTAATACGTTTCAGATAGCATGTAAAACCATAAACTAACCGCGAATCGATGATCACATTGATGTGGTCAACATCCTTCTTGCATTTCGCGAAAAGTAGAAGCATCTCTTGAAACATTATAGCGCAATTCTCAAATAGTGTCCTTACACGCATGCTTTGATTTTGCTTGTATTCAAAGTGGCTCGATCGCAGCTTTTGCGCAGCCTATAATCTTGTCGATCAACACAACAAGTGTCTGCCGGATCGTGGAGCCCAAGTATAACTTCAATAGCGCTTTTTGACTCTCAACCCTACATGTTGTTGTTCGGCCGTCGCGATATTGATCGGTAATGTACGACACAAACATGTTGTCGTAAACGCAGCCACAATGAAATCGCAAAACATCCGAAAACAAAGAATTAATAAAGTGAGAAAACAATTCGAGAAGTTATTTATTAAATAATAATAAAAAAATGTATTAATGGGTAAGTACCCTTTTTTTGGACTAATAAATCTTGTAGGTGCCGGTAATATGCGTGAACACATCTTCGTCGAGTCAGAACCATCAAATCCATGTCCATCTAACGACTCGCATCTTTACCGTGATCGTAATTTGTTTCTGCAATACTTGAGCACATTTTGATTGATATGCCATCGACAGTAGTAACTGTTAGCTTTGAGAATTCTTCTCTGCATGCCCCAAGCAACGCTTAAATCTGTCGGTGACGATAACCCAGGGTAATATTGTTCTTGTATCACCAACCTAACACATTCCAACACCCATTTGAAATTTGGCTCTTTTTCTTGTCAAAAGCTAAACGCCATTGAAAATGTTTTGTTTTGGGAACACGCATCTTTTCTTACAACATTGTACGACTTTGTTTTGTTTTGTTTCCTTAAACATGTATCTCACGTCATCTTTGATTTGCTACATCATACAAAGTGCAATTAAGCTATTAATGACTTTCTTTTATGTACTATTACTCTATCTTTTTTATTAGACAAGGTAGTAATAAGATCACAAAAAATCACGACACATTAGCTGCAACTCACCTTTTTTTCTTACATTAAACACATACAAAACGCCGTAAAGGACCACACTCACAACGAAAACATACCTCACAAAATTAAATAAAAAATCTCACGCATTACACAAACCATCTCATTATTTGGGTCCACTATAGGACCGAACTTTCATTTTATAGGAGACGTTAGGTATGGTGTTGTGGGGACAGGACGCAACTTGAATGGGTAAACCGACCATTTCATTTGATCCCGTTACGCTTAGAGCATTAGGTTCGAGCCTCCGGCCACGCTGAAGAAAAGTGCTGCCATATTAGCATCTTTTCCTATAACACCTGAATTCACCACAACACCAAAACATCACTCTCTCCTATAACACCAGATTCTGATGCCGTCGTGTACTCTGAGCCCCACATTTTTTATTTTATTTTTTCATTTATTCAAATAATACAAAATATTTAACTAAATTAAAATTTCATTAATAAAAAAGTACATAAATATAAACAATGCATAAAAATAAAACTACATTAACTAAACTAATTTCGAAAATAATGATTTGAACGTATTTCAATATCTTTAAAGATGACATTAAGGGATGCATCTATTAATTTTCATTAGTTTTTTTCAGACAAGGATACAAACCAATTTCGTTATATTGGGCATGAAATATGAAGCCCAAATTCAATAGACAGCCCAATATAGCCCAAAATCATTTCAAATATAAACCTATATCAAGTTACAAAATCATTTCTAACTCTGATGATTATTTACTGTAATGGAAAAAAGTGTTAGCAAAACTTCTTTTTTTTGAACTTTTATCAGTAAAATACTCCAATTTTGTGAGTAATGTTTATGCTCAAGTTATTCCTCATACCACTTCTTCAACATTGGGGAAATAATGCTATTACTTTACGGAAGGCAAGTGAGTTTTCACTCACCTTACATGTTCAATCACACGCGACTCCTATGCCCTCTCCCTCGACTCACGCGTGAGTCACGTAAACCAAGAGCAATTAAGGTGACCGAGTCACCTACTTGATTTGTGTGCATAACCAAGTGATGCAGAGATGAGCACGAACATAAATCCCATTTGTAATATGAAAACATAAAATAGGGGAAGATGAGTTTGTTTTTTGATGGGGAAGATGACCAAAATGCCACATACGTGTTTACTCGTGGGCCAAAAGAAATGCTTTTGTATTTGTGACCCTATCTTGATGTACATTTTAGTCGATACCCTTTCACATTTACGCTGCCTTTGGTTTGTAGGTGGGATTGGAATATGATTTGGATTCGATATGGTTTGAAAGAAAAGTAGGAGAGAGAAAATATATAATTATTTTAAATATATATTTGTTTGTTACACATAAATTGAATATCTATACTACATATAATAGAAAAACGGTCAAAAGTGAAAAGTTGAAATTGGTTAAATGAGAGAGAGGCATAGTGTAATTAATGCCTTATTAAAACACCCCATTACTTAAAAGACAATAATTTATTCACATCAATAATAATTAACACATACCAAATTAAAAACAACCAATTAAAACACCCTTACTAAAAGTATAATAAATTTTTTTATAACGCATTAAATAAAGAAGCTACAACATAATCCAAAATATAAAATAATTAAACACACTAATTAATGATATTTTAAAACACCCTAAAATGAAAAGTACATGTTATTATACACATTATACAAATTAATAAAACACAAAACTTCATACAAGCTAACAAGTTGATGTTACATATAGTTTTGAAAACGGACCGGACCGACTATCGTGTTAACCGAGAACCTTGTCGCCACCGGTTTTCGGCTAACCAATTAAAGACATCCCAAACGAATCGATCGACCTGTTAAAACCTATACAAACCTGTGAATCAGGTCTCATCGATCTTTTCACGTTCTATTTTGAACGTTATAAACGCTACCACAATATTGATATCGTTAATTTCCGCCGCTATAAACCGTTGCGTAGCCACCCGGTATTCTAGTCAAATATTATATAAAAATAAAAAATTAAGCAATATTATTAAACTGGTGAGAGATAACACTCAAATGAATATGGGGCCCACACCTTTCAATGAATCCACAAGTTTAAGGGTGGTATGTGGGACCCCACATATTTTGGAATCAATCTATCATTTTGAAACTAAAGCATGAAACAAACAATAGATTTAATCTTGATTCATATAATCCCATTCAAATACCATAAAAAAACCGAGCCCTTAATAATTGACTATGTTAACTCAAATCTTAAATGGGAAATTATATTTGGTTAAAGGTTTTTGGTTAAAGGCTTAATCTTAAATATGCTGTTAAAAAGTTTTGGTTAAAGACAACAACAATGATACCTTATTAAAAAGAAAAACATTTAAGTAAAAAATGTTATGAGTGAAAGTGAGTCTCTTTCCGCATAAAATGATGAAAAAAAGAGAGGAAGTTTAACGCGACGGCGACGCTGAAGCTGTGCATACCATGCCATCCACTAATGTTAAAAGCTTTTCAATAACCTTTTTGAGAGAAAGAAAAACCTTTCTTTGGCTTCTATTGAAGGTGTGCTATACACTATCAATAAGACTCGATATTTGACTTATTTGTACTATAAACACCTTGTTAAAACAATATCTAATGCTTTGCTTTAATTCTGAACTTATTAATATATTTTGTGAAATCAACTTTTTGTTTTCTTATGATGATGTAACTTTGTGTAAAACAATATTGAGGGCAAAATTGGCATTGGCATGGTAACTCGCAACAATTGCAACTTGTTGTCCATTTTACTTATGCCACACACGAATCAAGTTTTACTGAAAGTTAATATTGACAAGTAAAATATTCAGAACTTTGAGAAATAAACTAGTTATATAAGTTCAATTCCACAAATTGTTTAGTTGTCCAGTCATAACTAAACATACGGCGAGTTAGGCCAACTAAACAACAACAATACCCAATCTTGCCAGAACGCCGTATGAATGTGGCCAACTAAACAACGTAAAAAATCTACTAGGTCAACTACACAACATAAAACTAAGTCAACTCAACAAACATCAACATAAGTAAATATGACAGCATTTGGAGAATTTAGAATGTCTAATTAGCCTAAAACTAAAGACAGTCATTAGATTTGCCTAAATAACTTTTGCATGAGAGACATGATCTTATGCCGCTATGCTGGCCGCCACTGGGTTGGTTTCCAAATTTTTCGCTCCTGAAAAAAGAGTAAATTTCCTGCAATCGTTTGAGCCGCCTTTCTTCTTCGAATAGTTATTTCCCATAACTCCCTAGTTTGATCCACCTTGAGATCTTCAAGCTTGTAGAACTTATCCAAAATACCTCAATGCGTAACCTCCAAAAGGGTTGTCAGCGCCCCTAGCTATTATAATATAAACCGCTTGTGGATTTTTCAAGTTGAAGGACACAAGTCTACAAATAGATCTCTTTTTCTGTAAAGGTCGAACAAAGAAAATGATAAGCAAATAGCTCCACTTAAAGTGCCATACCTTATATAAAATTAAATTGTGCATACCCTTATTCGGATTTTGCAAACCGCCCTCAATGGATTCAAGAAATTGGTTGACTTCTTCAGCATCCCTCATCACATGATTATAATACTCGGAGGGTGCAATTTCATTTCCCCTCATCTTGTCAAGTATAGGGACCAAATCCCTCTCTCGAACAGTTACCTTTTTTTGGAACAAGCTTCCTTTTTGGAACAGATTCCTTTGCACTTTCGTCATCGACTAAAGTCATGATGTAGGTAGAGGGCTTTGTCGTCCTCCACCGCCTCCTACCTAGGTAACATGGGGGGTTCATATGTGAATCCAATGCGATCATCTGTCACACTTAACAGACAAGCCAGATTCCCAATTGGTGAACGACGAGGACTAAACACATCTGAAAATCATTAAAAACAAGTTTTATCGACTTAGCCAAATAAGCACTAACAACACACCACAACAAATATCTTATTTCCACACTTTAATTTTTTTTCTTAAAAGCATGACATATTTGTAAGGTAATTTTGTTTTGGGAATCAAATAAACGCACCCTTGACAATATCACAGACAACAGATCCATATCTATCATCACACTTGAGGATGCACTCATCCTTGGAGTCATATTGATCATACTGAAAAACTTTGGTGTTATAGTTCTTTTTTTTTTTTATACAAATGTATTGTTTCCGTTCTTCCGTCTTGGTCATAGTTTTTTTTTTACATCTTAGTCCAAAAGATGATTTCATGTCTCGGTTAATGACTCAAATAAGAGACATAGTCATCTCTGAATGACTTATGTACAAGAAAATAAATTGTTAAACACACGTACGCGCACAAAATAAGTGGATTTTAATTGATTTTTTTTGTATCGTTTGTTTTACTCTTTACGTGAACAGGATCACCAGATATTGTCAATGGTAACATCAGTGCTTCGATAAAAATGTATGCCGTACGACGCAAACCACAAGCAGTTTATATTCTTGTAGTATTAGGGAACCCGCAGACTCGCAACCCTTATGGAGGTTATGCCATGGAGATATTTCTGGATAACAGTCTCTACAATATCTATGGTACCAAGACGGATTTTACGGGTGTTAATACGAAGCTTTTTATTCCTAAGAAGAAAGTGGAGGGGATTCAAACTATTGGAGGAAATTTGATCTTTTTTCACGAGAAAAAGTTTATCAAACCAACCCCATGGCAGCCTATATAGGATCACGTCTCCTGCATGGTTTGTAATGATGTTTTCTGGATTCTCCAAATCTCGTACTAGTAGTTTAAATTATATGGATGTTTTTTTTTAATTGGCCTATGGGTTTTTGTTGTTGATTAGTTGGCTACATGGTTCTTAATGTTGTACCTGACTGTTCAGCTATGACTCTCGTAACTTTTAGGTCTTCTTGGTCGCGCATGACGTATTTCTGTCTGTTCAGTTGTTCAATTTTTTGTTGTGCACACTTTCACAATATATTTGGTGATGTTCGTGGGAATTGTCTCTGGGATTTTTGGCAACTACTCATTCAAGGCTCATTTTATGTTTAGAAGTTGATCTTCTACTTGTTATTTATGTGACCTCGAACTAGATAAAAATCGACTCAAGAACCTGACAAACTACCTATTGACGAGCTTGGTTCAGGATATATCCGTGCTCAGTTTAAAATCTCGAATGTCTCGAAAATATTCATTAGAAACCAGGTTTAGTTAGTCAACCTCGATTTAAGAGATCAATAAAATGCAGCCCGAATGAATATGGGTAAGAAAAAACGAAAAAACTTTACTTGTTCACAGTCCTACTTATATAAGGCTCTCAAAGCTCAAGTTTGACTAAAAGCACTTGATGTCCAAAATGGGTGTGTCAGGTCATAACGGGTAAGTTTTGTTACGAGTTACGACTGATACATGTTGGGCCGGCCGTCCGGGTTGACCCAAAACACTTAACATGTGTGGCATACTTGGTATTTCAGAAACAATCTACAGTTTGCGCGAAATTTGTAGTGTGTCATACTTGGTATTTCAGAAACAATCTACAGTTTATTAATAAAATTACTCAGGAGGTTTTATCATTGAAATATACTTGAGAAACCTTTTTGACCAATTTGACCCATTTGACCCATTTCCTTTTTAAGAAAGTTTCATTTAACATGTGTGGCTTCACAGTAATGATACATAACCCGAAGGCCCTTTCATAAGTTAATTGATTGGTCGAAACTTCCATCTTCAGAATAAAATGGGCCCATCTAAGTAAGATGTGTCTTTAAATACTAACAAACTGGCAGCGCCATTGCAGCAGAAAAAAGGGACGTGGTTTAGTACATTTCCATGGTCGGTTCCTTCAATGGAACCTCTATAAACACATAGGGTGTGAAGTCCATAACAACAAGCGACCGTCTTGGCGAGGCTAAATTTCATCGAAGTACACTGTATCTACAAAAGTACAGGTGCCAAAATGGCGGGTTGACCAACGGGTCAAAAGTCAAATCAGGTAAGTTTTTTGATATTGGCCCAAACATAAAAGACTGCTTCCTTTGGGTAGATTGCAGTTCGAACTTTTATCACTTAATAACACTTTAGTACAGATCATATGACAGTTTATTTCTTAAAGTTCTAAAGATTTACCTGTTCATATCCGTTTTCTCTTACATTGGATCCTTTATGGCATACGTAAATATAGACAACTAGCCAAAACCGTTACTACCAGAGTAAAGCCATTTCTGGTACCGAGATAGCTTGACATATAGTTAATGACAAATAGGTAGAATATGTAAAACCTTTTATTTGACAGACTATAACGATGAGTAGGGAACTAAAACTTGCATAGTTAGTAATGTTTGCAAATAATTCAAACACAACATGAGCTAGCTTTGAGTCTTAAAAAGATAACACGAAGGGGTCATTTGTAAAATGTCAAAAGATAAGCACTTTTTATGACGTTTTAAGGTTATCTTACAGGTAAATGTCCCAGCTATTTTTCAGAAGAAAAACCTTAAAACCCTCGAATTACCTTCAGACTAAACCTAGAAAACATTGAATCTTAGGTAAGTTATTTTCAATTAGTCATTTTTTGTTTCTGTTTAGTAAATTCGATTTGTCATTAAGTTTTATGCATCTTCTAGTACCAGTTTTTTAGTTGCTTTTAGTTTAGAGATGACTTTTTCTTTTATAATCAATTACCAAAATCTAAGTTCAAAAAAAAAAAAATTACCAAAATCTACTCTTACCAAACCTAATAACCAAAATCGACATGGCAAGCAAATACATTTGCCCGCCACCGCCATTTGCTTGCTACTTATAAGATTTGCTGGCCACTTTGAAAAAAGACATGGCAAGCAAATGTTTGCTAGTGTATTATGTTTGCTTGCTACTTTTAAAATGTATAGTTTGACAATCAACAAACTATGTATGTAGCTACTTTTAAAATGTAAAGTTTGACACTTACCAAACGATGTATGTATTAAATGAATGAGACAAATCGGCACTTGGGGAGGGAGAGAGCAAATGTGGATGGAGAGCAAATAGTTTGCTTGCCATCTCACAAATTAAAAGCAAATGGGAGGGAGAGCAAGAGTTTTGCTTGCTACATCCACACATATAAGAAATTTTGCGAGCAAATAAGGAGGAGAGCAAAGAGTTTTGCTCACTATGTAGTATTTTGTAACCCAAAAATCAAGGGTCGCAATTCATAAAACCCTTTTCAAAATGTCTATTCTCGACTTATTTATTAATTAATTTATTTATTTTTATTTTTTAATGTAGAACAAAATTATTTACACATAAACAATCCACTATGTCACATGATATCACACGTGTCTTAAACGAGACTTAACTCACAGTCACACATCTCAGGTTGTCGGACAACTCGCATACCAGTAGGTCAAACGTTGTACTTATTATAAATATACCACGAAAGGCATTTGGCCCAATGTTAAGTGAATGACCACTAACGGTTGTGGGTAGTCTCATTGGACTTTTTATTTTTGGTAACTATGGTTTCCTACCTTTGACAAGCTAAACGGGGTTTGAACCCACCGCCACACTCACTTAAACCGGGTAAAGTCCTCCTTTTTTGGAAGTTTGGCGTGACCACTTTAGAGTTATTTGCACATGTTCTATATACAATCAAATCCTCATAACAACATCCATGAAGTTATTATTTGTGACTTGTTACATTGTTTTTTGATCTTAGATATGGCTTCCTTTGCTAGATGCGCCGCTCAAATCTCTTGAGGGTCATCACACATCATCTTCGTTCTTTAGTCAAGGGTTACCAGATGTTCAAGATGACACAAAGCGCATGCATCTTGAAGTATGATGATAAAATGTCCTCTTTAGTCCTGCAATGGTGTTGATAATTGATGGCTCTAAAAGCCATTGTTTAATATAATCAAAATCGTTAACATGTTTTTGTTTTATGGTTTCAGACGCGTTTTGTCCTCATGTCCCACCAACGGAAAATTTAGCTCGTCCATTAAACTACGCGATCGGGTTAAATATACATACATGGAACGCCCCACCAGTGGAGTGTGGTGGAGGACGACAAAGCCCTCTGCATATCACGGGACATGAGTCAAAGATAGCACAATCAAGATGGTAAGGAATATGTTCCTAACAAGGAGAAGCAATGGATATTGTCAATCGTATTGTCAAGGGTAGGCTAAAATGCACGGCAGAAGATAATCCCCAAGCACTTTACATCTTTAGTCTTGGGGACCCGAGACTCGCGGCCCTTATGGAGGTTACGCTGTTGAAATATTTCTAGATGATAGTTTCTACGATATCTATGATATCCAGCCAGATTTCACGGGTGATAAAAGGAAAATAGTTATACCAAAGAAGAAGTCGATGGGGATTGAAACTATTGGAGGAAATGTAATCTTTTTGTGAGAAAAGTTTTATAAACCGACCCATTGGCGCCTACATAGGATCATGTCTCCTAACGATAGTTTCTATTGATGTTTTTATATCCGATTCTCCAAATTTGAATGTCATAGTTTGTAATCTTACATCTTTTCCTTTTTCAACTTTTGGAAAGGTCTCAGATAACATAATTATGTTTTTTCGCAGAGTCACAAGCTCTGCTCTTTGTTTCGACTCAAAGGAATCATGTTTGTTAAATCATTCATGCCTAAACATGTTCCACGGTTATTCCATTCTTGTTTGAGTTCGTTGATGTATTATCAGTTGATAAATGTTGTTTGTGTGTGTAAAACATTTCACCCATTTGACCCGTTTTCTTATTAAGTAAACTTTTTTTTTACCATTGTGATTTGACCGCAGGTAGAACATAACCCGATAGGTCTAGGTTGCTTTCTTTGGTGTGCGGGATGTGCGATCGTAATGGCCACCGCTTGACGAGGGCCACCAAATTTTATGCATTTTTATTATATAAATACACAATATGAGGCTTAAGTTTAATTAGTTCATACACTATTCATATATGATGACCGCGTGTTGATGGGTTTTTTATAATGCACTATGAGATCATCATTTTTCATTGGAGAGTCATGAGGCTTCATAAGTGTTTTGTCTCTTTATTAGTAGTGCCATTTGTAAGGGAGAAAATGGGAAATTCAAAGGGTGGAGATACTCCAACACCCCATAAATTGATTCCCAACCCCATAGGCCATGCCCTTTTCCGACGGCGGCAACCTTATCCCTTTTTTTTTTTTTATTTAATTGTGTATAGTTTATTTTCTGTGGTATATTTAATTTGTGTAGTGTTTTTATATGTATAGTGTATTTATTTGTGTGGTATATTTAATTTGTGTAGTGTTTTTATATGTATATAGTGTATTTATTTGTGTAGTGTTTTTATATGTAGAGTATTTATTTGTGTATTGTTTCCATTTAATTAAACAATAACAATAAAACATTAAACAAGTACAACAACAAATGTTTAATATTACAACGAAATCTACTCCACATGAAGATTATTAATGTCATCCAGCTTTAGAGTATTCCACTCTACCGGACATGCGTGATCAACTGATCTCTTGCTAATTCCAGGATGCCTCCGACGCCTTTTATTCTTGCCTTCAACAAATTTTTTTGAGCCAATAGCATGTTGATCGTGTTATCTTTAGTTTCGCAGCAATGCGTTGAAGAAGAGGCTTGACCAAAGTACTTTTGTTGAAATATTTCCTTCCACATGAAATATTGACACCCATAGTCTTTACCTCCACTGATGAAACAATTATAAAAATGTATTCTAAACAAACAAGTTATTGATATATTTAAGTAAATAAGCAAACGTTTAATTATTTACCTTTGACAAAGGACATGCATAATACTGCACAAGTTTTGGGCTTGTGGGATGTTCTTTCATTTAAAACCACGCCGACAACGACACAAGAAAGGATTTTCTTGTTGCATCCGGCCAAAAGAATTTGTATAATTATTCACAACATAAATCAGTAATATCATGGTTCACAAAATTAGAAGCTTCCAATACATAAATAACCAATCTTGTTATAGATTAATAGTTGATACATGGTTCACAAAATCACAATATAACTATAAACTAAGATCAATCACGCCGGCTGTATGTCGCTCCAATGATGCTTTGCCCCGCCCCACGACGGACTCTAACTCGAAATCCTCAATCCGCAATCTCGCCGTATCACGCCAGACGCGGTGTAATAAAAAGATGAGGAAGAACCGAGGACGGTGTATAAAATTGTCCTCATCTGTAGCTGGATATATACGAGAGGAGGCACATAAGATGGAGAAGAAGGCACATAATCTGGACTCTCAACACGAAAGGTGTGTTGTTGACACAATGAATGTCCCTCCACCGAATGTCATGATTCTTGTAAAAAAAGATGAGGAAGAACGAGGAGCAATCTGTAACAAAGATGACGAGTCGTTTACTATAAAAGCGAATCGCCTATACATGTTTTGTCATTTACAATATAAATCAATAATCGTCTATACATGTTTTGTCATTTACAATATAAATCAATAATCGTTTTACGCTCGCTAAACATGCTCGTCGTTGAGTAAACATATGCCCATCTCCGCCACGCCATTTCAACCATCTCCATTGTGGGTGATTATACGGAGTGGTGAGTTTTCATCAAGAAACGCAAGAACGGTGAAAACTGGTCTTCCCCCACACAAAGAATCACAACGGGGGACAATATTTGTGATGTATTTGAACCATCACTCAGCGGAAGACACATAATAGATTGTCTATTGGCTATACATACAATAGGACGGTTAAGAGTCGTAGTAATAGCCACTACGTCGGCATAGTCATCCAAGAACCGCGGACCTTCAAACCAATTCATCGAGTTACGAATATTTGTAAAATAATCCCCCACATTTCTCTTCCTCGTTAGTTCCTCTTCTCCGCAATAGCTCGAATCATGGGCCACATTTGTTCCCGATGACCAAGAGCTACCAAGAGCTCGATAACCAAATTTCCATCACCGCCATGTTAAAGATCCCTAGGATCCACTCGGAAAAGAGGTGAAATTCGAGCCATAAAATATTCGCTATTGACATCCGGAACGCATAAGTGGTGTCTTAAGTCGCCTCGCTATTGAAATGAACGCTCAAGTTCTGACGTTAGAAGGCTCGCACATATGAATTGTGTCTCGCATTCTTCATTTAAGTCTGGACTTTTTAGGTTTTGTGTAGCTTCTGCGTTCCTGGGGGTTTTTCGTTCAAACCGGGATATTTTTTAGCCTTGGATTTGTTATCCTTTGCGCCAGACGTCCACGATTATCGTCTTTAACAAAGAGGTTGGGTTGACACGATTCAGAGCGTATATACCTCGAGCTGTTTAATATTTTTTTACAAACGACGGCTTTGGTAAAAACACTTTGGAATTTTTGTACGCATCTTGACAAGAATATTCAGCTCTCAGGCCCTTGAGGCTCTTCGTAATATTCGTGCTCATCACGCTTGAGTATTTCGAACAAAGAAAGCCGAACGCTAGGTTATCCAAAAATTATCAACAAAACCAAGCGGAATAAGCAATCAGATTCGAAAAAAGGAACTAGTTAAAATTATCGGTATTGACGGGGAGAATAACTTGATAGGCATAAATTTGAAATACATACCATTTGCTTGAAGGTAATACAATTGTGATAGCATGGTAAACCATAAACTAACCGCAACTGATGATCACATTGATGTGGGTCAACATCCCTTACTTTCACGAGTAACAGTAGTAAAGCATCTCTTGAAACATTATAGCAATTTCTAAATAGTGTGCCCTTACACCATGCTTCTTGATTTTGCTTGTATTCAAAGTGGCTCAGATCGCGCTTGGCGCAGCCTATAATCTTGTCGACCGAACACAACAACGCTGTAAGCCGGACTGGTGGAGCCCAAGTATAACTTCAACAGCTGCGTTTGACTCAACCCTACATGTTGTTGTCCGGCCGGCAGCGATATTGATCGGTAATGTACGACACAAACATGTTGTCGTAATGTCGCAGCTTCACGGAAATACCGCGAAAACATCCGAGAAAACAAAGAATTAATAAAGTGAGAAAACAATTCTAGTAGTTATTTATTAAATAATAATAAAAAAATGTATTAATGGGTAAGTACCCTGTTTTTGGACCAATAAATCTTGTAGGTGCCGGTAATAATCGCGAACACATCTTCGGCCGGAGTCTGTAACCATCAAATCCCATGTCCATCTAACGGACTCGCACTTTACCGTATCGAATTTGTTTCTCGCAATACTTGAGCACATTTTGATTGATATGCCATCGCATGAGTAATCTGTTAGCGCTTGAGAATTCTTCTCGCATGCCCCAAGCAACGCTAAATCTCGTTTGACGATAACCCCGTAATATTGTTCTTGTATCACCAACTTAATACGTTCCAACACCCATTTGAAATTTGGCTCTTTTTCTTTGTCCAAAAAGCTAAACGCCATTGAAAATGTTTTGTTTTGGGAACACGCATCTTTTCTTACAACATTGTACGACTTTGTTTTGTTTTGTTTCCTTAAACATGTATCTCACGTCATCTTTGATTTGCTACATCATACAAAGTGCAATTAAGCTATTAATGACTTTCTTTTATGTACTATTACTCTATCTTTTTTATTAGACAAGGTAGTAATAAGATCACAAAAAATCACGACACATTAGTCGCAACCTTTTCTTACATTAAACACATAAAACGCCGTAGTAAAGGACCACACTCACAACGAAAAACATACCTCACAAAATTAAATAAAAAATCTCACGACACAAACCATCTCAATTATTTGGGTCCACTAAAGGACCAAAACTTTCATTTTTTTTATAGGAGACGTTGCTAGGTATGGTGTTAGGGGACAGACGCAACTTGAATGGGTAAACCGACCATTTCATTTGATCCTCGTTACGCTTAGCATTAGTACCCTCGAGCCGCCCCTTCGTGCAGTGAAAAGTGTCGCCATATTAGCATCTTTTCCTATAACACCTGAATTCACCACAACACCAAAACATCACTCTCTCCTATAACACCGTGATTCTCATGCCGTTGTACTCGAGCCCCACATTTTTATTTTATTTTTCATTTATTCAAATAATACAAAATATTTAACTAAATTAAAATTTCATTAATAAAAAAGTACATAAATATAAACAATGCATAAAAATAAAACTACATTAACTAAACTAATTTCGAAAATAATGATTTGAACGTATTTCAATATCTTTAAAGATGACATTAAGGGATGCATCTATTAATTTTCATTAGTTTTTTTCAGACAAGGATACAAACCAATTTCGTTATATTGGGCATGAAATATGAAGCCCAAATTCAATAGACAGCCCAATATAGCCCAAAATCATTTCAAATATATATCAAGTTACAAAATCATTTCTAACTCTGATGATTATTTACTGTAATGGAAAAAAGTGTTAGCAAAACTTCTTTTTTTTGAACTTTTATCAGTAAAATACTCCAATTTTGTGAGTAATGTTTATGCTCAAGTTATTCCTCAAACCACTTCTTCAACATTGGGGAAATAATGCTATTACTTTGGTGGAAGGCGGGTGAGTTTTCACTCACCTTACATGTTCAATCACACGCGCTCTCTATGCTCTTTCCTCGACTCAATGAGTCACGAACCAAGAAATTAAGGTGACCGAGTCACCTACTTGATTTGTGTGCATAACCAAGTGATGCAGAGAGACCGAACATAAATCCCATTTGTAATATGAAACATAAAATGGGGAAGATGAGTTTGTTTTTTGATGGGGAAGATGACCAAAATGCCACATACGTGTTTACTCGTGGGCCAAAAGAAATGCTTTTGTATTTGTGACCCTATCTTGATGTACATTTTAGTCCATACCCTTTCACATTTACGCTGCCTTTGGTTTGTAGGTGGGATTAATATGATTTGGACTAGTTTGAAAGAAAAGTAGGAGAGAGAAAATATATAATTATTTTAAATATATATTTGTTTGTTACACATAAATTGAATATCTATACTACATATAATAGAAAAACGGTCAAAAGTGAAAAGTTGAAATTGGTTAAATGAGAGAGAAATGCATAGTGTAATTAATGCTCTTATTAAAACACCCCATTACTTAAAAGTACAATAATTTATTCACATTGTACAATCAATTAAAAGCACATATACCAAATTAAAAACAACCAATTAAAACACCCCTTACTAAAAAGTATAATAAATTTTTTTATAACGCATAAATTTAAAGAAGCCAACATAATCCAAAATATAAAATAATTAAACACACTAATTAATGATATTTTAAAACACCCTAAATTGAAAAGTACATGTTATTATACACACTATACAAATTAATAAAACACAAAACTTAATAAGCAAAGTTGATGTTATATAGTTTTGAAAACCGGACCGACCGGACTAACGCGTTTCAACCGAGAACCGGTGTCCACCGGTTTTGCTAACCAATTAAAGACATCCAAACGAATCGAGACGCACCGTTAAAACCTATACAACCGTGAATCGGTCTCATCGAGATCTTTTCACGTTCTATTTTGAACGCTATAACGTAAACGCTTTTATCGTTAATCGTCAGCCGCTATAAACCGCTGTCGCTAGCCACGCAGTACTTCCTAGTCAAATATTATATAAAATAAAAATTAAGCAATATTATTAAACTGGTGAGAGATAACACTCAAATGAATATGGGGCCCACACCTTTCAATGAATCCACAAAAGGGTATGTGGGACCCCACATATTTTGAAATCAATCTATCATTTTGAAACTAAAGCATGAAACAAACAATAGATTTAATCTTGATTCATATAATCCCATTCAAATACCATAAAAAAACCGAGCCCTTAATAATTGACTATGTTAACTCAAATCTTAAATGGGAAATTATATTTGGTTAAAGGTTTTTGGTTAAAGGCTTAATCTTAAATATGCTGTTAAAAAGTTTTGGTTAAAGACAACAACGTATATGTTATTAAAATGAAACCTCAATAGAAAAAAAGAAAAAAAACATTTAAGTAAAAATGTTAGGGAGTGAAAGTGAGTCTCTTGTCCGCAAAAAATAATGGAAAAGAGAAGAGAAGAGAAAGCAACGGACGACGACGTAAAGCGAGTTTGTGCATACCATGCCATCCACCTAATGTTAAAAAGCTTTTCAATAACCTTTTGAGAAAGAAAAACCTTTCTTTCTATTGAAGGTGTGCTATACACTATCAATAAGACTCGATATTTGACTTATTTGTACTATAAACACCTTGTTAAAACAATATCTAATGCTTTGCTTTAATTCTGAACTTATTAATATATTTTGTGAAATCAACTTTTTGTTTTCTTATGATGATGTAACTTTGTGTAAAACAATATTGAGGGCAAAATTGGCATTGGCATGGTAACTCGCAACAATTGCAACTTGTTGTCCATTTTACTTATGCCACAATAATTCAATTTTATTGAAAGTTAATATTGACAAGTAAAATATTCAGAACTTTAAGAAATAAACGAGTTATATAAGTTCAATTTGTCCAGTCATAACTAAATGTACGTCCAGCTAGGCCAACTAAACAACAACAATACCCAATCTCACCGGAATGACGTATGAATGTGGCCAACTAAACAACATCAAAAATCCACTAGGCCAATTACACAACATAATGACTAAGCCAACTCAACAAACATCAACATAAGTAAATATGACACTGAATATAGAGAATTTAAAATGTCTAATTAGCCTAAAACTAAAGACATCATTAGATTAGCCTAAATAACTTTTGCAAGAGACATGATCTTATGCTGGCCGCCACCGGGTTGGTTTCCAAATTTTTCGCCCTGAAAAGAGTAAATTTCTGCAATCGTTTGAGCCGACTGCCCTTTCTTCTTCGGAATAGTTATTTCCCATAACTCCCTAGTTTGATCCACCTTGAGATCTTCAAGCTTGTAGAACTTATCCGGTAAAAATACCTCAATGGCGTAACCTCCAAAAGGGTTGTCAGTATCGCTGCCCCCTAGCGCTATTATAATATAAACCGCTTGTGGATTTGTCAAGTTGAAGGACACAAGTCTACAAATAGAGAGATCTATCTTCTTTCCTGTAAAGGTCGAAGCAAAAGATAAGCAAATAGCTCCACTTAAAGTGCCTACATAGTTTTTATAAAACTAAATTGTTATTATTGTGCATACCCTTAATCGGAGTTTGCAAACCGCCCTCGATGGATTCAAGAAATAGGCTGACTTCTTCAAAATCCCTCATCACATGATAGTAATACTCGCAGGGTGCAGTTTCATTTCCCCTCAACAAGTCAAGTATAGGGACCAAATCCCTATCTCGGACAGTTACCTTTTTGAAACAAGCTCCTTGTTAGGAACAGATTCCTTTGCACTTCGCATCGACTACTGTCATGATGCGGAGTAGGGGAGGGCTTTGTCGTCCTCCACCACCCTCCACCTAGGTAACATGCGGGGTTCATATGTGAATCCAACGCGATCATCTGCCACGCTTAATGACAAGCCAGATTCCCAATTGGTGAACGACGAGGACTAAACACATCTGAAAATCATTAAAAACAAGTTTTATCGACTTAGCCAAATAAGCACTAACAACACACCACAACAAATATCTTATTTCCACACTTTAATTTTTTTTCTTAAAAGCATGACATATTTGTTGTAGCGGTAATTTTGTTTTGGGAATCAAATAAACGCACCCTTGACAATATCACAGACAACAGATCCATATCTATCATCACACTTGAGGATGCACTCATCCTTGGAGTCATATTGATCATACTGAAAAACTTTTGTTATAGAGTTTTTTTATACAAATGTATTGTTTCCGTTCTTCCGCCTTGGTCATAGTTACATCTTAGTCCAAAAGATGATTTCATGTCTCGGTTAATGACTCAAATAAGAGACATAGTCATCTCTGAATGACTTATGTACAAGAAAATAAATTGTTAAACACACGTATCGCCGCTACAAAATAAGTGGATTTTAATTGATTTTGTATATCGTTGTTTTCTTTACGTGAACAGGATCACCAGATATTGTCAATGGTAACATCAAGCTTCGATAAAAATGTATGCCGTGACGACGCAAAAACAAGCAGTTTATATTCTTGTAGTATTAGGGAACCCGCAGACTGCAAACCCTTATGGAGGTTATGCCATGGAGATATTTCTGGATAACAGTCTCTACAATATCTATGGTACCAAGACGAATTTTACGGGTGTTAATATGAAGCTTTTATTCCTAAGAAGAAAGTGAGGGGATTCAAACTATTGGAGGAAATTGATCTTTTTCACGAGAAAAGTTTATCAAACCAACCCCATGGCAGCCTATATAGGATCACGTCTCCTGCATGGTTTGTAATGATGTTTTCTGGATTCTCCAAATCTCGTACTAGTAGTTTAAATTATATGGATGTTTTTTTTTAATTGGCCTATGGGTTTTTGTTGTTGATTAGTTGGCTACATGGTTCTTAATGTTGTACCTGACTGTTCAGCTATGACTCTCGTAACTTTTAGGTCTTCTTGGTCGCGCATGACGTATTTCTGTCTGTTCAGTTGTTCAATTTTTGTTTATGTGCACACTTTCACAATATATTTGGTGATGTTCGTGGGAATTGTCTCTGGGATTTTTGGCAACTACTCATTCAAGGCTCATTTTATGTTTAGAAGTTGATCTTCTACTTGTTATTTATGTGACCTCGAACTAGATAAAATTCGACTCAAGAACCTGACTACCTATTGACGAGCTTGGTTCAGGATATATCCGAGCTCAGTTTAAAATCTCAAATGTCTCGAAAATATTCATTAGAAACCAGGTTTAGTTAGTCAACCTCGATTTAAGAGATCAATAAAATGCAGCCTGAATGAATATGGGTAAGAAAAAACGAAAAAACTTTACTTGTTCACAGTCCTACTTATATAAGGCTCTCAAAGCTCAAGTTTGACTAAAAACACTTGATGTCCAAAATGGGTGTGTCAGGTCATAACGGGTAAGTTTTGTTACGAGTTACGACTGATACATGTTGGGCCGGCCGTCCGGGTTGACCCAAAACACTTAACATGTGTGGCATACTTGGTATTTCAGAAACAATCTACAGTTTGCTAAATTTCTAGTGTGTCATACTTGGTATTTCAGAAACAATCTACAGTTTATTAATAAAATTACTCAGGAGGTTTTATCATTGAAATATACTTGAGAAACCTTTTTGACCAATTTGACCCATTTGACCCATTTCCTTTTTAAGAAAGTTTCATTTAACATGTGGCTTCACAGTAATGATACATAACCCAAGGCCCTTTCATAAGTTAATTGATTGGTAAACTTCCATTCAATAAATGGGCCCATCTAAGTAAGATGTCTTTAAATACTAACAAACAGCAGCGCATTGCAGAAAAGGGACGGGTTTAGTAATATTTGGTCGGTTCCTTCAATGGAACCTCTATAAACACATAGGGTGTGAAGTCCATAACAACAAGCGGCCGTCTTGGCGAGGCTAAATTTCATCGAAGTACACTGTATCTAAAGTGTGCAAATGGCGGGTTGAAACGGGTCAAAAGTCAAATCAGGTAAGTTTTTTGATATTGGCCCAAACATAAAAGACTGCTTCCTTTGGGTAGATTGCAGTTCGAACTTTTATCACTTAATAACACTTTAGTACAGATCATATGACAGTTTATTTCTTAAAGTTCTAAAGATTTTGTACTGTCATATCCATTTTTCTTACATTGGATCCTTTATGGCATATAAATATAGACAACTAGCCAAAACCGCATTACCAGAGTAAAGCCATTTCTGGTACGAGATAGCTTGACATATAGTTAATGACAAATAGAATATGTAAACCTTTATTTGACAGACTATAACGATGAGTAGGGAACTAAAACTTGCATAGTTATAAGCTGTTTGCAAATAATTCGAACACAACATGAGCTAGCTTTGAGTCTTAAAAAGATAAACACGAGGGGTCATTTGTAAAATGTCAAAAGATAAGCACTTTTATGACGCTTTAAGGTTATCTTCAGGTAAATGTCCCAGCTATTTTTCAGAAGAAAACCTTAAAACCCTCAATTACTTCTTGACTAAACCTAGAAAACATTGAATCTTAGGTAAGTTATTTTCAATTAGTCATTTTTTGTTTCTGTTTAGTAAATTCGATTTGTCATTAAGTTTTATGCATCTTCTAGTACCAGTTTTTTAGTTGCTTTTAGTTTAGAGATGACTTTTTCTTTTATAATCAATTACCAAAATCTACTCTTACCAAACCTAATAACCAAAATCGACATGGCAAGCAAATACATTTGCCCGCCACCGCCATTTGCTTGCTACTTATAAGACTTGCTGGCCACTTTGAAAAGACATGCAAGCAAATTTGCTAGTGTATTATGTTTGCTTGCTACTTTTAAAATGTATAGTTTGACAATCAACAAACTATGTATGTAGCTACTTTTAAAATGTAAAGTTTGACACTTACCAAACCATGTATGTATTAAATGAATGAGACAAATCGGCACTTGGGGAGGGAGAGAGCAAATGTGGATGGAGAGCAAATAGTTTGCTTGCCATCTCACAAATTGGGAAAGCAAATGGGAGGGAGAGCAAGAGTTTTGCTTGCTACATCCACACATATAAGAAATTTTGCGAGCAAATAAGAAGGAGAGCAAAGAGTTTTGCTCACTATGTAGTATTTTGTAACCCAAAAATCAAGGGTCGCAATTCATAAAACCCTTTTCAAAATTTCTATTCTCGACTTATTTATTAATTTATTTATTTATTTTATTTTTAATGTAGAACAAAATTATTTACACATAAACAATCCACTATGTCACATGATATCACACGTGTCTTAAACGAGACTTAACTCTACAAATCTAACATCTCGTAAATACAATCCCGCATACTCAAGAAGGAACGTTGTACTTATTATAAATATACCACGAAAGGCATTTGGCCCAATGTTAAGTGAATGACCACTAACGGTTGTGGGTAGTCTCATTGGACTTTTTATTTTGGTAACTATGGTTTCCTACCTTTGACAAGCTAAACGGGGTTTGAACCCACCACCAACTCCACTCAAACCGGTAAAGTCCTCCTTGTTTCATGTGATACCACTTTAGAGTTATTTGCATTTCTCCTTTCATACAAACTCATAACAACTTCCATGAAGTTATTATTTGTGACTTGTTACATTGTTTTTTGATCTTAGATATGGCTTCCTTGTTTGCAGACGCCGCTTCAAATCTCTTGAGGGTCCATCACTACATCATCTTCTCGCTTTTAGTCGCAAGGGTTAGCATATGTTCCGCATGACAAGAAGGGCTACATGCATCTTGAAGTATGATGATAAAATGTCCTCTTTAGTCCTGTGGTGTAGTCAATTTGCGATAATTGATGGCTCTAAAAGCCATTGTTTAATATAATCAAAATCGTTAACATGTTTTTGTTTTATGGTTTCGCATTTGCTTGTCCTCATGTCCACCAATCGAAAATTTAGTCGGTTCATTAAACTACGCTGGAGTTAAATATACATACATGGAACGCCCCACCACTGTGGAGGTGGTGGAGGACAAAGTTCTCTGCATAACGGACATGAGTCAAAGATAGCACAATCAAGATGGTAAGGAATATGTTCCTAACAAGGAGAAGCAATGGATATTGTCAATCGTATTGTCAAGTAAGCTAAAATGTATCAAGCGAGAAGATAACCCAAGCACTTTACATCTTCGTAGTCTTGGGGACCCGGAGACTCGCGGCCCTATGGAGGTTAATGTTGAAATATTTCTAGATGATAGTTTCTACTTATCTATGATATCCACCAGATTTCAGGGTGATAAAGGAAAATAGTTATACCAAAGAAGAAGTCGATGGGGATTGAAACTATTGGAGGAAATGTAATCTTTTTTTGTGAGAAAAAGTTTATAAATCGACCCATTGGCGGCCTACATAGGATTATGTCTCCTACTGCATAGTTTCTATTGATGTTTTATATCTGGATTCTCCAAATTTGAATGTCATAGTTTGTAATCTTACATCTTTCTCGGCCTTTTCAACTTTTTGGAAAAGGTCTCGATAACATAATTATGTTTTTTCAAGAAATGCAAAGCAGAGTCACAAGCTCGTTTCTTTGTTTCACTCAAAGGAATCATGTTTGTTAAGTGCTATCATTCATGCCTAAACATGTTCCGACGTGTTATTCCATTCTTGTTTGAGTTTGTTGATGTATTATCAGTTGATAAATGTTGTTTGTGTGTGTAAAACATTTCACCCATTTGACCCGTTTTCTTATTAAGTAAACTTTTTTTTTACCATTGTGACTTCAAGAGGTAGAACATAACCTCGATAGGTCTAGGGTTGCTTTCGGAGGTAAAAGGGGATGTGCGATCGTAATGGCCACCGCTGACGAGGGCCACCAAATTTTATGCATTTTTATTATATAAATACACAATATGAGGCTTAAGTTTAATTAGTTCATACATATTATATATATGACACCGTGTGTTGATGGGCCTTTTGCTGTAATGGCGGGGCTACCGTTCATGAGGACGGTCATTTTTCATTGGAGAGTCATGAGGCTTCATAAGTGTTTTGTCTCTTTATTAGTAGTGCCTGATTTCTGGAGAAAATGGAAATTCGGTGGATAATTCCTAACACCCCATAAATTGATTCTACAATAGCCATGGGCCCTCTTCCAAACGGCTATCCATTTTTTTTTTTATTTAATTGTGTATAGTTTTATTCTTCAGTATATTTAATTTGTGAGTGTTTTTTATATGTATAGTGTATTTATTTGTGTGGTATATATAATTTAGTGTTTTTATATGTATATAGTGTATTTATTTGTGTAGTGTTTTTATATGTAGAGTATTTATTTGTGTATTGTTTCCATTTAATTAAACAATAACAATAAAACATTAAACAAGTACAACAACAAATGTTTAATATTACAACGAAATCTACTCCACATGAAGATTATTAATGTCATCCTGTGCTCATAGAGTATTCCACTTACTGACATGTGATCAACCGGATTTCTTGCTAATTCCAAACATCCGACGTCTTTTATTCTTGCCTTCAACAAATTGTTTTGAGCCAATAGCATGTTGATCGTTTTATCTTTAGTTTCAAGTAGTTGAGCAAGCGTTGAAGAAGAGGCTTGACCAAAGTACTTTTGTTGAAATATTTCCTTCCACATGAAATATTGACACCCATAGTCTTCATCCTCCGGTGTTACATGATGAAACAATTATAAAAATGTATTCTAAACAAACAAGTTATTGATATATTTAAGTAAATAAGCAAACGTTTAATTATTTACCTTTGACAAAGGACATGCATAATAATTCAGACCACAAGTTTTGGGCTTGTGGGATGTTCTTTCAATTATAAAACCATCGCAACACACAAGAAAGGATTTTCTTGTTGCATGCCAAAGAATTTGTATAATTATTCACAACATAAATCAGTAATATCATGGTTCACAAAATTAGAAGCTTCCAATACATAAATAACCAATCTTGTTATAGATTAATAGTTGATACATGGTTCACAAAATCACAATATAACTAGAAACTAAGATCAATCACGCCCGAGGCGTAGTCGCTCCAATGATTTTGCCATCTGTCCCACACGGACTCTAACTCAAATGCTGCCTCAATCCGGCAATCTCGCATCAATGCGAGACGCTGTACAAAAGATGAGGAAGAACCGAGGACGGTGTATAAAATTGTCCTCATCCGTAGTGGAGATATAGCCGGTAGGAGGCACATAAGATGGAGAAGAAGGCACATAACTGACTCTCAACACGAGTGTTGTTGACACAATGAATGTCCCTCCACTCAATGTCAATGATTCTTGTAACAAAAGATGAGGAAGAACGGGAGCAGAGCGTAAATCTGAATAAAAGATGACGAGTCGTTTACTATAAAACAAGAATCGCCTATACATGTTTTGTCATTTACAATATAAATCAAGAATCGCCTATACATGTTTTGTCATTTACAATATAAATCAATAATCGCTTTTGCCGCCTAAACATGCTCGTCGTTGAGTAAACATATGTGCCCATCTCCGGCCACGTATTTCGAACCATCTATTGTGGGTGATTATACGGGAGTGGTGAGTTTTCATCAAGAAACGCAAGAATGAAGGAAGTACCGGTCTTCCCCACACGAAGAATCACAACGGGGACAATATTTGTGATGTATTTGGACCATCTCGAAGACACATAATAGATTGTCTATTGGCTATACATACAATAGGACCTAGTAGTGCAGCAATAGCCACCTTTCTGCATAGTCATCCAAGTAACCGCAGTGGTGCTTGACCTTCAAACCAATTCATCGAAGTTACGAATATTTGTAAAATAATCCCCCACATTTGCATGTAAACTTCCTCGTTAGTTGTTCCTTCTCCGCAATAGCTCGAATCATGGGCCACATTTGTTCCTCGATGACCAAGACTCACGGCAAGAGCTCGATAACCACAATTTCCATCAAAGATCCCTAGGATCCAGCGTCAGAAAAGAGGTGGAATTCGAGCCATAAAATATTCGCTATTGACATCCGAACGCATACAAGTGGTGTCTTAAGTCGCCTCGCTATTGAAACCGGAACGTTCAACTGACTTAGAAGGCTCTCCCACATATGAATTGTCTCGCAGCTTCTTCATTTAAGTCCGGACTTTTTAGGTTTGTGTAGCTTCATGGTACCGGTTTTTCGTTCAAATCCGGATATTTTTTAGCCTTGGATTTGTTATCCTTGCGCCGGACGCCCACGATTATCGTCTTTACAGTAGGTTGTTGGGTTGACACAGATTTAGGGCGTATATACCTCGGAAATTTTAACATATTTTTTACAAACGACGATGCTTTGGTAAAAACACTTTGGAATTTTTGTACGTCATCTTGACAAGAATATTCAGCTCTTCAGCCCTTGAGGCTCTTCGTAATATTCGTGCTCATCACGCTCTTGAGTATTTCAACAAGCAGCCGTGGAACGCTAGTGTTATCCAAAATTATCAACAAAACCAAGCGGAATAGGCAACTCAGATTGAAAAAGGAACTAGTTAAAATTATCGGTATATTGGAGAATAACTTGATAGGCATAAATTTGAAATACATACCGCTTGTGAAGGTAATATACCGGTGATAGCATGGTAAACCATAAACTAACCGCGAATGATGATCACATTGATGGGTCAACATCCCGCTTACTTTCTCATGAAAGTAACAGTAGTAAAGCATCTCTTGAAACATTATAGCAATTGCTAAATAGTGCCCTTACACGCATTTTGATTTTGCTTGTATTCAAAGTGGCTCGATCTCGCTTCTTGCCTATAATCTTGTCGATCGAACACAACAACGTGTCTGTTCGACCGTGGAGCCCAAGTATAACTTCAACAGCCGCGCTTTTGACTCAACTACATGTTGTTTTTCGGCGAAGTCGCGATATTGATCGGTAATGTACGTTACAACATGTTGAGTAATGTCGCGAAAACGGCCATGTAAATACCGCGAAAACATCCGAGAAAACAAAGAATTAAAGTGGAAAACAATTCGAGTAGTTATTTATTAAATAATAATAAAAATGTATTAATGGGTAAGTACCTCTTTTTGGACTAATAAATCTTGTAGGTGCCGGTAATAATGCGGAACACATCTTCGGTCGGAGTCAGAACCATCAAATCCCATGTCCATCTAACGGACTTGTACTCTTTACCTGATCGATTTGTTTCGCAATACTTGAGCACATTTTGATTGATATGCCATCGACGTAGCACTGCTTTAAATTCTCTGTGATGCCCCAAGCAACGCTAAATCTCGGTTTGACGATAACCATGGGTAATATTGTTCTTGTATCACCAACTTAATACGCTCCAACACCCATTTGAAATTTCTCTCTTTGTCCAAAAGCTAAACGCCATTGAAAATGTTTTGTTTTGGGAACACGATTTTCTTACAACATTGTACTAATTTTGTTTTGTTTTGTTTCTTAAACATGTATCTCACGTCATCTTTGATTTGCTACATCATAAGTGCAATTAAGCTTAATGACTTTCTTTTTATGTACTATTACTCTATCTTTTTATTAGACAAGGTAGTAATAAGATCACAAAAATCACGAATAACATTAGCCAACTTTTCTTTCTTACATTAAACACATACAAACGCCGTAGTAAAGGACCACACTCACAACTAAAACATACTCACAAAATTAAATAAAAAAAATCTCACGCACACAAACCATCTCAATTATTTGGGTCCACTAAAGGACCAAAACTTTCATTTTTTTTATAGGAGACGGTGCTTGTAGGGGACAGACGAACTTGAATGGGTAAACCGATTCATTTCATTTGATCCTCGTTACGCTTAGAGCATTAGGTACCCTCGAAAGCCGTCTCCCGGCTGCAGAAGAAAAGGCCGCTATTAGATCTTTTCCTATAACACTGAATTCACCACAACACCAAAACATCACTCTCTCCTATAACACCGAGATTTCCGTCACGCATCGAGCCCCACATTTTTATTTTATTTTTTTCATTTATTCAAATAATACAAAATATTTAACTAAATTAAAATTTCATTAATAAAAAAGTACATAAATATAAACAATGCATAAAAATAAAACTACATTAACTAAACTAATTTCGAAAATAATGATTTGAACGTATTTCAATATCTTTAAATATGACATTAAGGGATGCATCTATTAATTTTCATTAGTTTTTTTCAGACAAGGATACAAACTATTTCGTTATATTGGGCATGAAATATGAAGCCCAAATTCAATAGACAGCCCAATATAGCCCAAAATCATTTCAAATATAAACCTATATCAAGTTACAAAATCATTTCTAACTCTGATGATTATTTACTGTAATGGAAAAAAGTGTTAGCAAAACTTCTTTTTTGAACTTTTATCACAAAATACTCCAATTTTGTGAGTAATGTTTATGCTCAAGTTATTCCTCAAACCACTTCTTCAACATTGGGGAAATAATGCTATTACTTGGTGGAAGGCAAGGGTGAGTTTTCACTCACCTTACATGTTCAATCACACGACTTCTATGTCTTCCCCGACTCACGAGTCACGTAAACCAGAGCAATTAAGGTGACCGAAGTCACCTGATTTGTGTGCATAACCAAGTGATGCAGAGATGAGCAAGAACATAAATCCCATTTGTAATCTGAAAACATAAAATAGGGAAGATGAGTTTTTGATGGAAGATGACCAAAATTCCACATATGTGTTTACTCGTGGCCAAAAGAAATGCTTTTGTATTTGTGACCCTATCTTGATGTACATTTTAGTCCATACCCTTTCACATTTACGCTGCCTTTGGTTTGTAGGTGGGATTGGAATATGATTTGGATTCGATATGGTTTGAAAGAAAAGTAGGAGAGAGAAAATATATAATTATTTTAAATATATACTCCCTCCGTCCCAAAATTATTCTCCCCTATTGACTTTTTTAGTCTTTCTACTTCAACTTTGACCATAATTATTTTTGTGTGTATATAATAATTGATGAAAAATATATGAATATATTGGATTTTAAATGTATTTTTCATTGGTATAATTTTCATCAAGTATTATATAACATAAATAAATATATTAATTGGTAAAGTTAATAATAAAGATCACAAAGTCAACCTGACAATAAAACGGGACGGAGTATTTGTTTTATTAAAATTGAATATCTATACTACATATAATAGAAAAACGGTCAAAAGTGAAAAGTTGAAATTGGTTAAATGAGAGAGAATGATAGTGTAATTAATGCCTTATTAAAACACCCCATTACTTAAAAAGACAATAATTTATTCACATCAGCATAAATCAATTAAAAGCAATATACCAAATTAAAACAACCAATTAAAACACCTTACTAAAAGTATAATAAATTTTTTATAACGCATAATTTAAAGAAGCTACAACATAATCCAAAATATAAAATAATTAAACACACTAATTAATGATATTTTAAAACACCCTAAAATGAAAAGTACATGTTATTATACACATTATACAAATTAATAAACACACAAAACTTCATACAAGCTAACAAGTTGATGTTACATATAGTTTGAAAACCGGACCGACCACTAACGTGAAATTAACCGGAACCGGTGTCGCCACCGGTTTTCTGCTAACCAATTAAAGACATCCAAACGTAATCGAGGACTGCTAAAACCAATACAAACGGTGAATCGCGCCTCATCGAGATCTTTTCACTTCTATTTTGAACGTTATATCAAACGCTACCACAATATTGCATATCGTTAATTGTTCGCCGCTATAAAACCGGTTGCCGCTAGCCACGGTACTCGCCTAGTCAAATATTATATAAAAATAAAAAATTAAGCAATATTATTAAACCGGTAGAGATAACACTCAAACGAATATAAGGCCCACACCTTCAATGAATCCACAAGTTTAAGGTATGTGGGGACTCATATTTGGAATCAATCTATCATTTTGAAACTAAAGCATGAAACAAACAATAGATTTAATCTTGATTCCTATAATCCCATTCAAATACCATAAAAAAACCGAGCCCTTAATAATTGACTATGTTAACTCAAATCTTAAATGGGTAATGTTATTTGGTTAAAGGTTTTTGGTTAAAGGCTTAATCTTAAATATGCTGTTAAAAAGTTTTGGTTAAAGACAACAACGTATATGTTATTAAAATGAAACCTCAATAGAAAAAAAGAAAAAAAACATTTAAGTAAAAATGTTAGCTGAAATTGTTCTCCGTGATAAAATGATGAAAAGAGAAAAAGAGCTAACGCGATTCGGCCGACGCTGGAAGTTTTGTGCATACCATGCCATCCAAATTCTAATGTTAAAAAGCTTTTCAATAACCTTTTGAGAGAAAGAAAAACCTTTCTTTATTTCTATTGAAGGTGTGCTATACACTATCAATAAGACTCGATATTTGACTTATTTGTACTATAAACACCTTGTTAAAACAATATCTAATGCTTTGCTTTAATTCTGAACTTATTAATATATTTTGTGAAATCAACTTTTTGTTTTCTTATGATGATGTAACTTTGTGTAAAACAATATTGAGGGCAAAATTGGCATTGGCATGGTAACTCGCAACAATTGCAACTTGTTGTCCATTTTACTTATGCCACACACGAATCAAGTTTTACTGAAAGTTAATATTGACAAGTAAAATATTCAGAACTTTGAGAAATAAACTAGTTATATAAGTTCAATTCCACAAATTGTTTAGTTGTCCAGTCATAACTAAACATACGCGAAGTTAGGCCAACTAAACAACAACAATACCTGCCAAGAAGCGCATTGAATGTGGCCAACTAAACAACGTAAAAAATCTACTAGGTCAACTACACAACATAAAACTAAGTCAACTCAACAAACATCAACATAAGTAAATATGACAGCATTTGGAGAATTTAGAATGTCTAATTAGCCTAAAACTAAAGACAGTCATTAGATTTGCCTAAATAACTTTTGCATGAGAGACATGATCTTATGCCGCTATGCTGGCCGCCACTGGGTTGGTTTCCAAATTTTTCGCTCCTGAAAAAAGAGTAAATTTCCTGCAATCGTTTGAGCCGACTGCCCTTTCTTCTTCGGAATAGTTATTTCCCATAACTCCCTAGTTTGATCCACCTTGAGATCCTCAAGCTTGTAGAACTTATCTGGTAAAAATATCTCAATGGCGTAACCTCCAAAAGGGTTGTCAGTATCCTTGCCCCCTAGCGCTATTATAATATAAACCGCTTATGGATTTTTCAAGTTGAAGGACACGAGTCTACAAATAGAGAGGTCTATCTTCTTTCCTGTAAAGGTCGAAGCAAAAGATAAGCAAATAGCTCCATTTAAAGTGCCTGCATAGTTTATATAAAATTAAATTGTTATTATTGTGCATACTCTTAATCGGAGTTTGCAAACCGCCCTCGATGGATTCAAGAAATTGGCTGACTTCTTCAAAATCCCTCATCACATGATAGTAATACTCACAGGGTGCAGTTTCATTTCATCAAGTCAAGTATAGGGACCAAATCCTCTTTCGACAGTTACCTTTTTTGGAAAGTTTTGTTTGGAACAGATTCCTTTGCATCTTCACATCGACTACTGTCATGATGCGGAGTAGGTAAAGGGCTTTGTCATCCTCCACCACCCTCCACCTAGGTAACATGCGGGGTTCATATGTGAATCCAATGCGATCATCTGCCACGTTTAACAGACAAGCCAGATTCCCAATTGGTGAACGATGAGGACTAAACACATCTGCAAATCATTAGAAACAAGTTTAATCGACTTAGCCAAATAAGTACTACACAACAAATATCTTATTGCTACAATTTTTTTTCTTAAAAGTTGTTTTGGGAATCAAATGAACGCACTCTTGACAATATCACGGACAACAGATCCGTATCTATCATCACACTTGAGGATGCACTCATCCTTGGAGTCATATTGATCATATTGAAAAACTTTGGTGTTATAGAGACGTGAAGATGAAGTGACTGATCTGACCCACAAGAGACTGGAAGCAGCGCGTTTCACAAGTGAGGACGCCATCTAAGATCAAAGGACAAACGAACAAGGTTAGTATGTTAAATGGTAATTATCAACTCAATAACAAGTTCTCAGAAACTAAATAAGAAGTCATTATTTCATATGTTTTCAATGCGACAGCGAAATTGCAAACAACATACTCACTGTTATAAACCTTTGTTGGATTGGAATATTGCTACGTGGTTAGAAAAAAATAACTTATTTGCTGTTAAAAAACAAGTCCAAATTAAAAACTAACAAATAAGGGAAATTAGCCACACAAAAAAAGAGACCTAAATCATATACTGTAATAAGAGACTAAAAGATTTGAAGTCGCGGAAATGGACCATATATACCTCAACTTTTTCGTTTTCCAACCCCATGATTATGAACACTAGTTTCCGGTTTGAGACCCCTGAATCTTGAACAATTCGAGATTCGAGAGTCGTGAATGCCTATTCAAGATTTAAGTTTCAAGATTCATGAATTTTCAGAAATAAAATCCACAAAACAGAAGAATAGAAACTCAAAAGAGTGAATTAACAGATCTTGCAAAACCCTTAGTTCAAAATTCAAGATTCTCACCAACGGGCCTTTGGCCTAGCAGTATGTGAGTAACCCAGCGACCAAAAAGTTGTGGGTTCAAGTATCCTCACAGATATTAGGTAGTGTACATAGGCGTGCAAGTATTCGCCTTTTCTAAGATAATTCAAGATTCTCATCCAAGATTCACTATTCTGGATAAAGAAAACTAAACCGATGAGGTTTTCTCTCCTCATGTCACTTTGGGGACACAAATGTACGCGGCGTCAGGGACCAGAACCAGGACGCGGAGTGACCAGGTGCATTTAGAATAAACTAAGCAATGCACCATGTGCATTTAAGAAAAATCCACGTTTTTTAACAAAATTAACTCTACGACACAAAAATCCATGGGTGTCCCGAGACCCACCCACCCTTGTTCCGTCATCAGCGCGAGGTTTGAACTACTCCTAGATAGGTCAGTTGCCTTATCACTAAGCCATTTGCAGCCTAAAGTAACTAAATTTGGTACTAAAAGATGCATAAATACTCAAATATTTTTGCCAACAAAATTACAAATTAAATTACATACAAATTTACTAAACAGATAAGAAAAAAAACACTGACGAAGTAAAGAAAACTTACCTGAGATTAAATGTGAAGTTTTTGTTTCTGAAGAGTAGGTAGGACTTTTTAGTTTTTACTGGTAAGAAAACCTTAAATAAAAAACCTATTTGCTTTACATAAAAGATGAATTAATATAAAATAATACAGCCCCTTATCTTTCGAATAGCTTACAGTTAGCCCCTTAGAGCGTCCGGTATGTTAACACCGGAACCGGCGTTATCCTTTAACATATGGGCGTTAAGCCCCGTTACCCACACCCATAGTAATGCGCGTTAACGCTAAACAAAGAAGGTTAAGCACAATTCGCTAGGAGGCTATTTCGAATAAAAAATCACTTTACCACCCCTAACTAACTAGCCGTGGGGTTTAAAAAATTTTAAATTTTACGGCTATTTCTTAATTAAAAAATAAAAACATTTTTTACCAATATTAGTGTTCACTATGGGCTGTTCGGTTAGTTGAAAGATTTTAATTATCCATCGGGCTGGTAATTCATTTACCTACCCGAATCAACCTAGCGCGGGTAACCGACATGGTAACCGAAATGAGCTATCTGGTCGTAATCACGGTTAACCATTGTAGACATTTGATCGAATTTTAACCGCATGAATAATAACATTATCTAGAACGTAAATTGTCATTTTACTAACATTCAAAGAAGTTGAATATATTTAAGTCATACTAATTATTTCGTCACAATAATTCCATTCAAATAAACATACCGAATGATTAATAAAAAGTATTTATCCGACGATTATAAGTTACGATCAAATTAATCAATTTTCATACATAGATGTTTAGTAAATATTTACACCAAAAGCAAAAATATTGTTATACAATAAAAAAAGTGCAATAGCATAATCAATACTTGTATAATTATTTAGGTATTTAGTTAAAACATTTATGTATATTATATACGTTCGGTTCGTTAACCACGGATATCTAAAAATAAAACCAAACCAACCATGATAGGCGGATTTTTTCGGTTTCGCTTTTTCGTTTCGGTTTATTCGGTTTCGGATTTTTTCGGTTTCGGATTGAGCGGTTCGGCTCGGTTTGTCAGTTTATCGGTTTATTTGAACACCCCTAGATACCCAACTAAAACACAATTTTTTTCACACTTCCACTACTCAATCCTCTCAATCTTATGCTTCCAATTACTAAAAAATGTCGGAGCAGGAACAACGATGATACATTCATGAACCTTGGGTGGAATACCTCAAACCTGGGTTCATTTTCAAACCCGAACGCGGGTTCATCTTCAAACCCCACGTCTCTTTTTTCAACCCACTAGGCTTGTCGAGCCAAAATCTTTTCCTACCACATCAACAATATCTATTTTGGCAACGAAATCAACAAAACACATTAAACACCAACTTTTAAAATCTACAATTCTCACAACACTCATAAACTGAAACACAAGATATTCCAGAAACACCCACTTCTCCTCCAAAGCCCAAAAGTCGTGGTAAACGAAAGACCAAAGAATCCAAAGACCCCGAACCAATCGATGATGATGACGAAAACTGGGCGTTCTTTGCTGGCAGCAAAAGAGGAAGAATTACTTGTCGTGTGTTATGAAGTTGTTACGAGGATCCGGCGATCGCGGCACAAGATCCGTGATACATTTTGGCATCGGGTCGAAATGAGTTCAATAGACTCAATTTTCAACGACGCACTGCGATATGATATGATCAAGCAAGTAGAAAATGTTGAACCGTGATTGCACAAAGTTCAACGCGTATTTCAAACGTGCGCAACGAGAAGAGAGAAGTGGGGTAAGTGAGATGGATGTCATGAAACAGGCGAAACAAATGTATCGTGACGAGCACAAATCCGCCGCTTGCTCGATGATGCTTGGGAGATTTTGCGTCGGATAAATGGGACTCGCCGACAGATGGGATTTAACCGCGATGTCCCCAAACAAACGAGGCTTTGTTTGGTAATGATGAACAACCACCCATGGGAAAAAACGGTTCCAAGAAAGCAAGATCCAGAGCACGACAAGTAATCGGGAGCAAGCAATCGGAGGAACGAGCTCGTCAAGTCAATTCACCAAAACTATGAAACGAGTATTGTATCAACGGAAACCGCCCAAGCCGGGCGATCGGGCCCAGCAAGTCAAAGATGAAACAATAACAAGGTTGGAAGAGAGGAAGTTTTTGATGATTGACACTGATGGCAAAGATCCTAATGTCGTGAGTTGGATCAATCACGAAAAAAGACGAATCATCAAAAAATATAACTTGCAACCTCGCCACTAGATTGTATTGCCATTTTCTTTATGTTGTAACGCTTAATTTTAGTGTCTTTTTTTCCTTGTAACTTTTTTTAATTTATTGTAATATGTTTTCAAATTAATGATATGTTTTTTAATAACTGAAGTGTTTGTTTTAGTTTAGGGGTTGAATTTGAAAATATGTGAGTTAAGGTTTAACCTTGGTAATGTTATGATAAGGGGTGTTTTTTTTTTGTAAGTTTAGGTGAAATGTTAAAGCTGATGTGGCGCTAACGTGGCAGGAGGTTAAACTTTAACCTAGGTGACCACACCTTAGGCTCTTAGTGTTTTTAAAATAATATGACAATTATGTAATGTCATATAAGAAGCCTCGTGACTCTGGTGTTTACAAATCTGGTAATAGTTGCGCTGCGCACTAGTCTAGGTCTGATGATCGCTTTAACGAAGGGCTGAGGCGTATTTGCGGATTGAACATTTCTCTATGAAAAATTTAAATTTATAGGTATTTGATGTAAAATCTGCATAATTTATATATTTTTAATAATTTTATTAATTTCTTTATTATTTTTAATTATATATCTTTTGTATATGTTGTAAAATTTACATTATGTGTAGTTTTGAATCTTTGATTAAACTTTGGTCTATTTTTTTTAAACCCCATTGAGTTATTTGTTAGGCCTATTGTATAAATTTTTTAATGGAAAAAAAACTATATATTATTAGGGTTACACAACAATTATAACACAACCAACCTCCCTTTCATCTTCTTATTTCTTCTTCAACTCTTCCACTTCAAGAAAACAACCACGACCACCCTCCCCATCACATTCTTATCTCATTTTCAACTCTTCCACTTCAAGAAAATAACCACCGGCTCAAATTAAAACAAAATAATGAAAATCAAAACCCCCAAAATCAGAAGAGTGACTATGGTCAATGGCGGTCAACGATTGTCAAACTTGCCGGAAACATACAAATCTTGCCGTAAATACCCAAAACTAATCGTAAACTAACTTTTAATTTTATGGTCATTTGCTTATATTTATTACTTATAAGGAAAATCATACTGGAATATCCAAACGCATGTAAATACCAATCTAATAATCACTGATTAATCTCGTCTAAACCAATTACAAGTTACAAAAAAACTCAACTGTCCGACTACTGATTTGCGATTTTTGCAACCTTGTATTTTTCCTCTTACCTTTCACTTTTCTTAAAAAAAAAGCCGTCTAAACACATTTTTGTTTGTAAGATATCAAGATTTCCCATTTTTCCCGCCCAAATCAAGAAGCTACTAAGAAAAGACAAACACAAGGAGCAACTATGTAAACAACAAAAAGGTGAGGGACTTAAATGATTTATATCATAAAAGTTACTGAAAATTCTTACATAAAGTTGTCCCACAATTTTCAGACAATATAAAAATCTCCCCCAAAAATTTTTCTTGCATCTTCAAAAAACGTTAAGTTTCAGGTAAAAATATTTCCTGGGTTTTTCTTTCTGTTTCCTGCGACTACTTTTGTTTGTCATTAGTTTGATTACTTTTGTTTCCTGCAAGTACTTTATTTTTTCTTCAAAATACTTTTGAAGTTTTTAGTTGTGTTTTATAGAGTAAGTTACATTTGATAATTTGTAGTGTATGGGAATGTTTGGTAAGGATCTTAAGAGCGTTTAGTACTTAGTGTTTAGATTTGAAAGGTGGTTTGGCAAAACCAATGGAGGTGACCCTCTCAGGCGGAAAGTGCCTAGAGGTCGGGTTCGAACCCTGGGGGAAATTAATCCCCCATTGGCGACGGAGGTTCACTCTTACGCCGAATTCTGCTATCCAAAAGTAGTCGCCTAATTAGTCACCGCAATGTCGAGTCGGAAAACATCCTAAAAAAAAGGTGGTTTGGCAAAGAGCTATTTTAGTGTTTTGTTTTTTCTAAAAATGCTACCTGAAGAAGCGTTTAGCTTTTATGCTATTTTACACTTTATTATCTACGTTACCAAACACTTTTACAAATAAACTGCTAAGAAGTAGTGTTCGTAAAATAATATATGGATGTTACATTTTAGTCATTAGGGGTGTTTGTTTCAGCTTATGTAGTGGGCTTATGAGCTTATTGAAAGTTTGAAATGCCAATAAGCTCACTATTTTGGGTTTTGCAGCTTAATTACTGGCTTTTCCAACTTTTAATAAGCACATAAGACCACTACATAAGCTAAACAAACATCCCCTTTGGAATACAGTTTTGTCAGTAGTCTGTTTTTCAGTCTCTTGAGGTTCTGTTTTTGTGAATGTTGCTGTAGTAAAGTTAAAATATATAATTTGTTAGGGTTGTGTCTCGGTTTTGTTTCTTTGGTATGTAATATATGATGGCTTTTTTCTGGAAAGGAATGTATAATTTGCAGTATCGTTTGTAATATTTTTGATGTTATGTCTGAAAAACTATTGAATGTAAAAAAGATTTGGATTGTTTTTTGCTAAATGGAAGTTTTCTGATTTCAGAATTGCAAACCCCTTAATATAGCATCGGGAATCTCGAATGGTTCGAGATTCAGCAGTTCAATACCAGAAACTAGTGATCAAAGGGTTCAAATGCAAAAGTCGGGGTGTATAGGGTCCACTTAGGTTTTTGCTCTTTTAGACTTTTAGCCCTTTTTCAGTCATTGGTTAGTTTTTTATGAAAATTCCAGTAAGCTCTTTTTCTAACCAAGGAGTAACATTTCTGAACAAAGGCTATAACAGCCATTATGCAGATTTTGGTTCAAAGGGTCACATTGTAAAGGTTGGGGCGAAACCACGGCCTCTTTAAATTGGCGGCATTCAAGAATGTCGAGTGGTTCAGGGGCAAAACTGAACTAGCTAGTATTTAAAGGGTTCGATATGCAAAAGTTTTGGGTGTATAGGATCCACATTATAAGTTATTAATCTTTTCGTTACATGTTCTGAACATCAAATAAGCTCCTTTTTAACCAAGTAGCATAACGAAACCAAACAAAAGCTATAACAGTGAGTATGCAGTTTTCATTTTCACAGTTACATTGGAAAAATAGTAAATGAATGACTTATTAGTATTTATACCTAACCGTGTTTGTTTGTTTTTTGATCTTAGATGGCATCCTTCCAATTGAAACGCTGCTGTTCTAATCTCTTGAGCGCCAGATCAGTCCTCATCTTCTCGTTTGTTTAGCACCAAGGGTTACGAGTTTGTTCAACATGACACTGAGGATGTATGCATCCTAAAGTATGATGACAGCCTTGGGTCTTCTGCTGCCCGTGGTGTAGTCAATGGTGCGTATATTTGATTCCCAGAATTTTATATTCGTACAACAAATATGTCATTCACACTTGTAAAGATGAAAATGCAAAGGTATATAAAAAATCAACACAACAAAATCAGGTGCAAAAAAGTGTGTGGAAGTAAGATTACTTGTGGTTTTTGATTATTAGGCTACTAAAAGTCATTGTTTATTAAAATCAAATCGTTAACGTTTTTTTGTTTTATGATTTCAGAAGCTGCCATTCTCATACCTCACCAACTGAAAATTTGGCTCGCCTGTTAAACTTTTCGGATTTGCGATTGAATATCCATGGAACCCACGTGTTCCCTAGGTGGAGTGTGGTGGAGGGACGACAAAGCCCTCTATATACCCGGGACATGACTGCAAAGACATAGAAGATGTCAGGGAATCTGCTAAGGAGTTTATGTCCGGAAACCATGAGGAGAACTTTGATGTACCTGTTCCAGTTTCAGAGGAGGAGTATATTTCTGGAAACCACGAGGAAAACTTTAGTCTGCCTGTTTCTGTTTCAGTTTCAGAGGAGGAGTATATTTCTGGAAACGCCAAGGAAATTTTAAGCAATATGATCCAAAGAGGAATGCCCCTTATTATCGATATTATGAGGGGAGATGAATATGCACCTACTGGCGAGTATTACTATCATGTGATGAAGGATGATAAAGAAGTCAAGCAATTTATGAATCACTTAATGGTATAACTATAACCTGTTTATATATAACAAATTGTTTCAAGGAAAACTTTAAGTGGATTGATTTTTTTTACTCTTTACCTGAACAGGATCACCGGATATTGTCAATGGTAATATCAGTGCTTCGATAAAAGTGTATGCCGTACCACACAAACCACAAGCAGTTTATATTCTTGTAGTATTAGGGAACCAGAGACTCAACCCTTATGGAGGTTATGCCATGGAGATATTTCTAGATAACAGTCTCTACAGTGTCTATGATATGAAGTCGGATTTTACGGGTTTTAATAGGAGGCTATTTATTCCAAAGAAGAAAATGGAGGGGACTAACACTATTGGAGGAAATTTGATATTTTATTATGAGAAGTTTTTCAAACCAACCCCATGGCGGTCTACATAGGATCACGACTCCTGCATGGTTTGTAATGATGTTTTCTGGATTCTCCAAATCTCAGAGTTTACATTATATCGTTGTTTATTTTACTTGGCCTATGCCCTATGGGATTTTGTTGTTGATTAGTTGGCTACATGGTTCTTAATGTTGTAAGGCTGGCTGTTCAGTTATGACTCTCGTAACTTTTAGGCCTTTTCGGTAATGCATAACATATTTCTGTCTTTTCGAAATGCACCCATATCACAAGCCCCTATTCCATGCAAGTTATTCCATTCTTGTTTGAGTTTGATTATGTATTAGAAGTCGGGTCGCGAGTTATTTATGTGACTCGAACTTGATTAAAATCGACTCAACAACCTGACTGCCTATTGACGAGCTTGGTTCAGGATATATCCGAGCTCAATTTAAAATCTCGAATATCTCGACAATGTTCATAAGAAACCAGGTTTTAAGAGATTAACCTCATTAGAAAAAACGAGATGTCCAAAACGGGTGTGTCAAGTCATAACGGGTAAGTTTTGTTACAACTGATACATGTTGGTCCGGCTGTCCGGGTTGACCCAAAACACTTAATGTCCCAAATTTTTGCATCTTTTAGAGTAATAAAATTATTCAGGAGATTTTATCATTGAAATATACTTTGAGAGATCTTTTTGACCCATTTCTTTATTAAGAAACTTTCGTTTAACATGTGTAGCTTCACAGTAATGATACATAACCCGAATAGGCCCTTTTATATTGGTCGAAACCTCCATCTTCAGTAATAAAATGGACCCATCTAAGTAAGGCGTGTCTTTAAATACTAACAAACTGGCAGATCATCATCGCAGCAAAAAAGGGACTGTCTAGTAAATTTCCATGATCGGTTCCTTTGATGAAACCTCTATAAACTCACATAGGGTGTGAAGTCCATAACAACAAGCTTAATCGCCTTGGTGAGGCTAAATTTAAATACACACAGGTGCCAAAATGGCGGGTTGACCAACAGGTCAAAAGTCAAATTAGGTAACTTTTTTACATAGGCCCAAACATAAAAGATGTTTCATGCTTTTTGGGTAGATTGCGATTGAACTTGATTTACACTTGATAACAATCTAGTACAGATCGTGACGCTTTGTTTCTTAAAGTTAAAAAGATTTACCTGCTCATATCCGCTTCATGACATAAGTAAATATGGACATCTAGCCAAAACAGTTACCATAATAATGCCTTTTGATATAGATAGCTTGACAAATAGTTAATGACAAATCGCTACAACATGTAAAACCTTTTATTTGACAAACTATAACGATAAGTAGGCGCCATAAGGCTAGCCACAATGGAGAAGGTCTTGCCTGGTTGAGGGCATCGGTTAAGCAAGGTCGACCATTGTGGGGAAGTCGGTCAAGGTCGGTTGAGAGAGAAAGCCACAATTCGTTGAGGAGACAACCGAGTCTCACAAACCACTTTTCCAAAACTTTACCACTTTTACAACATTATAAATACAAACCTCTCATTTGTACGTGTCTTGCACTTCCAGGATCTATATTATCAAACACACAATTAACAAGAATTGATGAATTGAACAAGAGAGTTGGGATGAAAATTTGTAACCTAATATATATATTGAATCACAACTGATTGAATGTTTACAGAATCCTACCTATTATATACTACATGAATCGGTGCTTTTGATATAGTTATACCGATTCTCATAAACTAAACGTTACAACCTTTCTAACCGTTGTAACCCTAACATATAACGCTTTTTGGACCCAAATTAAACTAACTTCGGATTATACCGAAACCACGATACATAATACATAATACACTAGACTACCCTTATCTTTGCTTTCTATAACATTAAGGTCCAACATTCACCCCCCCCTAATGTTATAGACTGCAATTGAGTCTTCTTTACTTGGCTTTCTTCTTCCATTTGGTGCATTCATTCGGATAAACTCACCACATTCATAACATTTGAAAGTGCTCTTGTCTTTAGTTCCTTGACTCGTACTTGTCCCACGCAGATTTGGGCTATTCTTCCATTTCATGCTTTTCCGCTCTGCTTGCTTTCTCTTACTTGCTTTCTTACTTGCTTACTTCTGTACCTTGCTTATATAGAAACTATGAAATTTCTCTTGCTTGCTTGCTTGGAATCAAAATTGATTCTGATTTCTTGCTCTTGAACCTACAATCCCTGTCGTTGCTACTGCTACCCAATAAACATGCTTTCGGGCTACTTGCTACCCACTACTTAACATTGACCAACATGCTAATCAACATTCAAGGCCCCAACCAAGTTGCTAATTAGGGCTTAACTTGCTTGCTTTGACCAAAGTAATTGATCCTTTCACGATAATGAACCACGATGATCCTACTTGCTTTGTCGGTTTGAATCAAGGGTTCTACTTGCTATTTGAATCTTACGGTTCAGAACTTGCTATGAACCTAAGGATTCGGTTGAATCACTAGGATTCGGTTTATCTTGCTATGAATCACTAGGATTCAGTTTATCTTGCTATGAATCACTAGGATTCGGTTTAACTTGCTATGAACCACAATAGTTTGGTTTAACTTGCTATGAACCACAAAGGGTTCGGTTTAACTTACTTCTTACTAGTTTTGTATTTTTCTATTCTAAAAAAATGTTTTATTTTTGTTTCTAAAAAAATACAAGACTTAATCATACTATCTTACTTTTTTCAATTTGATTTGGGATAAATATCCTTTTATTTTCTAATCAATAAAAGAGTATATTGAAAGGAAAAGTAAATACGTACTTAAATTTTTTCAAATCCTAATCGATAATACGACGCTTGCTATAACCCTTGCTTTTGAAAAATTACTAACTTAAAACTAAAGGAGTAATATTTCTATATCTATAATATATAATTATTAGTGGAGTGTTTTAATTTTGTGGAACCATGGGCCGCTTTTCTTGGTTCCGTGATGCTTTATCTTCTTCTTGAAGATCCGCTCTTCTCTTTCCCTTCTCTTGAGACCGCCATGTTCTTTCTTTCTTTCTCGGTTAACCACGGCTTGGTGGTGTAACCGTCTCTATTCTCTCTTCCTTTCAATTGGTGGTGATTCTTCTTGAACCTTTGGAATCCCATTTGATAAACTTTCATATGAATTTTGATAACCGTCATTCCTTGATGATTCGACAATCATGGTTCTGATTCAATCGTTGTTTTGCTTTCTTCCCGGTCGATTAACCTTTAGCTCTTGATACCAATGTTGTACGTGTCTTGCACTTCCGTGATCTATATTATCAAACACACAATTAACAAGAATTGATGAATTGAACAAGAGAGTTGGGACAAAATTTGTAAATCAATATATATATTGAATCACAACCCATTGAATGTTTACGTAATCCTACCTATTATATACTACATGAATGGTGCTTTTGATATAGTTATACCGATTCTCATAAACTAAACGTTACAACCTTTCTAACCTTTGTAACCCTAACATATAACCGCTTTTTTGGACCCGTTCAAACTAACTTCGATTATACCAAACTTACTGATACATAATACATAATACACTAGACTACACCTTATCTTTTTGCTCTATAACATTAAGGTCCAACAACCTCAAACACATTTTTATTATTAATGAAGTTTAATTTTGTTTTTAAAAACATTTGATTAAAAAAAAATTGTCGTCACCACCGTGGGCAACTAGGTCGTCGCCGTGTCATCGGAGAGGAAAGTCGATGTGGCAATGCATCGAACTAGTTCGCCACCGGTTCAAATTCCTAAATGACATTGCATAGTTATAAGTCGCTCCAAATAAACCAAACACAACATGAGTTAACTTTGAGTCTTAAAAGATAACACTAAAGAGTCATTGTAAAAGTTTCTAAAGATAAGGCAAACCGTAAGCAATTCGAAGATAAGGGCTGCACTAGCTATTCATCTTTTGTATAAAGCAAAAAGGTTTTAAGGTTTTCTTATACAAACAAAAAGTCCCTCGCTTTGAGAAACAAAAACTTTAGGTACACATTAATCTTAGGTAAGTTTTCTTTACTTTGTCAGTTTATGTTTTTATCTGTTTAGTACATTTGTATGTTATTTTTAATTTTGTTGGCAAAAAGATTTGAGTATTTATGCTAAATTTGGTACCAATTTTAGTTACTTTAAGTTTAGGAATAATGCCAAATGTTCAAACCTCGTTAGGTACACATTTCGTATGGCCAGGAGAGGGTCCTAAATGGTCAAGGGGAATATGGGATACGTTGGTTAGGTCATGTACATCCCTCCGGGAGAATATGAGTAGGGAAAACCTCATCCATTTACCCTTAGGCTCTTTGAATCTTGAATAGGCGGTCCGAATCGAGAATAGTGAATCTTGGATGAGAATCTTGAGATTTTAGGAAAGGCGAATATTTGCACACCTATGTACACTACTTAATATCTCACAAATGTGTAAAACGTTATTTTGGGCTTGCGAGCTTAATTATCGGCTTTTCCAACTTTTAATAAGCACATAAGACCACTACATAAGCGAAACAAACACCCCTTTGGAATACAGTTTTGTGAGTAGTATCTTTTTCAGCCTCTTGAGGTTCCGTTTTTATGATTGTTGTTATAGCAAAGTCAAAATATATAATTTGTTATGGTTATGTCTCGGTTTTGTGTCTTTGGTATGTAATATATGACGGCTTTTTCGGAAAGGAATGTATAATTTGCGTGATTGTTTGTGATATTTTTGATGTTGTCGGAAAAACTATTGAATGTAAAAATTTTTGACTGTTGCTAAATGGAGGTTTTCTGATTTCGTAAATTGCGAACCCCTTAATATAAGGCATTCGGGATTCTTGAATGGTTCGAGATTCAGCAGTCCAATACCAGAAACTAGTGATCAAAGGGTTCCAAATGCAAAAGCTCGGGGTGTATAGGGTCCACTTAGGTGGTTTTGTTCTCTTTTTGACTTTTAGCCATTTTTCAGTCATTGGTTAGTTTTTGTTTCAAATTATTTATAGCTAACCTTGTTTGTTTGTTTTTTGATCTTAGATGGCCTCAAACGCTTTGCTTCTAATCTCTTGAGGGTCAGATCAGTGACATCATCTTCTCGTTTCTTTAGCCACCGAAGTTCCTTCCTGAGTTCGGGGTTTTCCTGCTCGAAGTCTTGAAGAGACAAAGAAAATCCGGATTTTCCTCTGGTCAATTCTAGGTTGGATTATACTTTGGGAGACCCTTTTGACCCATTTGACCCGTTTTCTTATTAAGTAAAGTTTTTATTTTTATTTTTTTACCGTTGTGACTTCTTAGGTGACATTACATAACTGATATTTTTCAAAATCACTGCGGCAAACTGTAGTAATACGAAAAGATAAGGGGTCGCATTGTTTATAAAGTGTTTTGTCTTTTTGTTAATAGTGCCCGATGCAAGGAGAAAATGAAATTCAAAAGCTCAGCTTTGGGAACACGATATTTCTTGGCAGAGTATCACTGGGGAGATCAAAGCTCTTCATTGGGGCCCCAGTTGCTGCCACCTCACCTCCACATCACTCCAACACACTAACAAAAAAATACCCCTCAATCACAACATACTCCACTTCTTCATTTGGGGCCCACCCACTATCATTTTATTTATTTTCCATATTTTCCAAACACAACTAAATTCATTAATTTAAAATAAAAATACAACTACAATACGAAAATAAAATAAAAACATACTAAAAAAAAAATAAAAACTTGAGTACTGCGACGTAAAATAAACCATACAAAAATACATAACTTTTAAATCCTAATCAAAAAGTCCGTAGGATCAAACGAGGGTATAATCCTCGAGGCGAGACAAAGCTCGTTTACCGAAGATCCCCACCGAGACCTCCGATTATCATCTGTTCACCCGATAGCTCCATGACTTTGGTGGTGATGTTGTTCGATATCCGCTGGAACACACTTCCACAAACTTGTCAATAAGTTCAGAATCTCGCTGGCTTCCTTCGTAAATTTCTCGATAACAAATTTCGCTCGCGCTGATGTCGCCAAAGTCTTGTAGCCTGGCTCTCCGCTCCTTCCTCCCTTCAACCGATGACGCCAGATAATAGCGCCTTTTCTAGCCCTCATCATCGTTATTGCATTGATTTCAATCGACGCTCATATCCTCTGAGGAATGCGGGAGACGCATATGCCATATGTGTTTGAGAAATGTGAATTTTTATGTTGAATTGTGTTTGAGAAATGTGAATTTTTATGTGTAATAGAGTTGTAAAATGGTTTATATTTATAGAGAAGTTAAAATGTTTTTGAATTTGAAATTGAAAGTAAATAACGGATATATTCAATTTGAACAAAATGGTTTTGTCGTATGGTTTCGTTAATGCTTAGGAACCACGAGAAGCCACTTGGTGTGTGGTGGCGAGAAAAGAAATCAAACGGGGAGGATGCCACGTCGGAAACGAAATCAAACGACGAGCCCATACCCCATGCTCTTACACATTGTACCACTTTGTTTTGTTTTTGTTTCCTTAAACATGTATATCAGTCAAGTCATCTTTGATTTGAAACATCATACAAAGTGCAAATTTATCGCAATGAAAAAGTGTTAGGAAAACACTTTTTTTGAACTTTTATCAATAAAATACTTTAATTTTATGAATAATGCATTTGCTCAAGTTAATCCTCATTCCTCAAGTGACTTCTTCAAAATTATTGTCCGTATTTTCTTTTCGTGATGTTTCAAAATAATTGTCTACTTTTTTTTTAAAGTAAAAACTAAAGAATATAGTAAGGGAATATTTTATTTGAGTGGTTGAAATTAAAGTGGTCACACTTTTATTAAAATATGTGATTTTTGTCTCATGATAATAATTTTGAGACAGAGGGAGTATTACTCTAAGGCCAACGCTAATGGGATGGGTTGGACCCCAACCAACCGACCCCTCAAATCGAGTCTCACCCCAACCTTTTCAATCTTTCGGTTGGCTACCCAACCGAAACTTTCACTTCGTTTGTGTGTGTTTTTTTTAATTTAATTTGTTTTTGTTGAATATGTTTTTGATTGCGGTTGCGGTCGTTTTACTATTTGTTTATGGTTGGGTGTAGTTTTGAAGAGAGAATCTGATGTGGGAGGGGGTGATTTTACAATATTTATGATTCTCTCAAGTTGTTTTTACAACTTGAGTGAAGTTGGATATGTGTGAGCCATTGGATTTAATCTAATGACTCAAATCAAAAAAAGGTTTTTTTTGAGCCATTAAATTAAATCCAACGGCCAACATCCCCTTAACTTGACTCAAGTTATAAAAATAACTTGAGAAAATCCTTCTCCATCAATAAGACTCAATATTTGACTATTTGTACTATAAACACCTTGTAACAACAATATCTAATGCTTTGCTTATATTATGAACTTATTAATATATTTTGTGAAATCAACTGTTTGTTTTCTTATGATAATATAACTTTGAGTAAAACAATATTGAGGGAAAAATTGGCATTTGTATGGTAACTCGTAAAAGTCGTGGCTTGTTGTCCGTGTGTTACTTAGAGCATTAGGTGTCATGACAAGGGTAAGTTACTCATTCAAGACTCACAAGATGTCACATCATTATAACAAACATGCATAACTAACTCATTCACTCATAACTAACCCCAACTTACTTATTTGTGACCCATCACTTACTGCTTTATTTTTTTATTCAAATTTCTAAATAAACTAAATTCATTTCATTAAAAATAAAAATACAATACAACACAATAAAAACATAATGAAATAAAGATACGGTAAAAACATGCAACTTAGCAAAATACATCAAATATATAACTTAAACTAATTATTTGGATTCCTCGTTGTTGAAATTGTTCTCATTGATGTCGTTGCCAAACATGCTCGGCGAGACATCGTTGGAAGCTTTGCGCGTGGTTTGCGTTTATCATGTAGCTATTCCGGCTTTTCTTCTTTACACTGTTCAACTGGTCAATCCATGTTCAGTAAATTTGGCGCGAGAAATATACATCTCGCTAACTTCGGATATCGCAAATTTTTGATCTTTTAAAATCATGTTATGCATTATGATGCACGAGTACATGACTCTCCGTGACTTGCCCACAATAAATGTACGCGCCGGTTGGGCAATGATATGACAACGTCCTTGGAGGACACCAAAAGTTCTTTCGATATCTTTTCGAGCACTTTCTTGTTTCGCTTTGATTGCAACATTTTTTGGGTTACTTGAAACCGTAAATGACTTGACAAAATATGCCCACTCTGGGTAATTCCGTCAGCTAGATAATACCCATAGTTAAATTTACGCCCGTATACTTCAAACGGAACCTCAAGGGCGATGTCATCAAGCGGTCGTCTCGAAAACGGAGAATTATTTAAAATGGTAAGATCGTTATTCGCACCGCCACCTCAAAAATGCATGCCAAATCCACAAATCGTATGAAGCAACGGCTTTAAGCATTATAGTTGGATACTTATTATCTCTGTGAAATTGGCCTTGCCATTCTTTCGGACAATTTTTCCATTCCCAGTGCATACAATCGATGATTCACAACATTCCCGGTATCTTATGAACCATGTTATGTGCGTTGTATAAGCTGCTAATGTCATTCTCATATGGTTTTCTTAAAAACTCCTTCCCATACAAATGGATTATGCACATAGTAAAAAAAATCTAGGTAATCGCGTGCAATGTTCACCTATTTGTAAATAACGCTAATGCATCGGTTGATATCCCGTTTTAAGCCATGGCGCACATGTGCATTTCATAATCACACTAAAACTCATTACACCCTTACCATCAGGTCGGACTCTAAGGAAATCAAAATTCTTTGGAAAGAGGATGATGAGTTTTAGTATATGTTTCAATACCTTGTACTATTTCTAAAAATAGTTTACGGCTCATACGAAAGCGGCCTTCAAAATTTCTTTTCAGATATTTTGGGTTGTCATCAAAATAGTCAACCATTAGACGTTCTTCAAAGCATTTCACGTTCACGAGGTATGTATCTACGGTGGAATTAAGGGTCGGCTTGTTGTTGTTGCAACGATTGCTCGAACTCAAACTCTTGAAGAATCATCTCTAGCTCCGCTAGCTCTTCAATGTCATTTTCACCGGAATAAGATGATTCGCTCATGTTTATTGCTTATATGTAAGTGTTTTGAAATAAAAGTTGTGTAGATTTTGATTGAAATGTGTAATATTTATAGTGTTAAATATGTGTGTTTAAAAAAAAAAAAAAAAATTGTTAACGTTTAAAAAAACTTACAAAGGTACACTTTGAAGCTCGCCGTGCAGACGACGAGGCCATCCATGGCGAGGCACGGCTAAGACACCCGGTGTCACGACGAGCGACAGCGAAGCCTCCACGTGAAACGGCGAGCGACGACAAACACGCATAACCGGATGTTCTTATAACTTATGCCACACAAGAATTAAGTTTAAATTAAAGTTACTATTGACGAGTAAATTATTTAGAGCTTTGAGAAATAAACTAGTTATATAAGTTCACTTCCACAAATTTTTGCCATACATAACTAAACGTATCTAACCATGCTAGTTAGGCTAACTAAACAACAACAATACCCAATCTCGCTGGAACGAGGTATGGATATGGCCAACTAAACAACAACAATATCCAATCTCGGTGGAACAAGGTATGGATATGGCCAACTAAACAACAACAATACCCAATCTCGCTAGAACGAGGTATGGATATGGCCAACTAAACAACATCAAAAATCCACCAGGCCAACTATACAACATTAAAACTAAGCCAACTCAAAGAAACATCAACATAAGTAAATATGACACTGAATTTGGAGAATTTAGAACGTCTAATTAGCCTAAAACTATAGACAGTCATTAGATTTTCCTAAATAACTTGTTGCATGAGAGACATGATCCTATGTGGCTATGCTGGCCGCTACTGAGTTGGTTTCCAAATTTTTCATTCCGAAAAAAGATTAAATTTCCCCAATCGCTTGAGCCAACTTCCCTTTCTTCTTCGAATAGCTATTTCCCATAACTCCCTAGTTTGATCCACCTTGAGATCCTCAAGCTTGTAGAACTTTATAAAAAATATCTCAATGGCGTAACCTCCAAAAGGGTTGTCAGATCGCTGCCTAGCGCTATTATAATATAAAAGCTGCTTGTGGATTTTTCAAGTTGAAGGACACAGTCTACAAATAGAGAGATCTATCTTCTTCCTCAAAGGTCAAAGCAAAAGATAATCAAATAGCTCCACTTGTTATCTAAAGCTTAAGACTAAAGAAGGGCAAAGAACCTGCAAACCTTGTTTTCCTTGTAGTTAATATTTACCATTGTTATATGTAACCAGCCGAGATCCATTTCAAATTACTCTAATGAAACAACAACAGACTTAATCCCGCCAAGCGGGCATGAGAGAGGTAGAATGTAGTCATACCTCTAATGAAACAATGAACTGAAATTGCTCATCAGGCTGAAATTATATAGTTGTTGCTCTGTTCCCAAGTTTTTTAAATGAAAGAAAAGAAGAGAAGAATTAAAAATGGCAGAAAAGAAGAGAAGATGAATGAAATTAAACTTTTTATATCATGTTCCCAAGTTACAGAGAGTAAGAAGAGATATGTATGATTTTACATTATACCCTTGGTTATATATAAAAGTTATGTTTTATATTAGGTCATTTAAGTAACTTTATTTATTTAAAACTTCCTAATATAACTTCTCTCCAAATCATCCCACTTTTGAAGAGAAAGTTTTGAAGAGAAGTTTAGCCAAAATTACTTTCCTATTGCTTTCTCTTCTCTCCTAAAAACTCAGAACACAATTTATTTTGTTTTCTACCCACTTCTTTTCTCTTCTTTCAAAAATAAAACTCGGAAACGCAGTCTAAAGTGCCTGCATAGTTTATATAAAATTAAAATTTATTATTGTGCATACCCTTAATCGGAGTTTGCAAACCGCCCTCGATGGATTCAAGAACTTGGCTAACTTCTTCAAAAACTCATCACATGATAGTAATACTCGCAGGTGCGTTTCATTTCCCTCAACAAGTCAAGTATAAGGACCAAATCCCTATCTCTGCCGGTTACCTTTTTAAGCTCCGTTAGGAACAAATTCCTTTGCACTTTCATCATCGACCACGTCATGATGGAGTAGCTATACGGCTTTGTCGTCCTCCACCACCCTCCACCTAGGTAACATGCAGGGTTCATATGTGAATCCAATGCGATCATCTGCCACGTTTTACAGACAAGCTAGATTCCTAATTGGTGAACGATAAGGACTAAACACATCTGAAAATCATTAAAAACAAGTTTAATCGACTTAGCCAAATAAGCACTACACAAAAAATATCTTATATCTACACTTTTTTTTTCCTTAAAAGTTGTTTTGGAAATCAAATGAACGCACCCTTGACAATATCACGGACAACATATCCATATCTATCATCACACTTCAGGATACACTCATCTGTGGAGTCATGTTGATCATATTGAAAAACTTTGGTGTTATAGAGACGTGATGATGAAGTGACTGATCTGATCCTCAAGAGACCGGAAGCAGCGCGTTTCACAAGCGAGGACGCCATCTAAGATCAAAGGACAAACAAACAAGGTTAGTATGTTAAATGGCAAATTATCAACTCAATAACAAGTTCTCATAAACTAGAAAGTCATAATGAGCATAAATCAGGAAATAACAATTCATTATTTCATATGTTATAACTTTTGTTTGGATAGGAATGTTTTCAATGAACACTAGTTTCCAAAGACCCCTGAATCTCGAACAATTCGAGATTCGAGAGTATGCCTATTCAAGATTCATGAATTTTCAGAAATAAATCAAGAAAGCACCAAAATAGAACCTCAAAAGAGTGAAAACAGATCTTGCAAAACCCTTTGTTCAAAATTCGAGATTCTCACCAACGGCCTTGGCTAGCTGGGTATGTGAGTAACCCATCGTATAAGATGTGGTACGTCGCAAGCATCGTCAATGACATTTGTGATATTGGTAGTGTGCATAGGTTTGCGAATATTCGCTTTTCCTAAAATCTCAAGATTCTCATCCAAGATTCACTATTCTGTTGGATATTTTAGTGTAATTGGATTAACTTGTTTGACCAATTTCATCATAATAAGACATCATTTAGGCTTGGAGGTGTGGAGTGCACACCTACTTGAATTTATTATGATCTTAGGGGCTTAAGCCCTATGGATCTGGGTCCGGGCGCGCCTCAGAAAGGTGGTCCAAGGGGCACCGCTTCAGGAATTTTTATTTCCACTAAGTTGCTATGTCAATTCCCTGAAAATTAATTTTTCGAAATTGGGGACTAAATTTGACAAGTTGAAACCCAAAACGCCTTTTGGCAAGCACCCAGATTCATGATATATGGTTATTTGGTCGTTATTTTATTCTCACCGGTTCACAAAAACGCCTCACACACACATACGTGAAAATTCTCAATCTCTCGAATTGTATCCATTGAATAATTGGAGAACCACCAATTGATTCGATCCTCAAAGTGTTCACATGCCTTTCGTGAGATTTGCATATCCAATTGTGTTCGCATCGCTTATCCCCTACAAAGATCGAATCAATTAAGTGGCTGAACCCTGATTCGTAAAAGATATGAATAAGACGCTTGCAAAGTTGGAGAAGTTTTCAAGGTGATTTTCGTAGATGCGCAGTAAAAGATGCATTTTTATCTCAATTTAATTTGAAAGTGGTGTATGTTCTGAAAATTCCCATGCCCGAGGTCGTTGAGAATGAAACCTTGGAACACTCTAATCGTTCAAAGGGGAAAACGCACTACATATGTCGTGGTCATATTCTTAACGGTATGTCTCCATTCCTTGTTTGATATTTATCAAAACATAGAGTCTGCAAAAGAATTATGGGATTGCCTAGAAGCCAAATATATGGCGAAGATGCGCCTAGTAAGAAATTCCTTGTTGGTAATTTTAATAACTATAAAATGGTAGACACTAGGCATGTCATGGAAAGGCATCTATGAATTGCAAAGGATATTTGGACAAGCAATATGATATGAAAATGGATGAATCAATTTCTGCCTCTTAGTATCATAGATAAACCGCCTCTTGGAAAGATTTTAAGAACAACTCAAAACATAGGAAAGAGGAATTGAATCTGGTTGAACTTGAAAGTCATTTCCAAATTGAACAATCCATACGGATAGTGAAAAGGGTTCTCATGGTGGTACTAAAACCATGGTCGGGTTCTTCGTGAACATGGTGGAGGAGGATTAATCCTCTAAGGTCTGGTAGTGGAAAACGAAAGTCGGTGCAAGAATGTGGTTCTACGATAAGAAACCAAAAGTAACCTGGAAGTGTGGGAACCAGACACTTTAAGAAAGATTGCAGTCTGGAAAGGGTGGAGGTAAAGAGAAAAACGAGGTTGGTCTGTGGATCCAAGGATCCCGGAAAGCAATCAGTTTGTTTTTTGGTACCTACCATCATTCGTTGAGAAATTATTATGTATCAATAATTTCTGAAACATTCTACGTACAGGATGATGATTTATCATGGTGGGTGGATTCGTGAGCAACATGTCATGTGTTCAAAAATCTTCAATGGTTCAAGGACTTTAAGCCAATTGAAGATGGATCTTTGTTAAAGATGGGCAATGTTGCAAATCAATTAATTAAAGGACTAGGATCCGTTAACCTAGTCTTACCGTGAAACTCTTTACTTTTAAATAATGTTGTGTATGTACCTGGAATTCGTAAGAATTTAGTATCTGTATTGTATTAATTGTTACAAGCAAGTCTTGGAAAGTTTACAAGTATATATTGTCAAGACATGGAACCTTTATTGGCTTTGGATATTTGAATGGCATGTTTAAATTAAATTTGGATGTTTCATTTGTTAATAATTTCGCTTAGATGGCTTCTACTAGTTCTAGCATAATTGTGGTAAACTGAATATGGCATGCTAGACTAGGACACGTACATTACAAGAGAATGATAGACATGTCAAAATGAAGTCTAATACCGCTTGAATTGAATGGTGAAAGGTAAAACTTGTATGTTGACTAAGATTACTAGACAACCTTCGCCAAAATGTCATTAGAGATACTAAGGTATTAGAACTTGTATTAATGTACTTGTGTGATTTTCATTCCGGGACGATAGTCCGGATCTGCCAAGACTGGATCCGGCAAACAAATGCCCACTCTCACGCTAAACCCCAATCCATGCCCTATAAATATAGGGTTGATCTCCTTCCTTGACTTGATGACAGTTACCCTAACCCAACTCATCACATCGCATCGATACTAACTTAACCGTCGGAGGTGGACTCCGGCTACCGCTTCGGTCCACTTAACGGTTCTCTTTGTTGATTGTGTCTACTTAGGGTTTCTCGAGAAGACGCATTTAACGCCAAGGGAGAGTCGCCGACCAGCCCGCTAGATTATGCATCAACAATAAGTTATGCCATCCGCGTAACCACTAATGTATGTTTCGTGTTCTCATATTAAAAGATCTGCGGTACCACTTGCTCTTCCGTTGCCGGACCACGATCGATTTCTAAAGTCGGTATGTGAATTTCACATTACTTTAAAAGCCTTGCACATGGGATGAAGTTATGAATGAACCACTGCACATGGACACGAACCATTGTTTGGTTTACCTAATAAAATAATTTATTTTCCCTTTCTTATTGGCTTACTTTAAATTAAATACGTTTTGTTTACGAACCATCATACAAATAACTGTATACGAATTACAATATTTCTTTACATGAGATTATGATAAAGTCCGCACGATCGGACCTATTTTTTACCTTTTAGTCCGCATGATCGGACCTATTTTATATTTTAGTCCGCACGATCGGACCTAAGAAAATATCCGCATGAGCAATTTATTTTTAGCCGCGAATTAATTCATAGAGCATCGCTTTTTACGGTTGGTACTTCTTCGTTTCATCGAACAACGCAGTCGCCATAAATCTACCCGCGATTAGGCCGTATGCTCGCATCTTCGCAGAGAACGCGACGCATTTCGACACCATGATGCTAGTCAATCGCCATGACGACCGGACAAAGGCCATGGTATAAACATCTCGATCTTCCACAAACGCTCGAGTCTATGCGGTCACGATAAATCTATCTCGTCTATTAGTCGCTGTCACGGACATCTATCCGAGCTTTTTTTATTAAAAAATTAAAAAAATAAAAAAAATAATTATTTTCATTTCAAGACGCATCCCACGACGTGCGACTGCCAATTTTCTTATATGCTATGTGCTATATATTGCTTAACTTTATTAGGTTTTATATGTTGGCATTCGCATATACTTTAATGTTTGTATTAAGTGTTTTACGCGCATAACTAAGTTTAATGCTCCTACAATGAGTAGCACCACCAAACTCGGGGCTACCGTGGTATATACTACCACCGCTTTTAGCAGACGCGGCCACGCGGTATATTTGGAAGCGATCGTATGTAAGAGGTATTGCAAGCCCGTACAAAGACGGATTTAAATATTCGACCATCTTGCCGCAGGGGAGACGTCCTCCGGTTGGTGTAAAGACGGATGTACGCGCAGAAGCACGCCTTCGCCGCACTTTGTCGCTACATACGCGCACTTCTGCAAAGAAGCACGCTTCGTCTTCACCTCTTTGTCGCTATGACAGCGCCGACTCGCTATTAAGCACGTCTTCGCCGCACTTTGTCGCAAAGACATCACAAGACTTCTGCTACAGGCGTTACGCCTTCGCCGCACACGCCGCTTGCCGCCATGGTACAGGGCACGCCTCACCAGGATGCGCATGCGGGATCCACTTTCACCTACGCGGCCATGAATAGAACTTAAGTCTAGCATAACATAGCCATGCGCTATCTCATACTAGCCTTGGGGGGCTTGTGGACGTAGGGTCCGGACCGCCAAGAATGGGTCGCCCTAAACAACCGCCCACTCTACTTCAAACCCTAATCCATGCCCTATAAATATAGGGTTGGATCTCCTTCTGCGGATGACAGTTCCCTAACCCTTAAACTTGCCCCATATTTAACTTAACCTGAGGCGACCTACGGCCTCGCAACTCTTAACTCAGCCGTTCTCTTTTATCGGGATAAGTTCTACTTAGACGACGAACGCCAAGGGAGAGTCGTTAATCTGTTCTCACGCATTTTATGCATCAACAAGTTGGCCATCCGTGGGACCATAGGTATATAAAAAGTATGTAGTTATTTTATTGATGATGCTACTAGATATCATGCTATGTTTACTTGGTCATACAAAAGATGAAGCTCTTGATAAGTTTAAAATTTATAAACAGAAGTAGAGCTTATCATGGTGTGAAGATTAAAACACTTCAAGACTGATAGGGGAGGTGAGTATTATGATCCAAGATATTTTCAATCTACTAGTATAATACATCAAACCATCGCTCCATGCAACACAACAAAATGGTGTATCTGAAAGAAAGAATAGGACGTTAAAAGAAATGGTTAATTCCATGTTATGCTATATTCGCCTAAGTGATGGATTTTGGGGTGAGCTATATTGACAGCCGTTAATTATTAAATAGAGTTCCTAATAAAAGGAACAAGATAACCCTTATGAACTTTGGCATAAAAGGTACCAAAACCGAGTTATCTCGAGTTTGGGGTTGTAGAGTCGTGGTAAGATTGACTTATCCTAAAATAAATAATATAGGTCAAAGAGGTATATATTGTGTATTCACTGGCTATCCTGAGAATTCTAAGTGCTATAGATTCTATGTCATAGAACCTAATGATTATGTATCTGTGCACTCATTATTGAGTCACGAGATGCCGATTTTTGGCAATGAGGATAGGTTTACATCTTTACCAAACCTGCAGAACATGATTTCAAGTTCTAGTAACTTTGGTACATCGCATTGTGGATCGCTTCTCCTCCAGCCTCTCGAGCCTGGGAGGTAAGAGCAAGAAAACCAAATCTTTTGGTGATGATTTCAAATATATTTGGTCGAAGGATCAAGGAATGAAATTCAATTTCAATATCAATATTGTTTCAATGTTGATGAAGATCCTAGGACCCATGTGAAGTTATGGCTTCGGGATGCCTGATTTTGGAAAGAGGCAATCCAAGATGAGATTGACTCTATTATGCACAATAATACTTGAAAACCATCTCGACGAATTACACCGTTGTAAACCATTGAATAGTAAATGATCTTCAAAGGAAGATGAAGGTGGATGGAGCATAGACAAGTATAAAGCCGATTGGTTATCCGGATTTAGACAAAAGAAGGTATTGATTTCTTTGATACTTATGCCCCGTTGCTAGGATTACCACCATTAGATTATTGTTAGCACTTGCGGCTATACATAATCTTGTAATTCAACAAATGGATGTTAAAATGCCTTTCAATGATGAATGGATGAAAGAGATTTACATGAAAAACTAGAAGGTTTTGTCATGCTTGGTAATGAAAACAAGGTTTGTAAATTGGTTAAGTCTCTTTATGGTTTGAAGCAAGCTCCGCGGCATCATAAATTTGATGATGTTGTCTTGTCTAATGGTTTTGCATTAAACCAAGCAGCATGTAAAGTGCGATGTTGTGTTGATGTTTAAAGGAGTAATCATTTGCTTATATGTTGATGACATGTTGATCTTTGGTATTGACCAAGATCAAGTTGATAATCTAAGGAATTCTTGTCCTCTAAATTTGATATGAAGGACATGGGGATGTTGATGTGATTCTTGGCATTAAGATCATACGTGGAGAACATGGCATTACTATCTCTGAATCACATTATATTGAGAAGATGTTGGATAAATTTAATCAAAGATGTTCTCCAATAGGTACTCCTATGGATCCCCAACAAAACTGCGGCCTAATAAAGGTGTTTCTGTGAATCAACTTGAATATTCAAGGGCTATTGGATCTCTCATGTATGTCATGATTAGTACTAGACCCGATATAGCCTTTTGGAAAGTTGAGTAGATATACTCACAATCCGTGTTTAATCCATTGGCGAGCAATTAATCGAGTATTTAAGTACTTGAAAGGAACAATGGATTATGATTTGACTTATAACGGATTTCCTTCAGTTCTTGAAGGTTATTCAGATGCAAGTTGGATTTCCAATAAGGAAGATCATTCTTCCACAAGTGGTTGGGTATACCTACTTGGAGGTGGTGCCATTTGTCAGCATCTAAGAAGCAAACTTGCATAACTGATTCAACAATGGAATATGAGTGTATGGCATTAGCGCATCTGTAAAGAAGCTGAATGGCTAAGGAACTTAATTTATGAAATTCCATTGTGGCCTAAACCGATGTCACCCATTTCTATCGATGATAGTCAAGCTACTTTAGCTAAGGCATATGTCAAGTATATAATGGGAAGCTCCGACACTTAGGTGTTAGACATAGCATTGATAATTGAGCTTATCACGAATGTGATATCTCGTGGTGTTTGTAGAAAACACAACACAATTTAGCCGCATCATTTAACCAAAGGTTGAATAGAGATCTCGTGGAAAATCTCGGCTATGTGGATGGGATTAAAGTCCATCTAAATCTCTGATATCAAGATACCTAATTCCCACCTAGCATATGACGCTAGGTGCTGAATTCAATGTGAAGGCTTAATATTAGAGATTGGAACACATTAGAAGATTCATCCCAAGGTATGTGCTCGTACCTACAAGTTGGGAGTTTAATGAATATATTCTTAATAGCTCTTTTGACAAATTGCGTTGTAGGTGCAAGACTAAAAGAGCTACCTATAAGAGCATGAAGTTTACCGCTTCAAGAAGTGGGACTTGGCTTTGACATGCTTATGACGGATAAGGACATAGGCTAGTAAAACATGTGTCAAGATAGAACTACTATGTATGTAAAATTTTGTGTACATTATTCGTATTCATATTGAATTCTAGGGTTCAATCCTGTTTACACTCGGTATTCGAATATTTGGAATGTGTAATGTACTAATGTGAAATTCAATCGTCACGACATTTCATTTATGCAAAATTTTGATTGTTTGAGATTACTTGTTTTAGTTAATCTGGATGTAACTAAAATAGGGGAGGAAATAGGGGAGGAAATGTTGGATATTTTAGTGTAATTGGATTAACTTGTTTGACCAATTTCATCATAATAAGACATCATTTAGGCTTGAAGGTGCGGAGTGCACACCTACTTGAATTTATTATGATCTGAAATGGCCCCTGAAAGGGGATCTGGGGCTGATACCGGTAGCAGTGGTCCGAGGGCATACCGCCGGGAATTTTTTATTTCCACTAAGTTGCTATGTCAAAAATTTAAAATTAATTTTTCGAAATTGAGGACTAAATTTTACAAGTTGGAAACTCAAAACCGCCTTTTGGCTACCCAGATTCTTCATGATATATGGTTATTTGGTCGTTATTTTATTCTCACGGTTCACAAAAACGCCTCACACACACATACGTAAAAATTCTCAATCTCCTAATTGTATCTGCATTGAATAATTCGGGAGAACCACCAATTGATTCGATCTCAGTGTTCACACGCTCTTCGAGATTTAAGCATATCCAATTGTGTTCGCGATCTTATCCTCTACATATTCTCGCCGAGGATCGCCTTATTCAAGATTCAAAGACGCACGGGTAAATGGTTGAGGTTTTCCCTACTCACATTATCCCAGAGGATGTATATTACCTAACCAAGGTATCCCATATTCCCCTCGACCATTTAGGACCCTTTCCTGATCACCCGAAATGTGTACCTAGCGAGGTTTGAAGATTAGGTGAGCCGACTTACCACTAGGCCATTCAGCACTATTCCTAAATTAAAGTAACTAAAATTGGTACCAAATGATGCATAAATACTCAAATCTTTTTGCCAACAAAATTACAAATGACATACAAATTTACTAAACAGATAAAACAAATACCTAAAAGTAAAGAAAACTTACCTTAAAAGTAGGTTGGACTTTTTATTTGTATAAGAAAACCTTAAAACCTTTTTGCTTTATACAAAAGATGAATAGCTAGTGCAGCCCCTTATCTTTCGAGCTGCTTACAGTTTGCCCCTTAGCTTTAGAAATTTTTACAATGACTTCTTCGTGTTATCTTTTTAAGACTCAAAGTTAGCTCATGTTGTGTTTGGTTTATTTGCAAACAGCTTATAACTATGCAATGTCATTTATGGCACCTTACGTGACACTATATGTCTTAATTCCCTACTTATCACCATAGTTTAGGTTTTACATGTTCTACCTATGGCAAAAGTTCAATATAGATCTCAAATTTACCATAAATCCAATGAACCAATAATAGTCATTCATTTTAAAAAAAATAAATAAACTTTCACCCTTTTTTTAAAAATTAAATATCTCGCAAACCGTTAATTGTTACGCGATAAAAATAATACCATCGCGATGAGAATTAAATTATCTTTCTATAGATATGCACTATTATATATATTTTAATCGATTTTTCAAAATTTCGCTCCGAAAAATCATATATGATTTGTGAAAATCATATATGATTCGATTTTTACAAATCATACATGATTTTTGAAAATCATATATGATTTGTAAAAATCATATATGATTTATGAAAATCATATATGATTCGATATTTAAAAATAATATATGATTTTACAAATCATATATGATTTTACAAATCATATATGATTTTTCTGGGCAGAATTTTTGAAAAAAAAAATTGTCGAAAATATAGAAAGTGCATATTAATAGAAAGATAATTAAATTCTCGTCGCGATGGTGTATTTTTTATAATTTGAAGATTTACCGTTTGCAAGATATGTTGTTTTTAAAAAAATGTGGAAAATGATTTTTTTATTAACTTTGATTAAAAATGGATGACTAAGATTGGTTTATGGATCTATGTAAATATGAGATCTATATTGATCTCAACTCTTCTACCTATTTGTCATTAACTATTTGTCAAGCAATGTCGATACCAAAAAGGCATTATTATGGTAACTGTTTCGGCCAGATGTCCATATTTACTTAGAGCAATGCTACAACCACATATAATTTACAAAAAAAATCTCACACAATGAGGTGTCATGTAATTTATGGCCTTCTCTTTCTAACATTCAAATTATCTCTCTTATTTTTATCCACAAATTCACTTACCACATCATTATGTGGATTTCTTTTTGTAAATTGTAGATGGTTGTAGTATTTCTCATTTACTTATGTCATGAAAACGGATATGAATAGGTAAATCTTTTTAACTTTAAGAAACAAAGCTCATATGATCTCGACTAGAGTGTTATCAATGTAAATTAAGTTCAATCACGCAATCTACCCAAAGGAAGCGGTTAAACATCTTTTATGTTTGGGCCTATATAAAAGTTACCTAATTTGACTTTTGACCGTGGTCAACCCGCCATTTTGCACTGTACTTATGTAGATAGTGTACTTCTGCAGAAATTTAGCCTCACCAAGATTCGGCCGCTGTTGTTATGGACTTCACATCCCACGTGAGTTTTATAGAGGTTCCATCGAAGGAACCGATCATGGAAATTTACTAAACCAGTCCCTTTTTTCACTGCAATGACGCCGTTGGATAATCTTGATGGGTTAAATCAGTTGCTGGTCAATCGCAGATGCTGGTCACTACGATAAGTATTCATGGTCCGTTTATTCAACTGCTGACTAAGTATTCAGAAAAGGAAGGTGGGTTTACCGTGTCTTGTGGTTGAACGAGTTTCCGCAAGTGGTTATTGTTTCCTTTCTTAGCTTAAGGTTAGTAGTTTAGTACCCATGTTATCCGTTATGTACCCAGCTTAGTCTATAAATAGGTAGTAGCTTTCATATTGTATGTATTCAGTTTCCTTCCTTATTAATATACAAAGCATTGAAAGCCAATCTTGTCGTTTTGATTGGTGTTCAAGGGTGAGTTCGTAGGGACCGATTCTCAACATGTATCAAGAGTCGAAGTTCATTAAAGGGCGGATGAACGGAAGAACGCAAAGCAGGAAGATAGCAAGGAATTTTTCATTTTCACAAACAAGAAGAACGAGAAAGAGAGAAAAGAACAAAGAAGTAGTCCGTGAGCACGAAAGACATAAGAAAGAAAGCAAGTGCCACAAGGTTGATCATATGATGATCAAAAGAGAGGCGGAAAAAGATGTCGAATGGTCGCGAAGCAAGAAACAAAGTTGTGTTGAAGAAGGTTGATCACGGTGATCAAAAGAAAGAAAATCAAGAAAGAAAGAAAGTTGTCGATAGTTTGTAGCAAGAAGTGCATAAGACAACGTAGTGTACAGAAAGTTTCGGGTTTGTAGCAAGTGCTAACCAAGAAAAACAATCGAAGCAAGCAAGAATCGATAAGTTTAAGCAAGAACGAGATCAAGACCTATTTTAGCAAGGAATTATACCGCTTTGGAACTCAAAAGTTTAGGAAGAAATTTTAGCAAGAACTTTAAGGTGGATCACGTAATCAGTTGTATCCACGGAGCGTGCCATGGGTCTGGTTCATGGGTATGGATCTCGAAGTGGGTTGATCCATTTACTGGCGACGAAAGAAGAGATCAAAGACGAAAGCAAGCATAAAGTTATGATCACAACGATGGACCAAAGAATCATCGGTTAGAGAAGCAAAGTACGAGGAGACCTAGCAAGCGCGACGCGGACCGACCGTTCCTAAGTATGATCGGCCGTGGCCGAGACCGTGATGCATCAAGATTACGGGTATGTTGATAATCTTGATGGGTTTAAATCAGGTGTGGTCACGAATCAGTATGTGGGTCACGATAAGTATTCCAGGTCGGCTTATTCACATCACGGACTAGCATTCGTGAAAAGCGCAGGGTTTACCGTGTTTGTGGTTGAACGAGCCTGGCTGGAGTTATTGTTTCCCTGCTTAGCTTAGTGGGTTAGTAGTTTAGTACCCATGTTATCTGTTATGTACCTTAGCTTAGTCTATAAATAGGTAGTAGCTTTCATATTGTATGTATTCCTTCCTTATTAAATATACAAAGCATTGAAAGCCAATCTTGCCGTTTTGATTGGTGTTTAAGGGTGTGAAATTCAGTGGGGAAGGGACCGATTCTCAACACCGCCATTGTTAGTATTTAAAGACACATCTTACTTAGATGGGTCCGTGTTACTTAAGATGCAAGTTTCACCAATCAATTAACGTATGAAAGGCCTATTCGGTTATGTATCATTACTGTGAAGCCACACATGTTAAAACTTTCACGGAAATGGGTCAAATGGGTCAAAAAGGTCTCTTCAAAGTATATTTCAATGAAATGGATCAAATAAGGAAACGGGTCAAATGGGACATTAAGTGTTTTGGGTCAACCCGACGGCCGACCAACATGTATCGGTCAGTAGCAAAACTTACCCGTTATGACTTCACACAACCATTTTTGAGATCCGTGTTTTTAGTCACACTTGAGCATGTAAAGACTTGACTTGAATTGGTATTGAGCTTTGAGAGCCTTATATAATTAGGACTGAACAAGATTTTCTGTTTTTTCTAACCCATATTCATCCAGGCTGCATTTATTGATCTCTCTTAAATCGAGATTGACTAACTAAACCTGGTCGAATATTTTCGAGATATTCGAGATTTTAAATTGAGCTCGGATATATCCTAACCAAGCTCGTCAATAGGTAGTCAGGTTCTTGAGTCGATTTTTATCAAGTTCGAGGTCACATAAATAACAAGTATAAGACCAACTTCTAAACATAAAATGAGCCTTGAATGAGTTGTTGCCAAAAATCCCAGAGACAATTCCCACGAACATCACCAAATATATTGTGAAAGTGTGCACATAAACAAAAATTGAGCAACTGAACAGACAGAAATACGTCATGCGCGACCAAGAAGACCTAAAAGTTACGAGAGTCATAGCTGAACAGCCAGCCTTACAACATTAAGAACCATGTAGCCAACTAATCAACAACAAAAACCCACACGCCAAGTAAAAAAAACATCGATATAATGTAAACTACCAGATTTGGAGAATCCAGAAAACATCATTACAAACCATGCAGGAGACGTGATCCTATGTAGGCCGCCATGGGGTTGGTTTGATAAACTTCTTCTCGTGAAAAAAGATCAAATTTCCTCCAATAGTTTGAATCCCTCCACTTTCTTCTTAGGAATAAAAAACTTCCTATTAACACCCGTAAAATCCGCCTTGATACCATAGACATTGTAGAGACTGTTATCCAGAAATATCTCCATGGCATAACCTCCATAAGGGTTGCGAAGTGGTTCCCTAATACCACAATAACATAAACTGCTTGTGGTTTGTGTGGTACGGCATACACTTTTATCGATGCACTTATGTTACCATTGACAATATCCGGTGATCCTGTTCAGGTAAAGATTAAAACAAATCATACAAAAAAAAAAAAAATCCACTTAAAGTTTC
>OU343217.1:278315326-278412826 GCA_910596185.1 Chrysanthemum makinoi
GATCAAGTGACTGCGTCTCCTCCTGAGCCTTCTGAGCCTAGGAGGAGTGTAAGAGCAAGAAAAACCAAATCTTTTGGTGGCGATTTCCAACTATATTTGGTCGAAGGATCAAGGAATGAAATTCAATTTCAATATCAATATTGTTTCAATGTTGATGAAGATCCTAGGACCTACAGTGAGCTATGCAACTTCAAGGGATCTTGCATTTTGGAAAGAGGCAATCCAAGATAAGATTGATTCTATAATGCACAATAATACTTGGAAACCGTCGATTTACTACCTGTTGTAAACCATTGAATAGTAAATGGATCTTCAAAAGGAAGATGAAGGTGTATGGAAGCATAGACAAGTATAAAGCCAGATTGGTTATCCAAGGCTTTAGACAAAAGGAAGGTATTGATTTCTTTGATACTTATGCTCCTGTTGCTAGGATTACCACCATTAGATTATTGTTAGCACTTGCGGCAATACATAATCTTGTAATTCACCAAATGGATGTTAAACAGCCTTTTGAATGGTGAATTGGATGAAGAGATTTACATAAAACAACCAGAAGGTTTTGTCATGCCTGGTAATGAAAATAAGGTTTGTAAATTGGTTAAATATCTTTATGGTTTGAAACAAGCTCCTAAGCAGTGGCATCAGAAATTTGATGATGTTATCTTGTCTAATGGTTTTGCATTAAACCAAGCAGACAAGTGTGTATACAGCAAGTTTGATGCTTCTGGTAAAGGAGTAATCATTTGCTTGTATGTTGATGACATGTTGATCTTTGGTACTGACCAAGATCAAGTTGATGCAACTAAGGAATTCTTGTCCTCTAAATTTGAGATGAAGGACATGGGGGAGGCTGATGTGATTCTTGGCATTAAGATCATACGTGGAGAACATGGCATTACTATCTCTCAATCACATTATATTGAGAAGATGTTGGATAAATTTAATCTGAAAGATTGTTCTCCAATAGGTACTCTTATGGATCCCACAACAAAACTTGTGCCTAATAAAGGTGTTGCTGTGAATCAACTTGAATATTCAAGGGCTATTGGATCTCTCATGTATGCCATGATTAGTACTAGACTGGATATAGCCTTTGCTGTTGGAAAGTTGAGTAGATATACTCACAATCCAGGTTTAATCCATTGGCGAGCAATTATCGAGTATTTATGTACTTGAAAGGAACAATGGATTATGGTTTATCTTATAATGGATTTCCTTCTGTTCTTGAAGGTTATTGATGCAAGTTGGTTCCAATACGGAAGATCATTCTTCCACAACTGGTTGGGTATACCTACTTGGAGGTGGTGCCATTTTCTGGGCATCTAAGAAGCAAACTTGCATAACTGATTCAACAATGGAATCGAGTTTGTGGCATGCAGCTACGGTGTAAAAAGCTGAATGGCTAAGGAACTTAATTTATGAAATTCCATTGTGGCCTAAACGATATCACCCATTTTCTATAGATGTGATAGTCAGCTACTTTAGCTAAGGCATATAGTCAAGTATATAATGGGAAGTCTGAACAACTTAATTGTTAGACATAGCATGATACGTGAGCTTATCACGAAATGGTGTGATATCTTGGTGTTTAATGAAAACACAACACAATTTAGCGAATCATTTAACGAAAGGTTGAATAGAGATCTCGTGAAAAATCGCTATAGGGATGGGATTAAAATTATCAATCTCTGATATCAAGATACCTAATTCCCGCCTAGTATGGCTAGTCTTTGAATTCAATGTGGAAGGCTTAATATTTAGAGATTGGAACACATTAGAAGATTCATCCCAAGGTATGTGCTCAGACCTACAAGTTAGGAGGAGTTGAATGAATATATTCTTAATAGCTCTTTTGACAAATTGCGTTGTAGGTGCAAGACTAAAGAGCTACCTATAAAGCATGAAGTTTAGCTAGTTTCAAGAAGCTAGGACTTAGCTTTGACATGCTTATTATTGGATAAGGACATAGGCTAATAAAACATGTGTCAAGATAGAACTACTATGTATGTAAACTTTTGTGTACATTATCTTCGTGTATTAATATTGAATTCTAGGGTTCAATCTAGCGACACCGGTATTATGGCTATTTGGAATGTGTAATGTACTAATGTGAAATTCAATCGTCACGACATTTCATTTATGCAAAATTTTGATTGTTTGAGATTACTTGTTTTAGTTAATCAAGGATTGCACTAAAATAGGGGAGAAATAGGGAGGAATGTTGGATATTTTAGTGTAATTAATTAACTTGTTTGACCAATTTCATCATAATAGACATCATTTAGGCTTGGAGGTCGCGGAGTGCACACCTACTTGAATTTATTATGATCTTAGAGGCTGAAGCCCCTAAGGGGCGAGGTCTTAACAGGCGCCCACAACCATGAGGTCCAGAGGGCCCGCAGCATTAAAATTTTTATTTCCACTAAGTTGCTATGTCAAAAAATTCCTCCGTAGTAAATTAATTTTAGGAAATTGAGGGACTAAATTTTACAAGTTGGAAACCCAGCGCCTTTTTAGCTTATTGTAACTCTTCATGATATATATGGTTATTTGGTCGTTTATTTTATTCTCAGCGGTTCACAAAAAGCGTCTTACACATACGAGAAAATTCTCAATCTCTTGTGTATCAGGTTGAATAATTAGGAGAACCACTTAGAATTGATTCGATCTGAAAGTGTTACTTGCGCCTTTCAGAGATTTAAGCATATCCAATTGTGTTCGTTCTTTGTTTATCCCCTACATATTCTCGATTCCGGACCGCCTTATTCAAGATTCAAAGACGCACGGGTAAATGGTTGAGGTTTTCCTACTCATTATCCCAAGGATGTATATTACCTAACAAGGTATCCCATATTCCCTCGACCATTAGGACCCTTTCCCGGTCACCCAAATGTGTACCTAAGCGAGGTTTGAAGATTAGGTGGCCAGGCACTACCTTAGGCCATTGGCCATATTCCTAAATTAAAGTAACTAAAATTGGTACCAAATGATGCATAAATACTCAAATCTTTTTGCCAACAAAATTACAAATGACATACAAATTTACTAAGCAGGATAAAAACAAATACCGACAAAGAAGTAAAACTTACCTTAAAAGTGGTTTGACTTTTATTTGCTATAAAAACCTTAAAACCTTTTTGCTTTATACAAAAGATGAATAGCTAGTGCAGCCCTTATCTTTAGTAACTACTGTTTGCCCACTTAGCTTTAGAAATTTTACAATGACTTCTTCGTGTTATCTTTTGGGCTCAAAGTTAGCTCATGTTGTGTTTGGTTTTATTTGCAAAGCGGCTATAACTATGCAATGTCATTTATTAACACCTTCGTGACACTATATGTCTTAATTCCCTACTTATCACCATAGTTTAGGTTTTACATGTTCTACCTATGGCAAAAGTTCAATATAGATCTCAAATTTACCATAAATCCAATGAACCAATAATAGTCATTCATTTTAAAAAAAATAAATAAACACCTTTTTTAAAAATTAAATATCTCGCCAACCGTTAATTGTTCTTTGATAAAAAATAATACCATCGATGAGAATTAAATTATCTTCCCATAGATATCTGCAGCTATTATATATTTTTACGATTTTTTTTTTTCAAAATTTCATTGAAAAAATCATATATGATTTGTAGAAATCATATATGATTCGATTTTTACAAATCATACATGATTTTTGAAAATCATATATGATTTGTAAAAATCATATATGATTTATGAAAATCATATATGATTGATTTTTAAAATCATATATGAGTTTGAAATCATATATGATTTTTACAAATCATATATGATTTTTAGGTAATTTTTTGAAAAAAATTGTCGAAATATAGAAATTAAATATTAATAGAAAAGATAATTAAAATCGTCGAATGGTGTATTTTTATAATTTGAAGATTTACCGTTTGCAAGATATGTTGTTTAAAAATGTGGAAAATGTTTTTTTATTAACTTTGATTAAAAATGGATGACTAAGATTGGTTTATTGGATCTATGATAAATATGAGATCTATATTGATCTCAACTCTTCTACCTATTTGTCATTAACTATTTGTCAATGATAATAGATACCAAAAGGCATTATTATGGTAACTACTTTTGCCGGATGTCCATATTTACTTAGAAATGCTACTTTACAACCACATATAATTCTGAAAAAAATGCAGCAATGAGGTGTTAAATGTAATTTATGGCCTTCTCTTTGACATTCAATTATCTCTCTTATTTTTATCACAAATTCACTTACCACATCATTATGTGGTTTCTTTTGTAAATTGTAGATGGTTGTAGTATTTCTCATTTACTTATGTCATGAAAACGGATATGAATAGGTAAATCTTTTTAACTTTAAGAAACAAACGTATATGATATGCTAGAGTGTTATCACGTGTAAATTAAGTTCAATCAAGTAATCTACCCAAAGAGAAGCGGTTAAACATCTTTTATGTTTGGGCCTATATAAAGTTACCTAATTTGACTTTTGACCGTTGGTCAACCCGCCATTTTGGCACATACTTATGTAGATAGTGTACCATGAAATTTAGCCCTCACCAAGACGGTAAGCTTGTTTTATGGACTTCACATCCTACGTGAGTTTATAGAGGTTCCATCGAAGGAACCGATCATGGAAATTTACTAAACCAGGTCCCTTTTTTCTGCTGCAATGACGCTGTTGGATAATCTTGATGGGTTAAATCAGGTTGTGGGTCACGAATCAGTATGTGGGTCACGGATAAGTATTCATGGGTGGGATTTATTCCTTCTTTGGACTAAGTATTCGTGGAAAAGGAAGTGGGTTTACTGGGTCTTGTGGTTGAACGAGTTTCCAGCAAATTGAGTTATTGTTTCTGTTTTCAACTTAGTGGGTTAGTAGTTTAGTACCCATGTTATCATTATGTACCTTAGCTTAGTCTATAAATAGGTAGTAGCTTTCATATTGTATGTATTAGTTTCCTTCCTTATAATATACAAAGCATTGAAAGCCAATCTTCTTGCTTTTGATTGGTGTTGGTGTGAGTTCGGTGGGGAAGGGACTGATTCTCAACATGGTATCAAGGGATTCGATTAAAGGGGATGAACGAGAAAAGCTAGGAAGATAACAAGGAATGTTTTCATTTTCCAAAGACAGAAGAACGAGAAAGAGAAAGCAACGACAAGTATGCAGAAGCACGTAGCGCACTGAAGAAAATAGCGACAGGTTGATCACATGATGATCAAAAGAAAGAGAAGGAGAGCGGCAGTTTGTGAATGGTGCAAGCAAGAAACAAAGCAGTAAAGAGGTTGATCACGTGGTGATCAAAGAAAAGCAAGAAAAGGAAAGTTGTCGTATAGTTTGTAGCAAGTAGCAGACAAGACAACCGTAGCAAGTAGAAAGTTTCGGGTTTGTAGCAAGTAGCAACCAAGAAACAATCGTAAGCAAGCAAGAAGCAAGAACGAGATCAAGACCGGTATTTTAGCAAGGAATTAATACCGTTTTGGAACTCAAAAGTTTAGGAAGAAATTTTAGCAAGAACTTTAAGCAAGTGGATCACGTAACAGGTTGTATCGGGCGGCCATAGGTCTTGGTTCGGGTATGGATCTCGAAGTGGGTTGATCCATTTACGCGGCTGACGGCGAGATAAGGATCGAAAGCGACAAAGCGAGAAAGTTATGATCACAACGATGGACCAAGCGCTCGAAGAAAGCTTTTAAGTCGAGGAGACCTAGCTTAAGCGTCGTGACCGGTGCCGTGTTCCTAAGTATGATCGTGAGCCGAGACCGTGATAGGCATCAAGATTACGGGGTGAATTTGGATAATCTTGATGGGTTAAATCGGGTTGTTGAATCACGAATCGATGTAATGGTCACTGGATAAGTATTCATGGGTCGGTTTATTCACTTCTTTGGACTAAGTATTCGTGAAAAGGAAGTAGGTTTACTGGTCTTGTGGTTGAATGAGTTTCCAGCAAGTGGAGTTATTGTTTCCTGTTTTCTAGCTTAGTGGGTTAGTAGTTTAGTACCCATATTATCTCTGTTATGTACCTTAGCTTAGTCTATAAATAGGTAGTAGCTTTCATATTGTATGTATTTAGTTTCCTTCCTTATTAATATACAAAGCATTGAAAGCCAATCTTAGTTTTGATTGGTGTTCGCGGGTGTGAGTTCGGGGTGGGGAAGGGACTGATTCTCAACACTGCCATTGTTAGTATTTAAAGACACATCTTACTTAGATGGGTCCGTTTTGTTACGAAGATGCAAGTTTCGACCAATCAATTAACGTATGAAAGGGCCTATTCGGGTTATGTATCATTACTGTGAAGCCACACATGTTAAAACTTTCTTAACAAGGAAATGGGTCAAATGGGTCAAAAAGGTCTCTTCAAAGTATATTTCAATGAAATGGATCAAATAAGGAAACGGGTCAAATGGGACATTAAGTGTTTTGGGTCAACCCGGACGGCCGGACCAACATGTATCAGTCGTAGCAAAACTTACCCGTTATGACTTCACACACCCATTTTTGAGATCAAGTGTTTTTAGTCACACTTGAGCATGTAAAGACTTGACTTGAATTGGTATTGAGCTTTGAGAGCCTTATATAATTAGGACTGAACAAGATTTTCTGTTTTTTCTAACCCATATTCATCCAGGCTGCATTTTATTGATCTCTTAAATCGAGATTGACTAACTAAACCTGGTTTCTAATGAATATTTTCGAGATATTCGAGATTTTAAATTGAGCTCGGATATATCCTAACCAAGCTCGTCAATAGGTAGTCAGGTTCTTGAGTCGATTTTTATCAAGTTCGAGTCACATAATAACAAGTATAAGACCAACTTCTAAACATAAAATGAGCCTTGAATGAGTTGTTGCCAAAATTCCCAGAGACAATTCCCACGAACATCACCAAATATATTGTGAAAGTGTGCACATAAACAAAAATTGAGCAACTGAACAGACAGAAATACGTCATGCGCTAAGAAGACCTAAAAGTTACGAGAGTCATAGCTGAACAGCCAGCCTTACAACATTAAGAACCATGTAGCCAACTAATCAACAACAAAAACCCACCGCCAAGTAAAAAAAACATCGATATAATGTAAACTACCAGATTTGGAGAATCCAGAAAACATCATTACAAACCATGCAGGAGACGTGATCCTATGTAGGCCGCCATGGGGTTGGTTTGATAAACTTCTTCTCGTGAAAAAGATCAAATTTCCTCAATAGTTTGAATCCCTCCACTTTCTTCTTAGGAATAAAAAACTTCCTATTAACACCCGTAAAATCCGCCTTGATACCATAGACATTGTAGAGACTGTTATCCAGAAATATCTCCATGGCATAACCTCCATAAGGGTTGCGAGTCTGCGGGTTCCCTAATACCACAATAACATAAACTGCTTGTGGTTTGTGTGGTACGGCATACACTTTTATCGAAGCACTTATGTTTCCATTGACAATATCCGGTGATCCTGTTCAAGTAAAGAGTAAAACAAATCATACAAAAAAAATAAAAATCCACTTATAGTTTTCCTGAAACAATTTGTTATATATAAACAGGTTATAGTTATACCAATAAGTGATTCCACAAATTCATCGACTTCTTTAGCATCCTTCATCACATGATAGTAATACTCGCCGATAGGTGCATATTCATCTCCCCTCATAATAGCGATAATAGGAGCGCATTCCTCTTTGGATCATATTTCTTAAAGATTTCCTTGACGTTTTCAGAAATATACTCCTCCTCTGAAACTGAAACTGAAACAGGTAGACTAAAGTTTTCGTCATGGTTTCCGGACATAAACTCCTTAGCAGATTCCCTGACATCTTCTATATCTTTTGCAGTCATGTCCCGGAGTATGTAGAGGGCTTTGTCGTCCTCCACCACACACTCCACCTAGGGACCGTGGGTTCCATATATGTATCTAACACGAAAATCCGACACGTTTAACAGAAGTGCCAAATTTTCAGTTGGTGAGGTATGAGGATAGCACTAACTGAAATCATAAAGTACAAAAACGTTAACGATTTGATTATAAATAAACAATGACTTTTGTTAGCCTAAAAAATAAAAACGCCAAGTATCTTACTTCCCACACACTTTTTGCACCTGATTTCGCTTTGAGGAAATTTAGTGTGGAGAGACATGTTATATTTGTAGACACGTTTCAAGTCCATGAAAAAATTCTTTACAACTTTAATAGCTTAAAACTGTGTTGATTTTTATATGCCTTTGCTGTTCAAGTTTACAGTGTGAATGGCATATTTTTGCACGAATATAAAATTCTGGGAATCAAATACGTACCATTGACTACACCACGGGCAGCAGAAGACCCAAGGCTGTCATCACACTTTAGGATGCATTCATCCTTAGTGTCATAATGAACAAACTCGTAACCCTTGGTGCTAAAGAAACGAGAAGGCGACTGATCTGACCCTCAAGAGATTAGAAGCAACGCGTTTCACAAGGAAGGATGCCATCTAAGATCAAAGAACAAGTACAAGGTCAGCTATAAATACAGTTGAAACAAAAACTAACCGATGACTGAAAAAGGGCTAAAAGTCTAAAAGAGAACAAAACCACCTAAGTGGACCCTATACATCCCGAGCTTTTGCATTTCGAACCCTTTGATCACTAGTTTCTGGTATTGGACTGCTGAATCTCGAATCATTCGAGATTCAGAATGCCTTATATTAAGGGTTTGCAATTTACTAAATCAGAAAGCCTCAATTTAGCAAAAAACAATCCAAATTTTTTTACATTCAGAAGTTTTTCGGACATAACATAAATACTGCAAATTATACATTCACTTCCAAAAAGCCATCATATATTACATACCAGAGAAACAAAACCGAGACACAACCCTAACAAATTATATATTTTAACTTTACTATAATAACAATCACAAAAACGGAACCTCAAGTGACTGAAAAACTGACTAGTCACAAAACTGTATTCCAAATGGGGTGTTTGTTTCGGCTCATGTAGTGGTCTTATGATGTGCTTATTAAAAGTTGGAAAGCCAATAAGCTCGCCAGCCCAAAAAAGTGAGCTTATTGACTTTTCAAACTTTCAATAAGCTCATAAGGCCACTACATAAGCTGAAACAAACTGCCCTAAAAACTAAAATGTAACATCCCTTTATTATTTTACAAACACTACATTTTAGCAGTTTATTGTAAAAGTGTTTGGTTACGTGGATAATAAAGTGTAAAATAATGTAAAAGCTAAATGCTTCTTCAAGTAGCGTTTTCTGGAAAAACAAAACTCTAAACACTTTTTGCCAAACCACCTTTCAAATCTAAACGCTAAGTACTAAACGCATCCTTACCAAACATACCATACACTACAAATTGTAAAGGGCTTATAACTTCAAAATGCATCTAACTTGTCAATTTTTGTGGTTCCGTGTAGTAATCTTTTCTTTTTGCTATTAAAACACAAAACTCTCAATTTTCAACTTACTTTGTGTGTATTTTGTGACCATTCTGCCCTTACTTTTTTGAAATTTCGAAGGGTCATTTTACATGCACAAGATACACACAAAGGTTGAAAAGAGCTTTGTTTGTACAATGGCAAAAGTAAAAGATAACTACGGAATCACAAAATTGACAATTAGATGCATTTCCAAGTCATTAGCCCAATTATAAAATGTAACTTATTCTATCAAACACAACTAAAACCCTAAAAAAAGTATCCCAAAATCCTAATCCAAGATCATGATTCTCAGTCAAGATTTAAGCTTCAAGTGTTCTAAGGGATCCAAAAGTAAAAAAGATCTATAAGGTCCAATAATGTACTTTTCACAAACAAGTAAGGGTACAAATTAAGCATATTAAAATTACACGGGCAACTACATAAAAGTACATTTGTATGTACTTTTATGTGGATCTCTGTGTACTTTTTCGTGAGCTCAGTGTATTTATGGTGTGCTTAACTTGTGCTCATAGGGCACAAGTTAGAAAAACCAAACATAATAAACCCATGAACATTAACTTGAACAAACAAAAACATTGACATTAAAATATGTTTTTTACTTGTAAACCAAAGTTGGTTATAATCTTTTTGACCATAAATAGAATTGTGGCAAAGAAAACAAAAAGTGAGTACATGCAGTAATAAAAGAGGTGTTTTGTTTGTTTACCTGTTGTTTGGAAGATTGTTGTTGCTTTCTTGGGAACAAGTTAAGGACAGTGGCGGATGCATGATTTTGGATCATTTGTGCCATCATTCTCGGCTTGCTTCGTGGATAACTCTTACTTTTAGTTTTTGTTCTTGGATCCGAATAATTTTAGAAACAAAATAAATATTTCACTTGACAAGTTTCCTCTTATATAAAGTGGTGAGACCAAGGGTATAGAAGGGAAGAGTTTTTATCAAATCTTTGTGTGTGTTTTTCTTAGTGTGCCTTATTTGGTTATGATACAAAAATTAGTGCTTGTCCCATTCAATTGCAAGGTTTAATGAACTCATGTGAGGTTTGTCATGGCATTAAGTGGGAGGCAAGAGGGAAATTTTTGAAAAGTTTTCGTGTATTTCGGGTGCCGTTTGATCTTAGAATGTAGTCGTGGTGTTTCAGTTTGGCGTTTTTGAGCATACATACGTAAAATACTTTTTTGAGTGTGTTTTTATAAACATAATATAAAAACATTATATTAATTAAGTGTCGGTACGCGCTCGTTTCTCAGAAAAGTGAGATAGCTTCTCGTCTTTGAGTTTTATTAGTGCGTAAGTGTCAGAAATATTTTATATTTTCAGATAAAAATAATTAGTCTGAAAAATTACCGTTTGTCACACATTTACGATTGCAAATTCCGACAAAAATGTTGTATTTAAACGGAAACAAGAAAGTGCCCGAAAAGACGTTGAAAGAGCTTTTGGTGTCCTCCAAGGACGTCGGCATGTTATAAGTCAACCGGCGCATTTGGACATCAACAAGTTACTGAGAGTCATGTACCGCGTGCATCATATTGCATAACATGATGTTGAAATATCAAAAATTTGCAATATCCGAAATAAGCAAGATTATATTTGTCCGGATTAAATTTTCAACAAGCATGGATCGAGCGATGTGAAGTGCAACAGAAGAAATCCTAAGAACTACATGATAAACAAATACACACAAGCCTCCAACTAAATATGATTGAGCATGTTTGGCAAAAATATCTATGGCAACAACATCCACATCACCAACAAAATAATTAGTTTCTTTATAATTTGATGTATTTTTTTATTTGTATTTTTTAAGTTTCTTATGTTTTTTTCGTATCGCGTTGTAATTATAATCGAATGAAATGAATTTTGTGTGTTTGAAAAATGAAAAAGAAAATAAAATTGATGGTGGGTGGGGCTCAAATGAAGAGGATGTTTTGTGTTATGATAGAGGGGATATTTTAAAGAGTCTGTGTTAAAGTGATGTGACACTTATGAGGCTCAAATGAAGAGGTTGTGCTCTTCATGACGTCTAATGCTCTTATCGCAAGACTTGGATTATGTGATCAACATATTTGCTTCTTTAGATAGGAGTTCAAGGTTCGATCGTTCCTCCACAAGGTCTCTTTGCAATGTCGAGATCTCTTTTCTACCTCTCGGTAAAACCAAAAGTAGCCTGTCTATCTTAGATAGGGGTAAAAGGTTATTTATATTTCAATATCCCCTATATTAAGTGAAACATAGTATTAAAACCTATAACTTATGAAAAACGATATTAAGAATTAGTTTACTATATTGATAGTTTATAGTACACTTTCAATAGAAGCCAAAGAAAGGATTTTCCTTTCTCTCAAAAAAATTACTAAAAAGCTATTTAACATTTAAATAATACAATAACATAATGTTGAAGAGGTCATTTGAGAAATCACTTGAGTAAATACATTACTCACAAAATTGAAGTATTTTATTGATAAAAGTTTTGAAAAAAAAAAAAAGTTTTGCGAACACCTTTTCGAACAAAACGAAATTCGTTGGTAACTTATAGCTATAACCCATAGTTTATGTTGATGTTTGTTGAGTTGGCTTAGTTTTTATGTTGTGTAATTGGGCTAGTGGATTTTTGATGTTGTTTAGTCAGCTTAAATTCATACGCTGCTCGCGAGATCGCGTATACGAAAGTTGTTTAGTCGCCTACCGGACACACACGGATCTGACTCCATATGTATGTCGCGTAGCACGAGCTACATCCGATTTTATGCCACGGCGCAAAAAAAGATTTCAAAAAATCATTGCTTTTTGTGGTATGTGCAACCCCCGAATCTTTTTTTTTTTTTTGCTACTCTCATTTCATCGTAACTTTAGTTAGCCCAATACTTTTGTGCAACACCCTTTTTAAAATATTGTCCCACTTGACGACGCTTAGTTATGACCGACAAATTGAACCTATATTACTCGTTTGTTCCTTAAAGTTCAATATTTTAATTTCCGACATTACCTTTCATCAAAACTTGATTCAGGTTTGCTTGGCATAAGTAAATATGGACAAAGCCACAATTGTTAGAGCTGGGTGTGGTGATACATCAAAACTCTTATTTAGCTCAATGGGTGCCACGCCACTTTAACAAACCTCCCTTTACAACCCTTTTTATCACAACTAACCTCGACTTACTCATTTGGATCTCACATACACACTTATTCACACACGCAAACCACAATAAATAAATAAATAAATAAATAAATAAATAAATAAATAAATAAATAAATAAAAAAAAACCTTATACCCTCACCGCGACGAGGAGGTGATATGAGGAGGGTCATGAGGGAAGGTGTGTGTGGCTATTATGGCAAGTTTGCCATGTTACTTTACGGCATGAAAGTCCGATACCAAAGCTCTTAGGAGTTACCATACCAATGCCAAATTTGCCCCACATTGTTGTTTTACACAAAGTTATATCATCATAAGGAAACAAAAAGTTGATTTAACAAAAGTTATGAAAAGTCTTTGAATTAAAAGCAAAGTTAGATGTTGCTTGTAACAAGGTGTTATACATATTCTTATTGACTAATATGTGACTCGCAAGAACGCGTACAAGCGAACACCTTAGTGACTAAGTTTTGTACAGCAAATGTTTTTATTATATTTTTTAAAGCAATAACGCTAATGCATTTAAATTCCCGTGAATTGCATATTTAAATTATTACATTTTTACAATAAATTGGCGTTTGGTTTAGGTTTTACTATATTTCTGAAAACAAATAATTTTCTATCGAGAAATCAGATCTATAGAGTTAAGGAACCACTTCAAGAAATGTTTTTGTGATTGGCATGGTGCAAGCTTTATTTATAGTCAATTAAGATTGTAATAATAAATTCTAGCTCATATTTTGAAAATGTGTTTACAAGAAATAGAAATATCGCTACTAAGTTTTGATCGTATAAAAAATCTTAGAAAATCCATAAAGGTTTGTGCATATTTGTAAAAATATTACACGTCCAAAAATCCATCCAAAAATCCATTTCTTTAACTATTGTATCTTTATTCCACCACATCTACAGTCCATCTGCTTTAAAGTTCTTGACATGCTATGTTTAGACTTTTTGCAGGCACCTAAAAAATAAGAAATTAGATGACTCAATATTAGTTATCAATCTACCCCTTGCCATGCTTACTGCTCATGTTGTTTTCAAGATTCTAACATTTTAGACAACACTAATTTTCTCAATTTCAATGTAAAATGCTTTACTTTTTAGAAGTAGATCTACCTCTATAAACTTTTTTATAAACATTTAGCTCAATAGTCCAATTTCTAAAATTTAAACACAATTCAAAATTCAGATTCAAAAGTCTAAAACATTTTATTTTATTTTATTTTTAAATTTAGCCAGGGGTCCACACAACTGCAAATAAAAATAGTTGCATCCTAAAATTTCCTCCGTTTATTGTCCCGTCAAACTACGACTTAAAGCATTAACAATTCTTCGTAACCAAGTCACAACCAAACGTACCAAAAGCTTTAACATGTTCATAAGCTTTGGATAATGGGCAAGCACATATATATAACCTTTTCATTAAATCCAAGATCCGCAAAAAATGTCACAGGCTCGCATGAATCGTCTCAAACCTCAGCTTTCGAAACCAGTAAACATCAGAGAAATAAAATGGTTTTCAAAACCACTGAACATGGGCAATAACATATATAACAAACAAATAATAACCAGATATAGGTTTTAAAACAATAATAGATCGAGTCGTACATCTCACATTTCCAACAAAAAATGTAATGAAACCAACATAAGAATAGCAACGTTGGACATTATTAACTCGAGATCCAAACATAGAAGAAGCAATTGTTTTCAGCTGTTGTGTCGCATTTACTCGGTTAAAAAACCATTGAAACTGCTAAACAAACTAAGAAAGAAAAAATAAACTCACAACCTGAATTTATGGATAAAACACACCTATAACCGAGACCAAAACCGGGTTGAAACCCAGTAACCGTGCCACTGAGACCATACCAAGACCAAACCATGTTTTTTGACACACATACCAAATCCGAAAGATCTGCAGTTTAAACATACAATCTATAAACACAGCCTCAAACTGATCTTGAAAGATCTACATTAACAAACTCACCTTGAACAATCGAAGCCATACAAAAACCATAGCTCACAGCGGTTGGTTCACGAAACCACACAAAATCGCTACCACTGAGGCCACAAAGAAAACACCACCAATTGGCTTACCCAACCAAATAGCCTAAACCACAACCAAAACCAACGGATCTACTCCCGAAACAATACATAAAGGGTGGCTGTTGCGGATTGTATTGGCGGAGGAGGAAGTGGTGGCGGCGGAAGTGTTGGTAGCTGATGTTGTGAATATGTAGAGATATGATTTAGGTTTTGAAAGAGAAGAGAGAGAATAGATCCATATGTTTATTTTATGTGCGAGTTGGATATGATAAAGGGGTTTGTATTGTCTTACAGAATGAGGCAACGTTAGAGAGGAGAGGAGAGTAGATATGGGAGTTACGAATGAGAGAGTAAATGGGCTTCCACAATGAGAGTAAGGCTGCATTACAGCTTTTGAGTTTTGCATTTGGAATGCGTAAAGAACTAATTCCTTTTATTTTAGAAGTGTCCGTTTTTTAAGCAAATGCTAGAAGGGATGGAGGGATAGAATTAGGATAGGAAGGGATGGAGGGATAGAATTAGGATCATGCGCGGTGCTAGGTGCTTGACTGAGGGTGGGTTCTGTGCTAGGTGCTTGGCTTTAGGTGTCCCTCAGCCTCCCCTGGCGCGGTTTTGTTTTGTAGCCCCTTTTGCTTTGATCGGTCTTAGGGTCTCAAGGCTGCGGCGTATTTTTACCTGGTTGTTACCCCATAGCTTTGCCCGCTTTATCTTGTTCCCTCAAGGCTTGGTTTTGTGCTACACGATTTTTTGCTTTAGCTTTATGCCTCAGATGCTTCTTTGTTGCTCTGGTTGCCTCCTTTGTCGATATATACTGCTCGAATGCCTGGCTTTGGTTTTATTTTATTGGCGCTTGCTATTGGCTTATTTTCTGGTGTTTGGGTGGTTCCTTTTCCCTGTATGCCTCTGCTTGTCGGTTTGCTTGCTTCTTTTTACTATGTTTTGCCTATTGTTTTGTCGATGCTATATCTATCCTTTCAAGACTAGCACACATACACTTGTCTGAGGTCCTCGTTGGAAGGGCCTCTCTATTACAAGGTTTACCCCGGGTGGTAGGTAGGATCTCGTCATACATTTACCTCCCATACCTTGGCGGGATTTGGGGTTTGTTGTTGTTGATTGTTGTCGATTGTTTGGCAAAGGAGCCGTGAGCTTTGCTATTTTTAGAAAAAAAGTCTATTTTTCCAATGCTTTTGCTAGTCGCGGATGAGCAGCTGAGTTGTGGCTATAGCCATGACACCATCGCTCATACCACTGCTATCACGCCTACTTTTGCCAAACATAGCCTAAATGTGAGAGTAAATGGGCTGTTTCAGAATGAGGAAAGTAGAAATAACTTTAAGCTAATTCTTTCAGTAAATGTGAGAGTAAATGGGTTGTTTCAGAATGAGGGAGTAGTAGCTAATTTTTTAAGCCAACTCTTTCTATAATAAGCAAATAAAAAAATCTAATTTTAAGTTCTCTAATTATAGAATAGTCCCAATGCATTATAAGGTATTAAGATGTTCTGCATCAAGGGAGTATAGAAATGAATTTTTAAGTCAATCTTTTCAAGAATGCAGAGTAAATGGGTTGTTTCAGAATGAGGGAGTAGTAGCTAATTTTTTAAGCCAACTCTTTCTATAATAAGCAAATAAAAAAATTTGAATTTTTAAGCCTTCTAATTATAAAATAGTCCTAAATGCATTATAAGATATTAAGATAGTTATAGTACACATTTTAGAAGCCAAAAATTTTTATTATTATTATTTTTTTAATAGCAAATTTATTAAACAAATAAAACGAACGAGGCGCTAGGAATTATAAATTCACAAGATAAGATTTTTTAACCAATCTACCCAACTAAAAAATGCCTTACAACGATACCTAATACAATAAAATGAACGCAACACTACGTTTTCAAAGATCATCTCCTTAGGGAGAATATTCGCCAAAACGATATGAAATGACTTTCTCAGAAAAGTTATTGAAAATCTTTTTAACATTGGAGCTTTTTAACATTGGAGTAATATCATTTTTTCCTCAATGTTGAAGAAGTCATTTGAGTAATGAGGAATAACTTGAGCAAATACATTATTCACAAAATTGAAGTAATTTATTAGTAATAAAATTTCAAAAAAGAGAGAAAAAAAATGATTTTGCGAAGGGTTATTTTCCATTGCAGTAAATTTAATCATCAGAGTTAGTAGATAATGAAAAGATAAAGTAATACATTAAAAAAAAAAAAAAAAAAAAAAAAAAAAAGTCATTAATAGCTAAATTGCACTTTGTATGATGTATCGTATCAAAGATGACGTGATATACATGTTTAAGGAAACAAAATTACAAAAGAAACCAAAGTGGTACAATGTGTAAGAAAAGATGCGTGTGTTCCCAAACAAAACATTATTATTCCCTACTTCCAATTAGACTAGCTGCAATGGGTTTAGGGTCACCCTATAACTCACCTCTTTCACATTTCACATCATTGCAAGCCTAAAGAAGAGATGAAAGATGCACTTGGCATTCACCAGTCACCACTCACATGGTGGATGTTTTTATTATTCTTTATTTGATTAATAAGTATGTGTGATATATTTGAAAGTTGAGAAGAGAATGGACCATTACACATGAAAAGTGAAAAGAATAATGATATGTTACGCTGAGATAATAATTTTTCAATCTCATGCACAAAGTTGTAGTAAATTACACTACCTACAATCTTAAACAATCAAATATTATATCTTTCTACTAAAAACTCTCCTCATTAGTTGAAATACAAAATAAACGTTTATTTAAACATATTCAAAAATAATAAGGCTAGTCGTTATGGTAACCAATTGCATCGGTCGATCCCCTATAGAGACGCCTTTATTTTAGATTGGACGGTCCAATGACCGAATGGAAAGAAGGGGAAAAAAAATAGTCGTCAGCCATTTTATAGATGTTGAGGGTGTTTGTTCTATTTAATTTTTTTAAGCACGTTTTTTCTTTTATAAATACCACATTTTCTTTTTCATTTTTCACACTTTCTCTTCTATACGCATTTTAAACTTCTCAACATAAACAAATGAATTCCGATCAATATTTTTTTACAGATACAGATGATGATAACGAAGTTAATAGTTTAACTTTAGAGTTTTTAAAAAACGTCGCTTTATTTATTCAGGCTTCCACTTCTTCAACGAGGAGGATCATCCAATCTCCGATAGATAGAGATCTTTACGGTGCTCATGATCGTCTTGTGGCCGCTTACTTCGGTGAAAACCCATTGTATGACTCACGACATTCCAAAGCGTTCAATGAGGCGACACTTTTCACAAGCATTGTCCGAGATTTAATTGATAATGTGCCATTTCTTCGACAAGGTGTTGACGCTACGGAAAAGTTGGCATTCCCCGCTGATGAAGTGTATCTTTGCAAATTAAGTTAATTAGTATACAATACCGATCTCGATGCTTCGATGAATGCAATAGGGGATAAAACCTCGCTGATTCTCTCGACGCGAGATGTGGGTTATATAGACTTATATGGAAAGGAGTATTTGTGAAATCCTACACAAATCGATGTTGAAAAACTCTATGCTTTTCACAAGAAAAAACATGGGTTTTTTTGGAATGATAGGAAGCATTGACTTTATGAAATGGCCTTGGGCTCGATGCCCAACTGGACTTCGTGGTCAATTCTGTAGGGGTGATTCCGGTTAAGATCCGTTCATTTTATTAGAAGCGGTTGCCTCACAAGACTTATGGATTTGACATGTGTTCTTTGGTGTTGTTGGGTCGAATAACGACATCAACGTTATAATGTGTCACCTCTATTTGAACGATCTCAAATACGGGAAAGCATAAGAAGTTCCATTTGTGGCTCACGACGTAACTTATAAATGGGGATATTATCTCACTAACGGGATATATCCGGAATGGTCTGTTCCTATTCGGTCCATTTCAGAGCCAGGCACGGATGATACGAATCAAATTAAATATAAGCAAACACATGAAGCAGCAAGAAAAGCTGAGGAACAAGCGTTTGGCGTGCTAAAGAAAAAATGGGTTATAATAAAAACTCTCGCACGGTCGCAAAGTATTCAAAAAGTTACGGATTTGATGCACACTTGCATAATATTACATAATATGGTCTTAAAAGCCAAAGAGAAGGAAATCTCTATCGACTTTTATCCGGATGAGCAACATCCTGAAAAAATGATCCCGTGCGAGGAGAAGTAGATAAGTTCCAAGTTATTAGAGATATATACCGCCGACAAATGCATCTAAATCTTAAAGTCGATTTAGTGAAATACCTTTGACGTCGAACAAAGGAACACTAATTTTATTGTAATATTTTTTGTATTTTATTTAAATTATTATGTAATGTTTTTTAATTATTAATGAATTTTAAATTTAAAAAAATGTGTTGAGTCATCGGTAAGGTCCTCATAACTAGTGTTCGGTCTTGTGTCTAGTATAGAAGAGAAAAAACTAATGTAACGCTGATGTGTCAAAGTGTCGTGGGGGCTTATGGTCACCTTATAATCTGAATGAGGGTATAACAATTTAGCTACGAGCTTTTGGAATTCTCATTTTTTCCCCGCCAAAATCAGGCACTATTAACAAAAGGACAAAATACTAAAAATCAATACGTAAAAGACCCAAAAGATAAGGGACTAAAATGGTTTATGACTAATTCATTTCTTACATAGAGGTGTACAATTTTCAGACAACATAACATTTTCCCCCAAATTTTGCACAAACAAACACTTTAAACCTTAGAAAGTTTCATCAGCTCAAATTCTGTCTTTCACATATATCAGGTAAAAATCATTTTTAAGTTATTGGGTTCAGTAATTTTGTATGTCGTTTGAATTTTGTATGGTTAGAAGATATAAGTACCATTTTTGTATGGTTATTTTAAGTTAAGAAATAAAACATAAAGTTCAAACCTATATAACTTCTGGTGTATATATGTGTTTGTTACATAGTAGAAATTTCTAGTATATAGTTCATACCTTTATAAGTTCTGGTGAATAGTGGCACCTAAAAGAATGTTTGGGTCAGAAAGGTCGCTTCGATAGGTATATATTTGAGAGTGGTTAGGGAAATGGTAAAAAATGTTGGAACCTTGGTTAGGCCGCGTATATTTGAGTTAAACTGAACTTCAAAATCCTCATTTGCTTAACCCTTTGAGTGTGTGTTTGTAAAAAAATGATATTTATGGGGTGCTTGTTTAAGCTTATTTATGGGCTTACGAGCTTATCTATTATATTTCATAAGCTCATTCTTTTCAGCTTGTTTTGAAAATTTTGGGCTCATGTAAATTTGTTAAACATAATAATTAAACTTATATAAGCCCATAAGTATCAATATAAGCCGAAAAAAATGGGGCTTATAAAATATAAGATAAGTTCATAAATAAGCCTATGTAATTAGGTCATATGCTCATATTACTACATGCTTAGAAAATTTACAGAAATGGAACTTATGAACTCTAACATTTTACATTTTGGACCATTTGATTTTGAACCAATGAGACTCGAAACTTGACAAAGAATTTCGAATCTTGAAATATGGTTTTTGTGATTCCTGTGAGATTTTATTTATTGTTGTTAGTTTAAGGAGGTGTTTGTGTTAGGTTATCTATTAAAAAGTCCGTACTATATGACTTTACATGCCAAAAGCTCAACTAAATATGCTCATAAGTCGAAAACGTAGTAAGGGGTGTTTGTCTAAGCTTGTCAGATGAGCTTATTGAAAATTTTATAAGCTCATAAGCTCATAACGCTAGCTTATGAACTATTCACTTGAGCTTATGAACTTTATAGGACAGGTAAAAAAAAATTCATGGTAAAAAAGTTTGAGCATTTTTATGCATCTTTTGGTTACTTTTTCGCTTAGAAATAAAGTATGAAATACAAGTCACCTAACCTCCTTGGGTCTAGCGTTTGAACTTCGAACCTCACTATATACATATTTTAGGGTGTCTAGGGAAAGGGTCATAAACGGTCATGACAATATTTGGGTTAGGCCATGTACAACTAAGTCAACATACCACCCTTCCAGGGTAACCACAATAGAAAATGGAAAACCTCGTCCGTTTTAACTGTTCGTCCGTTTGGGTGTTAGAAACTTATATTTATAATAAATTAATAAAATATTATACATCCCAACCCTTTACATTATGGACTATTTGAATTTCGACCCATAAGTCTCGGTTCATGAATTTGGGGCTTGTAATTCTTTCGAGGTTTTTATTTATTGCTGTTACAGTTAGAAGGTGCTTGGATTAGCTTATTTGATGGGCTTATGAACTTATGTAGGCTTGAAAAAGCATGTAAGCCTGACTTTTATTGGCTTATAAGCTCATAAGCCGAAAAAGCGAACTTGTGAGCTTTTCCACATTTACATAAGCTCATCATCCCGATAAATTAGCTAACATAAACACCCTCGTTAGAGTATATATATTTTAATTTTTTGTAGAATGTAATGGATGTTAATTTCCGTAAAACCGCGAATCTTAAATTAGGCCTTTTTTTTCGAGTGGTATTATACATTTATAATTAGAAATGTATTTTTAGTTAAATATACGAAAGTTTTCAATTATAGTAATATGACAGGCAAATGAGCAACAAGCTGCACCGCAACCCCTTTTTGATGGCAAAATCAACAAGTTGCGCCGCAATCCCCCTTTTGCTTCTTTGGGAGTTCTTTTTTATTGCTGTTAGACCATGAGGTATCATAGCGTTGAAACCTGCCAGATCCAACGTGGAAGCCAAAGTGGCGCCGCCACCCTCGTGCCACCATACCCCAACCATCTCTCGCCACTTCCCAAGACATTTAAGTGGCGGACGTGAGAATGGAGAAGAGACAAGTTTTTGTTGTTTTCTTTTTATTAAAAATGACGGATCTGTGTTTGTTTGTGCGTGTAGCGCGTTTTTTTTTTATGAAGGTGACACACATTAAAGATTTTTTTTCTTGTTGAGGATGAGGAGTCCATGCCATTGTTGACAGAGAACAAAGCGCGAGCCCTAGAAAGAAGGGTAGAAGCAGTGAATGGTGTATGAGAATATAAAATGTTTCATAAATAGTGTTCTTTCTTTATTTTTTATGGCAACACCACCAATGATGAATATTATAATTATAAATATTATGTATATTTTATTTTTAATAAAATAGAAAAAATTTGCTGTAACTTCATAAAATTTAATGTAATTTTATAAAATTTAGTTTGTTTTTAAAAAATTGAAAATAAAGTAAAATAGTGAGTGGTGGGCCTCAAATGACATGTTATGAGTGAAGGGGTGTTTTAAATTTGTTTGTGTGTTAAAGTGAAATCAGAAGTTCTTGGCCATTGAAAGGCTATCGGTGGAAATTAACATGTCATGATACCCCATGCTCTTAGAGTAAGATAACGAAGTGTTTGGATTGCTTACTTTATGTCATTTGAAATTTGAAGAAGAAAATATGTTATGATTTTTGTTCGTTAGTAACAAGCATGAATGTCACTACTTGTTAGGGAAAATCACAAAAGTGGATCTTAGGGCCCGCTTGGTTCAAAGTGGAAATGAAATGGAAAAGGAAAGGAAGTGCCGAATGCAATGAATGAATGGCGAGGTAATCAATACTTTACCCCTCAATTTATTCTATAATGGTTCATTACCCATTACGGGGTAATCAATCCCTTACCCCTCCCTAACCAAGCACTATATTATGAGTGAGGTGGGCCCTTTTGAATACCTTACCCATTCCCCACCCCCTTTAACCCCTAACCAAGCACGCCCTTAATATACATCTCAACTTTTACATTAAGGACCCTTTGAACACTGGTTTCCGATTTTGGACACATGAGTTTTCAGATCTTGATAGGGTCTCGGATCTTACTTTTTTTGGTTTATTGTTGCTAGAGTACGTTTCGGTTGTATAGTTTGTTTTTAGTGTTTAATGGTTTAATATACTGATGTTATTTCTTTTTTAAGTTTTTATGTGATTGTTGTTAAGGTATATAATCTGTAGTCTTGTTTTGTACCAGTAAACTACTAAAATTTATTGATGTTATTTCAGAAAACAAATCGTGAATCTTAAATCTTGAATAAATATTGCAAGTCGTGATAAGGCATTCGGGAATCTTTGAATCATAAAATTTATGGAGTTAATTTTCTAATTTTATAAAGCGCAAACCCCTCAAATAGGCATCAGGAATGTTGAATGATTCGAGATTCAGGGGTCCAAAACCGGAAACTAGATTTAAAATGGTCTGAAATGTTGAAGGTTGTGGTTTATATAGCAATATGTTTCTTTTAACTATTTGTATGCTCTTAAATAGGCAAACATATGGTTGAATCCCAACACTAAAGTATATTTAGATATATATTACTTACCAGATAAGTTGTTAAATACTAAAATAAGCACTTAACCTAACAATACTGTTGGTTAGAAAAATAAAAGTATTTGTTGGTATTGTTAGCCTCTAAGATAACAATATGTCATTAATGCATGGGGATTATTAGTTGTTCGTAACATATTTAAGAACTTAACTTGCGTTTAGTTGTGGAAAAACTTTTAAAGAAGGGAAAACGTGTTTATTTAAATTTTTTCTGAAAACTTTTCCACAAAACAGAAGAGTGGCTAAACTATAGAAAAGTGAAACACGTTGTAGGAAAAGGCTTTAAGAGAACTATAAAAACAGAAGACAAGTTCAAATTTACATTTTTGTAGAACTTTTATTTTTATTTTTTTTTTCCTTCAAAAAACAGAAAATGTACTTTTCGAAGGTAAAACATGACTTTTTCATCTTTTTCCTCCATACTTTCCCAAATCACCCATTTTTTTAAAATAAAAAACTCACACCGTTTCAAAATTATTGTCTATCTTTCTATTTTTAGGATATCGCGAAATAATTGGCCACTTTCAATTTCAACTAATTAAAAAAAATTAATTGTTGAAGATGATATTTGATTGGTTGTGAAATATATTGATCCCATATATCTTAAACTTATGTGTTTTTTGTCTGAAAACAATAATATTTGGAAAGAGTGTCGAAGTATTTTTTTTATGTGGGTTGTTGCATAGCTATCTTCACCTTGCGATGCCTTCTAGATACTCGGCCTTTAAGATGAATTTATAACGCTGCTAGTCTTGCCCCGGTGTTATCCTGTGACCCGACTTAAGAGTAAGTATGTGTGTTTTAACGGAAGGTATAGTATAAAATGTGTGTGAGAAAATGATACCTTATTCCCAAATACCGTATACGATTTATACCACTGACGTGTCACTATCCGGGTCCTTGAGTCTCATTACTTCATGGACCGCTTGATGTTGTCGCATTGACACGCTCGACACCGCCTCCGTGGTCGTGTCCACATCTGGGAATGAGACAAAGCGTATCAAAGCTAGATGCCAAAAGTAATCACAAGCCACTTTTCGGATGGATGGTTACCGGCACCCTATGGTATAGACATGAGTCGTGATAATATTGGGCTCTTTCGGTAATGCATTGGACTCTTCGATAGAGTGTGAGCCTTTCGGTCATTCAGTAAAATATGGGACTCTTCGGATAGAGTGTTGAGCCTTTCGGTCATTGGACCGAAGGGACATATACGTCGTCATGTCCCCCCCAGTATCATGTTATTTGTTTTTGACAAGTGACGTAATACTTGATGTAGTTGTCCGTTAGTTTCATTCGGATTGACTGGGCGAGTTCTGGCTTTATGGGCTTCGTTGTGGACAATGGGCCCAAGCCCATTGGGTGAAAACAAGTTGAGATAATATATACCGTTTTTCGTGGGATCGCGCCACGTGGCAGAGGGTATTCGTTGACGGTTCATATTCACCCCCTTCTGACACGACGCGACGTTTTGTGTCCCCACCTCCTTTGCCTATATAAACTCTTTTACCCTCATTTGTTGATTTTACTTTACTCTTAGCTTCACTTTTTACTATTTGCTTTCGAATATTCCGCTAAACTCAAAAGGCCACTTTTCTTTTTATTTCTTTTCTGCTTATGCTATCTCTGATATTCTATGGCTTCTCGGCTCGAGCCTCCGCCTCCGCCGATCATCCCGGCTCGACCTTGTTCCCAAGTCCGACATGCATATACTCCTCCGTGCTTTCCGAAGGGGAGCTGGAAGGCCTCATTAACGATTATGGGATTCCTATGGACCTCCATCCCCGTTTACCTCCGATAGATTTTACTATGGATAAGCTGCAGAAGGATGCAATTGGGTTGTATGAGCAGTATCTTACGTTTTCGGGAGTGCGAGTTCCGTTTTCTACCTTTCTTCTGAGGGTCCTAAAGTACTTCAAGGTTCACATATCACAACTTATGCCCATCGGGCTGAACAGGCTTGTCATGTTTGAAATATACTGCCGGAGTCTTGAGATTGAGCCCACTGTGAACCTGTTTCGGGTCTTTTATAAGTTGAATCGCCAGGCACCGGTTCTCCTCGCTCTAGCCGGACCGGAGGGAACTCCCCGGGGCGTATATTTAAGGAGACGTGCTCAAGTTTGAAAAATTGGAAGGACAACTTTTTTCTGATAGACCGGAGAGCTATTCCAGATGCTATGCCGTGGAGGCATCCGGATTCTAGTGTTTCGGATGATGCTCCGGCGGGGGGTATTCAGAGACTGATGTTGCGAAGTTGTGTGAAGGGGTGGTGGAGTTGAGGCCAATTCATTCGGGTCTTTTATATGAAGTTGGGCTGACAAAGGTCTGGAAGCATTCCGGCTTTCTCCCGGAGTTTAAGGATATCGAAAAGAACGGTAACGCAAGTTTTTTTTTTTTTTTTTTCTTTTTATATATATATACATCCGCTTATGATTTTCTCTTTGTGCAGTTCTAACCATGTCTCGTTATCTGCGCCTGAGGTCCGACCAGGGGTCAAGGTTGAGGAAGGGCCTTCCTGTTGCCGAGGGGGAGGAGATAACCCAACACGTGACCCAACCCTTGGAAGAGGGAAAGAAAGTTCCGGAGTTAACTTATTTACAACAGGTTGTGGAGAAGGCCAATCCGGCCGTCTTGAAGGCGAAGGAGAAAAAGAGGAAGCAGCAGGAGAAAAAGACGGCCGGAGCTTCATCATTGCTGAAAAGAAGAAGACCCAATACTCCTTCTGTTGATTTGTCGCCGAGTCCGGACAATTCTCAACGGACTCGTTCGGTGTCGCCCATAAATACGGTGAGGCCCGAGGATGTTGTAGGCGATACTGAGCAAGGAAGCGTAGGCGGCGGTGGGGAGGATCAGGATGCTGACCCTCGTGGTCCGGAGGTCACTTCGGTGGAGGTTCCTCCCGTTGTTTCTGTGGCCACTCCTCATTTCGCCGGTCAAGGTATGTGTGTGTGTTTTTTTTTTTTTTAGTTTGGGGCGTAATTTATACCATCATCATTACTATATATATATATATATATATATATATATATATATATATATATATATATATATATATATATATATATATATATATATATATATATATATATATATATATATATATTCTTTATAAACAAAGCCGGGATCGAGTGTGCATGACGCCCGTGGATGATGTTCCAGCCGCTTTGTCTGAGGTACCTTTACTACCGCTTTTATTCTTTCGTGGTTCTTCTTTTCTTATTGTTGTATGTAAGTCCGATTTCTTCTTTCAGGTAGGTTTGGCCGAAGGGGCTCTGGCGAGCCGTTTATTCCTGGTTGGAACTTGTCGGTTAACACTACCTTGAACGATGTTGTTCAGTGTCGAGAGATGATGAGTAATCTTGCCCCCCTTTCATCTTGGCGGAACAAGAGGATTTACCTGACGATCGAGCTTTGTACAAGGGGTGGTTTGAATTGTGCCATGGATCTGTAGCTATTGCCGATGTTTTTAAGAGGTTCGAGCGTTTAAACCACCATTATGCGTCATTTACAAGGCCCATTCTACCTGTTGTAGCGTCGACTCTCAACTCTCCGAAGCTCAAAACAATCTTCGGGTTCAAATGGAGGCTAATCAAAAACTTGTTCAAGATAATCAAACCCTTTAAGAGTCTCATCGGGATTGTGGCCGGAAGGAAGAGGAGATGGGTTCCCGCCTGGCTTCTTTGGAGAAAGAGTCGAGTGAATTAAAGGCCAAAGACCGTGAGAGAGAAAAAAGGTAGGGTCGCTGGAAGAGGCTCTAAGAAGAAGACGAGGAGCTAGATGAACTGAGAAGGAAGTTGGCTTTTAAGGGTCGATGTCGAGAAGTTTGCCGCGAAGGCGGTCACGAGGAGATGTTAAGGTTTAATTATGTAAAGGAACTGCTTCCCGCGGTTATTCGGCGACTACATGGGAGTGACGAATACCAAGCCAGTTTGGGCTTTTTTTTAACGCCATAGATTCTGTTATTGGATGGCCTTAAGGAAGGTCGCGACGAAGAGGAGGTCGGCAGGATCCTCGCTGAGCAAAAAGACTTTGACATGCAAGCGGTTCAAGGATTCACTGCTGCCTTTGATGAGATGTTCGAGAGGTCTTTTCCTTATATTGAGAAGATCAAACGCTCTTATCACCTTCCTCTCACGGATTTAATGAACATATTTCCCGAAGGATCAGGGTCCACTCCCGGTGCAAGTGCTTCCGGAGGCCCTTAGTTTTTAATCTTAGTCTTGTAAACTTTTGAATTGTTAAGACTTATGTTTGTATTGTGATGGGCCTGCGTGTCCTTGGATTGTAACTAAACAATTTACTTTCGTAACGCCATTTAGGTCGTCCGTATATTCGGATGACCCCTTTTGTTATGTAATTAAACAATTTATCCTTGCACTTTCGTAATATCATGCAGGTTGTCCGTATATTCGGACAACCAATTTTGATTATCTATTCGCGTATGCTTGTGTATGCATTTTGTATTTTTGCTAGTGACTTGGCACTTTCGGCATTGAATTGCGTCCCAGGAGTAAATGTACTCCGCCTTCCCTAATGACTTAGCATTTTTGGGGTAATGTTTTCACTGTGGTAAATCCACCGGTGGCTCATCCCCTCGGCGTCGCCATTACCCCGGTATCTGCGTCCGTTGGGCACATATGCCTCGCTCATCCCCCTTAATGTCTTAGCATTATTCGGGGTATGCGTCGCTTCACCTAATGGTATGTGGCCTTCCTAGTGTCGCACTTACGGTAAATTTATTTTAGTTGAAGGTTTTCGATGTACGCAGAGTAGCTAATCTCCACTGTTCATACCCTTCCCTTTGCATGAGATGTAATCATGGAAAAGTTTCCTCCTCCATAGGTAGGGAATATATCATTGCTTATTGATAGTGAAAACAAATAATTCATGCCCAGTAGGCTTACATCTTTCTTATGAATATTTTAAAGAAAACACTTCTTCAAATTCACTGCATGCCATTTCCGGGAACTTCCTCTTCGCCCAAGGTCTCTAACTTGTAGGATCCGCTGGAGGCCGCCTCCTGATCCGCAGGACCTTCCCATTTTGGTCCCAGCCTTGCCTAGATCCTCGACTCTACTCGGCTTCATTCTTTCGTACACTAATTCCCCTGGTTTGAAGGATACCAGCCATGCCTTTCGGTTATAGTATTTTTCCAAATTTCGCTTTGTATCTGCTTCCATCACTCCGCCGCTTCTTTCCCTCCTTTCCTCAGAAAGGGTCGAGATTGAGGCTAATGTCCTTTTTCATTCTCTCCTCCGCCCGGCGAGGGTCTTCTTCTTCGAGACCTTCCCTTATTCTTCTCACCCTGTAAGTCGGCATGCCTATTTCAAATTACTAGATACGCCTTCACCACCATAGGTAAGGCTGAAAGGCCTCTCTCTGCTACTTGTCTTGATGGACGTCGAGTGCCCAGAGAAGATTCTGTAATTGCCCACCCATCCCGCCTTTGCACGCTCTAACCTTGTCTTGATTCCCTCCATCAAGCTTTTGTTTGCCCTTTCCACCAGTCACCTGGCCTGGCTGGGCCACGGTTGATTTGCTTGATGTTGAGTTTTTCACACCAGCTCTTGAAGGGGTTGTCTATGAATTGCTTAGCATTGTTCTGTGGACGATGATGGCGGAGACCAAGCGCACACCATGTTGTCCATCCTGAACTTAGTGACATCCTGCCTAATCCTTTCTAGCGGTTTGGCCTCCGTCCACTTAGTGAAATAGTCGATAGCGACCAGAAGGAACTTGACCTTTCCGGCTGATGAAGGTAGGGGACCCACAATGTCCATACCCCATTGGTAGAAGGGCCACGGAGCCATGATGGGCGTTAGCTTGGTTTTTGAAGTCGCAGATCGGGAATGGATCCGGCAGGAGTCACACTTAATTATTTCGTTTCTAGCATCCCGGTGCATCGTAGGCCAGTAGTATCCTTGCCGCATGGCCTTTGCTACGACCGAGCGAGGACCGGAATGCATTCCGCAAGCTCCCATGTGTATCTCCCTTATAACGTATTTTGCTTGTAAAGGACCCACGCACCTCATCATGGGTACCAAGTAGGCTTTCTTGTAGAGCACTCCATCTTCTATGACATACTGGCTGATTTTCATTCTCAAGGTACGAGCTTCGTTTGGATCGCCCGGCCAGATACCCTCTTCCAGGCATCAGATGATAGGGGTCATCCAGTTGTCCCCTTCCTCTTCAACGACGTTGTTAACTTCCCTTCCTTCCGCTGACCTTTCTCTAACACCTCTACCGAACCTCCTTCACAAGTGATCAAAGCAACCGCGGGCCGCTTTACTAAGAACATCTGCTTTCTGATTCTGACCCCTAGGGATGTTCCGGATGGTGAAGTTTTCAAAACTAGCTATGTACTCCTTTGCCTTTGCTAGGTACTTGATCATACTTTCGTGACTTGCCACATAATCCCCATTTATCCGATTAGCCACCGCCTGGAGTCCACCCGACCTCAAGGCTACGGACCTGCATACTCTCCGCCATCCTTAGCCCCAGCGCCAGGCCTCGTGATTCTCGCGCTTGTGTTATTAGTGCCGCTGAACTCAAGCCGGATGGCATTAGTGAACTCCATTCCTTCGGATCGATTAGTACAAGACCCGCTCCGGAGCCCTTGTTGTTGGATGCTCCGTCCGTGTACAAAAGCCATTTCTCATCTTCTTTCTTCTTTATCGCAGATCGCTCAAGTATTTGTCGCCTTTCTCGATGGGAGCTTTGACAGAAGTCCGCTAACACTTGTCCTTTGATTACGCTCCGGCTCGAGGTGATGTTGTAAGCACCCAACTCCACCGAGTACTTCAACTTTCCCGGATGCTTCCGCTTGTTGAGGATCTACTTTATAGGTTGGTCCGCGGATTACCTTTATAGGGTGTGCTTGTACCTCCGAGCTTCTTCGACATGTGTAGTAGACATAGTGCTAACTTCTCGATCGGGGCATAGTTCCTTTTCATTGAGCTCCGCTTTATAACGGACCGATAATTGTCTTCCTTTCTTTCGAGGAGAACCGACCGTCTGGCCGCAAGGTACACGCGATAGTGTTTCCTTCATTTGGGTGTTGTTAGTGAGGGAAGATCTGTTATCAACTTCTTCATTTCTTGGAATGCCGATTCCGCCTCTTCCGTCCACCGATACTCCTCCTTATTCTCCTTAGTGATGTTTTGAGTGTTTCAAGAATGGCAAGGACCTTTCACCAAACGAGCCAAGAAACGATTGAGTGCCGCCAATTTGTCACCAGGCTTTGCATCTCCTTCGTGGTCCTAGGTGATTGCATGTCCATTATTGCCTTCGCCTTTTTTTGGATTTGCCCGAATTCCTTCTGAAGTCACCATATATCCCAGGAACTTTCCTTCCTCCATCCCGAAGGAGCACTTTTTCGGATTCAACTTCATGTTGATCTTCCGAAGGTTGTCGAATGTTTCGGCTATGTCCGCTAGCATTCCCTGCTCTTCCTTGCTCTTGATCACCATGTCATCCACATATGCTTCGGTTCCTTCCTATCCAGGATCAAGGCCGAATCTATCATTCGTTGGTAGGTGGCTCCCGTGATTTTCGTCGAACGGCATTTTGGTGTAACAAGTAAGTTCCTTTGTTCAATGTAAAACGCTATTTTTCTTCGCCTTCCCTTGCCATCTGCACTGGTGATATCCTTTGTAAGCCGCCTAAGAAACATTTGTACTTGTAAAATTCCCCATGACGACTTCGATTTTCCAAATGATTTCGGTAGGGTAATAGTCTTTAGGACAAAGCGGAATTGATGTTCTTGAAGTCAATACATATATGCCGCTTCCATCACACTTCTTTACCGAACAGGGTTGGATATCCGTAGGGTACTTCACGGTCCTGACAATGCCACTTGACCCATTCTCTACTTCCTTTGTGATCCTGCTCGATCCGCCAACATTCGACGCTTTTGACATACCGGGTCTATCGAAGGGTTGGCATTCAGAGTGTGCTCAATGATCCCTCTGGGGACTCCCGTCATATCCGCTGGCTCCCATGCGAATATATCGAGGTTCCTCTGCAACAGCTCTTTGAGGCGTCTTTTGCCCTCCACGGATAGCGCACCTCCTATCATCACCGCTTGCTCGGGGAAGGCTGGGTTGATCGCCACTTCCTCCGTTAAACCCACCTCTCCTGTGTCTATTTCCTCCTTATCTTGCTCCGGAACAATGGTCTGCAATCTTTCCAGTCTCCTACATTCCGAAATGATGACGGAACGAGTGACCAACGTGGAAATTCCTTGAGGGGTTGGGAACTTCATCATGGAATGTACCGTAGAAGGTATGGCCTGCATGATCTTCAATCCGGTCCTTCCTAAGATGACATTATATGGTGACGGTGCCGAATAATCGCGGAACTTCATCCCGACCTTCCCAGACAACCCTTCATCTCCGAATGACACATCTAACTCGATTTTTCCCTGGGACGAAGTCACTCCGTCCGACAAACCCGGCAGACTGCTCAAGTCGTTTCATTCGAGCCCTTATCTCATGAGGCAAGTTGTTGAAGCAAGTTGAAACCGAACATTACCTCCACCGAAGCTCCTTCATCTACAAAGACTCTCCTTACTAGGTACCCTTCCATCGTGGCTTCAACTATGAGAGATCATCCGACACGCCTCCTCCGTGGGGAGAGGAGAAAGTTATGGGTACATTCATCCACCTTTCCTCTTGTTCCGATGACTTCCTCTTCCTTCGCTTGGGCTGGTTCGATCATGTTGATGACTTTGTCTTTGGCTTCCGCTGCTCTTCGGGGCTCTCTCCTTCCCTCGCACGAGATCCTTGACCAGATGATTCAGCTTCCCTGACTCCAATGCTAGCTCTAACTGCCTTTTGAGCTGATAGCAGTCATTCGTATAGTGCCCTTTTTCTCCATGATAATCACAGAATTTATCCTGATTCTCCTTGCGAGGGATCACGCGATCGCTTCGAGGAGGTAAACGTGTGTTCTGCAGTGAGCCAGGATTTCTTTGGGTGGCTTTATAAGCGAGTCTAAGGTTAGGCGAGGGTTGCCCGGTTGGTGGTCATCGCGATGGGGCAAGTAAGGAGCCGACCTCACCATGATCTGCGAGCCTCCCGATCTCTTCCCTAATCACGTATGTCACCCTTCATTCTTCCTATCTCCTCAGAGTGACCTCTCGACGACTCTTTCGTCCTTTCGGAAGGACCCGCCTTGAGGCTCTTCTGGTTGTATCATAGTGTTCCCCTTGAGGCAATTCAGTGCTGGCAAAAGCTTCCTCCGACCTTACAAAGTCATCGACCCTAATCATCATCTCCTCCACAGTCTTAGGGATCGTATCGGCGAACCGCTTGGCCAGCTCGGGACATTTGCACCCGTTCATGAATGAGGAGATCCTCATGATCTCTGGAGCTCCCTGTATGAATTCGTCTCGGTGGTCCACCTTTCTTTGAATTCAGGCAGCGTTTCGTTAGCTTTCCTGACTATTTTGGCAATTTCGGTGGGGTCCTTGACGCAGGCCTTGTGTAAGGAGAAACGAGTTTCGAACTGATCTCTGAAAGCTGCCCATTCATCTATGCTCCCCGGAGGGAGCCCGTCAAACCATCCCCTGGCCTTTCCATCTAAGGTTTGTTGGAACATGCGACACCATACCGGCATCGGCCATTCCCCATGTCCTGCGGCACCGGTGAACCTGTTGAGATGGTCTTGAGGATCTGTCGACCCATTGTACAACTTGATGTGGGTGGGCATCTTGTGTTCCGGAGCGGAGAACTCGATGATTCGTCTACTGAAAGGAGATTTCAAGACTTCCTTGAAGGGTTTCGCGAGGTCTTCATCCTTGACCTTACTCCCAGTAACTATTTCCTTCTTCTTATCCGTCGGTTCGCCCTTATCAAGAGTCGTTTCGTCCTCAAAATCCAATCGTATCGGCTCAACGGTATCCCTTCGGCTGTTGTGCTCTTTTACCATAGACTTGAGTGCAGTCACATACCCTTCCAACTGTTCTTTCGTCAATGGTGTGGAACTTTTTTCTCCTCCTCTAGAAGTTTCCGGAGGTGTCGAACCTGTCATCCTATAGCTCTAGTAGATTGAATGCGGGTCCCACGGATGGCGCCAATGTCGAAGTATTTTTTTGCGGGTTGTTGCAGTTATCTTTCAGCCTTAGGGATAAGCCTGCTAGATACCTGCTAAGATGAACAACGATTAGTCTCGCCTGGTGTTATCCCGTGACCCGACTTCTGTAAGAGTAAGTATGTGTTTTACCTAAGGTATAGTATAAATGTGTGTGAGAAAATGATACCTTATTCCCAAATATCAGATAATATTTATACAACTGATGTCACTATCGGTCCCGAAGTGTCATACTTCATGGGACCGTTGATGTTGTCGGTCGACACTTTCTCGAACCCGTCCTGTGGTCTGACATTCAGGGGAATGAGACAAAGCGTATCCAGGCTAGATGCCAAAAGTACTGTCAGGTCAGCGCGCCTTTCGGATGGATGGTTACCGAAGCACCCTATGGTATAGACTTGAGCTGCTCCGGTATAATATTGGGCCCTTTCGGTAATGCATTGGACTCTTCGGATAGAGTGTTGAGCCTTTCGGTCATTCAGTAAAATATGGGACTCTTCGGATAGAGTGTTGAGCCTTTCGGTCATTGGACCGAAGGGACATATACGTCGTCAAGTGAGTAATACAGTATTATCTAAATATGTTTTTTAGATTTCCCAAACACATTTTTAATGAAAAAAGACACATCCAATTTTCTTAAAAATTAGAAACAATTTTTTTATAAAAAAAAAATCCACAACTAAACACAACCGTACTTTTCAACATTTTTCATGGTATTTTTCCTTACATCTTTCACTTTTCTTAAAAAAAAAGCCATCTAAACACAATTTTGTATAAACAAAACCCATTTTCTTTTCTAATAAGAAAATCAAGATTTCCCATTTTTCCCGCCCAAATCAAGAGCTACTAAGAAAAGGACAAAACACTAAAGGAGCAACTTGTGAACAGCTAAAAAGATAAAGGGCTGATATGGTTTATAACATAAAACATTATTAATTTCTTACATAAAGTTGTACCACAATTTTCAGACAACTTAAAAATTTTCTTGCAGCTCAAATTCCATCTTCAAAACGTTAAGAATATCAGGTAAAATTAAATAATCTTTAAATTACTGGGTTTTTGTTTCTGTTTACTACTTTTGTTTGTCATTAGTTTGATGGGAAAATTTTGAGCTTTTTTATGCATCTTTATTTTGGTTACTTTTTTCTTAGAAATAAAGTATATAAAATATAAGTTTTATTAAACTCCCACATGAGGTGTATGGTTCAAACCTTACTAGATAAATATTTAAGAGCGTATAGGGAAATAGGTCCAAAACGTCTATTAAGTTGTGTACAACTGAGTTAAAAAGACTCGACCTTTACTCTTTACGAAAGGGCTTGTGTCTAATGGTACCCTTGTTATGTGAGAACTGAGAAGCTCTCTAACCAAATGGTTGTGGGTTCAAGTCCTGCTCAGGACATTGTGAGAAAGATTTGTTGTATATATTATGAGATACTTAGTTGCCGTTTAAAAAAAAAAGACTCGCCCTTTGTGCTTGGGGAAAATTGGTGTTAGCCGTTTTGGTGTTTGTTTGTTAGAAATTTATATTTAGAATAATGTGCATTATACATCCCAACCCTTTACATTTTTGAGCCTTTGAATTTGGACCCATGGGACAAAGAATCTCGGATCATGAATTTCGCTTTTGTGCTTCTTTTGAGGTTTTTATTTATTGTTGTTAGAGTTAGGAGGTGCTTGTATTAGCTTATTTACCGGGCTTATAAGCTTGTGTGAGCTGGAAAAAGCGCAAACCTGACTTTTTTCGGCTTATAAGTTCATAAGCCGAAAAAGTGAACTTGTGAGCTTTTCCACATTTACATAAGCTCATCATCCCGATAAATTCACTAACATGAACACCCTCGTTAGAGTATATATATTTTTATTTTTGAAGAATGTATGGATGTTAATTTCCGTAAAACCGCGAATCTTGAATCAGGCCTCTCTTCGGGTTCTTTTTTTTTGCTGTTAGAGTAAGATAACGGAGTGTTTGGGATTGCTTACTTTATGTCATTTGAAATATGATGGCATAAAGCTTTGCTTTGTAGAAGAAAATATGTTTTGATTTTTGTTCGCTAGTAACAAGCATGAATGTTACAGTACTACTTGTTAGGGAAAATCACAAAAGTGGATCGATCTTATTATACATCCCAACTTAATTTTACATTAACGACCCTTTGAACACTAGTTTCCGATTTTGGACACATGAGTTTTCAAATCTTGATAGAGAATCTTGGTTATATTTTTTGAGTTGTTGTTGCTAGAATAAGTTTTGATTGTATAGGTTCTTTTTAGTGCTTAATGGTTTAATATACTGATGTTATTTCAGTTTTCAGTTTTTCTGTGATTGTTGTTAAGGTATATAATCTGTAGTGTTGTTTTGTACAAGTACAATTTATTGATGTTATTTCAGATTACAAATCGTGAATCTTAAAAGTTGAATAAATATAGCAAGTCGTGAAAAGGCATTCGGGAATCTTTGAATCATAAAATGTAAAGATGTTTTTACTGAATGTGAATTTTCTGAGTCTGTAAATCGCAAATTCGGTCAATAGGCATTCAGGAATCTCGAATGGTTCGATATTCAGGGGTCCAAAACTTGACACTAGCTTTAAAATGGTCTGAAATGTGAAAGGTTGTGGTTTATAGTTTTAAAATGGTCTCTTCTATTTGTTCGACAAATATCCTCGAAATTGTTTTCATCCAGATGAAATTCTAATTTATAGCTAACCTTGTTTGCCCTTTGATCATAGATGGCTTCGTCACTTGTTAGACGCGTTGCTTCAAATCTCATGCGGGTCAGAGCGATGGCCTCATCTTCTCGCCTCTTAAATACCAACTGTTTCCAATATGATAAGTGTGACAATGGCTGCATCCTAACGTGTGATTATAGAGGCAGGTCTTTTGTCCGTGGTGTAGTCCATGGTGCGTAAATTTGATTCCCAAAAAGAATGAGCTCTACAACAAATATGTCATTTGCACACCCGTATAAAATAGTAACACATTTTTTGCACTTATAAAATAGTAGACAAAAAAAGTTTACACTTATAAGCTTGTACACATGTATAATTTGTCGACACTCCATTTCCTCATGCTTCCTCTTGCACGAGGAAATAAGCTGTAACAAAATGATTTATAAACTTTTTAAGTTTTAAGTGTGGACATAGTTTTAAGTGGTAATAAGACATGTCCTGTACCTGAGCGCCCTAAAAGTCATTGTTTAATGATAACGCAATCGCTAAAGCCCCCTTTTTTTTTTTTTTTTTTTTTTCAGATGCGTTTGATCCCCGTCTCTCACCAGCTGCAAATCTGGGCCATCTTCTAAACCTCTCGGATTTTATCACTGGTTACAAATATGGCTACATGCTCCCTTTGTGGAATGTGGTGGAGGACAACAAAGCCCTCTATCTACTCCGTGGCATGCCTCCTATGCACAAGGAGTTTATGGATGAAATCAGCAAACTAGAACTTAAGGAATATGTTCCACGTTATGAATTTATGTTTGCAATTCACCCTGATGATGTGAAGGACTCTGTTCGAGACATGAACCTCTCCTACCATTTACATGTGATGAGAGGAGTCGATTCAGAACCTTCTGGTTATTACTATCATGTGCTGCAGGATATAAAGGAACGCACAAGACTTGTTGAACCGCCGAGTGGTATCATTTTAACATTATTACTTATTTATATACATATATCACAATAACTTAAAAAGTTTTAGGATTTTTAATATAAATTATGGTAAAAGCTATAAAAAGTTTCTATACAGGTTCTACATATGTTGTCACTATGCCTTATCATGTGTCCTACAAGCTGCAAAATCCACAAGCAATTCGCATCATAATGGGAATAGCAGGTCGGACTACTGAGGGTCGGGAGACTGATGACCCTTTTCAAGGTTTCGCAATGGAGATATTTCTACCAGATAGGTTATACAATATCCAGGATGCAATGACTGATAAAACGGAGGGCTTATGGAAGATAATTATTCCAAAGAAGAAAGGGGAGTGGACTAAAACAATTGGAGGAAATCTGTTATTTTTCCGTGAGACACAAATATGCAAACCGACACTCTGGCGCCCCACATAGGATCATGTCTCTGTTGCGACATTTTATTTAGGCAAATCTGGGAAAATTTAGTCTTTAGTTTATATCGATGTTTGGTAAGGCCTTCACGATTTTTGTTGTTGTTCAGTTGGCACTTGACCATGTACTTTCTATGATGTTTAGCTGGGCTTTTAGTTATGACTCTTGTATCCTTTTGGCGTTTTTCAGCTTCTGTTGAAGAGGTTGATTATAATATATTTACTCGTCTTGCCAAAAGATGTAAATACCCTTAGTATTCTGCCAATAAGTTAATCAGGTATTCTGCAAATAAGCTGCAAAATTCACAAGCAATGTACGTACATGTTTCGATTCAGAGGAATCAGGCATGTTGATTAATTAGTATTCTCTAAACATGCTCCAGACATTGAATTTATCTTTGGCTAGACTCGAATTTGATTTGATACCTTAGCAAACTTTAATAATGTAAATACCAGCTTTCCTCTAGGATGTTCGAGTGAGCTCAGACAGCTTTCCTCTAGTTGTAAACAAACCGCATTTTGGATATGGTATTTAGATGATGAATTTTGGGTGCTGAACTTTGTCATTTTAGATAATTTGTTCAGTACACAATGTAAGGAGACGATACAGACTCATGGTGCTCAGCCTTAATCCCATCACAGACACACCTTGATTCATATTCTGGCGCATCATACCAGATGCTCTTAAGCAAGTCTAATGTATACACTAAAGACCACACCATATTTGACGCAAAATGAACATCTTTAGAGTTATACTATCATCAAATATGTGCAAATCAATATTAACACCAAACTTCAATACCAAATCACTATTCTGTTTTTTTCCTTCATGTTTAGATATTTATTTTGCATATCATTTCTCTAAATTAAAACACATTATATATAAAACTAAAAGTAAAAAGATAGAATTTTATTTGAAAGCCTAAAATGTATGTTTGTGTTTATATAGTTTGTACATAATTGTAAGAAAAAGTTAATTGAATAAAATACTGTAACTAATTACCATATCCATATTATACTCATTTTGAAGGTATTGATGAGATATTTATAATGATAGTTTATAAAAGAGTATTTTTATTCAGAAATGTCTCACACAAAAAATAACATAAAGTTTAATGTTTTGATGTATACACACTACAAGAATCCTGTCAGATACCCACGAAAATTACCCACACATATTGATTAGTGGGTATTTTCCCACAAATTACTCATGAATTACCCATGAACGAGAAATTTATATTGCGCCGATAGTTACTCTCGAATTACCCACAAATTTACCCATGAAATTACCCGCATAGTTAAACTTGGTGTGTACTTTGCGGGCAAATTGTTCCCGCTACAACATTTCCCACAAACTACCCATAACGTGAGCCATCGTGGGAAGATGTACGGGTAATATCGTGGGTATATTTATGTTACCCACAGAATTAGCAAATTCCATTTGTTCGTGGGTACTTTTTGATGGGTAATTTATGGGCAAAATAAACACACGAATTTACCCCACAATTATTTATGGGTATGTCGTTATGGTTAGTTACTTGTTAGATTTTAATTGTTAATTAGAATACTCACGTTCTTACCATTTTTATGTTTATATGGGTGATATTTCAAATTTTATATGGGTACTTCAAGGGTCTGTTGATTTCTTTTTATTATTTTTTAAATCATAAGCAATTTTCTCCGTGTAACTTTTGGATTAACAACCATAATATAGTTTTATGTACATTTCGTTAGGATTTATTTGACAAAAATAATTGTTGTTGAAATTGGAGATGGAGATTTACCTGGAGAAAGAGAAGGAAATTATTTTTTTCAAAAAAAGATTTTCTTTTATAAGCTATATTAAGTAGCATTTGATTTTAGAGATTTTGAAAGATTTATTTATTTATTTATTTACAAAAAAGATTATATTTTAAGTAACTTAATTTTTTTTTTTTTTTTTTTAAATAAGCATAATCTCTCAACAATCTTGTGTGTCAAACATACTGGGTATGTTTAGGAAAATGGATTGGGCAGGGGCTCAAGCTAGAGCTAAGGCTGGAGCTTATATTATAAACTGTAAAGTCGTGAGCGTATTTTATAAAATCATTTAGCTAATCAGTTGAAGCTGAAACTTATTAATGTACAATCGCATAAAAATAAATCAAATTAAATTTAGTTATAGTTTCAGCTTTTACGTGATAATTTATTATATTTTGAAGGGTATTGAAGTATTTTGGCTAACTATCAGCCCCCATAAGCTCGTTTGAACTGACTTGAGCTTATGGAGGCTTACGTCTTATAAAAGTTTCCATAAGCATGTCTGACAAACAAAACTTACTTCGTAAACTAGATTATTTTAAAAGCTTAGACCCCTATAAGCCATTATAAGCCTTGCGTCAAACATAACTGAAATGGTCAAGAGCTTACATATCAGAGGTATGTTTGACAAAAGTTAATGTTGCTGGAACTGGAACTTGAGATGGAGTTGTAGATGTAGATTATAAAAATAGATTATTTTTATAAGTTATATGAAGTAACATTTGATTTTTAAAGTTTATGCAATTTTTTTTTTTTTTTTTTAGGTTATGTCTGTCAAATGAATATATTTTAAGTACCAAACATAGTACATATTTATTTTCTTACCTTTGCACGGAGTTTTATATTGCCATAAAAAGTAAAATAATTTTTTTTCTATAAAGTTTATAGATAAGTTGGTGTTTGATCTTATCCACGGTTTAAAACAAAATTCACAAAATTATGGCGCTGAAAATTGGCGGCCATCTCAAATTCCAAAATTTAAATCCCACTTACAATCTTATATAACTGAAAGTCTAATTTCATTTTAAAACCTCCACCCAAACCTTCCTTCCTCCAAGCTCTTGCAACCGTCCATGGTCATCTTGATAATCCCTTGATAGTCCACATTCACAATTTATTTCTATGTGTAGTAGCATATATTCTGGTCTTCATCCATATCATGAAGAAGTTGGCTCAAAATTTTGTTTCGCATTTGCTATTGTTGTTAAAACATTTAGATCGCTATGCATCACATTTCTCCTTTTATTTTTTATTGTTAGTGTCGATTTGTTTTTTAATACGTTAGTGATTCAACAACGACGACATGCTCACCAGATTCATTTTTGCCATGTTCCACTAGTCGTGGAGGCTACGTGATATCTTCAGGTTTGAACATAATCATTCTCGTAAGTTATATATTTTGTCATTAGTTCAAGTCTTTTCATAAAATTATTTTGGCTTTTGAGCAAGTATTTTCATGTTGTTAATTTTTTTGTCATTTCCTGATAGTTTATTATTGCATTTGCAGGTTCAATATGAATACCACTCAAAAGTGAGATGAGAATCATGCTTGAGCATATGACAAAAAGGAAACTGCTTTGGTAGATTGATGACTTCGGATATAGCTCCCACCCTTGTTATGTGGAAACAAAAACATATAAATAAATTGTAACTGAAGATTCATTGTGTTGATTGTAAGAGTTATAATTTTATAAATTGTATGGGGATCCGAATTTTAATTGAATGCATGTTTCATTTTGATATTATTGTTTATGATTCGTATATGAAATTAACCAATTTTGTTATTTTTCGCGGGATTTGTCCATATTAAAGTGTATGCAGGCTGCAGCTACCATTTACCCAATATATCCTATTAATTTCTATTTCGTATTATCATGGAATGCGTCATCAAGATGGATCACTACTTATATGATATATGATGGGCAATTCAATCATGAATTTGCCCACGAATTAGTGTCGGAAAAACAAAAATATATACACTCGAAATTAGAGACGGTTTTACCCATGAGAATTTTTACCCACCGATTACCCATGACTAAATACAAGTAAATTTTCATGATATTTTTAAAATCCCATGAAGGATTTTCCCACCGACTTAGGACGTTCACCCACACATTATGTTGTGGGTAACATACCCATGAATTCAGATTTACGTGGGAAACAAATTAGCCTCGAAGGTTTTACCCATATTTATATATTTGTGGGTAATGTGTGGGTATTTGCTAATTACCCACGAATTTTGGTATATTACACACGGATTTGGTCCGTGGTTAATTGACAGAATTCTTGTAGTGACACTATAGATGGTCTCTATGTGATTACATATGCATTTGGATTATGAGATAGTGCGAGATGCTTTTTAATCAAGAGGTTATATGTTCAAATAGTAAGATTGAGAGTGCACGTTGTAAGCCGTTGTTCGACAAAAATGCACGAATAGCGCCGCCGTTTTGCATCGGCAGCGGCGGCGTTCGTCCTTCAGCTAGCCCACCAACGGGCGTTGTTGGTATTTATTTATTTTAGTGAGTGAGCGGGTATTTTTAATGAATTTTTTTGCGGGACTTATAAGCACCAATAAGTGTTATTGGGTTTTTGTTGTTGAGCAGAATGTTTTAGTTATTTGTGTGTTATTTGTGAGGTGTTTTAGTTATTGCGATCAGCTCCCAATAAAACTGCACTAGCCCTCTAATACTACTACCTACTATATATAATAATATAAAGGAAAAAGACAAACCAAATTTCCTATTTTCCCACCCAAATAATAAGGCAAAAAACACGAAGGGTCAATTGTAAATAACTACAAAGATGAGGGGCTTAAATGGTTTAACAGTAGTTCATTTCTTGCATAAAGCTGTACAACTTTCAGACAACATAAAAGTTTTCCCAAAAAATTTCTTTAGCTCATACTCCATTAAAGTTGCGTATAATGGATTTGCTTATTTTATTAAAGTTGCGTATAATATCAGTTAAAATAATAATTTGTAAAAGAAAATCAATTAAACCCATTTATTAAGGTTTTAGAATTTAAATGATGGTAAAAAAGGAAACCTTAGCACTTCAAAACTTTTACCAGTGACACATCTTCATCAGTTGAATGTATAAGAGGTTGTGAGAAAGAAACCTTAGCACTTTAAGATAATTCAATTGCGTTGAACTTTAGGTTTTATGTGATTCAGTTAGTTCTGAATCGTCTTTACAAACTTGTATATATAGGTTGAGCAATGGAATTGACTTTTAGTCAAACCTTCGTATGCTAACTGTGTTCTCCATTTTTCTAAAATCTAAAATGTTCCTGTTTCTCATCGTCCATGCATCATTTACGTAGCGAAGAAAACTGGCTACAAGAACAAAACTATTAATGGATATTGAACGGTGGCAAAAGGTGATACTAAAGGGGGTATCATAGTATCACCTGGAGATGATAAATTCCTCCCCTCATCGACTTATAAGATCCAATTAGCCAATTCATGGTACTATGATGCATTTTGGCCTTAAAGACTACGATGTGTACTGGTTTTTAAGTTTTAATGATGTTTTTTATCAACAACCCGGCTTAGTATTAATTTTTAATATAATTTTTATAGTAGAGGAGTATCTGCTAATTTTTTAAAAAAATAAAAATAAAAATAAAAGTTCAAGCACGAGTGCAAGATGAAACTAGAATCGTTTCTTTGTCTTTATTAGCCGTACCCACGAATGATATAAATAATAATGTTGTGTTAGCTTTACTCGAGTCCTTGGCAATATTTCTATGAGGTTCTATGTTTAATGTTAAACAAGTATATACAACTATATAAGTGATGATGTGTTGTAGGCTATTATTTAACACTGCATGTACTCTTATCATTAACTTTCTTTTTTTATTATTTTTTCTAGGTGTTCACGGAATGAACATAAACTACTTTAAGTGTTTGACGTTAACCTACATACATTTGCTCTTCAAGACTGTCTACCAGTTGAAGAAAACGATACATGCAAGTTTATTATTTTAAATTTTTAATAGTTACAAACTATATTGTTTATCGAACATATTACTTATTATTCCCTTCAAAAGATAATGGAACATATTTACGTTCTTTGTTATTTGTTAATTTATTCACACACGTAACTTCTTAATGGGCAATTTCTTTATAAATTCATGTGGATCTACGGGTCTATAAACTAGTATCATATATTCTTTCAATTTATATAGATGTGTAAGATAAACGAGCAACAAAATGGTACCAATGGTTAATGAACAACATGTTATACCACACCGCCAAACGTGCCATTCGTGTGTTATTCGACATTTAGCCAATGCAATCACTAGCACCATTCGTCCCCTTTTTTTTGGGTGAGTGAGTTGATATTTTTAGTGAGACCTACCGGTACCAATAACATGTTATTGGTTTTTTTTAGTTGTGGAGGGTATTTATTTATTAGTGTGTTATTGAAAGGGTGATGAAGTATCGCTGAGTTGACAGACGAATAACTTATTATTTGTTCTCCCCACAACTTGCATTCTTATAAAAGAGTATTTTTATTCAAAAATGTCTCAAACAAAAAAGTTTAATGTTTTGATGTACACACTACAGGTGTGTTCCTAGTACTTCCTAGTTCCTACTATACAAAGGAAAAAGACAAACCAAATTTCCTATTTTCCCACCCAAATAAGGCAAAAAACACGAAGAGCCAATTGTAAATAACTTACAAAGATGAAGGGCTCAAGTGATTTAACACTAGCTCATTTCTTGCATAAAGCTGTACAATTTTCAGACAACATAAAAGTTTCCCAAAAAATTTCTTGAGCTCATATTCCATTTTCAAGAAGTTAAATCTCAGGTAAAAATCATTTTCAAATTACCGGGTTTTGTTTTTTGGGTTTTGCTAACCACAACTCATAGGGTGGTCGTTAAGCATATTATTTGTGTGAAAATTGCATTTAACCACAACTCATAGGGTGGTCGTTAAGCATATTATTTGGGTGAAAATTGAGTGTTCGTTAAGCGTATTATTTGTGTGAAAATTGCATTTAACCACAACTCATATGGTGGTTGGTAAGCATATTATTTGTGTGAAAATTGCATTTAGTAAACACATTATTTTTATGTTTATACATATTTAATGATTATAATTATGAAAACCGTTGTTATACATAGAATGTTTCAACTTAATTAAATGTTGAATTTTCATTTATGGTAAGCTTAATCACAACCTATAGGGTTATGGTTAGCAAAACCCTTGTTTTTTTTAGTAATTTTGTATGTCATTTGAAATTTGTTAGTAAAAAGATTTGTGCATCTTTTAGTAAGTACTAATTTTGGTTAGTGTAAGTTAAGAAATAAAATATAAAGTTTAAAACTTTATTACTTTTAGTGCATTTAATAGAATATATAGGGTGCATTTAGTTATAGAAAAAAATTCTTAATTTTCTATTTTTTAGATTTGTAAAAAAATGGAAGGGATTTAATTTTCTGCAAAACATAGAAAACGTGTTCATATGATATTGTTTTCTATACAGTAAAAAACAAGGGAGCTACAAAGAAAGCAAGAAAAACAAAAAAATATTGCATTTTGTAGTTTCCCTATTTAAAGTAGGAAATGCAAATTTTCTGTTTTGCGAGAATTTGATGAGAAACATTTGGTTGGAACGCAATATCTAATTTCTTTGTTTTGTACAAAATATTTTGTGGAAAATAAGGATGTTTCCTTTCAACTAAACGCACACATAGAGTTTAGGTTTTTATTTGTTTGAAATTTATTGTAAGACTGGGCGTAATAAAGAGTTGCACCACGTGTCCTCCCTTAAAACACCCCCACAACCACCTCACGTGGTCAAGTGGTTTTGGTGATAGTTTAGTGACCCGACAATCACGCATGGAAAATATAGGGTATGCGAGTCAGTGTTTTTTGGGTTATGTTTGTGTTTAAGTGTGATATCTTTGTTAGTTGGGTTCATGGGCGGAGCTATGTGAGGACCGGGAGGGGTTCCGGCCCTCCTAGGCCTAAGCCCGTTAGTGTATTTTTTCACGATTTCATGTGTTAAAAAAATAAAAAATCATCTTGGCCCTCCTATTTAATGTTTTTCCAGAAAATTTTTTGCTTCGGCCCTCCCACAAAATTTCTTCTAGCTCCGCCACTGGTTGGGTTTGTTGGTAATTACTACGTGGTTTACTGGTGATAGTGGATGTTGATGTGTCACCCAAACACACCCGTGATGGTTGCGCTTATTACACCCGGTATAATTATGTTACTACCTGTTGGGAAAATTACACAAGTGACCTTATACACCTGAAACTTGTACATTTAGGACCCTTTGCGCTCTAGTTTCCTTTTTTTGACCCGCTAGTCTTGAATATTGGGTAATGGTTTTAAGATTCTTTGTTTTTTCACTCTTTTGAGGTTCTTTTTGTGCGATTGTTGATGGATTATATAATTTGTTGTGTTGGGTAACTGACCACCTGCATTCCGGGTGGTGACCATGGTTTGCGACTAATCCACAGGGTTTGAGCCCACCGCCACTCATAATTTATGAAAATATGAAAAGGTCACGGTGTATAGAGTAAACTTGTGCGACTTTAGAATTCAGTTCTTTTAGTGTTATATGAAAAACAGATAAAATGAGTGACTTGTTCCTTGTTATGTTGTCCTTTGATCAGAGATGGCTTCGTTGCTTATCAAACGTGCTGCTTCCAATCTCATAAGGGTCAGATCAAGCGCCACACCTGCTCGCTTCTTTAACACCATGTCTTTCCAGTATGTTAAGCGTGACTCTGAGTATGACTGCATCCTCAAGTGTCGTGATGATAAACACCAGTCTTCTGTCAATCATGTTGTCAATTGTGAGTATATTTGATTCCCGAAATAGAAAAAAGTTTACACTTATAAACGTGTGCAAATATCAATTTGTCCATACTCAATTTCCTCACGCTTCCTCTTGCACGAGGAAATTAGGTGTAACAATTTGATCTCTAGACAAAATTTATGTTTGTGAAAACTGGATATAAAATAATTTAATTTACTATATCTTCCGAAAAGTCGTTGTTTAATCATAATGAAGTCGTTAACGTCTTTTTTTTTTTTTTATGATTTCAGTTGTGTTTAATCCGCGTGTCTCACCAAGTAGGAATCTGCTCCGTCTTCTAAACTTTACGGATGTTATCATCGGATTCAAATTTTTACCCCAGATCCTTAGGTGGAATGTGTTGGAGGACGACAAAGCCCTCTACCTACTCCGAGGCATGCCTGATATGCATAAGGAATTCATGCCTGAAATTCACCATAAAGATTTTAAGGAATCTGTTCCACAATGTGAATTTATGTTTGCAATCCACCCTGATGATGGTGTGAAAGAATGTTCTCGAGAGATGAATCTGTCCTCTCACTTACATTTGATGAGAGGAGGCAAGTCGGAACCTTCTGAGTATTACTATCATGTGATGCAGGATGCTATAGAACTCAACAATTTTTTTGAACGAGCGAGTGGTATCATCTTAACTTCGTTTTTTATATATAATACTTATGTACTTTTGTAGTAGCGCTGTTTTGCTCATTGTAGTTTATTTACATTGTCTCGACAATTGACTTTAACATGACACATGGTCATCGTTTTATGATCAGACGAGACATTATGACTCATTTGTACTAAAGAGTACAATGATAAAAACATGATGAATGGAAAAATAAGCAGTCAATGGTTTTATAGTGATATTCTGTTTCTTCTATACAGGAACGACACATGCTGCCTCTCTTTCTTATACTGTGTCTTACAAGCTGCAAAATCCACAAGCGATTCGCATCATGATAGGAATATGCGGCAAGGATAACGAGGGCCGAGAGACTGACGACCCTTTTCAAGGTTTTGCAATCGAGATATTTTTACCAGAGAGGATCTACAATATCCAGGATGCCAAGAGCGATAAAACGGGTAGCATATGGAAGATAATGATTCCAAAGAAGAAAGGGGAGTTGACTCAAACAATTGGAGGAAATTTATTATTTTTCCATGAGACACGCAAACCGACACTCTGGCATAGGATCATTTCTCTGTTGCTACATGTTATATAGGCAAATCTGGGAAGACTTGGTCTTTAGTTTATATTGCTGTTTGTTAAGGCCTTCATGATTTTGTTATATGTTGAGATGGCCTTATAGACTCTTAATGTTGTTTTTCTGGCCACATGGTTTTGTTGATGTTTAGATGATGCCTTTTGGGTGCTGAACTTTGTCATTTTGGATGCTATAATCTGTAACGGAATTGTGCGTTTTGGTTTTTAAAATTTTGATGTAAACTTTGAATTCGATTTGCACAGGTCTTGTATAATCTCCAGGATATTATATGATCAAACAGACATCATGCAACATCGTTCAAGAATCAATAGAGAAACAAGGAAGATTGTTGGGAAATGGTTGAACCCATTCTCTAAACACAGAATTATATAGAATTGAATAACGTGGGTTAACAACTTTTGTTCTACAGATATACATGTATATATATACTTATCTAAACGACACTTTCTAACAGACATGACTTATCCTACAGATACAATGAAGAGACGTGTTGCTTGACAGAAATGTGTCTCTATGAAACATTACGACTCTTAGTAATAAACCTAAAATAACTAAGTTATAACCGTCCTAATTATGCCCATAATTAGAGACTTAGGCCTTTTCTAAGTGGACTTTTATGTTACAAATAAAACTAAACTATCGAATTACAAAGATTAGTTGAATTACTTCCAACAAATTTTAGATGCCTCTGAAGACTTTTTAATGTCTATTGGCATTTTGGATTTTATCAGATCTCGAGTAACTGGACAACCGCCTAAAGGAACGTTAAAACTCTTGGTTATAAGATATTAGTCTATTTTGAGCTTATTGTATTTACTCGTCACACGTGTATTTCACACAGAAACTTCTAAAAAGATGCGCAGCCTTAATCCATCACAGATATGAATTCATTTAGATTTCGCTCTGAGTGTACGAAAGTATAGGCAACACTAGATAAAAAATAGAACCTTTATTCAGATCTAAGCTGCAATAGTCAGCTTAGATTAATAGTATCCAAATGTTACAAGATTAGATTAATGTCAATGAGACAATAATCATATGAATGTAAAAACAAGACAAGATCAGTGAAATGATCTGAGAGAAGATAAAAGAGTGATACAAAAGACTGCACACTCAAGTGTGTCTAACCCTAGAATAAAGGACTAATTAAATAGGGGATTAAGTTACACTAAGACCCTTCTAACGGCTATAATAATGAACTTAGAGGAACAAGAGAGGCTTCTTGAAATGATAATCTTGGAACTATAAACCACTTATGCTTTGTCCATGTTAAACCCCATAATACCGCAAAGAACATAGCTTGAAAGCCATTAGCAATTGATAGAGTGACATGTTTGCACATGATTATTACCCCAAATTTTAACATTCCCCCTTAATTTGATGGGCAAACATATCAAACAATATCAATTTTTCACACAAAAATTTATGCTGATAGACAGGGAGGTTCTTTGTAAGAATGTCAGCAGTTTGGTTTGAAGATCCAATCTTTTTAGCATTTATAACACCTCTAGCAATTTTTCCCTGATGAAGTGAACATCAATTTCAAAGTGTTTTGATCTTTCATGGAAAACGGGGTTACGGCAAGTTGTAAAGCGATTTGTTATCACAAAAAGATTAACGGGAAGGTTGATATCAACTTTTAGATCTTTTAGGATTTTCTCGAATCCAATGATTTCACATGACAGCGATAGACATAGATCTATATTCGCCCGTGGAAGATTTTGAAAGAGTGTTTTGCTTTTTACTTTTCCATGAGATTAAACAATCATTAAAGAAAACACAATAACACTTGTAATGATTTCTGGTTTTCTTACATTTAGCCCAATCAAGATCGCTATATCCTTCAAGATGATTTTCGAGGAGTTTTGAAATTGTACCTTAGACTTTTTCCTGGAGCTCCTTTTAGATACCTCAGAACATTGAGGGCACATTCCAGATGAGATTTCAAGGGAGAATGCATATATTGTGCGAGGCAATGAACTGAGTATGAAATGTCAGGTCTTGTATGGGTGAGGTAGATAAGTTTCCCAAGAAGCTTCTGATAACCAGTGATGTTGACAAGTAAGGGGTCATCATCAGTGGGAATGTATGGAAGCACAGAGTTGGATTCCATAGGGGTGGACACAGGTTTGCACCCAAGAAGACCAAATTCTTTGAGGAGTTCAAGACAGTATTTTCTTTGGGAGAGCAGATGTCATTCCAGCTTTAAAACCTCAATGCCAACAAAATATTTTAGATTTCCCAAGTCTTTGATATGAAATTTTGATTTTAGAAACTCTTTGAATAGGTTTATCTCATCAACACGTTTCCAGAAGAACAATATCATCCACATAAACAAGAAGAGCAATGAACTTGTCATTCTCTGTTTTGGTGAACAAAGAATGATCATTAACAGATTGGACAAAGTTGTTTTCCTTTAAAACACTGACAAGTTTTTCATTCCATTTTCTAGGAGCTTGTTTTAGACCATATAGAGACTTAACAAGTTTACAAACTTTATTTTTATTGTTCTCATTCTGAGAACCCTTTGGGAATGGTCATATAGATATCCTCATCAAGATCTCCATACAAGAAAGCATTGTTAACATCAAGTTGAAAAAGAGGCCATTTGTTTTTACATTAAGGCAATAAGACATCTAACGGTAGACATTTTACAACAGGGAAAAGTTTCATCATAGTCTATTCCTTCCCTTTGGTTGTAACCTTTAACAACTAATCTAGCCTTGTATCTATCAACTTCACCATTAGCTTTATATTTGATTTTAAAAATCCATTTGTAGCCAATAGGAGTTCTATTAGGAGGTAGATCAGTTATATCCCAAGCATGGTTTTCATTTAAGGCTTCAATTTTAGAATTCATAGCATCTACCCAATTACTATCAAGGATAGCTTCTTCATAACAAGTAGGTTCAATACTTTTATTAAGACTAGAAGCAAAGCAATAATTGTCTTTGTTAAGATTTGAGTAATTAACAACTTTTTCAACACCATATTTGACTTTTCCTTCAACAATAAAGTCATTTAGATTCTTGGGCAACTTAGAAACTCTAGTTGACCTCCTAGCGATAGTGGTGGCAAGCCTCTTTCTTGTTCGTGAGAATCCGAAGATGTATGAGAATCGAAGATGCATCGCCAGGATGTGATTCATGTGATATGTTGCCCCGGGTGTGTATTATCATCTATAGATGTTGCAACCTGGTTCATCAATCCCGGTGGGATGACTTACCACCTGTATATCATCATAGGATGTCACTCTCCCTTCATCATTGGGACTTGTTTGTGAGTCAAAGAAATTTTTGTGGTTTAAATCTTTAGGCACATAAGTTTCAACAAAAGGTTTTGACAAAGTATTTTTCATTTTGAATGGAACACACGTTTATAAAATTTGACATCTCTGGAATAAAAAATATTTTTTGTTTCTAGGCTCAAGAGTTTATAGCCTTTTTTCTCATTTGAGTAACCAATAAGAACACTTTTTGGATCTACTACCAAATTTGTGAAACGTTGAGAATGGTAGCATAGCATAAGCGACCAAAGACTCTAGGAGAGAGTGAAGGGTCATGCCCATACACAAAGAAGAAGGGGACTTGCAGAAGCTGAAGAGGGCAACTGTTTATGACATATGCAGCAGGTTAGAACACATTCGGGCCGAGAGATTTAGAGGTAATTCCCCACGAAACATAAGGGATCTAGTAACATTAAGGAGATGCCTATGTTTCCTTTCTGCAATGCCATTTTGTTGAGGTGTATAAACACAAGAAGTTTGATGTAGAATTCCTTTTTCATGACAGAATTGTTGAAGTTTATTATTGACAAATTATGTCCCATTATCACTTCTAAAAACTTTGACATTGTGTTCAAATTGATTTGATAGCATATGAGTAAAGTTAACAATGGAAACATAAACATCATCCTTCCCCTTAAGCATATAAACCCACTTTGCCCTAGAATAGTCATCAACTATAGTTAAAAATATTTATAACCATCTCTGCTAGTGATTTTATATGGTCCCCAAACATCAAGGTGAACAAGTTGACCAATTTTAGTTGATTTGTGTTCACTTAGAGGAAATGGTTCTCTGGTTTGTTTGGCTTTATTACAAGTATCACAGAGATGATCAGTTTCAGATGAACTATCAAATTTAAGAGTGGGTCTAAGTATGTGTAGGACTTGGTCAGAGGGATGACCAAGTCTTTGATGCCAGAGATTTCTAGAGACATGACAAACAGATATGCAATTATTAGGGGTAATCTTACATGTAGAATCTATATCAAAAATATATAATCCATTGTATTGTTTACCAATCCCCACAATCCTTTTTTTGATGTAAATCATGTATATAGCAATTAGATTCATTAAATCCAACAAACATCTTGTTGTCTCTAGCAATCTTATGAACAGATAGTAAACTGACATTGTATTCAGGAACAACAAGAACATCAAAAAGAGTTAGGTCATTATTGACCTTTAGATCACCAATTTTAGTAATTAGGGCACGAGTACCATTGGGATGTCCATGCTTAGGCCAAGATTTGAAATGTTAACAACATTGATTAAAAAATTTCGGACACGGTCGTATGTTTGATTTGCACCGACTAATCAACAATCCAACCAAGACCGATGTTTCCGTTAAGGATTTAGTGTTGTTGTTAAAAACTTGTTGAAGTTCACATTAAACTTGACCTTTGCAATTAAAGAAGGTTCACGAAAAATTTTACCCGCCAAGTTGGTATTAGCAGATGACACATTGTTGTCATTGAGAAGACTCATAAGTCTTGAGATTTGTTCATTAGATAAGGAGACAAGAGAATTGCTAGCACTATTATCATGACATGATTAGTTTGCAGAAACATTGTTACCTTCTGAAAGGTTTACCATTAAAATTTCTCTTAACATATCCGCGGGATATCCAACAATTTCATAACACCTATCAACGGTATGACCGGGCCTTTTGCAATTAGTACATTTGAGGTTCATATTTGGTCCTCTGCTATTAGAGCTTTGTTACGGTGTTAAAACTTAAAACTTTGTTGTTAAAACCTCTTTTGTTATCAAAAAAATTTTCCTCCATCGAGGGTTTTGCATTAAAAGGCTGTCGCATTGGGTTTAGTAGAGCTATTCCCGGATGAAACATTCTTGTGAGATTCTTCTCCGAGACAAAGAGAAAGCTTTGACATTAGGCGGAGGGTCTCGGTTAAAATATTGCTTCATGGGGAACATAGGAGTCATCAATACCCATAAGAAATTGCATTAACTTGATTAGTTGATTGTGTTTTTCAAAATGTTTTGTACCTCACAAGTGCGTGGGAGGCAAGCTAATCATACAATCAAATTGTTTCCATAAAGAATTAAGATTGTTATAGTAATCGGCTAGAGAGGACCCACTTTGACTAAGAGGTTTATATTCTTATGATTAAAGATAAGCTGAACCATCAACCTTATCATAGGTATCTTTAGATCATTCCACATTTCATAGCGCTTTAGCATATATAGCACCAAGAAACAATTCGAGGACTAAGAGAATTAAGAATCCAGTAACCACAAGAGTTACAAGTATCTCATTGATTAGCAAGACTAGGGTTCGAATCATCTCTTATGCAAGTACCATCAATAAACCCTAACTTATTATGGTTCCTTAAAGCAAAAGTCATGGCCATATTCCATATTTTGTAATTTTCAGTCCCAGTGAATTTAATAGAAATAATGGGAGTGCCATTTGTATTGTTACGATGCAAATACAAAGCATCACCAAAGACAAGACTTTTCTCAGTGGAAGAACGACCAATATTATCATCACCAACAACCATAATACAAACAATAAGATAGACAGATATAAGAAGACAGAGATAATAAGAATAAATAGACAAGAAGATAAGACTTTGTAATAAGAAACAACAAGCACTAAGCCTGTGGACTAGGATAAACCAGAGCAGGTATTCGTACCACTCAAAGGTGGCAGATTAAGATGTTAGTCTACCCGTTTGCACCCACAAGACTTAAGTACTGTATGTTTAAAGAAGAGGTAAGACTTAGACTTCTGGAGAAATATGCGGCGGAAGAACAAATCACACTCACCCTAGATTCACTTAGTCTAGGGAAAATATGAAACAGAGGATAACCAGTGATTACGACAAGAGCAGTAACCCCAAACCACACCTTCGTTGCTAAAGAGAATCAATGAGCACAAGCTCGATACCATGTAAGTATAGGCAACACTAGATAAACAATAGAACCTTTATTGGATCTAAGTTTGCAATAGTCGTCAGATTAATAGTATCAAATGTTACAAGATTAGATTAATGTCAATGAGACAATAATCATATGAATGTAAAACAAGACAAGATAAATTGAAATGATCTGAGAGAAGATAAAAGAGTGATACAAAAGACTACACACTCAAGTGTGTCTAACCCTAGAATAAAGGACTAATTAAATAGGGGATTAAGTTACACTAAGACCCCTCTAACGGCTATAATAATGAACTTCAACAGGAACAAGAGGCTTCAGAGAAATGATAATCTTGGAACTATAAACCACTTATGCTTTGTCCATGTTAAACCCCACATATCAGAAGAACATAGCTTGAAAGCCATTAGCAATTGATAGAGTGACATGTTTGCCACAGATTATTACCTCAAATTTTAACACTGAGGTCACAACTTACAATTCATGATGCTCTTTTGACATTTAATCTGACTTCATATTACATGTATTAGAAACTATCTCCTTAGCATGATAAGATTACCACATGATTCTGGCCCATCAACTGTAATGGGGTCTCCAGTTCTTCATAATGGCGTAAGTGATAGATGTCTTTCTTGAAACTAGGCGAGGATGCCGTGCTTGTTCATTGGTATCCTCAATGCGTCATCTATCTTTAATGGTACTTGTAGTGCATACTGAACCCAAATGGGGATAAATCTTTAACAGCATTTGATCCTAATGAAAGAAATCACTAAAATGTAGAGGTGCAAATCGGCGGGTCAGGTGGGTTGACCAACGGGACAAAAGTCAAAATGTGACAATCATCATCATGATTCATGTAAAACTCAAGAGGGCTGAGCATCGGGTCAAAATCGACCCGTTCTGACCTAAACCGAACCAAAAACTGATTGTGTAGAAGACATGAACCGAGATAACCTTTGTGCATAAGGTGGACAATGAATTTGACAAACATGAGTAATCATCTTGTCCATTCCAAACTTTTTTTTTCCAAAAAGGTGAATGATATATTATTGAAATAACCAACAAGTTACAATTTGAATACAACCACTTGACATGGGCATTCCCATCCAGGAACAAAACACAAAAACACTATTCTTAACAACCAAAAAAAAACATCATTCAAAAGAAAACAACTGCTGATCCAAACATCCCTTTATTAGGGCAAAATATCTAAGCGGACCAAAAGTTGGTCATTTCGACTTCCCACACATATTGAACCCGCGAACATTCCATATTTCAAAGAACTTTTTGTGGTGTGAATAGATTTCTTAACATTTAAGCTCAAAAGTTGAAGCCTTACATGTTCAGTAATGATTTGAACAATACCTTCTGCACTTGAAGTTTTGAGCTTAAACAATCTTTCATTCCTTTCTTTCCAAATGCTATAGACCTAGAAGCAATGATCGACCTATTCAAAACACTCCAAATAGAATTATTACAAGGTAGAGTTGCCATCATCTGTATGATTTGATCCCAGTCATTTGGAATAACAACATCTTTCATTTTGGCTTTCATATCAGACCACACCTTTGCAGAGAACTCACATTGGAAAAATAGATGACTATGGGAGTCATTAATAGTCTTACATAGGGGACAAAGAAGAGTTTCAGAACACCATCTCATCATTCTATCTTGAGTAAGAAGCCTCCCTTGAATAGCCATCCATAGAGTGAAAGCATTCCTTGGATTACATTGAGAAAACCAAACAACTCTCCACCAATGAACAGCTGTTTAATCTTCTTTAAAATCCTTCCATACCTCTTTAGTAGTGAAATTCATGAGTTGTCCATTCCAAACTTCATTACAAGATACCAAACACATTGTGTAAGTTATGTTTTTACATATTAAATATGCCTAAAAAACGACCTCTTCAACGAAGCGGAAAAAGGTAAAAAGATCCAGCAACTATAACTAAACGGTCAGCTGTAAAACATAAAAGAAAAACCATGTGGCCAACTAAACAACATCAATGTAAATTATGAAACTGATAGTCCAGATTTTCCTAATCAAACCCTTGAATGATACAGATGATCCTATTCGGTTTCGAAAGCTTCCACTCTTGAAAAAAGATTAAGTTTCCTTCAATTGTTTGTATCGACTTCCCTTCTTCTTCGAATAGTTATGTTTATGCCACTGTGTCATTGGTCTCGGCATCCTCAATCATGTATATGAAAAATCTCAATAAGCGTAACCTCCACAAGGGTCGTCAAGATCCCCACCCCTAGTCCTATTATAATGTGAATTGCTTTTGGATTTGTCATGTTGTAGGACACACAATAGGAAAAAGATAGATCAATCCTTCCTGTAAAGGGTAAAAACAAAAGATTTTAAAAAATAGCTCCGTTTAAAATGCCTGCGTACCTTTAGTTAAAATGTTTCTTTTGCTCGGGTTTTAAGTATTACTACTATCATACCTTCGATATTAAGCTCAACCCATTTAGCAAATGGGTCGAGTTCTTTAGCGTCTTTAATCAGATGATAGTAATACTCATTTGGGTGGAATTTCATCTCCCTAATCCACTTAATAAAGGGGTAAAATCGCTCGGTCATTTGGGCTACCTTTTGGAGCGAATTCCCTCTCTGTCAAAGATTCCATAGCATCTTTCTCGAGTTCTTCATACATGAATTCCTTTGTAACAGATTCCTCAACATCTTTTCCGTGTTTCTCAGACATGAACTCCTTTGTAACAGATTCCTCAACATCTTTTTCGTGTTTCTCAAACATAAACTCCCTGTTTGAATCAAAATCCTTAAAGTATTCTTTCAATCCGGTATGTGCGGAGTAGGTAGAGGGCTTTGTCGTCCTCCACCACACGCCACCTAGGTATCTTGCAGGGACCAAGTCCAATGCGATTTTCCACCATGTTCAAGAGGCGGGCGGAGTCGTGGTGGTGAATGACAAGGACTAAGCGCATCGAAAATCATCAAAAATAATAATAATAAGCGACTTACCTATATAACTAATACACCAAAAGTATCTTATTTCCGCACTTTTTTCTTACAAGCATGTACAAACATAAACTCTATAAATTGCTTACACCTAATTTTCCTAAAAAGAGGAAGCATGAAGAAATTGAGTGTCGGGATTAAAGATACGCACTATTGATTGTACATCGTGTGAGCAAGAGACCCATGTTTGATTGATATATTTATCAAAAGATAAACTAACAAAGTTAGCTATGAACAATAACATCACTGGGATGAAAGCGATTATCAGGATATTTCTTCAAATTATCAACGTAACGCGAGCATAAAGTGGGAAATAAAAAGTCATTCATTTGATATATTTCCCAATTCCCATGTAACGCTGTGAACTGAAACTACATACTCACTGTGTCACACCCTCGCCGGAGGCGGAAACACGAGGTGTAACGGAAGGGAACATAAGCACAAGATAATAGAACATACCAACGTTAAGATTTAAAAGAAAGAGTACACCATTACAATACCAGTTTAGCCGTCATCGGCAAATATATTACAAAGTTTAGATTTGATAATATTTCGTTCTATTACATAACGATTTGTATTGACAAGTGAAAACTTCGTTATGCAAGACCTGGTAGAAAAGCTTACTAACGATCACCTGAAATGCATGAGAGAAAAACGGGTCAACTATGAAAATAGTTGGTGAGTATACACGCCAGAAATAAGAAACCTCGTGAAGAGATATCCAAAGGTTTCGATCAACGGAAATAGTCCACAAAGCAAAGGCATTGTAAATCCACTCAGTTCCAAGTTCCGCCCATACAAAACTTGCAACCTGTGTGTTCACAACCCATTGCACAAAATATAGCGTGTCAAGTTTATGCTCATGCACACGTTGCCAAATGAGGTCACAAAGCAAAGGCATTGTAAATCCACTTTCCTCAAGTTACGCCCATACAAAACTTGCAAACTGTTTAAACCCAATTGCCAAAAGTAGTATGTATAATAGTCAAGTATAAGCGGTCATAATAGTTCACAATATAGTACCACGAATATAATAATCTGGGGATGCTCCAAACATGGGAGACTTTGCGGTGATGCTCCAACAAGGGAGACTTTGTAGTGATGCTCTGATGAAGCCAAATTATCTTTGGGTGCCACTACCCAAAGTTATCTTGGGTGCCTCTTCCCAAAGATATACTTGGGTGCCTCTTCCCAAAGATATCTTGGGTGCCTCTTCCCAAAGATACCGGGTGCCTCTTCCCAAAGATATCCGGGTGCCTCTTCCCAAAGATATCTTTGGGTGCCTCTTCCCAAAGATATCCAACACGGGAGACTTTATAGTGATGCTCGAACATGGGAGACTTTATAGTGATGCTCGAACATGGGAGACTTTATAGTGATGCTCAAACAAGGGAGACTTTGGGACAAGGTCATAACATGTATGGTTCAATAAGTTCAAATAAGTCATAATTTCATAATTAAGTTCAAGGATTTGATTCAAGTTCACAAGTTCTAGTCAAACTAGTTAATAAAAGTAGTAACCAGTTTAGCTCAAGAATGGTTCATGCATTTCGCCCCAAAATATAGTAAAAGCAAAAAGGGGATGTGATTACTCACCGTTGCAATAGTTATGATGCCAGAGTGCACGAAATGAGACTCAACACTCTAATCGCGACTAGTTAACTTGATGAGGTTTATGATCAAAGGTTTTATCCTAATCACCCAAGGTTTTTATTTCACAACCTTAATCAAGAGTGATACTAGAGTGTTAAAATCTTGTCTTGTAAAATTTTATGATGATCCTTCTTCACCTTGTGGTTGGCCGGTTTTCTAGAGAGGAAGATGAAGAGAGGAAAATGATCTAAACACCTTGGATATTTGTTTGTGTATGTGTTTGATTAAAGATACATTAACTAGTCAAGATATTTAGGCAAGTCACATGGTTGAGTCATCCATTGTGTCGACACACTTAATAAATAAAAAGAGTAGATGCATTATGTATACTATTAAATGTATAAGTGTAATAACATGTAAGTTACTTGAAGACGTGTGGTAAGTTGTGTATACATTTGAGTATTTAGGGTAGCGTTAGATAAAAATAAATTTTCACGGGTCAAGATAAGATATATTTAATTCATAAAAATTATAAAAATACATTTCTTGAAAGATTTGAGTGAATAAATATTTATCGGGTTGAATTTAAGAAAACCGTCGTAATTTATATAAACATAACAATTTATATACTAAATAAATTTAAAACACCGGGTAAACTAATAATAATATTTTTATAGACTTAATATGAGTATAAAATATATTGTGATTAATTTTTGGAAGTATCGTATCAATTGTTCAAAATAATGCTTACGCGATAGCGTTTATTTAATAAGAAAATAAACGTTTAATGTAAAATGTAAAACCATGTACGAACCGATATGAAATGATGAATATTGAGTTTGAAATGACGGAAATTGAGAATTGTGACATTCTTCCCATGTCAAAGGAATCACGTCCCCGTGATTCGATTAATGATACTATGGTCGAACCTCGACAAGGATTCTAAAAGTTTATGCTGCGTTGAGCAGTCTAAATGATCATATCAATGCCCATGCGTACAGGTTCCCCATTCAACTAAGTGCGTGCCCGTGATTAGATTTGATGGGGTAAACTTACCCAATATCGAGCGTAGCCCTCAAAAGACCTTTAGATAGTGACTTGAGTAAACTTGTTTCTTAGCTTGACTTTCGCAACTCATCAAACAAGAACTGTCACTAGATCAAGCTAGGAAACAAGTCTTTTGAAAGATTCGCTCGATATTGGATTTGCTTACACAAATCAAATCAAATCAACAAAATATAATACAACTAAGATTCGATATCGATGGGTCACAAATTAATCAATGCCGTGAGCGTGGTAAAAATTAGGAAGTTATGCACTCAAAATCATGTCGCATGAAATAAGGTAGTTGTTTGGATTGTCATTATTGTTTAGGTTGCCGTTGTTGACTCCTCAGGCGTGTGTTTTCAGCGCCATGATCTTGCAATGGACCAAAATATCGGGTTGAGTAAACACATTCCGACACGGCGGATGAGGTTTAGAACGGTGGTATTGTGTTATAGTGATCGAAAATATGACAGAGCAGAGACATGCTATGTCTAACAAGTCGAAAGATGGAAAAGAGAGGGTATAAATAAGATACGGTAATGTAGGCGTGAGCATACAAACATGCTATGCATACCCACCGACCAATGCAACTTCGGTGACCGACTCAAAAGACTTCGACTAAACATGATTTTAAAATTACCCTTCTTATCATTGCATGGTTCTTCATAAATTAGACATAGTTGATCAGGCTATGTATAATTTATGATTAACGATGCTAACGATAGACTAGATGACTCGGATGATGTTCAATGTTTAATGATTTTTTTTTTATGGCAATGGTGATTTTTATTTTTGAAAAATCGGCATTCTCTATAACCTTTGCTCTCGTACCAATCTGTCACACCTACGGAGCGAAACACGAGGTGTAAAGGAAGGGAACATAAGCACAAGATAATAGAACATACCAACGTTAAGATTTAAAAGAAAGAGTACACCATTACAATACCAGTTTAGCCGTCATCGGCAAATATATTACAAAGTTTAGATTTGATAATATTTCGTTCTATTACATAACGATTTGTAGTGACAAGTGAAAACTTCATTATGCAAGACTTGGTAGAAAAGCTTACTAACGATCACCTGAAATGCATGAGAGAAAAACGGGTCAACTATGAAAATAGTTGGTGAGTATACACGTTTCAAAATAAGAAAACTTCGTAAGAGATATCCAAAGGTTTCGATCAACGGAAATAGTCCATAAAGCAAAGGCATTGTAAATCCACTCAGTTCCAAGTTCCGCCCATACAAAACTTGCAAACTGTGTTCACAACCCATGCACAAAAATAGCGTGTCAAGTTTATGCTCATGCACACGCTTGCAAATGAGGTCACAAAGCAAAGGCATTGTAAATCCCCGGTTCCAAGTTACGCCCAAACAAAACTTGCAACCTGTGTGTTTACAACCACCCAAAATTAGTATGTATAATAGTCAAGTATAAGCGGTCATAATAGTTCACAATATAAACCACGAATATAATAATTCGGGGATGCTCCAAACATGGGAGACTTTGCGGTGATGCTCCAACAAGGGAGACTTTGTAGTGATGCTCCCGATGAAGCCAAATTATCTTTGGGTGCCACTACCCAAAGTTATCTTGGGTGCCTCTTCCCAAAGATATTGGGTGCCTCTTCCCAAGATATCTTGGGTTCCTCTTCCCAAAGATACACTGGGTGCCTCTTCCCAAAGATATACTGGGTGCCTCTTCCCAAAGATATCCTGGGTGCCTCTTCCCAAAGATTCGAACACGGGAGACTTTATAGTGATGCTCGAACATGGGAGACTTTATAGTGATGCTTCGAACATGGGAGACTTTATAGTGATGCTCCGAACAAGGGAGACTTTGGGACAAGGTCATAACATGTACGGTTCAATAAGTTCAAATAAGTCATAATTTCATAATTAAGTTCAAGGATTTGATTCAAGTTCACAAGTTCTAGTCAAACTAGTTAATAAAAGTAGTAATCAGTTTAGCTCAAGAATGGTTCATGCATTTCGTCCCAAAATATAGTAAAAGCGGTAAAAGGGGATGTGATTACTCACCTGTTGCAATAGTTATGATGACAGAGTGGATGCACAGAAATGAGACTCAACACTCTAATCGCGACTAGTTAACTTGATGAGGTTTATGATCAAAGGTTTTATCCTAATCACCCAAGGTTTTATTTCACAACCTTAATCAAGAGTGATACTAGAGTGTTAAAATCTTGTCTTGTAAAATTTTATGATGATCCTTCTTCACCTTGTGGTTGTGGCGGTTTCTAGAGAGGAAGATGAAAGAGAGGAAATGATCTAAACACCTTGGATATTTGTTTGTGTATGTGTTTGATTAAAGATACATTAACTAGTCAAGATATTTAGGCAAGTCACATGGTTGAGTCATCCATTGTGTCGACACACTTAATAAATAAAAAGAGTAGATGCATTATGTATACTATTAAATGTATAAGTGTAATAACATGTAAGTTACTTGAAGACTTGTGGTAAGTTGTGTATACATTTGAGTATTTAGGGTAGCGTTAGATAAAAATAAATTTTCACGGGTCAAGATAAGATATATTTAAGTCATAAAAATTATAAAAATACATTTCTTGAAAGATTTGAGTGAATAAATATTTATCGGGTTGAATTTAAGAAAACCGTCGTAATTTATATAAACATAACAATTTATATACGAAATAAATTTAAAACACCGGGTAAACTAATAATAATATTTTTATAGACTTAATATGAGTATAAAAATATATTGTGATTAATTTTTGGAAGTATCGTATCAATTGTTCAAAATAATGCTTACGAGTAGCGTTTATTTAATAAGAAAATAAACGTTTAATGTAAAATGTAAAACCATGTACGAACCGATATGAAATGATGAATATTGAGTTTGAGAAATGACCGAAAATTGAGAATTGTGACATTCTTCCCATGTCAACGGAATCACGTCCTCGTGATTCGATTAATGATACTATGGTCCGAACCTCGACAAGGATTCTAAGTTTTTGCTCGCATGAACGGTCTAAATGATCTATCAATGCCCATGCGTTGGGTTCCCCATTCAACTAAATGCGTGCGCGTGATTAGATTTGATGGGGTAAACTTACCCAATATCGAGCGTAGCCCTCAAAAGACCTTTAGATAGTGACTTGAGTAAACTTGTTTCTTAGCTTGACTTTCGCAACTCATCAAACAAGAACTGTCACTAGATCAAGCTAGGAAACAAGTCTTTTGAAAGATTCGCTCGATATTGGATTTGCTTACACAAATCAAATCAAATCAACAAAATATAATACAACTAAGGTCGATATCGATGGGTCACAAATTAATCAATGCCGTGAGCGTGGTAAAAGTGGAAGGAAGTTATGCACTCAAAATCATGTCGTACAGAAATAAGGTAGTTGTTTGGATTGTCATTATTGTTTAGGTTGCGTTGTTGTTGACTCTGGCGTGTGTTTCGGCAGCCATGATCTTGCAATGGACCAAAATATCGTTGAGTAAATGACACTCCACGGAAGGCGGAGATGAGGTTTAGAACGGTGGTATTGTGTTATAGTGATCGAAATGACGAGGCAGAGACATGCTATGTCTAACGAGTCGAAAGATGGAAAAGAGAGGGTATAAATAAGATACGGTAATGTAGGCGAACGTATACAAACATGCTATGCATACCCACCCGACCAATGCAACTTCAGTGACCGGACTCAAAAGACTTCGACTAAACATGATTTTAAAATTACCCTTCTTATCATTGCATGGTTCTTCATAAATTAGACATAGTTGATCAGGCTATGTATAATTTATGATTAACGATGCAACGATAGGACTAGATGACTCGGATGATGTTCAATGTTTAATGATTTTTTTTTTTTTGGTTATAGCTGTGATTTTTATTTTTGAAAAATCGGCATTCTCTATAACCTGGCTCTGGTACCAACATCAACCCCTCGGAGGCGGAAACACGAGGTGTAGCGGAAGGGAACATAAGCACAAGATAATAGAACATACCAACGTTAAGATTTAAAAGAAAGAGTACACCATTACAATACGGTTTAGCCGTCATCGGCAAATATATTACAAAGTTTAGATTTGATAATATTTCGTTCTATTACATAACGATTTGTATTGACAAGTGAAAACTTCATTATGCAAGACCTGGTAGAAAAGCTTACTAACGATCACTTGAAATGCATGAGAGAAAACGGGTCAACTATGAAAATAGTTGGTGAGTATACCACGTTTAAGTAAAATAAGAAAACTCGTAAGAGATATCCAAAGGTTTCGATCAACGGAAATAGTCCACAAAGCAAAGGCATTGTAAATCCACTCATTTCCAGTTCCGCCCACAAAACTTGCAACCGTGTGGTTCACACCCATTGCACAAAATATAGCGTGTCAAGTTTATGCTCATGCACACGTTGCCAAATGAGGTCACAAAGCAAAGGCATTGTAAATCCACTCATTCCAAGTTTCTGCCCATACAAAACTTGCAACCTGTGTGTTTACAACCCACTGCCAAAAGTAGTATGTATAATAGTCAAGTATAAGCGGTCATAATAGTTCACAATATAGTACCACGAATATAATAATTCGGGGATGCTCCAAACATGGAGACTTTGCAGGTGATGCTCCGAACAAGGAGACTTTGTAGTGATGCTCTGATGAAGCCAAATTATCTTTGGGTGCCACTACCCAAAGTTATCTTGGGTGCCTCTTCCCAAAGATATCTGGGTGCCTCTTCCCAAAGATATCTACGGGTGCCTCTTCCCAAAGATACACTGGGGGTGCCTCTTCCCAAAGATATATTGGGTGCCTCTTCCCAAAGATATATTGGGTGCCTCTTCCCAAAGATACGCTCCGAACACGGGAGACTTTATAGTGATGCTCCGAACATGGGAGACTTTATAGTGATGCTCCGAACATGGGAGACTTTATAGTGATGCTCCGAACAAGGGAGACTTTGGGACAAGGTCATAACATGTACGGTTCAATAAGTTCAAATAAGTCATAATTTCGTAATTAAGTTCAAGGATTTGATTCAAGTTCACAAGTTCTAGTCAAACTAGTTAATAAAAGTAGTAATCAGTTTAGCTCAAGAATGGTTCATGCATTTCGTCCCAAAATATAGTAAAACGGTAAAAAGGGGATGTGATTACTCACCTGTTGCAATAGTTATGATGACAGAGTGGATGCACAGAAATGAGACTCAACACTCTAATCGCGACTAGTTAACTTGATGAGGTTTATGATCAAAGGTTTTATCCTAATCACCCAAGGTTTTTATTTCACAACCTTAATCAAGAGTGATACTAGAGTGTTAAAATCTTGTCTTGTAAAATTTTATGATGATCCTTCTTCACCTTGTGGTTGGCCGGTTTTCTAGAGAGGAAGATGAAGAGAGGAAAATGATCTAAACACCTTGGATATTTGTTTGTGTATGTGTTTGATTAAAGATACATTAACTAGTCAAGATATTTAGGCAAGTCACATGGTTGAGTCATCCATTGTGTCGACACACTTAATAAATAAAAAGAGTAGATGCATTATGTATACTATTAAATGTATAAGTGTAATAACATGTAAGTTACTTGAAGACTTGTGGTAAGTTGTGTATACATTTGAGTATTTAGGGTAGCGTTAGATAAAAATAAATTTTCACGGGTCAAGATAAGATATATTTAAGTCATAAAAATTATAAAAATACATTTCTTGAAAGATTTGAGTGAATAAATATTTATCGGGTTGAATTTAAGAAAACCGTCGTAATTTATATAAACATAACAATTTATATACGAAATAAATTTAAAACACCGGGTAAACTAATAATAATATTTTTATAGACTTAATATGAGTATAAAAATATATTGTGATTAATTTTTGGAAGTATCGTATCAATTGTTCAAAATAATGCTTACGCGATAGCGTTTATTTAATAAGAAAATAAACGTTTAATGTAAAATGTAAAACCATGTACGAACCGATATGAAATGATGAATATTGAGTTTGAGAAATGACCGGAAATTGAGAATTGTGACATTCTTCCCATGTCAGCGGAATCACGTCCTCGTGATTCGATTAATGATACTATGGTCCGAACCTCGACAAGGATTCTAAAAGTTTATGCTGCGTCGAGCGGTCCTAAATGATCATATCATTGCCCATGCGTACAGGTTCCCCATTCAACTAAGTACGTGCCCGTGATTAGATTTGATAGGGTAAACTTACCCAATATCGAACGTAGCCCTCAAAAGACCTTTAGATAGTGACTTGAGTAAACTTGTTTCTTAGCTTGACTTTCGCAACTCATCAAACAAGAACTGTCACTAGATCAAGCTAGGAAACAAGTCTTTTGAAAGATTCGCTCGATATTGGATTTGCTTACACAAATCAAATCAAATCAACAAAATATAATACAACTAAGGTCGATATCGATGGGTCACAAATTAATCAATGCCGTGAACGTGGTAAAAATTGGAAGGAAGTTATGCACTCAAAATCATGTCGTATGAAATAAGGTAGTTGTTTGGATTGTCATTATTGTTTAGGTTGCGTTGTTGTTGACTCTGGCGTGTGTTTCTGCAGCCATGATCTTGCAATGGACCAAAATATCAGGGTTGAGTAAATGACACTTTCGGAAGCAGGATGAGGGTTTAGAACGGTGGTATTGTGTTATAGTGATCGAAATATGGCAGAACGAGACATGCTATGTCTAACGAGTGAAAGATGGAAAGAGAGGGTATAAATAAGATACGGTAATGTAGGAACGTGAGCGTACAAACATGCTATGCATACCCACCCGACCAATGCAACTTCAGGTGACCGGACTCAAAAGACTCGACTAAACATGATTTAAAATTACCCTTCTTATCATTGCATGGTTCTTCATAAATTAGACATAGTTGATCATGCTATGTATAATTTATGATTAACGATGCAACGATAGGACTAGATGACTCGGATGATGTTCAATGTTTAATGATTTTTTTTTTTGGTTATAGGCGTGATTTTTATTTTTGAAAAAAATCGGCATTCTCTATAACCTTTGGCTCTGTTACCAATCTGTCACACCCTCCGGGAGGCGAAACACGAGGTGTAAAGGAAGGGAACATAAGCACAAGATAATAGAACATACCAACGTTAAGATTTAAAAGAAAGAGTACACCATTACAATACCAGTTTAGCCGTCATCGGCAAATATATTACAAAGTTTAGATTTGATAATATTTCGTTCTATTACATAACGATTTGTATTGACAAGTGAAAACTTCATTATGCAAGACCTGGTAGAAAAGCTTACTAACGATCACCTGAAATGCATGAGAGAAAAACGGGTCAACTATGAAAATAGTTGGTGAGTATACACGTTTCGTAAAATAAGAAAACTCGTAAGAGATATCCAAAGGTTTCGATCAACGGAAATAGTCCACAAAGCAAAGGCATTGTAAATCCACTCAGTTCCAAGTTCCGCCCATACAAAACTTGCAACCTGTGTGTTCACAACCCATTGCACAAAATATAGCGTGTCAAGTTTATGCTCATGCACACGTTGCCAAATGAGGTCACAAAGCAAAGGCATTGTAAATCCACTCAGTTCCAAGTTCTGCCCATACAAAACTTGCAACCTGTGTGTTTACAACCCACTGCCAAAAGTAGTATGTATAATAGTCAAGTATAAGCGGTCATAATAGTTCACAATATAGTACCACGAATATAATAATTCAGGGATGCTCCAAACATGGGAGACTTTGCAGTGATGCTCCGAACAAGGGAGACTTTGTAGTGATGCTCCTGATGAAGCCAAATTATCTTTGGGTGCCACTACCCAAAGTTATCTGGGTGCCTCTTCCCAAAGATATCTTGGGTGCCTCTTCCCAAAGATATCTTGGGTGCCTCTTCCCAAAGATATACTGGGTGCCTCTTCCCAAAGATACACTGGGTGCCTCTTCCCAAAGATATACTGGGTGCCTCTTCCCAAAGATATACTGGGTGCCTCTTCCCAAAGATATACTGGGTGCCTCTTCCCAAAGATACGCTCCGAACACGGGAGACTTTATGGTGATGCTCCGAACATGGGAGACTTTATAATGATGCTCCGAACATGGGAGACTTTATAGTGATGCTCCGAACAAGGGAGACTTTGGGACAAGGTCATAACATGTACGGTTCAATAAGTTCAAATAAGTCATAATTTCGTAATTAAGTTCAAGGATTTGATTCAAGTTCACAAGTTCTAGTCAAACTAGTTAATAAAAGTAGTAATCAGTTTAGCTCAAGAATGGTTCATGCATTTCACCCCAAAATATAGTAAAACGGTAAAAAGGGGATGTGATTACTCACCTGTTGCAATAGTTATGATGACAGAGTGGATGCACAGAAATGAGACTCAACACTCTAATCGCGACTAGTTAACTTGATGAGGTTTATGATTAAAGGTTTTATCCTAATCACCCAAGGTTTTTATTTCACAACCTTAATCAAGAGTGATACTAGAGTGTTAAAATCTTGTCTTGTAAAATTTTATGATGATCCTTCTTCACCTTGTGGTTGGCCGGTTTTCTAGAGAGGAAGATGAAGAGAGGAAAATGATCTAAACACCTTGGATATTTGTTTGTGTATGTGTTTGATTAAAGATACATTAACTAGTCAAGATATTTAGGCAAGTCACATGGTTGAGTCATCCATTGTGTCGACACACTTAATAAATAAAAAGAGTAGATGCATTATGTATACTATTAAATGTATAAGTGTAATAACATGTAAATTACTTGAAGACTTGTGGTAAGTTGTGTATACATTTGAGTATTTAGGGTAGCGTTAGATAAAAATAAATTTTCACGGGTCAAGATAAGATATATTTAAGTCATAAAAATTATAAAAATACATTTCTTGAAAGATTTGAGTGAATAAATATTTATCGGGTTGAATTTAAGAAAACCGTCGTAATTTATATAAACATAACAATTTATATACGAAATAAATTTAAAACACTGGGTAAACTAATAATAATATTTTTATAGACTTAATATGAGTATAAAAATATATTGTGATTAATTTTTGGAAGTATCGTATCAATTGTTCAAAATAATGCTTACGCGATAGCGTTTATTTAATAAGAAAATAAACGTTTAATGTAAAATGTAAAACCATGTACGAACCGATATGAAATGATGAATATTGAGTTTGAGAAATGACCGGAAATTGAGAATTGTGACACACTGTTATAGCTTTTGTTTGGATTGCATACTGCTACTTGATGCTCACAAAACAGTCTTCAAATAAAAACTAACCAATAACTGAAACTAGCTAAAAAACGAGTAAAAACTAACCATTCAAGATTCCCCTATGCCTATTTAAACGGGTTCATGATTTACGAAAACACGATTCCCCATTTAGAAAAAACATCCATAATTTTTAAGATTCCCACTATTTATGATATCATGATTGTTTCTGATATAACGTCAACAAATTCCTATGTGTGTGTTTTATTTTAAAAATTGTTAGCCCGGGGGTGTCCTACTTCAGTGATGAAGATAGGGTGTTTTTTGGTTAAGTCATAAGTGCTGAGTTATACGGAAACTTGAGGTGATAGCACATTTTGCTCTAACACCGTCAGATAACACCGACCGTACCTAGTGCTGTAACATTCATATTAAACCCAAACACTATTACTAGGGTATCAATACGTGCAATGTAGGGGTGTTTGTTTAAGGTTGTTTTTCTGGCTTACGCGTTTATCAACTCGAGCTTATGAGCTTAAATAAACGATAAAGGGTTATAAAGTTTAATAAGCGGAAAAATAACCTTAAACAAACACACAAACATTTTTATATGATCTTTCGAATACTACTACACAGTGGAACTGACCTACATTGCTGCCGGGTGTGGCATTGGCTACCCCGTTTTCAGGTCACGAAGTGCAAAAATAAAAATAAAAACTGTTGATTTTTGTTATGGGCATTGCCTGATAATTTTTTTTTTTTTTTTTTTTTGCTACCATTATTTTTTTATGATGCAGCTTTAGTTAACCCAAATAGCACTTGTGCAACACTCTCTCGGAATCCCGTGCTCGGAGAGTGTGTTTCTTTTTTACTTATGGAAACTAAAATTTTACTAGCAACTATAGTTTTTGATTTAATGTCTAGCAACTATAGTTTTTGATAACATAAACTGACTTACTTTACCTGAGAGTTAATGTATGGAAACTAAAATGTAGCGGATAAAGATTCTAGGGTTTTAAGTAGGGGTGTTATTCGGGTTGACCCGTTCGGGTTCGGGTCAACTCGGGTCGGGTCAAATCGGGTCAAGGCTTAAAAATATATACCCGAACCCGACCTTGTTTAGAACTCGGGTCGGGTCAATTCGGGTCGGGTCAATCGGGTCGGGTCAATTTGGGTTTGGGGTCAACCCGAGTTTTTTACATTGTAATAGTGTTGTTGAGCCGGGTCAGTCGGGTTCGGGTCGGGTCAAGGCTAAAAATATATACCCGAACCCGACCTTGTTTAGAACTCGGGTCAATTCGGGTTGACCCGAATATAATTTTGAACCCGAATTGACTCGGGTCAGGTTCGGGTCGGGTCAGCCCGAATGACACCCCTAGTTTTAAGTACTATGTTTGTGAAAAATTGGGAAAAAAGTTTGTATGCATATGTTTGAACGTTTACATAAGCAGTGAATTAGTTATATACAACTTCAATCCCTCATCTTTTAGATTATTGCATTTTTTCCCTTGATTTTATATTAACCCTTGTGTTCTCGCTGCGGCGGACTTACATAGTGGGTTTGGGGTGGCGGTGCCCCTATGGTTAGCCGAAAAAGATAAGATGTTAGTGTAATTTTTTTTTCTTTAATTTTGACCTGTTTTTGAAAGTGCCCCCAACCAAAATTTAAATTGGCCCCCATCTACATACTAAAAATCCAACATTCAACACTCTCAAACCATATAAATCGTTCATCTCCAAGTAACAATATTCGATTTATCATTTCGATCATACTTTTTTTTCCAAATTTTGTTGCCATTGTTAAAAAAGAATTGCCCCTCACATCTTATTTTTCTGGTTTCGTCACTGTTCTCGCATATCACTTTAAAGAATGAAAGTAAGAAAATGAAAAGATAAAAAAAATTATGTTCTCGAGTATTATTTAAGAAGGTAAAGAAAAAAAAACGATTGAGGGAATTCCGGGATTAACCATGGCCTAGTGTAAATTCAAAAAAAAAAAAAAAGAAAAAAAAAGAAAAGAAAAAATCTCATGACCAAATTCAAGCCAATAATTTGTGCATATATTTATATGTCATTAATTTATTGGTGTTAAATAGTGGCCCTCATTCCTCATAAACCAAAATATTTATGATGTGTTGTTAGTGTAATGTTTGATGAAAATAATTGCTGTTTGTTGTTAAAAGTTAAGATTTTGTTGTAGGTGAAGATATGGAGGAGAGCTAAAATATAAAGATCCTACAGTTTTTATAAGTTAGATGAACTAACATTTAATTTAAGATATTGTGAACTAAAATGTAAGTTAGTGAGGGTTTACGCGGTTTGTGTGACCATTGGCTAAAATACCATAGATAAGTTGGCCAATGGTTATCGAAAAAAATGAGATGCGATTTAAGTCATGTCAATAATTCCTTAAGTTAGAAAAGCTCAAGAGTTTATTTCTCTATGTTTATGAGCTTATCAAGTTTTTTATGTGTTAAAATAGCTTTACAAACATGCGCAGCCTGATATTGGTTTTTGAATATCAACGTGTGTCATTTTTCTTTTAGGATTTTGCTACATTTACATAAAAAAAATTCACAAAAAACTCTCACTCGTTGCCGTGTCAGTGAGTAATTAGTTTTTTGTGAGATCCACATCACACTGAAAGCCAATAGTGAGAGTTTTTGTGAGATTTTTATGTGGATGTAGCATAGCCATTTTTTTTAACTTATCAATACAATTTGTTAAGGTGTCATTTTTTTTAGGTACATTACACCGTTCGTCCTTGTGGTTTGCTCCAAATCACTACCGTAGTCCCTGTTCTTTTTTGTTTTTTTGCTCCTTATGGTTTACATATTGCACGTTGTCAGTCCTTATTGCTAACTGTCGTTATCTTCTCCATTAACTCAGTGGCAACGTTAGTCCATTAACCAAACGATCTTTTGCAACGTTAGTTCTTTATACTAACGTCTATTTCTAATTTACTCAAATTCTGGTTTTCTTAAAAAAAATTCTTTTCTACGCGTTTTTTATCGTTTTCGGCCGTTTTCATGCGTTTTTTACGTTTTCATCCGTTTTTATACGTTTCGTTCGTCTTTATACGTTTTTGTCTATTTTTATTACGTTTTCATCTATTTTTCATAGGTTTTTATCCGTTTTATACGTTTTTTATGTTGTCATACGGTTTTATCTGTTTTTATACGTTTTTGTCTGTTTTTATACGTTTCCTCCGTTTTTTACGCTTTTGTTCGTTTTTCTTACGTTTTCATCTGTTTTTATACATTTTTTGTCGTTTTCTTACGTTTTCAACTGTTTTCTTACGTTTCTATACATTTTCTTACGTTTTGTCCGTTTTTATACGTTTCGTCTGTTTTTTATACATTTTCTTGCGTTTTTATACAGTTTTATCCATTTTTATCCGTTTTTCATTTGTTTTTATACGCTTTCATCCGTAAGAAAACAAGCGAAAACATGGCCGTTAGTCCTTTATACTAATGGTCGTTAGTAACTAAACGAAAATTTGGTTTTCTTACGTTTCAATCCATTTTTACACCTTTTCGTCCGATTTTACACGTTTTCTTCCGTTTTTACTCGTTTTCGTCCGTTTTTACACGTTTTCAGCCGTTTTTACATGTTTTCGTCTCTTTTTCCACGTTTTCTTTCGTTTTTACATGTTTTCCTCCGTTTTTACACGTTTTCGTCTGTTTTTGCACGTTTTCGTCCATTTTTATACGTTTTCATTCGTTTTTGCACGTTTTCGTCCGTTTTTACACGTTTTCTTTCGTTTTTACACGTTTTCATCCGTTTTTCACGTTTTCGTCCAATTTTAGACGATTTCTTCCGTTTTTACTCGTTTTCTTCCGTTTTTACACGTTTTTTTTTCTGTTTTTACATGTTTTTTCGATCACGTTTTTTACTACGTTTTAGGTCCGTTTTACATGTTTTTTCCTTTTGCGTTTTACATGTTTTCATATGTTTTTGCACGTTTTCGTCCATTTTTATATGTTTTCATTGGTTTTTGCACGTTTTCGTCCGTTTTTACACATTTTCTTTCGTTTTTACATGTTTTCATCCGTTTTTTCACGTTTTCGTCCACTTTTAGATGTTTTCTTCCGTTTTTACTCATTTTCGTCCGTTTTTAAAAGCTCACTTTTGTTTTTACTCATTTTAAATGTTTTTACACGTTTTATCTGTTTTATACCGTTTTTGACCATTTTGCTCGTTTTCGTCCGTTTTTACACGTTTTCGTCCGTTTTTCACGTTTTCGTCCATTTTTACATGTTTCGTCTGTTTTTACACGTTTTCGTCTATTTTTGCAGGTTTTCGTCCATTTTTATATGTTTTCATTGTTTTCGTCCGTTTTTACATGTTTACTACTGTTTTTACATGTTTTCGTCCGTTTTTACGCATTTTCGTCCATTTTTCACATGTAAAAACAAAAGAAACGTAAAAATGGACAAACAATTGCAAAAACGAATGAAACATATAAAAATGGACGAAAACATATAAAAATGGACGAAAACGTGTAAAAACAGACGAAAACATGTAAAAACGGATGAAAACATGGAAAGACGGACGACAATGTGTAAAAACGGACGAATACATGTAAAACGGATGAAAACGAGTAAAAACGGAAGAAAACGTGTAAAAACGAAAAAAAACGTGCATAAACGAAGGTAAACTTGTAAAAATGGACGAAAACGCCCCCCAAAAACGACGCGTAAAACGGACGAAAATATGTAAAAACGGACGAGAACGTGTAAATACAAATGAAAACATATAAAACGGACGAAAACATGTAAAAACGGACGAAAACGTGTAAAAACTAACGAAAACGAGTAAAACGGAGAAAACGCGTGTAAAACTAAACGTTTGCCAAAACGAATGAAAATCGTATATCGAAAACGTCGTAAAACGGATGAAAACGTGTAGCACAACGATGTAAAACGGATGTAAAAACGTGAAAACGTTAAAACGACAAAACGCAGTAAAATGGAAGAAAACGTGTAAAAACGGACGATAAGGTGTAAAATGGACGGAAACGTAAGAAAACCAAATGTTCGGTTATTTACTAATGACCGTTAGTATAAAGGTCTAACGGTCGTTACTTAATTGTCATTTGAAAATTACAGTGACCATTTATATAATTAACTCATTTGAAAAAGAAGGTGACAAGGGCTTTTTGGTCATTTCATACGGATTTGGACTGGATCCGTAATAACAAGAAACCACAATGACTGAATCAGTCAAAAAAAAGGTTTAGTGACTGAAAGTGAAAAATCCAACAAACCACAGTAACCATTTGTGTAATTAACTCTTTTTATAATGATTGCCATAAACAATAATTTAGAAGAGAAATGGTACATGGACCTAAACTTAGACCTAAAATCACTTGGCATCATCCTAATGGGTTGTAAAATAAGTAGGTCCCTGTCTGCAGCCATCAGGATGTTTGACACTTGGTTTTAGGTCTAAATTTAGACATAAGTTTAGGTTTAAGTTCAATTCCACAGTTAAGCCAAAAGATTATTTAACTTTCTCAAGGTGATGATTGTCACTATTTCGACTTTTGTCCCGATATTCAACCCGTTTGACCTGTCCATTGCCGTGGCACAATTGTGTTATCGGTAAGATGGCATCATCTTACGAAGATATTCCAGTATGTTGTTCGGTGGTGGCTATGGAATTGGCAATTTCATCTGAGGGCAATATTACGTACACCAGTAATTAAGGTGTATGCAGTTAGTTTGGTGTTATAAGCTTAGTGCATAATAATAATCTCTGTTTTCTATGGTGATTGTCTTCGTGGCAATTGTCATCTCTTACTTGTGTTCAACTATTTACTAAACCTATGAATATCACTCAACCTTTGTGTTGATCTTTTTAAGCATGTTTATCTCAGGTATTAAAAAGGCGATAGCTAACTCTGGAGGCGCTTGGGCATTGGCATGGCATGGTCATAGATGACTCTTATATACATTTGGGACCACTTAAATTTCTTAATGGGCCATTTTTCCGCAACAAATCAACCTTTGTAAACTCTATTTTACTTTAATAAATGAAATCTTTTAAGAAAAATCTTTATTTTTCACTTTGTGTTATGATCCAATTGAGTAGCATCCCAAAAACCTTTTCTTCCGCTGCAAACCATTTTTGGGGGTGTTACAGTAAATCTTCAAATTATAAAAAATACACCATCGCGACGAGAATTAAATTATCTTTCTATTAATATGCACTTTTCTATATTTTCGACAATTTTTTTTTCAAAAATTACGCCAAGAAAAATCATATATGATTTTTAAAACTCATATATGATTTTTAAAAATCGAATCATATATGATTTTCATAAATCATATATGATTTTTACAAATCATATACGATTTTCAAAAATCATGTATGATTTGTAAAAATCGAATCATCTATGATTTTCACAAATCATATATGATTTTTCTGGGCCGAAATTTTGAAAAAAAAAATCGTTAAAAATATATAATAGTGCATATCTATAGAAAGATAATTTAATTCTCGTCGCGATGGTATGATTTTTATCGCGTAACAATTAACGGTTTGCGAGATATTTAATTTTTAAAAAAAGGGTGAAAGTTTATTTTTCTTTTTAAATAAATGGCTATCATTGATTCATTGGATCTATGGTAAATTTGAGATCTATATTGAACTTTTGCCATTGTAACAAACTATCCCACAAATATATATAGTAAATATCAGTGTATAACTAGTCATATCTATTCCCAAAATATCTCTAAGTTAGTTAGGGACTCTATTATATATATAGTATTGATCATGAATGAGAAAAGCAACCAATACCATTCTTTCAGTAATTGTGTGTGGTGTGTTTGAAAGTCGAGAAAAATGGTGACTATTGCGCATGAAAAATGAAGTGAGTAGTGATGTGTTGAATGGTGATGTTACGCTAAAATAAAAAGTGAGCGAGTGGTGATCATTACACCTAGTCTAATAATTTTCCAATTTCATGCACAAAGTTGTAGTTAATCACACTAACTATAATCTTAATCAATCAAATATTTTATCTTTGTACTAAAAACTATTCTTACTAGTTGAAATACAAAATAAAAGTTTATTTTAACATATCCAAAAATAATAAGGCTAGTCGTTATGGTAACCAAATGCATCGGTCGATCCCTATAGAGGACGCCCCCTCATTTTTTTTGTGTGATTCGACCGGTCCAATGAACGAATGGAAAGAAGGGGAAAAAAATAGCCGTCGACTATTTTATAGATGTCGAGGGTGTTTGTTCTATTTTATTTTATTCAAACACACTTTTTCTTTTATAAATACCACTTTTTCTTTCCCATTGTTCACACTTTCTTTTCTATACACATTTTAAACTTCTCAACTTAAATAAATGAATTCCGGTCAATATTTTTTTACAGATACAGATGATGATAACGAAGTTAATAGTTTAACTTAGTGTTTTTAAAAGACGTCGCTTTACTTATTCAGGCTTCCATTTCTTCAATGGGGAGAATCATAAGAGCTCCGATAGATAGAGCTCGTTACGGTGCTCATGATCATCTTGTGGCCGCTAACTTCGGTGAAAACCCATCGTATGACTCACGTACATTCCGTAAGCGGTTCCGAATGAGGCGATTACTTTTCACAAGCATTGTCCGAGATTTAATTGATAATGTGCCATTTCTTCGACAAGGTGTTGAAGCTACGGGAAAAACTGACATTCCCCGTTAATGAAGTGCACCTTTGCAATTCGTTAATTAGTATACAATATCGTTCCTGATGCTCTCGACGAATATTTGCAAATGGGAGATAAAATTCTCGTGATTCTCTCAACGCTTTATGTACAGGGGTTGGGACTTATATGGAAAGGAGTATTTGCGAAATCCTACACAAGTCGATGTTGAAAAACTCTATGCTTTTCACGAGGAAAAACATGCGTTTCTTGGAATGATAGGAAGCATTGACTGTATGAAATAGTTGTGGGCTCGATGCCCAACTGGACTTTGTGGTCAATTCTGTAGGGGTGATTCCGGTTAAGATCCATTCATTTTATTAGAAGCGGTTGTCTCATAAGACTTATGGATTTGACATGTGTTCTTTGGTGTTGTTGGGTCGAACAACGACATCAACGTTATAATGCGTCACCTCTATTTGAACGATCTCAAATACCGGAAAGCATTAGAAGTTCCATTTGTGGCTCACGGCGTAACTTATAAATGAGGATATTATCTTATTGACGGAATATATCCGGAATGGTCTGTTCCTATTCAGTCCATTTAAGAGCCAGGCACTGATGATACGAAACAAATTAAATATAAGCAAACGCGTGAAGTAGCAAGAAAAGTTAAGGAACAAGCGTTTGGCGTGCTAAAGAAAAAAATGGGTTATAATAAAAACTCCCGCACGGTTGCAAAGTCTTCAAAAAGTTACGGATTTGATGTACACTTGCATAATATTACATAATACGGTCTTAAAAGACAAAGAGAAGGAAATCTCTCTCGACTTTTATCCGGATGAGCAACATCGTGAAAATGATTCCTTGCGAGGAGAAGTAGATAAGTTCCAAGTTATTAGAGATATATACAGCCGGCAAATGCATCTAAATCTTAAAGTGGATCTAGTGGAATACCTTTAACGTCGAACAAAGGAACACTAACTTTATTGTAATGTTTTTTATTTTATTTAAATTTTTATGTAATGTTTTTTAATTATTAATGAAATTTAAATTAAAAAAAAAGTGTTGAGTCATCGGTAAGTTCGTCATAACTGGCGTTTGGTTTTGCGTTTAGTCTAGAAGAAAAAAAACTAATGTGACGCTGATGTGTCAGAGTGTCCCCGATGGCTTATGGTCACCTTAACTAGTAGTCTAACTTAAACAATTATAATCTGAGTGAGAGAGTAACAATTCAGCTACGAGCTTTTGGAATTATCACTTTTTTCCCGCCCAAATCAGACACTATTAACAAAAGGACAAAACACTAATGGGTTGTTTGGTTGGGGGATATTCATGGTATTTTAAAGGGTTTTAAATTGAAATCCCATCAAATAGTGTATTTGGTTGAAAAGTGGAAGGAAGAGTTTGAGATTAAAATACTTTAAAAGGGTGTTTTTTAAACTCATTTATTGCTCACACTTTCATAGCAACATTCATAATTTTTTATTTGGCCGTACTTTTTAATTTGACTAAACAAAAAAAAACATTAGACAAAAAAAACATTTAAAAAAAAAAAGTACAACCTACTTAATAGAGAGGGTTGGAATATAATAAATATGGAAGGTTAGAATATCCCTCCCTTATTTTATAGTTGGCTAGTTGCATAGACTTGATTATCTTGATGGTCAAGTGAAAAATGATAAAAGGGTAATTATGTCATTTACTATAATTGTGTCAAAAGAGTTGACATAACATTTCACCAACCAAACATGCTATAGAATTGAAATTACTATGATTTTAATACTCCCCCGATATGAAATACTACATAATTTTAAATGGATGGATTTTGATTTCATGAACCAAACGCCTCTAAGAAGCAACATGTGAAAGACCCAAAAGATAAGGGACTAAAATGGTTTATGACTAATTCATTTCTTACATAAAGGTGTACAATTTTCAGACAACATAACATTTCCCCCCAAAGTTTACACAAACAAACACTTTAAACCTTAGAAATTTTCATCAGCTCATATTCTGTCTTTCACATATATCAGGTAAAAATCATTTTTAAGTTATTGGGTTCAGTAATTTTGTATGTCATTTGAATTTTTGTATGGTTAGAAGATATAAGTACCATTTTTGTATGGTTATTTTAAGTTAAGAAATAAAACATAAAGTTCAAACCTATATAACTTGTATATATTATATAATAATGTTTGGGGTGCTTGTTTGTTACAGAATAGAAATTTCTACTTAGTTATGTAGGTGCCGTCGCACACTTAAAAGGGCCACATTTTTATTAGTTTTGCATTTATATACTATTAAACATAAATGCGTCATATAATTCAAGTTTATATGCAATCTCTCTTTAGTTTACAAGTGTAATAGGGCCTCTTTGTTGTTATTGTCTAAGGCCACCGAAAACCATAAGACGACCCTAGTTATGGAGTGTTACGGAGTAGAAATTTTAGTATATAGTTCAAACCTTTATAAGTTCAGGTGAATAGTGGCACCTAAAAGAATGTTTGGGTCCGAAACAGTCACTTGAGAGTGGTTAGGGAAATGGTCAAAAATGGTGGATACCTTGGTTAGGGCGTGTATATTTGAGTCAAAGACTCGCCTTATCAGGGTAAACTGAACATGAAAAACTTCATTTGTTTAACCGTTTGAGTGTGTGTTTGTAAAAAAATAATATTTATGGGGTGTTTGTTTAAGCTTATATATGGGCTTATGAGCGTATCTATTATATTCCATAAGCTCATTCTTTTTGGCTTATTTTGAAACTTGTGGGCTCATGTAAATTTGTTATAACATAATAAACTTATATAAGCCCATAAGTATCAATATAAGCCGAAAAAAATGGGGCTTATAAAATATTAGATAAGCTCATAAATAAGCCTATGTAATCATGTGGTCATATGCTCATATTACTAAATGCTTAGAAAATTTACAGAAGTGGAACTTATAAACTCTTAAGTTTTTAAGTTTTGGACCATTTGATTTTGAACCAATGAGATTCGAAACTTGACAAAGAATCTCGGATCTTGAAATATGGTTTTTGTGATTCTTGTGAGATTTTATTTATTGTTGTTAGTTTAAGGAGGTGTTTGTGTTAGGTTATCTATTAAAAAGTCCGTACTTTATGACTTACTTACAGCCAAAAGCTCAACTAAATATGCTCATAATCCGAAAAACGTAAGCTCAGGGGGTGTTTGTCTAAGCTTGTCAGATGAGCTTATTGAAAATTTTATAAGCTCATAATGTTGGGCTTATGAACTATTCACTTGAACTTATGAACTTTATAGGATAGGTAAAAAAAAATTCATGGTAAAAAAGTTTGAGCATTTTTATGCATCTTTTTGGTTACTTTTTCGCTTAGAAATAAAGTACAGTATAAAATACAAGTCACCTAACCTCCTTGGGTTTAGCGTTTGAACTTCGAACCTCACATATTTGAGGGTGTCTAGGGAAAGGGTCATAAACGGTCATGACAATATTTGAGTTAGGCCGTGTACAACTAAGTCAACATACCACCCTTCCATGGTAACCACAATAGGGAGACGGAAAACCTCATCCGTTTTAACTGTTCGTCCATTTGGTATTAAAAACATATATTTATAATAATATATTATACATCCCAACCCTTTTACATTATGGACACTTTGAATTTCGACCCATAAGTCTCGGTTCATGAGTTTGGGGCTTGTAATTCTTTCGAGGTTTTTATTGCTGGTAGAGCTGGAAGGTGCTGTTGGTTTTATGGACAATAAATTAATAGACGTGTGTTAGGATCGAACTCGAGACTATGGGATTGCACACTTTACGTATGAGAATTTAAAGTTAATAATTAAATATAAACGTTATATTTATTTATTTATTAAACGAAATAACTAACGGACGTTAAGTAATTAATGTAATGGACTAACGGTCGTTAAATGTTTATGGAAAAGGATCAAATTGCAAAAGTTGGGAAGGTTCCGGAATCCCTTTGGGGAATCCTTAACCGATCGGCCTAGGGACACAAAACAAGGAAAGAAAAACCAACTTGTTCACCAAGTTTGCTTGGCTATATAAACAAGGCTTGGGGTTTTATTTTTCCATCTCTTGTGCTCATAAGCTAAACCCTAAAAACGTTTTGTGTGTGTTTTTCTTTGTCCAAACCGATCGGCCAAACACCATAGGGTGTCGATCATTCTTTTTCCACAAGCAAAGTTATTTGTTTTATAAAAACTAGCATTACTTTAATTCGGTTTAGTACGTGTGTACAAGAACATAGTAATAACACACTATTGTTATTATCTTGGATTGAATTACAAAACGGTAAGGGGTAATTCATATAATCCTATAAACCCTAATTAGGGTTCATCCAAATTGCTAGTTTGTGGATTTGATTCTTGTTCGGCTAGAATCAAGAAAAGGTAAGCATATTCTTTTATGTTAATTAATTGTTCATTAATAAATCCTATACGCTTCCGCTTGAATACTTTGATGTTTATTGTTTATATTTATGATTAGTCATGTTATATAATTCCAACAGTGGCATCACGAGTCATTGGTTTTTTATGAGTAATTAATTACATAAATGCGTAATAAAACAAATAATTGTATGTTGTTTAATATGTTTATCTAGGGTTTATGTTTAATTTTTTGTTTGGTCGATTTTTTGAATTCGACACATACATTAAATTTTTAGGGAGCGTTTGGTTGACAGATTTTAAATTATGGAATTTGAATTTACATAAAGTTTAAAATTACATGAAAATATTTTTGCTTGTTTGGTTGCTAAAATTTTGGGTTATCAAATATATATTGTGGGCCTAAGATATTTTAGAAGTATGTGAATTTAATATGTTTTAGTTTTTCATGTGTTGCATGAATGTGGGACCCAATGATACATGGTGTCAAATTTCTAGTGGGTCATTAACAATAAAATTTTGAAAGTATTATTTCTTTATTGTTTGATGGGACCCAGATTGCAACGTGTAAGTGGAAATTTAAATGATGTCCATAGTGACAGAAATTTAATATGCTCAGTTTCAGCACTTTATAGAATTTTTAATACCTCTGTTAACTCAACCAAACAAGATATTTTAAGAGATTTAAAATTCAAATTCCATGAAATTCCCCCAATATGCTTGAACCAAACAACCCCTTAGGGTTTTGAAAATTGTTTGCTAACCTTATTAAAACCTAGAATTAATATATTGATTACGTGATTAATTCATGAATAAATTTGTTATATGTCATGGAATTTGTTATGCGATCTTGTGACTTATTTGTATAATTGTTATGATATCCATGATTATACATGCATGTTAGTCATGGATAAGTTACTTTGATATTGTTTAATTGTTAAGATATATTTATTTACGATAAATCTTGAATTGGGGAAGACTCCAATTACATATATATTAATGAATCAATTATGTGCAATTTGGTATATCATTAATTATGGGTTTACGCAAATCGATTCGCGATGTATGTGGCTCACTCTCAATTGAGAGTGAAAGCCCTAATTAATATATACATTAATTTAACCTAGATATTGATTATTAATAGGGTTTTATCGAATAAGTTGCATGTGGCTACTTGTTTACACGTATAAATTGTTTATTATGTATGCATTGTTTTTAGTAGTTTATTTTTTATTTGTTACTTGTTTGTTTATTATGTTAGACAGTTTTAAGCAAAGGGTAATTTTGAATAGAAAAATAAAACGGACTAAACAATGGCGAAATTTGATTTGTTTTGGAAGAGTTAAGTTTTCAATAGTTTAATTGATTGGTGACTTTGGTACAAATGGTCTGACGCTCACCCATTAGAATAAACTATAAAGGGGTTAATAAAGAAGTGCGCACAGTCACACTGAAAGGATGTCTAAGGTTATGCTTTTGCGCTTACCGTCCTCCGCCCCTGGAGTTCAAGTGGAGCTACTTAGTAAGCCATTAATGTGCAAGCTCATCTTAAGGGCGAATTAGTGTTAATTCCATGCGCCACTTCGGTGGTAATTATCCGAAATACTAAGTGTTTACACTTATGCAAAAGTACGGTATAATGGATGATAATTACCACTAAATTCCTTGATTGGTGAACCCAATACCTCAATCAAAACTTTGATAATTTGATCTTTATGAACTAGTAATACAAAGTTTTTTATTAAATTTATGCTACAAGATGAATGCATGACATCTTTGTACATCTTTGATTTGACCACATAAAATCAAAACTACTACCCTTTTAAATTAAGTTATATGCCATCTAATTAAAAGGAACACTTGAAGTTGCAATTTATGTCATGAGAGTACTTGGCTAGATTGTGATGGAGAGGTAAATCTCTATGTAAAGTGAGACCTTACATGGACATATTTGCAGTTCTTTAAGTTAGACACTTAAGTTGAGTAGGAAGTGAGACTTGGACTCAATGGCATAAGATGGGATGAAACATGTTTATATTTGCAATAGCGTTGGAAAATATAAATCCCATGATGATCTAGGAATTGGAAATTGTTTTGCCAATTATTGTTCGACAGATTACCCTATTATGTGCTTTTGTTACTAGCAGATCAACTGATGTAATGGAACTACGATAATTTGGATCCTAGTTTTCGAGAAAATTCTATGGTTATATGAATATTACCTTGGGTATTTTATTTTCTTGAAAAGTTTAATTATCCAAAATACTAAAATTGAATTTTGCTAATTCTTTAAATGTATTAATGCAACATTAAACCGTAAACGTAGGTTATTCCTGTATTGGTAAAATTGATCTACACCTGTAAGGGTTTTAGTAGAGTCAACGTTACTAAAAGAATAAACCTAGTCCTCTTTTCACGCGAAAGAGTGAGATTCAACCCTATTCCTTTTCATGAATGAAGAAAGGTATGATAGGACAATTAAAATTGTCTAAATTCTAAATACATAACTCGTAAGCAAATTTTAATAGTTAAGAAAATTGCATATTTCTGAGTTATTAAATTAGAAGCTAGACTAATTACTGTATAATTGGTAAAAGACAAACTATCATATTTTATCTAGTTAATGTGCTTTGACCATTTAAAAGTACTACTTACAATTGTTGGAATAGTAGAACTATTAAGAAAGAAATTGCATGCCCAATTTTTCAAGTTAATAGCATTGATGAATAATTCATCATCTACATAGTAGAATACACTCTTTTAGTACATAAGTAATTGTTATGTATGGACTTTCTCAAAGGTGTAGGAAAGTAAATAGAACACTATTTTCTTTCACTGGTTAATGAAACACTTACAATGTTGTCAAATCCAGTGGGAGTATGTTGTTCTTATTACTGAATAAGGAAATAATGTAATGATCTCTTATTCAGTGGGAGTTACAAGCTTTGTCATCTTGATAGTAACCCAGATTATCTCTAGAATGTCTTACGATAATAACTTTCCATTTGTAGACACTTATGTTTTCAAGGATAGTCATGTACGTTTCCTTATTAGACAATGAAGTGGTTCTACATCTACTAGTTATGCTAATATCAATGACACAATCATATTAGTCACATAAACAAACATATGTCGTGTTGTTTATATGCTACATGATGTTGTTCCATGCACAAGTGGGAGAAATCTATATTGTGTGCAAGGTATAACATATAAGTATATGATTTAAAGGATTCTCTTGACTGCAAGGTAAGAGACTAACGTTCTAATATAACTTGTACATATCTAATTCAAGAAACACTTGGTGTTGCAATTTACGTCATGTGAGAACTTGGCGAGATTGCAACAACAAAGTAAATCTCTATGTAAAGTGAGATCTTGCATGGACATATTTGCAGTTTCTAAATTAGACAAGTATTTAGAACATGTGTCAAAATTGATATATAAGATTACTTCAAATTAGATTTTTATGTATTATTAGAATGACATAAATGAAGTAATCTAATACTACTTCAATTTGTTTATTTATGTATTTTGGAATGACATAAATGAAAAATAATGTAGTCCTACATTATTATGAAGTAATATAAATTAACTTGAAATTACTATTGAAACCAAGAGTTGTGTTCATAATTACTTTATTTAAACATGTTTATGATTCATTGTAAAGACATAAACATAAAGTCTTTTAAGACTTATAATAAAGTAAGACGTTAACTTGTTATGTTTTTTAATTAAGACATATACAAGAAGTCATTGAGTTGATCAATGATTTATAACGTATAATGGGATTATAACAATTTATGTTTCTTGTTGAGACATGGATATGAAGTGACTTGGTTAAAAGGTACTTGTGTTATAAAGCATGTAATTGGCTTGGAAAGTCTATTATACCATTAAGTTGACTTAGTTGGTAAATAGGTAAGCCAAAAGGAATATGTTTATCATATATATTGTTAGATTGTCTTACAATATTAAATTCTAATGAATACCACAAGTTGATGGTATTTTCAGTTAGGAGAATCAAACTCTATTTGATTTGTTTGATTCAAGATAATCATAACTTCTTTCTTAAAAAGTAACAAGGTTAGAAAATTGAGTATGGATTGAATATACTCAATATGACTCCAACCTAGAAGATTAATAAAACACCATTTCATTATGGAATGTGATGAATCACATTAAGTTTTAAAATTGAAGATTCTGAATTTGTTAAACTACTTATGAATAGGTTGTTAACAAACTTAAGTCAGGAATTATCAATGTGTATTTGTAATGTCCCAAAAAGAGAACAATGTAGTTTTGCTCTAATTGCTAAGTATATATAGATAGTCTATATATTACAAAAGGCAAGTGGGAGTTTTTTTTATCTTGAAAGATAAAATTACAAGATACATAATCTTCTAAAACACACTAGTAAATATCATGATGAGGTTAGACATGTAAATGATAGACCTCAAGATGATGGAATTTTCATTCATAGATCTGCAATGATATCTCAGATATTTGATTTATATGATGAGAAATATGAGTTACAGGATTACAGTAAACCTGATAATCTTTATGATGGATTACCAAATATTGAATTGGGTAAATAACTCATACTATAAATATTAAAGATGCTGTCCATAAAGATAATCAATTTTGGAAATTTGGTTTATCTTAATAGTTAGACTAGAGAATGAAAATGAGTTTCTTCAAAGAGATGAAAAACCCTAGTGGTTTGAATTTATATGTAGAAATCATATGGACAATATTGTACACATATTTAATGCATGTTTTATGACAAGATTATTAATCATATTTAAGCAATTAATTGTGATTGAACATTCTTTCCTAAGACACATTAAATATATAAAAAGGATAATTGTCATACTTGTTTTCATTAATATGAAATATGACAATGGAATATCAAAACTCTTTCTTGAGAAATTACTTGAGTGAGGACGGTAAGTAATTGAAAGGTTTTTTGAATTCATATAATCTTTGAAAGTGTACGAAGTGCAAATAATTCATGAATTGATAAATGCATGCATCTATGAAATTATTCTTATGTTTAATTATTAAATCCCATTTTCGATTTATAATTAAAGTAAGATAAATTTTAAGTATTCGAAGCTAGTGGGAGTATTATGTAAAGTTTTAAATCTTATATGTTGTATAACATATAGGAAGTAACATTCCTTGTAAGCTAAATGTTAAGTCTTAGATTGGAATGAAACTTCACTTGTAAGATTTAAAAATTAAAACATACAACCTTGAAATATATGTTTATTGTTAATAAACATGTGCAGTAAAATAAATGATTCTAATAAAACATGATATATCATTTGGGAATTGATAAATATCTTTTGACAAGATAGAACGTGAATGAATTCTAAGTTTGACATGTAGATTCATCATGTACATCATGTTGTGTATTCAAATTGTTGTATCATTTTTGAATGGTAAATGATTTGACAACATTGATATCTAACTAAAAGTTATTAGATAAATTGTGTAATTAATATTCTAAAAGAATTACATCCTCAGCCTGGAATTGCTCCTAGATTCTATGGATGAACAATATGTCAAATGTTGTGAAAATTGTCATCAGCTTTAAACTTGAAAGTTAGGAAAGCATCAAACATTACACAATAAGATATTAAAGTTTACGGAGTTATAATGAGCATATTGTTGTTTGTATACAATGATGCTGGTTTAATTGAGATGACACTCAATACTAGTCATGGTAGGATTTCATCCTTGTTAATGGCCATGTGAACTAGTTGTGCTACTAAGAGCAGAGTTGCATTATACATTAAAAGAATAAGAATACTTTAAACTTAAAAATGTTTGGAAGTTTAATTGTCATAAATTGGTGATAGAGGATGTCACACACTTTATGAATTATTATGTGGATTGGTGAACGCACACATACAAGGACTTCACTAATTGAATTCTTGAAATAAGTATTCTCAAAATTATGATAGATCAAGTTGGTTGATTTATGTCTTGTCAACAAGTATGATTGTCATTACTTGAGGCATAATTCATCAACTGGAATTTTCATGCATTGATCTATTTGGTATTTGGATAAAGGATGTTAAACAATTGTTATAATAAATCAAATACTTGGTATGTTTGATTTTATAATATATTGTATCCTATATTTGCATGTTTAATCCGTGAATAAATTTATTTATTCTAAATCGTCCGTTGTCAATTAATGATATGGGAGTATCATTAAACTAAGACAACTCTGAGAGATATGGTAGAATATACTTGAAAGTATATTGATGAGAATGCATACCAATTTCGAATGATATTCAATGAATTGAATATAGGACTTATCCCAACTACATGATTTTACTTTATGGATATTGTTACTAAGTAAATCATGAATAGTTATCCTCATACTTGAGATACCGGATAAGTGTCATGAATGTAGTGCACTTCTGTGGAGCAACTTAACGCTATACGTAACTGGTAGTCATAAGGGTTGTTTCCTGAAGTGTTGCAAAGTTTATGGGTTATTCTCGTAGTCAAGATAGAATTTGTTCCTTCAAATTTATTTGGAGTTTAATACTGCTGGGCTCCTCGTAGGGTTGACAAGATGTTTGTGTGGCCACACCCAAAATCTCCTGAATATGTTCAGAAGATTTGGTAATCTTGCTCAATCACTTATAACGAGAAACAAAATAGTTGGATAAAGAATGACTTAATTCCATATCTTTATTTAACATGGTATTAGAAACAAAAGGATAATAATAATGAGAAATCATTAAAAGGTTTTCCAGAAGCCTTGCTCGAGTTGTACTAGAGGCATCGAAGTGTTGCTAGACGCTAACCGAATGTGATCACTCTATTAAGATATGTCCAAGTGGGAGCTGTTGGTTTTATGGACAATAAATTAATAGACGTGTGTTAGAATCGAACTCGAGACTATGGGATTGCACACTTTACGTATGAGAATTTAAAGTTAATAATTAAATATAAACGTTATATTTATTTATTTATTAAACGAATAACTAACTGGACGTTAAGTAATTAATGTAATGGACTAACGATCGTTAAATGTTTATGGAAAAGGATCAAATTGCAAAAGTTGGGAAGGTTCCGGAATCCCTTTGGGGAATCCTTAACCGATCGGCCTAGGGACACAAAACAAGGAAAGAAAAACCAACTTGTTCACCAAGTTTGCTTGGCTATATAAACAAGGCTTGGGGTTTTATTTTTCCATCTCTTGTGCTCATAAGCTAAACCCTAAAAACGTTTTGTGTGTGTTTTTTCTTTGTCCAAACCGATCGGCCAAACACCATAGGGTTTCATCATTCTTTTCCACAAGCAAAGTTATTTGTTTTATAAAAACTAGCATTACTTTAATTCGGTTAGTAATGCGTGTGTACAAGAACATAGTAATAATAACACACTATTGTTATTATCTTGGATTGAATTACAAAACGTTAAGGGGTAATTCATATAATCCTATAAACCCTAATTAGGGTTCATCCAAATTGCTAGTTTGTGGATTTGATTCTTGTTCTGCTAGAATCAAGAAAAGGTACGCATATTCTTTTATGTTAATTAATTGTTCATTAATAAATCCTATACGCTTCCGCTTGAATACTTTGATGTTTATTGTTTATATTTATGATTAGTCATGTTATATAATTCCAACAGGTGCTTGGATTAGCTTATTTACTGGGCGTATAAACTTATGTAAGCTTGAAAAAGCTTCTAAGGCTGACTTTTTCCGGCTTATAAGCTCATAAGCCGAAAAAGTGAACTTGTGAGCTTTTCCACATTTACAAAAGCTCATCATCCCGATAAATTAGCTAACATGAACACCCTCATTTGAGTATTATATATTTTTATTTTTGTAGAATGTATGGATGTTAATTTCCGTAAAACCACGAATCTTGAATCAGGCCTTTTTTGGGGTTCTTTTTTATTGCTGTTAGAGTAAGATAACGGGGTTATTGGGATTGCTTACTTTATGTCATTTGAAAATTGATGGCGTAAACCTTTGCTTTGTAGAGGAGAATATGTTTTGATTTTTGTTCGTTAGTAACAAGCATGAATGTTACTAATCACAAAAGTGGACCGATCTTATTATACATCCCAACTTGTACATTAAGGACCCTTTCAACACTAGAGTCTCGGATCTTAATTTTTTTTGGGTTATTGTTGCTAGAGTAAGTTTTGGTTGTATAGTTTGTTTTTAGTGTTGAATGGTTTAAGATATACTGATGTTATTTCAGAAAAATTAGTGAATCTGAATTATGGTTTTGGGATTCTGTGTTTCAGTTTTTCTGTGATTAAGGTATATAATTCGTAGTGTTGTTTTGTACAAGTATAGTTTTATTGATGTCATTTCAGAAAACACATTGTGAATCTTAAATCTTGAATAATTATAGCAAGTCGTGAAAAGGCATTTGGGAATTTTTGAATCATCCAGATAAAATTCTTACCTTGTTTGCCCTTTGATCATAGATGGCTTTGTCACTTGTTAAACGCGTTGCTTCAAATCTCATGCGGGTGAGAGCAATGGCCTCATCTTCTCGCCTCTTCAACACCAACTGTTTCCAATATGATAAGTGTTCAAGTATTTTTTTTGTGAGGTAGTAATCATTCTTCAGATATCCTTTAGCCTTGTTAAACTAAGTCTTCTGAATACCTGCAAGGATGTAACAACGCGTTAGCCTCGCCCCGGGTGTTATCCCAGGACCAAGCTCCGGCGTGAGAGTAAGTATGGGATTAGCGAAGGGTATAGTATAACTGTGTGTGTGTGAAAATGATACTTTTTTACCAATTACTCTACGCGTATTTATACTGTAGGTTGTTACTATCTGGCCGTTGCCCATGTGGCTATCTATGACGCTATTGCTGTCGTTAGGGCTGACACTGTTTCTGACTCTGCGTGTGACACTGTCCATGACACGTGTCTGACACCTAGGAGAATGAGACGAATTGCTTTCAGGCTAAATGCCAAACGTCTTTGTCAGGTCAACGATCCTTTCGGATTTGACCTCCTTCGTATGCTAATCTTTCGGATATGATCCCTTCGGTTTAGCCATTCAGCCATATACGTCGTCAATAAGTGCGACAATGGCTGCATCCTAAAGTGTGATGATAGAGGCAGGTCTTTTGTCCGTGGTGTAGTCCACGGTGTGTAAATCTGATTCCCCAAAAGAATTAGCTCTACAGCAAATATGTCATTTCCACAAATAGCAGACAAAAAAAAGTGTACACTTATAAGCTTGTACACATGTCTAATTTGAGAAATACAAAACTTGTCGAAATGCCAATCCGATAATCACCGATTAATCCCGCCTAAATCGATTACAACTAAAAAAGATCAACTGTCCGACTACTGATTTGCGATTTTTGCAACCTTGGTACTTTTCCTTACGTTTTTCACTTTTATTAAAAAAAAAGCCATCTAAACACATTTTTGTTTGTAAGAAAATCAAGATTTCTCATTTTTCTCGCCCAAATCAAGAAGCTACAAAGAAAAAGACAAAACAATAAAGGAGCAACTTGTAAACAACTAAAAAGATGACGGGCTGAAATGGTTTATAACATTAAAAATTATAATTTCTTCATAAAGTTGTACCACAATTTTCAGACCACATAAAGATCTCCCCAAAAAATTTTCTTGCATCATCAAAACGTTAAATTTCAGGTAAAAATAATCTTTAAATGACTGGGTTTTTGTTTCTGTTTACTACTTTTGTTTGTCATTAGTTTGATGGGAAAATTTTGAGCTTTTTTATGCATCTTTATTTTGGTTACTTTTAGCTTAGAAATAAAGTATATAAAATATAAGTTTTATTAAACTCCTCACAAGAAGAGGTCTAGCGTTTAAACCGTAGATAAATATTTAAGGGTGTATAGGGAAATAGGTCTGAAACGGTCACGAAAATACATCTATTAAGATGTGTACAACTAAGCAGGGACGGAGCCAGAACCAAATATGACCGGGTGCACAAAATCTTTTGAACCGTAATATTGGAATCACATTTTGAAGGACCTGGCGCATTTAAGATGCATTTAGGAAAAATTAGTGTTATTTTTAAAATTTAACACTACATTGAAAAAATCTATAGGGTTCCGGGCACCCGGGGAACCCCCTAGCTCCGTCCCTGCAAGTGAGTTAAAAGACTCCCTTTGTGTGTAACCTAAAGGGAAAACCTCATTTGTGTTAACTGTTTGGGTGTTTATTTGTTAGAAATTTATTGTAGATATAGTCCCTACCTTCCGAAAGTGCAACTGCCGTCTTTGTGAGAAATCTTTGGTGCGAAAATTGTCCCTGCCACAAAGTGAAATAACTAAGTAGCCCTTGCTTTCAGTGAGACTTAGTCATTTTACTTTGGGGCATTTTCGTTATTTCTCTTTTGGGCAGGGATGATATTCACACCAATAGTTTCTCACACGGACAACGTTTGCATTTTCGAAAAGGTTGGACTCCATCAATCTGAAATAGTTTTTGCAATTTACTCTTAGAACAATGTGTATTATACATCCCAACCCTTTACATTTTCGAACCTTTGAATTTGGACCCATGAGTCTTGAATCTTGACAAAGTATCTCGGATCATGAATTTGGGTTTTGTGATTCTTTCGAAGTTTTTATTTATTGCTTGTAATAGCTTATTTACTGGGCTTCTAAGTTTCAAAAGCTTATAAGCCGACTTCTTTTTGGCTTATAAGCTCATAAGCTGAAACTTGTGAGCTTTTCCAGATTTACATAAGCTCATCATCCCGATAAATTAGTTAACATGAACACCCTCTAAGTTAGAGTATATAATTGTATATATCTTTTTATTTTTGTAAAATGTTTGAATGTTATTTCGGAAAATCCTAGAATCTTGAATTAGGCCTCTTTTGGGGTTCTTTTTATTTTTTGTGTGATTGCTGTTAAAGTAAGATAACGGAGTGTTTGGGATTGCTTACTTTATGTCATTTGAAGTGTTATGGCAAAAAGATTAAGTTTGTTACACAAATTTCAAAAGTGGATCTTCTTAACTTTTACATTATGGACCCTTTGAACACTAGTTTCCGATTTTGGACTCATGAGTTTTCAAATCTTAATAGAGAATCTCGGTTATATTTTTTGAGTTATTGTTGCTAGAGTAAGTTTTGATTGTATTGTTTGTTTTTAGTGTTTAATGGTTTAATATACTGATGTTATTTCAGTTTTCAGTTTTTCTGTGATTGTTGTTAAGGTATATAATCCGTAATGTTGTTTTGTGTGAGTACAATTTATTGATCAATGTTATTTCAGATAACAAATCGTGAATCTTAAATCTTAAATAAATATAGCAAGTCATGAAAAGGCATTCGGGAATCTTTGAATCATAAAATGTAAAGATGTTTTTGCTAAATGTGGATTTTTTCGATTTGTAATCGCAAAATTCGTCAATAGGCATTCGGGAATCTCGAATGGTTCGATATTCAGGGGTCCAAAACCGGACACTAGCTTTAAAATGGTCTGAAATGTGAAAGGTTGTGGTTTATAGTTTTAAAATGGTCTCTTCTATTTGTTCGACAAATATCCTCGAAATTGTTTTCATCCAGATGAAATTCTAATTTATAGCTAACCTTGTTTGCCCTTTGATCGTAGATGGCTTCGTCACTTGTTAGACGCGTTGCTTCAAATCTCATGCGGGTCAGAGCGATGGCCTCATCTTCTCGCCTCTTAAATACCAACTGTTTCCAATATGATAAGTGTGACAATGGCTGCATCCTAACGTGTGATGATAGAGGCAGGTCTTTTGTCCGTGGTGTAGTCCATGGTGCGTAAATCTGATTCCCAAAAAGAATGAGCTCTACAACAAATATGTCATTTGCACACCCTTATAAAATAGTAACACATTTTTTGCACTTATAAAATAGTAGACAAAAAAAGTTTACACTTATAAGCTTGTACACATGTCTAATTCGTCGACACTCCATTTCCTCATGCTTCCTCTTCTACGATGAAATAAGCTGTAACAAATTGATTTCTAAACTTTTAAGTTTTAAGTGTAGACATAGTATTAAGTGGTAATAAGACATGTCCTGTACCTGAGCGCCCTAAAAGTCATTTTTTAATTATAACGCAATCGCTAAAGCCATTTTTTTTTTTTTTTTTTTTTCAGATGCGTTTGATCCCCGTCTCTCACCAGCTGCAAATCTGGGCCATCTTCTAAACCTCTCGGATATTATCACTGGTTTCAAATATGGCCTCGTGCTCCCTTTGTGGCGTGTGGTGGAGGACGACAAAGCCCTCTATCTACTCCGTGGCATGCCTCCTATGCACAAGGAGTTTATGGATGAAATCAGCAAACTAGAACTTAAGGAATATGTTCCACGATATGAATTATGTTCGCAATTCACCCTGATGATGTGAAGGACTCTGTTCGAGACATGAATCTGTCCTACCATTTACATGTGATGAGAGGAGTCGATTCAGAACCTTCTGGTTATTACTATCATGTGCTGCAGGATAAAAAGGAACTCATGAGACTTGTTGAACCGCCGAGTGGTATCTTTTTAACATTATTACTTATTTATATACATATATCATGTAGGGGATATGTAGTAATAACGAACACCAACGGATATGCTTAATCTCTGAAAGGCGTGTGAACACTTTCAGATCGAATCAATTCGGCGGTTCTACCAAATTATTCAATCGGATACAATTCAGAGAATGAGAATTTTCTGTATGTGTGTGTCTGAGATATAATGAACCAGTAGAAGTTTTGTCCCTCAATTTCCGAAAATTAGTTTCTGATGTACATAACTTCAGCAGAAACACAACCATTTCAGCAGAAACATAACTTCAACAGAAACACAACTATTTCAGCAGTAAACATAACTTCAAAGTAGAATTTTACATAGCAACTTCGTGGAAATAAAAAATTTTCCAACCGACCTGCGCCTTTTCGGTTGTCAAGTTTTGCTACCAGTGGGCGCTGCCCCCGACCCCGTCCCTTAGGAGCTTACCCTAAGATCATAATAGACTCAAGTAGGTGTGCACTCCGCACCTCCAAACCTAAATGATGTATTATTATGATGAAATTGGTCAAAACAAGTTAATCCAATTACACTAAAATATCCAACATTCCTCCCCTATTTTAGTGCAATCCTTGATTAACTAAAACAAGTAATCTCAAACAATCAAACTTTTGCATAAATGAAATGTCGTGACGATTGAATTTCACATTAGTACATTGTGACATTCCAAATATTCAATACTGTAGTCGCTTAGGATTGAACCCTAGGAATTCAATATGAATACACGAAGATAATGTACACAAAAGTTTACATACATAGTAGTTCTATCTTGACACATGTTTTACTAGCCTATGTCCTTATCCTTCATAAGCATGTCAAAGCCAAGTCCCAGCTTCTTGAAGCGGCTAAACTTCATGCTCATATAGGTAGCTCTTTTAGTCTTGCACCTACAAAGCAATTTGTCAAAAGAGCTATTAAGAATATATTCATTCAACCTCCCTAACTTGTAGGTCTGAACACATACCTTGGGATGAATCTTCTAATGTATTCCAATCTCTAAATATTAAGCCTTCCACATTGAATTCAGCACCTAGCGTCATACTAGATGGGAATTGGGTATCTTGATATCGAGATTTCGATGGACTTTAATCCCACCCCTATAGCCGAATTTTTCACGAGATCTCTATTCAACCCTTTGGTTAAATGATCGGCTAAATTGTGTTGTGTTTTCACAAACACCACAGATATCACACCATTCGTGATAAGATCACGTAATATGCTATGTCTAACACATATGTATCTAGACTTCCCATTATATACTTGACTGTATGCCTTAGCCAAAGTAGCTTGACTATCACATCTGATAGAAATGGATGATATCGGTTTAGGCCACAATGGAATTTCATAAATTAAGTTCCTTAGCCATTCAGCTTCTTTACCAATGCGCTAATGCCACAAACGCAGATTCCATTGTTGAATCAGTTATGCAAGTTTGCTTCTTAGATGCCCAAAAAATGGCACCACCTCCAAGTAGGTATACCCAACCCATTGGAAGAATGATCTTCCGATTGGAAATCCAACTTGCATCTAATAACCTTCAAGAACAGAAGGGAATCCAAGATAAGTCAAACCATAATCTATTGTTCCTTTCAAGTACATAAATACTCGATTAATTGCTCGCCAATGGATTAAACCTGGATTGTGAGTATATCTACTCAACTTTCCAATAGCAAAGGCTATATCAGGTCTAGTACTAATCATGGCATACATTAAAGATCCAATAGCCCTTGAATATTCAAGTTGATTCACAACAACACCTTTATTAGGCACAAGTTTTGTTGTGGGATCCATAGGAGTACCTATAGGAGAACAATCTTTCAGATTAAATTTATCCAACATCTTCTCAATATAATGTGATTGAGAGATAGTAATGCCATGTTCTCCACGTATGATCTTAATGCCAAGAATCACATCAGCCTCCCCATGTCCTTCATCTCAAATTTAGAGGACAAGAACTCCTTAGTTGTATCAACTTGATCTTGGTCAGTAACTCAGTACCAAAGATCAACATGTCATCAACATACAAGCAAATGATTACTCCTTTACCAAAAGCATCAAACTTGCTGTATACACACTTGTCTGCTTGGTTTAATGCAAAACCATTAGACAAGATAACATCATCAAATTTCTGATGCCACTGCTTGGGAGCTTGCTTCAAGCCATAAAGAGACTTAACCAATTTACAAACCTTGTTTTCGTTACGTGCATGACAAAACCTTCAGATTGTCTTATGTAAATCTCTTCATCCAATTCACCATTCAGAAAGGCTGTTTTAACATCCATTTGGTGAATTACAAGATTATGTATAGCCGCTAGTGCTAACAATAATCTAATGGTGGTAATCCTAACAACAGGAGCATAAGTATCAAAGAAATCAATACCTTCCTTTTGTCTAAAGCCTTGGATAACCAATCTGGCTTTATACTTGTCTATGCTTCCATCCACCTTCATCTTCCTTTTGAAGATCCATTTACTATTCAATGGTTTACAACCAGGTGGTAAATCAGACGGTTTCCAAGTATTATTGTGCATTATAGAATCAATCTCATCTTGGATTGCTTCTTTCCAAAATGCAGCATCCCTTGAAGCCATAGCTTCACTGTAGGTCCTAGGATCTTCATCAACATTGAAACAATATTGATATTGAAATTGAATTTCATTTCTTGATCCTTCGACCAAATATAGTTGGAAATCGCCACCAAAAGATTTGGTTTTCCTTGCTCTTACACTCCTCCTAGGCTCAGAAGGCTCAGGAGGAGAAACAAATCACCTTGGCAGATGCACCAAAGTTACTAGAACTTGCAATCATGTCTGCAGGTTTAGGTAAAGATGTAAACCTATCCTCATTGCCAAAATCAAAGATCTCGACTCAATAACAGAGTGCACGGATACATAATCATTAGGTTCTATGACATAGAATCTATAGCACTTAGAATTCTCGGATAGCCGGTGAATACACAATCTATACCTTTTTGACCTATATTATTTATTTTAGGATCAGTCAATCTTACCACAGCTCTACAGCCCCAAATTCTGAGATAACTCAGTTTTGGTGCCTTTTATACCAAAGTTCATAAGGGGTTATCTTGTTCCTTTTATTAGGAACTCTATTTAATAAATAACAGGCTATCAACATAGCCTCACCCCAAAATCCATCACTTAGGCCAGAATAGCATATCATGGAATTAACCATTTCTTTTAATGTCATATTCTTTCTTTCAGATATACCATTTTGTTGTGGTGTATATGGAGCAGTGGTCTGATGTATTATACCAAGAGATTGAAAATATCTGGATCATAATACTCACCTCCCTATCGCGAAGTGTTTTAATCTTCACACCATGATAAAGCTCTACTTCCTCTTTATAAATTTTAAACTTATCAAGAGCTTCATCTTTTGTATGACACAAGTAAACATAGCAATATCTAGTAGCATCATCAATAAAAGTAACTACATACTTTTTATTACCAAGTGAAGGTGTTGAATGAAAATCACACAAGTCATCGTGTACAAGTTCTAATACCTTAGTATCTCTAATGACATTCTTGGCGAAAGGTTGTCTAGTTATCTTAGTCAACATACAAGTTTTACACTTTTCACCATTCAATTCAAAAGGTGTATTAGACTCATTTTTGACATGTCTATCATTTCTTTGTAATGTACGTGTCCAAGTCTAGCATGCCATAATTCAGATTTACCACAATTATTGCTAGAACTAGTAGAAGCCATGCAAAAGTAATTATTAATAAATGAAACATCCAAATTTAATTTAAACATGCCATTCAAATATCCAAAGCCAATAAAGGTTCCATGTCTAGACAATATATACTTGTCGCTTTCCAAGACTTGCTTGTAACCACAATTATTTAATACAATACCAGATACTAAGTTCTTACGAATTTCAGGTACATACACAACATTATTTAAAAGTAAAGAGTTTCCAGAAGTAAAGACTAGATTAACAGATCCTAGTCCTTTAATCGGTTCAGTTGCAACATTGCCCATCTTTAATAAAGATCCATCTTCAATTGGCTTAAAGTCCTTGAACCATTGAAGATTTTTGCACACATGACATGTTGCTCCTGAATCCACCCACCATGATAAATCATCATCCTGTACATAGAATGTTTCAGAAATTATTGATACATAATAATTTTCAACAGAATGATCAGTAGGTACCAAAACAAACTGATTGCTTTCAGATCCTTGATCCACTAGCACCAGCCTCGTTTTTTCCTTTACCTCCACCCTTAGACCTACAATCTTTCTTAAAGTGTCCGGTTTCCACACTTCCAACAGGTTACTTTTGGTTTCTTATCAGAACCTTTGTTGTTATTGCTTTGCCACTTTCGTTTCCCTTTACTAGCCTTAGAGGATTCACCCTCCTCCACCATGTTCACAGAAGAACCAGCCATGGTTTTAGTACCACCGATGAACCCTTTTCCATACGTATGGATGTTCAATTTGGAAATGACTTCCAAGTTCAACCAGATTCAATTCCTCTTTCTTATGTTTCAGATTGTTTTTAAAATCCTTCCAAGAGGGGGGAAGTTTATCTATGATACTAGAGACAAAATTGATTCATTTTTCATATCATATTGCAAACTGCCCTAATATCCTTTGCAATTCGTGGTACTGTTCCATGACATGCCTAGTGTCTACCATTTTATAGTTATTGAAATTACCAACTAGGAATTTCTTACTAGACGATCTTCGCCATGTATTTGGCTTCTAGGGTATCCCATAATGCTTTTGCAGACTCTACGTTTTGATAAATATCAAACAAGGAATCAGACATACCGTTAAGAATATGACCACCGACATATGTAGTCTCGTTTCCCACTTTGAACGATACGAGTCTGTTCCGGCGTTTCATTCTCAATGACCTCGAGGCACGGGTACTCGAACATATA
>OU343217.1:278417826-278476300 GCA_910596185.1 Chrysanthemum makinoi
TGTACAACTTTCAGACAACATAAAAGTTTTCCCAAAAAATTTCTTGAGCTCATATTCCATTTTCAAGAGGTTAAATCTCAGGTAACAATCATTTTTAAATTACTGGGTTTTGTTTTTTTAGTAGTTTTGTACTCCGTATGTCATTTGAAATTTGTTGGTAAAAAGATTTGTGCATCTTATATATAGTAAGTACTAATTTTGGTTAGTTTAAGTTAAGAAATAAAATATAAAGTTTAAAACTTTATTACTTCATTTTAATTGAATATATAGGATTTTTTTTTCCTTGAACCCGTAACCTCTAGGTTGTTGGACAACTCACATAACACTAGAGTTTGGTTTTCATTTCATCATTTGTTAGAAATTTATTGAATGACCGGGCGTAATAAGAGTCATGCTAGACTCACATAAAGAATCTACAAAAAAGAAAAAATTCGCTCGCTGACATGTCATCGGAGATTGGTGTGTAATCATTTTGGAGAGAATTTGCACAAAATATACCAATCACCCGCTGACATGCAATAAGCATTTTTTTTTTGTGAATTCTTTATGTGGGCCTAACATGGCTTGTGTAATAAAGGGTTGCACCACGTGTCCTCCCTTAAAACACCCCTCAACCACCACACGTGATCAACTAGTTTTGGTGAGACCCGAAAATCACGCGTGGAAATTGTGCTGTATGTATGTGAATCACTGTTTAAGTGTGATATGTTTGTGGGTTGAGTTTGGTGGTAATTACTGCGGGGTTTACACCCAAACACACCCGTGATGGTAGCGCTTATTACACCCGGTATAATCATGTGTTTATCATATTTATATGTTATGTTACTACCTGTTGGGAAAATTACACAAGTGACCTTATACACCCGAAACTTGTACATTTTAGGACCCTTTGCGCTCTAGTTTCCTTTTTTTGACCCGCTTGTCTTAAATATTGGATAATGGTTTTAAGATTCTTGTTTATTCACTGTTTTGAGGTTCTTTTTGTGCGATTGTTGATGGATTATATAATTCGTTGTGTTGGGTAACTGACCACCTGCATTCCGGGTGGTAACCATGGTTTGCGACTAATCCACGGGGTTTGAGCCCACCGCCACTCATAATTTATGAAAATATGAAAAGGTCACGGTGTATAGAGTAAACTTGTGCGACTTTAGAATTTAGTTCTTTTAGTGTCATATGAAAAACAGATAAAATGAGTGACTTGTTGTTCCTTGTTATGTTGTCCTTTGATCAGAGATGGTTTCGTTGCTTATCAAACGTGTTGCTTCCAATCTCATAAGGGTCAGATCAAGCGCCACACCTGCTCGCTTCTTTAACACCATGGCTTTCCAGTATGTTAAGCGTGACTCTGAGTATGACTGCATCCTAAAGTGTTTTGATGATAAACGCTGGTCTTCTGTCAATCATATAGTCAATTGTGAGTATATTTGATTCCCGATATAGAAATTAGCTCTACAACAAATATGTCAAACGTTTAACAATTCAACACGTTTTGACTCTTAAAATAGTAGAGGAAAAAAGTTTACACTTATAAACGTTTGCAAATATCATTTTGTCCATACTCAATTTCCTCACGCTTCCTCTTGCGCGAGGAATTAGGTGTAACAATTTGATGTCTAGACAAAGTTTATGTTTGTGCGTGTTTATAAGAAAAAAACAGTTTGTGAAAACAAGATATAAAGTAATTTGCTTTACTATATCTTCCTAAAAGTCATTGTTTAATCATAATGAAGTCGTTAACGCCTTTTTTTATGATTTCAGTTGTGTTTAATCCGCGTGTCTCACCAAGTGGGAATCTGTCCCGTCTTCTAAACTTTACGGATGGTATGATCGGATCCAAATTTATACCCCAGATTCCTAGGTGGAATGTGTTAGAGGACGACAAAGCCCTCTACCTACTCCGAGGCATGCCTGATATGCATAAGGAATTCATGCCTGAAATTCACCAAAAAGATTTTAAGGAATCTGTTCCACAATGTGAATTTATGTTTGCAATCCACCCTGATGATGATGTGAAAGAATGTTCTCGAGAGATGAATCTGTCCTCTCACTTACATTTGATGAGAGGAGGCAAGTCGGAACCTTCTGAGTATTACTATCATGTGATGCAGGATGCTATAGAACTCAACAAATTTTTTGAACGAGCGAGTGGTATCATCTTAACTTTGTTTTTTATATAGAATACTTATGTACTTTTGTAGTAGCGCTGTTTTGGTCATTGTAGTTTGTTTACATTATGTCTCGATTATTGACTCTTACATGACACATGGTCATCGTTTTATGATCAGACGAGACATTATCACATTAATGACTCATTTGTACTAAAGAGTACAATGATAAAAACATGATGAATGGAAAAATACGCAGTCAATGGTTTTATAGTGATATTCTGTTTCTTCTATACAGGAACGACACATGTTGCCTCTCTTTCTTATACTGTGTCTTACAAACTGCAAAATCCACAAGCGATTTGCATCATGATAGGAATATGCGTCAAGGATAAGGAGGGCCGAGAGACTGACGACCCTTTTCAAGGTTTTGCAATCGAGATATTTTTACCAGAGAGGATCTACAATATCCAGGATGCCAAGAGCGATAAAACGGGTAGCATATGGAAGATAATGATTCCAAAGAAGAAAGGGGAGTTGACTCAAACAATTGGAGGAAATTTATTATTTTTCCGTGAGACACGCAAACCGACACTGTGGCATAGGATCATGTCTCTGTTGCTATAGGCAAATCTGGGAAGACTTGGTCTTTAGTTTATATTGCTGTTTGTTAAGGCCTTCATGATTTTGTTATATGTTGAGATGGCCTTATAGACTCTTAATGTTGTTTTTCTGGCCACATGGTTTTGTTGATGTTTAGATGATGCCTTTTGGGTGCTGAACTTTGTCATTTTGGATGCTATAATCTGTAACGGAATTGTGCGTTTTGGTTTTTAAAATTTTGATGTAAACTTTGAATTCGATTTGCACAGGTCTTGTATAATCTCCAGGATCTTATATGATCAAACAAACATCATGCAACATCGTTCAAGAATCAATAGAGAAACAAGGAAGATTGTTGGGAAATGGTTGAACCCATTCTGTAAACACAGAATTATATAGAATTGAATAACGTGGGTTAACAACTTTTGTTCTACAGATATACATGTATATATATACTTATCTAAACGACACTTTCTAACAGACATGACTTATCCTACAGATACAATGAAGGGACGTGTTGCTTGACAGCAACCGGTCTCTATGAAACATTACGACTCTTAGTAATATACCTAAAATAACTAACTTATAACCGTCCTAATTAGGCCCATAATTAACAGACTTAGGCCTTTTCTAAGTGGACTTTTATGTTACAGTAAAACTAAACTATCGAATTACAAAGATTAATTGGATTACTGTTGGCATAATGTCTGACCGAGCATATGGGAAGACAAAACAGATTCCAAGCATATGGACGTTTACAATTCTAGTTTAATTAGGACTCCTTATTTGTTAAGGACTATCTTGCTTTATTAGAATTGTAGTAGGATTAGAAAGCATATTCTAAACTCCTATATATACCAGCCGAGCTTGTGGTTGGATGTATGATGAAAACCGATCAGTTGTTTGAGCTTATATTTTCTGATTAAAGGAAAGCATATTCCAAGGAAAACTTGTGCATGATTGTTTGTGATTGTTCCAGTTTTATTTATTTATTCTTGTTTCAGTGCGTGTGAATCAAGACCTGTGGTTTATATTTGGTATCAAGAGCAAGGTTATTCAACAGCAAGTGATCGACCAAGGGTTCTTGGTTTTACAACAAGCAGAAGGATCGACAAGGGTTTTAACCAAGAAGGATCACAAGGGTTTCACCAAGAAGTCGATCACAAGGGTTTTACTAGGTTTCAACTTAAGCAAAAAGTCGATCAAACCTAGGGCTGGAAGTCGAACAAACTACACCAGAACTTCAGAATACGTTCAAGAAAAGATATGGTACAGTCGAGTCAACCACCTCCTATTGAACATTCTTAGACGGCTCTTCAATGTCCAATGTTAACAAGCACGAACTATAACATATGGGCAATAAGAGTTAAAGCGGTATTCCGAGTCCATGGAATACTTGATGCATTGGAACCAAAGGAAGGAACACAAGTCGTTGATAAGCAAGATCACATGGCAGTTGCGTTACTTTTCCAAGCGATTCCAGAAGAACTTGTTTTTCAAGTTTCAAAATTCATGCCAAAGAAATCGAAGCTTTAAAGACCGGTATGTGGGTGTTGATCGGTCGAAGCAAGGTTGCAAACCTTGGAGACGAATTCAATCTTAAAGATGAAAGTCAACGATCGGTCGATGACTTTGCGGCTAGGTTGGCAAAATTGTGCAGTCAATAGCTTGGGAACAGTTTATGGAAGAGAAACTTGAGAAGCTACTTGCATCCGCTCCGGATAGGTATGTTGCAATTGTTGCCTCAATAGAACAATTTGCTGACTTGAATACTATGTCTTTTCAAGAAGCAATTGGAAGGTTAAAAGCTTTTGGGGAAGAATGGGGTGTTGACACCACTTCTCAAGATCAAGGCAAGTTAATGTTCGGAAGGGCTGAAAGATATGATAAGAAAGGTCGAGGAAGGAATTCCTCTGGTGGCAACGATAAAGGTCAAAACTTTTCTTCTCAAAACAAATCTCGTGGTAGTGGTCAAGCTAATAACCACAACCGTGGAAACCAAAACAACCGAAGCAATACGGATCAAAAAAAGAACAAAAGTCGAGACCTTTCAAAGATTCAATGCTTCAGATGTGACGAATATGGTCACTTTGCTTTAACCGCCTTTAACGGACGGAATGAAGCAAAAGCATGAATCAAACCTTTTGAAAACGGAGGATGATGATGACCCGACACTCTTTATGATGAAAAGCGTTCAAGAAGTAGTTTTTTGAATGAAGAAAGATTATCCCAAACCAATAGAATACTAAGCCAAACGAGGAAGACACTTGGTATTTGGATAATGGAGCAAGTAATCACATGACGGGATCCGAATACTTTTCGAGTTGAATGAGAATATCTCCGTAGAGTGAAGTTTGGTGATAACTCCTACATCGAGATAAAAGGGAAGGGTTCGATAATCATTGAATGGAAAACGGGTGAGCAACGGTTAATCACTGAGTTTATTACTACCCGAGCTAAAAAGCAACATAATTAGTCTTGGGAAAGTTAACAAGGCGGATGTGACATCAGATGAAAGGTAACCTTCTTACTATGCGTGACTCGGATGGCAAGCTCATGAAGGTTCCTAGAACAAGTAATAGACTTTTCAAGATTAAGCCCAAGTGGAAGTCCTGTCTCAAAGCAAAGTTGGAAGATGATGCTTGGTTATGGCATGCTAGGATGGGTCACATTAATTTTGAGACGATGGAATTAATGGCAAGGAAGGGCATGGTTGAAAAGTTGCCAATAATTCATCAAGAGAACAAGTTGGTGAATCTTGTTTGGTAGGAAAACAAACCAAGAAGTCGTTCCTAAAGCAAATAAATTTAAGGCAACACATTCTCTTCAACTCATACATGCCGACCTATGTGGACCAATTTCTCCACCATCCATAGCACGAAACAGGTACATATTTGTTCTTATTGATGACTTCTCACAGTTTATGTGGACTTTTACCTTGAAGGAAAAAGGTGAGGCATTTGAATACTTCAAAAAGTTCAAAGCTTTAGTGTGAAGAAGTCAAGAAGGAAGATTATAACCCTAAGGACTGATAGAGGAGGTGAGTTCACTTCAAAAGATTTTACCAACTTTTGTGAAAACGAGGGTATAACAAGACATCTAACCGCTCCCTACACACGCAACAACAAAATGGAGTCGTGGAAAGGCTTAAAACCGACTCTTATGGGAATGACTAAGCATCTTGAAAGCACGAGACGCACAACTACATGTGGGTGAAGGAGTTAGACACGCTACATTCTTGATTAATAGAGTTTCAACTCAAGCTCTAGTTAATCAAACTCCATACGCAGGCCAAAGGAAAAGCCTAACTTGGAGGTTTGCGGTATTTGGTGTGGCTTATGCAACGAACAAGGCCATATTTACATAAGTTAGACGACAAATAACACCATTTACATCGAAATGAGCTAGGTACAAAAGGTTTTCATCGTTCAATCCAAAACTAAAGAAGATAGTGGTATGTCGTGATGCGGAGTTTAATGAGGAACTTTGGCGGAAGTGTTGCTGGAAGCCAAAACACACGAAGCTAAACCGGTATGTTTATCATAGAATGGCACGTTTGATACGGGTTGTGGATTTGTTAACCCGTGTGACCGATGAAGTTGAGTCGAAGATCAAGAGGTCTGAAAATCATCATGATGTTGATGAAAATCAACTGGTCAATACCGAACAAGAAGTTCAAATCGAGGCGGTAATGACCCAATCCTGTGACAGTAAACTCAACCAATTATGAGGCGCTCGAGGGTTTCAACTAAGCCAACTAGATTTAATGACTTTATTATGGGGTCTAGTTCAAGAACCTCGATTGCTAATGAAGATCAAAATCTACTTTTGATTGAAGATGATGAACCAAGAACGTACCAAGAAGCAAAAGTTTCAAGCAAGTGGAAGTTTGCTATGAAGCAAGAGGCTGAGTCTATCGAGAAGAATGATTCATGGGAATTAGTTGAAGCTCCGGTTAATGTTAATCCCATTGGGCTAAAGTGGGTGTACAAAATTAAGAGAAATCCGGATGGTTCAATTAATAAGTTTAAAGCTCGTTTAGTAGTAAAGGGTTATGCTCAAAAGGAAGGAATTGACTATGACGGGTATTTCGCAGTAGCACGGATTGAAACGATACGTTTATTGATCTCATTGGCTGCAAAAGAAGAATGGGAGCTACATCATCGGATGTAAAGCCGCCTTACATGGAGAACTAAAGAAAGTGTTTGTTACACAACCGAGGGGTTCGTGAAGAAAGGAGAAGAAAGGAAAGTCTACAAGTGAAAAAGGCGCAGATGGACTTAAGCAGCCCCCGGCGTGGAATACAAAACTTGATAGAGAACTCAAGCAAATGTCGTTCAAACGATGTCAACACGAACAAGCGGTGTATGTGAAGAAGACAAACAAGTCAATCTTGATTATTGCGGTCTATGTAGATGATCTCTTAGTAACCGGTCCGAAGCTTGTCGAAATTGGTGAATTTAAGAGACAAATGCAAGAAAGGTTCGATATGAGTGATTTGGGAAAATTGAGCTATTATCTTGGCATTGAAGTAAAGCAAGAGGATTCGAGTATCTCAATAAGTCAAGAAAGCTATGCAAAGAAGATCTTGAAAGATGCCGGATGCATGAAGCAAATCCTACTCAATGTCCATTAGAACCTGGAATGAAGTTAAGCTTGGATAAGGAAGGAAACCAGTTGATGCAACTTTGTATAGACGACGAGTGATCGTCTAAGGTATTTACTACACACTCGACCATTTATCTTATTCGCTTGGTTTGTTAGTCATTACATGCAAGAACCAAAAGAATCACATATGGCAACTGTGAAACAAATACTAAGGTATATCCAAGGTAGTTTGAATTTTGGAATACGATACAACCAAGAGAAAACCAAGGAGTTAGTGGGATTTAGTGATAGTAGTTTTGCTATGGACCAAGATGATGGTCGGCACAACAGGCATGTATTTTATCTAGGGAAATCACCTATCACTTGGTGCTCACCAAAGCAAAACACGGTGGCTCTATCGTCTTGTGAAGCCGAAGTTCATGTCGCAACTTCACCGCTGCGGTCAAGGGATATGGTTACGTGGGTTGTTGAGTGAAATAACCGGAATGGAAGAGAAAGTGGTGGTCTTATTTGTTGATAACAAATCGGCTATTGCACTTATGAAAAATCCAAGTTTTCACGGAGAAGCAAGCATATAAATACACGTTATCATTTTATCCGAGAGTGTGTTGAAAGAGACCAAGTACAAGTTGAGTCTGTAAGAGGTGATTTGCATGGTCGATATTCCGACGAAAGCTCTCGCAAGGATTAAGTTCAAGGAGATGCAAGAGTTACCGAGTTGAAGACCTACCTATCTCGAAGTGAAATTAGGTGAATGTTGGCATAATGTCCGACCGAAAGCATACGGAAGACAAAACGATTCCAAGCATATGGACGTTTACAATTCTAGTTTAATTAGGACTCCTTATTTGTTAAGAACTATCTTGCTTTATTAGAATTGTAGTAGGATTAGAAAGCATATTCTAAACTCCTATATATACCAGCCGAGCTTGTGGTTGGATGTATGATGAAAACCGATCGGTTGTTTGAGCTTATATTTTCTCGATAAAGGAAAGCATATTCCAAGGAAAACTTGTGCATGATTGTTTGTGATTGTTCCAGTTTTATTTATTTATTCTTGTTTCAGTGCGTGTGAATCAAGACCTGTGGTTTATAATTACTTCCAACAAATTTTAGATGCCTCTGAAGACTTTTTAATGTCTATTGGCATTTTGGATTTTATCGATCTCAGTAACGGACAACCGCCTAAAGGAACGTTAAAACTCTTGGTTATAAGATATTAGTCTATTTTGAGCTTATTGTATTTACTCGTCACACGTGTATTTCACACAGAAACTTCTAAAAAGATGCGCAGCCTTAATCCATCACAGATATGAATTCATTTAGATTTCGCTCTGAGGTCACAACTTACAATTCATGATGCTCTTTTGACATTTAATCTGACTCCATATTACTCTTATTAGAAACTATCTCCTTAGCATGATAAGATTACCACATCAACTGTAATGGGGTCTCCAGTTCTTCATAATGGCGTAAGTGATAGATGTCTTTCTTCAGAAACTAGACAGGATGCCGTGCTTGTTCATTGGTATCCTCAATGCGTCATCTATCTTTAATGGTACTTGTAGTGCATACTGAACCCAAATGGGGATGAATCTATAACAGCATTTGATCCTAATGAAAGAAATCACTATAATGTAGAGGTGCAAATCGGCGGGTCAGGTGGGTTGACCAACGGGACAAAAGTCAAAATGTGACAAACATCATCATGATTCATGTAAAACTCAAGAGGGCTGAGCATCGGGTCAAAATCGATCCGTTCTGACCTAAACCGAACCAAAAACCGATTGTGTAGAAGACATGAACCGAGATAACCTTTGTGCATAAGGTGGACAATGAATTTGACAAACATGAGTAATCATCTTGTCCATTCCAAACTTCATTACAAGATACCAAACACATTGTGTAAGTTATGTTTTTACATATTAAATATGCCTAAAAAACGACCTCTTCAACGAAGCGGAAAAAGGTACAAAGATCCAGCAACTATAACTAAACCGTCAGCTGTAAAACATAAAAGAAAAACCATGTGGCCAACTAAACAACATCAATGTAAATTATGACACTGATAGTCTCCAGATTTTCCTAATCAAACCGTTGAATGATACAGATGATCCTATTCGGTTTCGAAAGCTTCCACTCTTGAAAAAAGATTAAGTTTCCTTCAATTGTTTGTATCGACTTCCCTTTCTTCTTCGGAATAGTTATGTTTATGCCACCTGTGTCATTGGTCTCGGCATCCTCAATCATGTATAACTGATCAGGTAAAAAAATCTCAATAGCGTAACCTCCACAAGGGTCGTCAGTATCCCTGCCCCCTAGTTTAATGGTGGTCATTCAAGTATCGGTTACAAATATATGTTATATATTGTAGCCTACTCTAATGTTCAAGAAATAAGGAAGAAGAAATATACATTTCAACCTCATTTCCATCAGATTACACACAAAGTTCAATGGGAATTTCAGGCATAACGTCAAGTCCGGCAGTACAACTGCTTCGATTGTTGTACCCTGGGAAATAGACGTCTAGTCCGGCAGTACAGATGCTGAATCAAATAGTGTCTGTGATGAGATTAAGGTTGAGCACTAGACTGAGTCGGTATCAGCTGCTTCAATTGCACATTGTTCATTTAACTTATTCGCCGATATGTATGAATGACTGCAGAAACTAATTAACATACCTGATTCCATTGAATCGAAACAAAGAACACGTTTGTGGTTGTTCTCACTATCTCAACGCTTATAGCGCATTAAAACTATGTTTGAACTCTTTTTTTCAAGCAAAAGACATGTATTAAAAACGGTCTCTACCACAAAAGTTGCAGAAAGCAAAATACACGAATCATAACTGAACACGCAGGTATACAACAGCATAAATAACCATGTGGCGAAACTAAACAGCATCAAGAATCTTTAAGGCCAGCTAACATCCAGAAAACATCACCATAAACTATGTGGCCCGCCAAAGGGTCGGCTTGCATATTTTTTTCTCGCGGAAAAAGATTAAATTGCCTCCAATTGTTGGAATCTGCTCCCCTTTCTTCTCCGGAATCATTATTTTCCATGCCTCACTCGTAATATCCCTCTCAACATCTATGGCATTGTAGAGACCATCGTCTGCAAATATCTCAATTGCATAACCTACATAGAATTCGCGAGTATCTGGGGTCCCGATTCCTACAATAATGTAAACTGCTTGTGGATTATAATGTACGCCGGACACAAATACATTTGCTTTGATCGGAACAACTCCCCTCATCCTTGTTCCTTTAAAGAGTAAAACAAACGATAAAAACAGAACGTCCTTAGCTTATAGTGCATGCATAACTTTAACTAAAGTGTGCGTCATTTATTTTTAACTATTTGTTATAGTCATACCAAGCATATAATCAGACATAGATCCAACAACATCGTCCAGTTCTTCAGCATCCTGCATCACATGATAGTAATACTCACAGGGTTCGGATTTGACCCCAGATTTAACTCCCCTCATCAAGTCTCTTACATGATGTAAATCCCTCTTTGTAACTGTTTCATTGTTTGGAAAATAATCCATAACATCTTTTTCGTGGATTCCAGTTATAAACTTCATTCTCGAATAGATTCCATAATACTTGTTTTGTGTTTTCCAGTCATGTCGCGGAATAAGTAGAGGGCTTTGTCATCCTCCACCGCAGTCCACATAGGGAGCAACTCGGGTCCATGTCTGAGTCCAGTGAGAACATCCGCTGTGTGTAATAGATAGGCCAAATTCCCAGCTGGAGAGTAACGAGGACTAAACGCACCTGAAATCATTACAAAAAGTAATGATTAATAACCACAGATATATCTTCTTTCTGCACATATTACTATAAGTAGAAACTTTTTTCTTTAGAGTTTTTAGTGTGGAAATTGTGTTGATTTTTTAACGTATCATATGGAAATCATAAATACTCACAATTGATAACGTCGTGGAGTAAAGACCCATGTTTGTGACCACACTTTAATATGCACTGATCCGCAGAGCCATGTTGAACATATTGGAAAGCTTTAGTGTTAAGGAACCGGGAAGACGAGGCAACCGGCCTTGCCCTCAGAAGATTGGACACAAAGAGTTTGGCAAGCGTGGAAGCCATTTTCTGAGCAAAGGCCAAACAAACAAGGAACAACAAGGTTAGCTATTAAAGGTAACTTTATGCAAGCGGTAATGAATAGGTTCATAAGCTATGGCAACTTGGATAGCTTAATATAATTTCGTCATTGAGCTGTTACACCTCAATTGATTTGATAAAAAGATAATAATCAACTTGGATGGCTTAACCAATAACCTTTTACATTTTGGGACCATTTGAACACTAGTTTCTGATTTAGGACCCCTGAATCTTGAACTACTCGAGATTCAGAAAAGCCTAATTGAAGGGCTTTTGCGATTTACCAAATCAGAAATCAGCATTTCGCAAAAACATTCATACATTTTAGGATTTATGATTCACTACTTTTCAAAATAACATCCATAAAATTTGCAAATAAAAACACTACAAACTTCAGAATCACAAAAAAGCCTCAAAATCCCACATTCAAGATCCGAGACTTATTCATGACTCATGGTCTAAAATCAAAAACTAGCGGTAAAAGGTCCAAAACATTTTACAGTTCAGTTTATAAGGTCCACTTTTTGACTCATCTTTCGACATCATCAACAACAACAATACCCAATCCCGCGAGGCAGGATGACAGTCATACCCACCCATACATGAGGGTAGGGACTAGGGAGACTGATTCACAAAACAAAAAATCCCCATTTAGCAAATCATCCATATACTTTAAGCTTCGACAATAACATAACAAATCATGTAATCAAGAAAAAAAAAGATAATCATTGTCAAGAATCGAGATATGTGGGTCGAAAATCGGAAACTAAGGTTCAAAGGGTCCAAAATGTACTAGTTTGATGTGCATAAACCTTAACAAGTACTTCATCCGTCTCAAAATTATTGTCCACCAACAAAAAACACACAGTTTAAGAAAAGTGCATTTATTACAGTTTTTTCTTTCTTACTTTTTAACATAATGACAGTTTTACCTTTAATTATTTAATTTAAGTATTCTTTAAAGTTTATAATAATAATTTCAAGCAAGGGCAATATGGTTTCCTATCTATATTTAGTAGTGGACAATTAAATTGAGACATCTATAAAAAGAAACGTGTACTATTAATTTAGGACGGAGGGAGTACTACGTAATAACGTATAATCTGAAAGAAAACATGATTAATAACAAATTTAACCATGCCTAGTGATTAATCATTTTTAAGGTTCAAATCTCACTAGTTACGCATCTTAGCTAGGTTGGCTAATTAAAGAGCTGCACACCGCAATGGAATACACCGGTTAGGCCGCGTACATCTAAGTCAAAGATTTCCTCCTCATTAACATGAACAAATTTTAAATGCCATACAAAATTAGAAAGAAAACAAAAGCCAGTAACTAAAAGATGATTTTTACCTGATATTTTACTTCTTGAAGATGGAATTTTAGCTCAAGTAAATTTCAAGGTTTGTTGTGAAAACTGTACAGCTTTTTATGTAAGAAATGAAAAAATTATAAACTAATAAGTCCCTCATCTTTCTAGATGTTTACAAGTTGCTCCTTTAGTGTTTTGTCTTTTTGTTATGACTTCGATTTGGGCGGGAAAAAAATGTGAGATTTAAAAGCTTTTGTTTTTTTCATAAATATGTACAAACATAACTTACAGAATGTGTTTCGTATCTTGTAATGAAGTTTGGAATAGACTCATGATGTCAAAATTGTTGTCCAATTTTCTGAGTTCCCAAAAATAATTGTCTCACTTAGTAGTTTAATCAATTTAGAATAGACTTTGGTGATAATATTTGAATGGTTAAGGAGGGAAATTTTTATTTTTATTTATTTATTTATTTTTTATTTTTTTAAATCTGGTGACAATAATTTTAGGGCGGAGGAAGACTAATGGAATGTCTCATTAGACAGGATATTAACACATTACATGGAAAATATCATTTTCATTCATAAGGGATCTTTATTTTTATTTTTCGTTACGACTTAGAGCATAAGATATGGTGACGAGCAAGCTCGCCACTTCTGGCGTGTCAGCTCGCCACCACACGACACCCCTCGCCATCTCTCGCCGGGGAAGTAAAGAAGAAAAAGACAAACAATTTTTATTATTATTATTTATTTTTTTTTTTTTTTTAAATTGTGTTTTGTGTTTAATTGAGTATGTGTATATTGAGTGTGTGTATGTTTTTAAGATGAAAGACACGAACAATTTTTTTTTTTTTTTTTTTTTAAATATATACAAGTTTCAATTCATACCATTAGACATTAAAAAGTTTAATTTATACCCTTAAACATTTAGGAAAATTAGTTTATACTTTTAAACATTTAAAAAGTTTTAAATTATACTTTTAAATATTTAAAAAGTTTCTTTGTTAGTTTATATAATTTATATTTTTTTTGTTTGAAAAAAAATAAAATAAATTGAGATGGGTGGGGCCCAAATAAAGAGATTGTTTTGTATTATTATAAATGTGAAGTTATTTTGAAGTGGGAGTGTTGAATTATGGTGGCACCCGATGGGGCTCAATAAAGAGCTTTGGCTCTTCACGACACTTCGACACCCCTTGATCTTACATTTCCATCAAAATTACATAAAAACCCTTTTTAACTAATTATTATACACAAAGTTTTTAGAAAATCCGATTAATCACACTTCACACTAATCAAATATCACGACTACCCACTAAAGTTTATTTTTATTGGTTGAAATGTAAAGTAAACACTTATTTTCAGACATTCTTAAATAACAATGTGCACACTTAATATGAGACAGAAGAGCATTGATCATTTTTTTTATTGACTACAGTGCATGCTATTATACCATCTAAACATGATTATAGTGGTGATGAAACATTTCATTACCTCATGTATTATATTTCGTCGTTTACTCCATTATTTATTATTTCATTTCATCAAACAAAACAAGCTAGTCTTTAACTCATCCCACAAGAGTCCTATTCATGGACCATGTCACAAGAACAATGAAACATGACAAACATGATGTTAAATAACTTTTTTTATTATTTTTCCTCGAACTTGAAAGCTCAATGATCTCGTCACTAACACAAGTTACACAACTGATATGAGCATCTAGCAACACTATCTTAACTCTTCCAACTTAAAACCTAGTAACATAACATAAATCAACTAAATATTACTAAAATTTCTATTTTGGAACCATGCAAACGTCTTTGGGTCACCTAAGCCCAAGGGCGGAGCTTAGTGAGGACCGGGAAGGGTCCCGACCTCCCTAGGCCTAAGTCCGTTAGTTTATTTTTTCGCGATTTCATGTGTTAAAAAATTTTTGTTTCATCTCGGCCCTCCCATCTAATGTTTTTCCGGAAAATTTTTTGTTTCGGCCCTCCCACAAAATTTTTTCTAGCTCCGCCACTGCCTAAGCCCAAATCAACTCACTAATTAAGTTTAATTCTATAATTAACCAAAGATGATATTTAGAGCCTACGGTAGAGTGCGTTATGGCTCTCGTGCTATCCCCCAGCAGAGCTCCATGGCTCCAACAACATACCATTCCTCATGCTCTCGGGGGTCGCCCCGTACCCACCGGCTCATGTTGAGAGTTTTTGTGTGTGTGTGTGTGTGTGTTGTATTTGTGTTTTACTGGTTTATTTGTGCATATGGCACCACTTCCACTTATGGCACCACTTTTATATGAGTGAGTGGTGTTTTGTGATGAGTAATAGATTCTATTATTTATAGAAAAAATGTTCAGGTGTCAACACTTTTTTTCACGACACCATCCAGCGGCACCAGACTGTACCTTGTGCTCTTAGCATGTGTTGGCGAAACCTTTTTAATAAAAGCTGTGTGCATATATCATTTCCTTTTCTTTTATATATAACTTATAAGCACCATTGAATCTGTTATGAAACATTAAGGGCCACTTCGTATACATATCAAAATTTTAAGGACCTAAATGTTTATAAGTTATGACTAAAGAATTCCTTTATTTACCCCCAGTTTTCACAAACCTAGAATTTTTCTCCCGACCAAATTTTAGTATCCGGACATGAATTCTCAGGTAAATCATCTTTACTAGGTACTATGTTTTATTTTTATTTTTATTTTTTCTGTTTATTACTTACTTTGTATGTCATTTGAATATCTGATAGTTATAAGATATGAGCATATATTGATGCATTTATGTACTAAATTTTAGTTACTTTAAAGTTAAAAAATAAAACATTGGAGAACTAAAGGCTTTTGGTTTAGTGGTATGTGAGTTGCCCACCAACCTAGTGGATGCGGGTTCATGCCTCGCTGAAGGCATCTGTCCTATATTATGAGACATGTGGTATAGGGTGTGAAAAAATTGTCTTTAAAAAAAACATAGTAGTTAGAGGGTTACACACTTACCTAAGGGTAAAAAGATAAGACTGCTTTCGGGATATAAAATGTTTAGACTAGAGGTAGTGGGTGTGATGGCTCTCACCAAAACCTCATCCTCACTCGTGACCCTAGTACCTTCATCATTTCTAACGCGTGACAGAGGCAAAATAAAAGGAAGTAAGGGTGTGTGAGGTATGTTTGTATAAAGTGGGTATTTTAAACAAATGTGAGTGGGTGTGACCACTAGGGTTGAAGGTAGAAGGTGAGGAAGTGAGACGAGAGAAAATCGGGTAACTGACGCGAAGGTGAGTGAGTGTCACCACTACCTCTAGTCTTAGGTGTTTGTTTGTTAGGAAATGTTACACAAGTGTGTTAGTAGATAATAGGTCCAAGCCCGGTTTATGAGTTTAGGGCATATAGGGTTTTGCCATTATAAATAATGGTGAATAATAAAGTTATACCCACGGGGTTTATCATTGTTTAACATGGTTTCAAAGCGGGTCTGATCCTCATACCTAGGTGGCTATACTGAGCCGCCTCATATATGTCACCCCGTCAAACCCTAGCCGCCACTATTTATCCATTAAAAAAAAACGATGGGCTGCTACTGTTGGTGATGTGCTGATCTGTTATTGAATTTTTCTACCATCACGGTGACGATGATCATTATGTGGTTGATTTTAGATTAAAATGGTTGGTTTGCACTTTGCTCATTAAAACAATGTTTGTTATGTTTGTTTTTTTTTTTTTTTTTTTTTCTCAAGTGTGGTGGTTTGGCAAGTGAAGAGCTTCGGCCTAAGGTGTTACCTATTATCATCAGGTGGTCATTGATTAAAAAAAAAGAAAAAAAAAAAATATATATTTAATTGTTTGTTTTTGTTTTATTTTGAATCCAGGGTATTAATTCTATGACTTTTGTTGGTGTCAATCTAGGTTCTTATTCCAGACGACTTTCTGGTGTCAATCTAGGGTTCTTATTCCGGACTAATCGGTTTGGGATACTGGGTTATCCCGCTTTATTTTGGTTATTGTTTTATTTTGCTTTCTTAGTTTCTTACCCGTTCGAGCTTCGGATTTCGCCGCCGAATCATGGGAGTGTTAGTATATAATAGGCCCAGGCCCGGTTTGTGGGTTTAGGGCATCTATGGTTTTGCCATTATAAATAATGGTGAATAATAAAGTTATACCCACGGGGTTTATCATTGTCTAACAAAGTGGACCTTATACATCACAACCCTTTACATTTTGGACCCTTTAGACATAACTGTCCAATTTTCGACCCACGAGTCTCGAATCTTGACAAAGAATCCCTGAACTTGAATTTGGGTTTCGTAATACTCTTTTTCCCCAGTGTTTTGTGGTGATTGTTGTTTGAATAAGTTAGATTCTGTAATTTGTAGTGTATTTTTCTAAAATGTATGGATGTTGTTAGGGGAAAACCGTGAATATTGAATTAGCATTCTTTTGGGTTGTTTTGTGTGTGCGTGTGGGTGTGATTGATGTTAGAGTAAGGAGTGTTTAGATTAGCTTAATTTCCGGGCTTATTTGATTTTCAAAAACTGATATCCTCACTTTTTTCGGCTCATGAGTTTATCAAGTGGCCATTAGCTCCTATTGATAAGCTCATATGTCGAGAAAAGTAACCTTACGAGCTTTTTTGTTTTAAAAAGAACCCGTGAGCTTAAAAAATAAGCTAATCCAAACACCCCGGAAGATATGGGGGTGTTTGGGATTGCTAATGTTTTATCATTTGACATTTGATAGCCAAAAGATTTTGTTTAATAAATTACAAAAGTGGACCTTATACCCTAACTGTCTACATTTTGGACCCTTTGAGTTTCAGATCTTAATCAAGTATAGTTGTAGCGGTTTTGGTTTTAATTTACTAAGAAAAATAGAAAATTTTGATTTATGGTTATGAAATTCTCTGTATTTCACTTTTCTGTGATTGTTGTTATAGCATAAACTTGGTAGTGTCTTTTTTGTATTGATGTTTTTTTCTTTTGTGCAAATAAATATATCAGTCGTGAATAGCAGAATTGGCATTTGGATTTTGGAATATCTTGTATCTTTCTGACTTTGTGTATCGCAAGCCCCTTTAAATAGGAATTCAGATTCTAGAATAGTTCATGATTCAGGGATTGAAATTGGAAAACTAGTGTTCAACTTCAAAAAATCGGAAATGTATAAATTTGCGGTATACTGTATAGGTCCGCTTTTGTAATTCTATTGTTCTTTTTAGCTATTTTCAGTCACTTGTTAGTAGTTTTTAGGGCTAATGTCAAATGTATCATAGTTGTCACTTATTTTTTATATGTATCAACAATTTTTTCTATTATGTGTACTAAACTTGATTTTTGGCATTTTGTGTACTTTATGACCATTTTGTCCCTAAATTTATAAACTCTGGAGGTGCAAAATGGTCATAAAGTACACAAAAATGCCCCAAAAATTAACTTTAGTACACATAATAGCAAAAAAAATTATTCGATACATATAAAAGGAAATCATGACAACTATGATACATTTAGAGGCCACTAGCCCTAGTTTTTATTTGTAATTTCGAACTTTTTTCAGCAACAAATAAGCCTTTTTAGTTTCTAACTTTGTGCTCATGTTTACTTTCTATCCTCATAATCATTTTTATCAATGAATTTGCTAACCGTGTTTGCTTTGTTCTTTGATGTTAGATGGCTTCGTCTATTGTTAAACGCGTTGCACCGAATCTGATGAGGGTCAGAGCGATGGCCTCATCTTCTCGCTTCTATAACATCAGGTGTTTCCAATATGATAAGCGTGACTCTGAGGATGTCTGCATCCTTAAGTGTGACAGTAAACCTGGGTCTATGGCCCATCATGTTGTCAACTGTGCGTATATTTGATTCTCGTTAGAAAACAACACATTCTTTGCACTTAAAATAGTAAAGAAAAAAACTTTATACTTACAAGCGTCTACAAATGTCCAATTTGTCCACGCTCTAATGTCCTCATACTTCCTCTTGCGTGAGAAATTTAGGTGTAACAAAATGACCTCTAGACTTCTGGGTGTAGACATGGTTATATCACTTTTATGTTTGCACAATAAGATATTTGTTTTATGATTTCAGCTGCGTTTGATGCTCGTGTCACACCAACTGAGAATCTGCTACGGCTTCTAAACTATGCGGATGGTATCAATAATATCAAATTTGGAATCCACAAGGTCCCTTGGTGGAATGTGAAGGAGGACGACAAAGCCCTCTACCTACTCCGTGCCCTGCCTACTCAAAGCGAGGAGTATCCGGTGTCTGATATCTGTGTTACGGAATCTGAGGAATCTGTTCTACAAGAGGAGTACATGTTTGCAATCCACCCCAATGATGAAAAGCACCGAGAGGGGAACATGTCTTTTCTATTACATGCGATGAGACAACAAGAGATGAGACAAATCAATTCGGAACCTTCTGAGTATTACTTTCATGTGATGCAAGATTTCAAAGAAAGCCCCAGATTAACTATACCAGCTAGCGGTATCGTTTCAACTTTTACATGTATCACAGTAATATAATATTTTGAGGTTTTACTATAAATAAAATAGTAATGTACTTTTTTAGCTATCCGTTTTGGTCACTGTAGTTTGTTTACATCTGAAGTCATTAAAAGATGATTCATGTCTCGCTTAATGACTTAAGCATGACACAGTCATCTTTTATGATCAGACGAGACATAAAATGACTAATTCACAAAAGTACAATGACTAAAACAAGTTGAACGAAAACATATATTTTAGCTAATGGTAAGCCATGCACTAAAAGTGGTGCGGTTTTTTAAAATATTTTGTTTTATTCTATACAGGAATGACCCGTGCTGTCACTTTCCCTTTTCATGTGTCCCACAAGCTGCAAAATCCACAAGCAATTCGCATCATCTTGGGACTAGGGGGACGAGATGCTGCGGGGTCAGGAGACTGACGACCCTTTTCAAGGTTATGCATTTGAGATATTTTTACCAGAAAGGCTCTTCAATGTCCAGGATGCCAAGCAACACCATAAGAGTGGGTTATGGAAAATAAGGATTCCCAAGAAGAACGGAGAGTGCATTCAAACAGTTGGAGGAAATTTATTGTTTTTTCACACGAAAGATATATGCAAACCGACCCTCTGGCGCCCCACATAGGATCATGTCTCTGTTGCAACATATTAAGGCAGATCTATATTGAAGACTTTGAGAAAACTATTTTGATGTTTGTTGATGCGTTAAATATTTTTGACGTTGTTTAGTCTGCACTTTGACCATATACTTCTAATGATTTTTGGCAAATTGGGTGTGTCGAGGGTACCATGTCAAAACGCATAATATGTGTGATATACTCCCACTTGAGCTTCTACACCTTTATCATTCAAGGTTGTCGTCTGGATTTAATTCATCATCTCAACACTTTGGTAGTTTGGTCATGTATACCGAAACATAGGCAGTCCAATTAAACATAGGCAGCTATGCTTGGTTTACGGTTCTGTTTTATGTGGTTTTTTGCTAGTGGTAATCATAAGGCGAGTTTCCTGTTCTGAGATCATACAAATGGATTTATATGACTATGTAATCCTTATTAGAAGGTTTATTAGTCATGACATGAGCATCATTATGTGAGGTGCCTTGCAGGCTTGTAAAGTGTCATATGTAAATTGCCTGCTGGAACTAATGGCTACTAAATAAGCCATTAGTCATAGACACGCATTGGGCTTATAATTAGATGACAATACATAATTGTAATTTGTTTATTATAATTGAGTAAGAAAACAATATGTTATTCATTCAACTTGAATGAGACTTAGTAACACTATATGTGGGTGATTGCGATTGCGGCGATTGCTTATTTTTTTTTTCTTATTTTTTGCTTTTTTAAACTTAAACAATGCTTATTTAAGAAAAAAAAATGAATTTTTCATAAGTGTAAACTGTAAAGAGCTGTTTATTTCATATTACATACAAATATAATATAAGAGCACAATGTACTCATGGTGCAATGGTAAAAATATTGTCACCTCAACATTGATTCTTATAAAACCTAAATGTATAACTCAACACAAAAAAATCATCCTTCAATTTATGGTGCCATAGGACACGCTTCACCCACACATAACACAATAAAACACAAATACAAAGAAAGGAAATCACCCTCAATGTGGGCTGGTGGGTACGGGCGAGAGGCCATGGCACCACCCACAATATCGTGGAGTGGGCTGGTTGGATGGCACCAAGGCTAACACCCAAAGGTAGCCTATTCTCTAAGAGTTCCTTTTACTCATAGATAATCTAAAATCGTTAATAAATGAATTCAATAACAAAAGTCTATCAAATTATTATTTTTTCGAGTATTATTGTATCTTTTCAAAATAAGCAAACCAAAACTATTTCAAAAAGTACTTATTTTAAAGCACCATATAAATTGTTAAACACCAAAGGGTTGTGTTACAATGGTACATTTAGTTAAACATAAGCAAAAGCTAAAAAATAAGCAATCTCAAACACCCATATAATTGTATAATTATGTTTCTTACACAAATTAAGGCAATAAGAAAACACCAAGGGTCGATTTGCAAATAACATGAAAAATGAGGGGCTTTAATGTTTATAAAAAAACATAAACTTTGGGCATTTCTAAACGAGGAGAGTTATTTTACATACCAAATTTTTCTTACATACAAAGGGACTCATCTTCACCATCCATCTAAAAAAAATCAATGGCTGAGATTAAAAGCATTTTATTATTTCACATATTTTTTATAATTTAAATATCTTTTAAACCGTTAATCGTTAAGCAAAAATAATTACACCATCGCGACGAGCATTTAATTATCTTTCTATAGATGGGCACTTTGATATACTTTCAAAAAAAAAGAAAAAAAAATCGTTTTTTTCACGTTTTTGCATGAAATATCATATATGATTTAACACTAATTTGAAGATCACATGTGATATTAGTGTTAAATCACATACGATATGTAATATCGTATGTGATACTAGTGTTAAATCATATATGATAAATCACATATGATATACATATCATATATGATTTAACACTAATATCACATGTGGTATTCAAATTAGTGTTAAATCATATTTGATTTTTTCATGCAAATTTCAAGAACGTAAAAACTAAAAAAAAACGTGGAAAACACTAAAAAAAAGTTTTTGTCAAAGTATATCAAAGTGCTCTCTATAGAAAGATAATTAAATGCCAAGCTTGAATGATATTTTTTCGCTTGACGATTAACGGTTTGAAAGATATTTATATTTGAAAAAAATAATGAAAATGAGTTTTTTTAATTGTTGGGATTAATTTCATTCATTAAATAAAATGTTCCCACTATTTTTCACAAAACATAAACCTTAAAGAATATTTTCTTCCGACTTAAAGAATATTTTCTTCCGACCAAATTCTAGTATCCAAACATAAAATAAACATCTTTACTTTGTCAAATTTTGTTTCTGTGAAGTAGTTATAATTATGTTAATGTCATTTGTTACTCTGCAATGCATCTGCTTTTGGTACCATTATTTTAGTTACTACTTTCAGTCAAGAAACAAAAGTTAAACTTTAAATCTTTATTATTTCCATCCAAAAGAATGATATAAATTTTGGGTTTTTGTTTTTGTATAATTTCTAGTTATAAAGTTCAAATCTTTTTTTTTTTATTTCAACATTTTGGCCGACTAATTCAAGGGGTTTGAACCCACGGCCAGAGAGAGTCAAACCAGGTAAAGCCCTCCTTTTTCAGGAGGTTGGCGTGGCAACTTAAGATTGTTCAAATCTTTATTACAGCTGCTTACTTGTTTGTGAAAGTTACAGAAATGGTTCTTATACATTCAAATATCTTACATTTTTTACCCTATAAACACTTGTTTTTGATTTTAGACTATTGAATCTTGACAAAGGATCTTGAATTTGGGTTTTGGGATTTTCTGTTTTTACATTCATTTGAGGTTTAATGTTGTTAGAGTAAGATAGACTGTTGTAAAACTCGGTACTTGGTACTCGAGCGGTCAGCTACCTTGTAACGAGTAGTCACCCTAGGCGGGGAGTACTTTGAACACTAGTTTCCGATTTTGACCCACGAGTCTTGAATCTTGGCTGATAATCTAGCATATTGACTTTGGGTTTTGGGTAAGTTAGATTATGTAATTTGTAGCTTTTTTTTGTAAAATGTATGACTGTTATCTCCGAAAATGGTTAATTTTGAATCTCGGATTGCGATTTTATGTTTGTCACTTTGTTGAGCTTATTTTTTTACTTTATGATTTGTAGTGTTCATTTGTGAATATTTGTTGACGTTATATCAGAACAATCATGATATCTCGAACCCGTATAAACAGGCATTTGGGAATCTTAAAAGTTATGGATGTTTTTGCTAAAGGGGGAATTTTGCTTTTGTAAATCGGAAACTAGCGTTCGAAGGGTCTGATCTGTTACTGTAGTTTTTTACATGAAGACTGTTTTGGGGACATCAACATAAACTCTTTTTTGGTCAAGTGGAAACATTACTATCCAAACGAAAGCTATAACAGTGATTTCGTTTTTGCTGTTACATTGTAAACATATAAACAAATGACTTTCTGTGACTAGTTTCTGAGTTGATAACGGCCATTTAAACTCAAAGAAATATCTATGTACAACAGTACAAATTGTTTTAGCAGATATCCTCATAACCGTTTTCATCCCAATGAAGTTATCATTTAGAGCTAACCTTGTTAATTTGTCTTTTGATCATAGATGGCTAGGCTCGTTTCTTCCAATTTCTTAAGGGTCAGACCGGTCGGCTCATTTTCTCGTTTCTTTAACACCAAAGGTTTCCAATATGATCAACATGACTCTCGGGATGTGTGCATCTTAAAGTGTGATGACAAACATGGGTCTCTTGTCCGTGATGTTATCAATGGTGCGTATATTTGATTCCGATAAAAGCACTATCACTACAACATATATGTCACTTGAACACATTATTTGCACTTGACCATATAGAAAGAAATTTGCACTTATAAGCGTAATAAAATTTGTCCACACTCAATATCTTCATGCTTCCTCTTTTGCGAGTAAATTAGGTGTGTAAGGAATTGATAAAGTTTATGTTTGAACACACGGAAATAAGATATTTTTGTAGTGTACTAGTTATATGGGTAAGTCGTTAACATTTTAATTAATGATTTTCAGATGCGTTTAGTCCTTGTCATTCACCAACTGCGAATCTGGCCCGTCTGTTAAACATGGCGGAAAATCGCATTGGATTTGGACCCTGCAAGCTCCCTAGGTGGCGTGTGGTTGAGGACGTCAAAGCCCTCTACCTATTCCGTATCATGACTGGATTGAAAGAAGAATATTCAAGCAGGGAGTTTATGTCTGAGAAACATGAAAAAGATTTTGAGGAATCTGTTACAAAGGAGTTCATGTCTGAGAAACACGAAAAAGATTTTGAGGAATCTGCTACAAAGGAGTTCATGTCTGGAGAACTCGAGAAAGATGCTAAGGAATCTTTGACAAAGAGAGAATTCGTTCCAAAAAAGGTAACCGAGCGACCGAGGAATTTCACCTCCTTAATAAAGTTGATTACGGGACATAAAATTGCACCCAGCGAGTATTACTATCATCTGATGAAGAATGCTAATGAACTCGACCAATTTGCTGAATTCATTGAGGGATGCCAAGGTATGCACAATATGTTATAGTTACGAATACCAACTATCTAATTTTCGGGTTGGAAAAAAACGTTGTAAGCAAAAAAAAAACATTTTAACTAAAGGTACTCAGGCACTCTAACTGGAACTATTTTTTTTTAATCTTTTGTTCTACACTTTGCAGGAACGATGGATGTCCCTCTGTCTCTAGGTGTGTCCTACAACCTGGCAAATCCACAAGCAATTTACATTATAATAGGACTAGGGGGCAGGTATACTGACGACCCTTTTGGAGGTTACGCTATTGAGATTTTCTTGCCTGATTGGTTCTACAAGATCGAGGAAACCAATATCAATGACACAGATGGCATAAACATAACTATTCCGAAGAAGAAAGACAAGTCGATCCAAACAATAGGAGGAAACATATTCTTTTTTCAAGAGAAAAAGATTTGGAAACCGACACTTTATCGTCCCACATAGGATCATCTCTCACGTGCAACAGTTTATTTAGGAAAATCTGGAGACTGTCAGCGTCATAGTTTACATTGATGTTTAGTTGGCCACATGGTTTTTTGATGTTGTTTAGTTGGCCGTTTATTGATGATTGTTGTATCTTTTTGGCCGTTTTCACCTTTGTTGAAAGAGGTCATCGTTTTGAATATATATCTATGTTTTAGGCATATTATATTACAAAGCCATTCTTGGTTTCGATTCAAGGGATCGAGTATGTTTTAGTTTTCTGCAATCATTTACACCTACACATTTATTAGTTGTAAACAAACTACATTCTGAATATGGTATTTAGATGATGACTTTTGGGTGCTGAACCTTGTCATTTTGGATGATATGATCTGCAAAAACGTCAAGCATATTCAAATCTTCAGACATCTGAGTCCATCTTTATCGTATTAGAAACTTCTTCAGTATGATTACAACAGCTGTAACTTGACTTTTCAAATCTTCAGATAGCTTACGAGACTCATCAGCTGTTACTTGAGATCTGCTTAATCTGAGTATTCATTCAATACTTATGTACTTTTTTAGCTGCCCCGTTTTGGTCACTGTAGTTTGTTTACATCTGAAGTTGTTAAAAGACAACTTTATGTCTCGTTTAATGACTCAAACATGACAAACAGTCATCTTTTATGATCATTTGGGACATAAATTGACCGACTTACAAAAAAAGTACAATGATTAAACCATGATGAATGAATTAAAATTCTCAGTGGTTAACACTGCCAAATGCCAAATTCAGTCATCAATGCAAAACAAACCAATGTTACGAGTTTACAACTCACACTAGACATGCTTAAAAGTCTCACGGATGGATGAGTACGTGCCAACAACTCCTACCAGAATAGCCAACACTACTAACCCCATAATCACAACAAGATCGACACCAAAACTCCTATAAACTTTAAAGATCTTCAAGTAACAAGCACATGGGAGGACAAATGATACAATGACAATAAGAGCTGCTCCGCTAAGAGATGTTATAGACTCAAATGATGGAAATATGATAGCTAATACCACTGTGCTAACCAATAAACTTGTCTTTATCATCGCACTGATTATGTTATTATCTTTGTGTTTGACAGGTAAGTAGTTTTCGATGGCAGTAGCAATTGGCATTATGGTTAAAGCCTATTTTGCAATTGGACCAGCCAAAATTGTGTATATTGCAACCTTTGCACTAGCTTTTTCTGTGGGTAGGTTGAGTGTCACTTGAGATTGCACATCCTCACCATAAATAACGTAACCAAGTATGGCCATTATCACATATGTCGTTGTACATATCAAGAAACTTATAATTAGAACCTGCAATTAATCACACAACGGATGAAATCAGAATGAATGTATAATCAAAGTCCTAATATCAAATTAACCGGTGAACTTACAATTGGGAAATGGCTTTTCTTTTTCATTGAAAGATAAATGGTAGGGAACATAGCATGAGCTCCGTAACAGAATGTGTATAAACTAACTGCTGTTGGTAGCCCCTTGAAATTAACAAGATCCCCCTTGTTGTGAAATCCGTCCCCCGACAATCCAACACATAAAACACAAACAACCACTATCAGTGACGAGAGAACCCTGTTGAATATGGCTCAAATATGAATAAAGGGTAACATTCAATGAATCAATGCAAGTTGATGAAATCTTAATAAAGGTATCAAATCTTTAGCAAGATATGGAAGATTCAGAGAATATGCAAGTTGCTGATTTTTTCAACTTGATGTGCAACTTGAGATGGTTTTTGAGCCTATAAATCAGCTCAAGTTAGAAGCAAAGACACCAAAACACACACAAGCACTTGTTGTGTAGTTAGAAATTAGCTCTCTTTCTTGTTCTAGTTTGTAATATGTTTCTATAAGAAATATATAAGAAAGTTTGGTGTTTCATTCTTGGTTTCTTTCATAGTGTATAATTTTCAATAAGCTAGTTTGAGGTATAGTTGTGGTGTTGAAACATTCACACCCTTTACCTAGTCGGTGGGATATTATCGCGATTATTCCACAACAAGTGGTATCAAGAGCCGAGGTTATTCTTAGTATGCTTTGTGGTTGCAATTAAATTTGATCCTCCACATCGAAAAGAATTCGCTGGTTTTTTGGTTGAAGCTATTGAAAATTAATTTGTACACGAAATGGTGAATGGCATAGTTGACAAACCTTCCACATCGGTGGATCCAACATCTTCAAGTTGCTAGACCGTCTTGACGAATGCAAGATTGGCGGTGGAGGTTTTGATGGCACAGTGCCATTTCGTATGTGGCAAAGTGAGGTTCTAGACGCTCTTTTTCAGCAAGGTCTAGACATTGTCATTGAATAAAGGATATAGAAGAGAGTAATTGGTTAACCATCAATCGGTTAGCTTGTGGTATGGTCTGTTCATGTCTTTCAAGAAATCAACGATATGCTTTCTCAAAAGAAACATCCTACAACCGTGGGGTGGCGTTGGAAGATTTCCAGAAAAATTGTCGAATAAGCTCTTCATGAAGGTTTACTTTTCGCTTCACTTATGTACCCGTACCACTATGAATGATCACATTACCGCTTAACCACCGGTAACCGATTGATGAATATGGATGAGTGTTCAAAGACCAGATCTAGCATTGATATCGTTGGGATCGCTTCGGAGGAGTACGAAGTTGCTTGAAACAACTATACTTAATGGAAAGGATGATGTGTCTCTTAGTGAAGTTTGTGCCGCCTTGTATAGTAAAGAACCGGAAGAAGGACAAGGAGATAAGTTCGTGGAGACGCAGAGGTTTTGGTCGGTCGAGGTCGTTCACGTAAGAAGGGCAACGATAAGAGATGGAGATCCAAGTCGAGGCAAAGACTAAAAGATGAATGCTTTTCATGAAAAGGCCATTGAAGTAGATTGTCCAAAGTTGAAAACCAAGGACAATCATTACAAAGGGAAAGCCGTAGCAGAGGCGAATGTCACCAAGTGTGATGATGAAGAACCGATCTTCACTTGCAACATCGCCAACAAAGAATGCTTCGATGTATGGCTATTGACCGCATAGCATCATATATACACCACATCGGAGTGGTTTAGTAATTTTGAAGAACATGAGGTTGTTAATGGCAGACGAGACTCCCCTCACTACTCATGGGATTGGTTCCGCTCGACTTGTAATGAAGATGGAAATTGTGACCTTGAAAGGTGTTCGTTATTCAAAGTTGAAAAAGAATCTCATTTCTGCGGTACCTTAGAATCTAAAGGATTCAAGTAAGAGCAAAGGATGGGGTGAAGATCATCTCCGCGCACTTGTAGTAATGAAGGGTATTCATAAACAACACGTATCACTACAAGGGTAGAACAGCTTGTTGGAACTATAGCGCCTGGCACGATGGTGATAGAAATTCGAAGCCGCTGCATGGCATGCGCTTAGGACATGCACGAGAAAAATCCTTGAATTTGCTCATAAAGCAAGGATTATTGAAAGGAGTGAGTTCCCGTAAGTTGGATCTCTCGTGAGCATTGCATCAACGGGAAGACGACAAGGGTGAAATTTGGGACTGCTATCCACAAGACGCAAGGTATCTTGGATTATGTCCACTCTGACGTATGGGGTCCCTCAAAGACAAGATCTTTAGGAGGGAGACACTACTATGTGACCTTTGTTGATGACTTTTCTCGAAGAGTTTGGGTGTACACGTTGAAGACAAAGGATGAAGTGCTAGGAGTGTTCATCAAGTGGAAAAAGATGATGGAAACTCGACGGCGTAAAGATCAAACATCTCCAACAGATAACGCGGAGAGTATAAAAATGATCATCATAAAATTTTGTGAAGATCAAGGCATTGTCGACACTTCATGGCCGGCATACCACCAAACAGAACGGGTGGCAGACGATGAACCGAACTTTGCTGGAGAAAGTTCGTGTATGTTATCCAATGCTGGGTGGGTAAAGAATTTCAAGGCTGTGACGTGATGTCACCTCGTTAATCGCTTGCCATCTATGCTATTAATGGAAAAACACCATTTGAGAAATGGTATGGAAAACCGCTAGAGATTATGATTCCTGCATGTGTTTGGTTCCGCATATTATCATGTGAGGAATCAAAGTGGATCCCAGAGCAAAGAAAGCATTATTCATGGGGATTACCTCCGAATCAAAGGCTATCGTCTATGGTGTCCAGAGACGAAGAAAACGATCTTTAGCAGATGTCACCTTAATGAATCTACCATATTGAAGAAGGTGAATGCTAAGCAGTTAGATGGAACTCCCAAAAAGGTGGAGTTTGAAAGAACAATTAAAACGGATGATGAGAAACAGTTGATGATTCTCCCGGTAGGAGATTGAGAAATAAGAGGAGGTTCAAACCGAAGAACCTCCACAAAGAACAATATGAATCAATTGCTACCAGAAGCCCAAAAGAAACACTAAAAGGCCTGCGCCTTTATGATACGGTGGCTTGGCATCTTCAATTGCAAATGATGATGTTCCTACTACTTACTTGCTTCGAGACTCGAGAGCAGAAGTGGAGGATTGCCATGAGTGAGGAAATGCAGTCTCTTGAGAAGAATCAGACATGGGAGTTAACCAACCTCCCAAAAGGGAAGAAGGCAATTGGGTACAAATGGGTGTATGCAAAGAAAGAAGGATTTCTAGCCGGATGATGTTCGCACAAAGCAAGATTGGTAGCTAAAGGCTACGCCGAAAGAGGGAATTGATTATAATGAAGTTTTTCTCCAAAGTGGTAAAGCATTCCTCTATTAGATTTTTGTTGGCTTAGCACAATTGGATTTGGAACTAGTTCGGATGGATGTGAAGACTGATTTCTACATGGAGACTTGGAAGAGGAAATCTATATGGTTCAGCCGAAGGATTCAAAGTCGCTGAAAAGAGCATGAAGTATGTAAGCTTCATAAATCGTTGTACGGATTGAAGCAATCCCACAAGCGGGTATAGCGATTTGATAAGTTTATGATGAAGTCGAAGTACACAAGAAGCAAATATGACCATTGTGTCTATTTGAAAAAGCTACAAGATGGGTCCTTGATATTCTCTTCTATGTAGATGATATGTTGATAGCTTCTCAAAGTCTAGACGAGATTGAAAAGTTAAAGACTCGTTTGAAAAGCGAATTTGAGATGAAGGATCTTGGTGAAGCAAAGATGATTCTCGGCATGGAGATACGACGTAAAATTGAGGAAGCTCGTTGACTCGAAAAACAATATCCTAGAAGGATTCTAAAGCGCTTAGGTTTGACAAGCAAACAAACGAGTTAGTACTCCACCGCTTCTCAATTTAAGATCAGTTTGCTATGTCACCAAAAATGATGCAGGAGGTATACGGAGAAAGTGCCTTATGCAAATGTCTTTCGGTAGCTTAATGTATGCTATGATATGTACCGACTGCATATTAGTCATGCTATTGGGATGGTGAGCGTGTATATGCATAACCGAAAAGGACATTGGCAAGTCGTGAAATGGATATTACGGTACATCCATAACACGGTCCATGTAGGGTATTTGAGCATGGAAGTAGTCGTGGGTAGTGGATATTGCGATTCTGATTATGCTGGAGATTTAGACAAGCGAAGATCTACTACAGGCTATGTTTTTACTCCGCAAAGCTCCAATTAGTTGGAAGTCAACCTTAAATAACTACTACTTTGTCAACTACGGAAGCAGGGTATATGGCGATTTGCAGGGTGTAAAGGAGGCAATTTGGCTTCAAGGGTTGCTCGGTGAACTTGGAATCAATCATAACTTTGTCACGATGCATTCTCGGACAGTGCAATTCACTTAGCAAAGAATCAAGTTTATCACGCAAGGACGAAGCACATTGATGTTCGGTATCATTTCATAAGAGAGATATTGGAAGAAGGTGGAGTCAGAATTCAGAAGATCCATACTTCTAAGAATCCCGCAGATATGCCGACTAAAGTATTAGCCGATCAAGTTCGCCATCGCTTGGACTTGATCAATGTAGTGAAAAGTTGAAGATTTGTTTGAAGACTCCACCAACGATAGTTTATGAGCCAAGGTGGAGATTTGTTGAATATGGCTCAAATATGAATAAAGGGTAACATTCAATGAATCAATGCAAGTTGATGAAATCTTAATAAAGGTATCAAATCTTTAGCAAGATATGGAAGATTCAGAGAATATGCAAGTTGCTGATTTTTTCAACTTGATGTGCAACTTGAGATGGTTTTTGAGCCTATAAATAGAGCTCATTCGTTAGAAGCAAGACACACCAAAAACACACAAGCACTTCTTGTTGTGTAGTTAGAAATTAGCTCTCTTTCTTGTTCTAGTTTGTAATATGTTTCTATAAGAAATATATAAGAAAGTTTGGTGTTTCATTCTTGGTTTCTTCATAGGTTAATTTTCAATAAGCTAGTGAGGTATAGTTGTGGTTTTGAAACATTCAAACAACACCGTACCGAAGTGGTGGGATATTATCGCGATTAATCCACAACAAACCCCACCAAAGGAAAGTGACAGAAACTCAGATCACTTAGCAAAGAGTAAGGCAGACTGATGAGCCCCGCAACAATGACAACAGAGTGTTCCATCCATTTTCGTGTTCCAATCTCGAAACGAAGTGTGGAGAACGCTTATGTAGATTGGTGTGGTTGTGGGAGTTTAAAACCGACAAAACACTAAGTGTGTGGGGGCAACACAAGGATAAACACGAGTAGACGTCGTCGGGGGGGGGTACGATTCACTCTTTGTGGGGTGGGGGGGGGGGGGGGGGGGGGGGGGGGCTTCATCGTTTTTTGGTGGGGGGGACCGTATTTGATACTTGAATTAGACATACCCGATATGCATGCTACTTGACCCAATCACTTTGGACGACACTGGGCTTGTTTAAAGTTCTACTTGGGTCAAAGTGGACAAGCCTTGGGCCTTGGGTTCACTGATCGGACAAGACAGAAAAGAGGACAAGTCATAGCCCAAGACAATGGCGGTTGTTTTGTAGAGAAACAACGCACCCTCCTCAACATGTACGCATTATCTAAACCGATCCAGTTTTTCCCCAGCTCAAAATCTTAGTCGACTGGTTCCTAAGTCGATTAGGTTTTTGGTTTTGATTAATCCTAAACTTGTTTCGACTCAAGTGTTTAGGTTTAGATAATTGGAGGTTTACTTGTTCCTGATTCCAAGTCGAATAGCAGCAGCAGAAGTGGGTTTTTAATTCTGGTCGTGATCTTCTTTCTCGGACAGAAGCAGAAAAGATCTCGGACACTTCATTGTCGATATGCGGGTGTAAAGGGTTTTGTCTTCTCTGACAGAACTAGCTCGGGCAGAATACAAGTTTGATTTCTTGGTGATTTTCTTGTTCGTGTTATATTCAAGTGGTGTCAAAGGTTGATTGGGTTATAATACGTTCTCGAATAGTTCTTTATCGAACGTATACGGTTATCCTGTTTGCGTGTGATACTCATAGAGGTATCTACGTTAGATACTTGGGGTTTCGTTTGGTTTTCTTGTTCGTTAACTTAAGTTCAATTGCCACGAAAGGTTAGTTTCCTATTTTACCTTTTATTCAATTATTGTTTATTATTACGTGTTAACCTAATTGCGATAACTAGATCCAAATCCGCTGCGTACTCGTATGCGTTATTTGGCTAACGTAGTTCTAAAATCCCAACAATTGTCACCTTCTAGTATTAGTAGACCAGTCGCAACAAGATAGAGCTCTAAACAAGTAAAAACCAATGTTGTAATTCTTCCCTTACGACCAAATGCGACCCCAGCTATATCCGGATAGCTGGTGACTGAAGGGTTGGAGTCCATGCAAGAGCATCAAAAGGCCAGTAAAGTAGGCTGCGAGAGCGATCACCATCAGGACAACCAAGCTTAGCCATCCACCTGATGATAGTGCATATGGAATTGAGAGAATCCCAATACCTGATAATAGTTTAGTGGCTTAAGTGAACAACAACAACAACAACAATACTCAATCCCATCTAAAAGACATATGAAGGAGGTTGAATGTAAACAGACCATACCTCTATCGTAAAGTAAACCCGACAGTAAGGTTATAAATAGCGCGACCAAGCCTCACGTACGCCTTTATATATTTATATCATAACTTATAAATATCGAGTTTATAAAAACATCTAAAGCGGCGTGGCGGCATGACAAGCCTCACGCCTTTGCGAGGCATTTACGGAGCCTTTGCGAGCCTTTTAGAACAGTGCTTATAGGTGTGAACCCAAATTCTCTACACTTTCTCAAAGTGTACTGGGGACCCAAAGATTCTCCACACTTTTTCAAGATGTGGAGAATTTGGATGTTACAAATAACCTCCATACTTAGAAGTGTGATTTGATACAAAAGTGTGGAATTTATAATTTTTTTCAGACTTATTAATGTAAATAATTTTTACACATAATTAAGTGTTAATAAACCAATAAAATTTTACACACTTTTAAAAAGTGTGAAAATTTAGTGTGGAGAATGAACCGATTGTTTTGTAGTAAATCAAGGCAATAACAAAACAATAAGGAGCAATTTGCAAATAACATGAAAGACTAGGAGTGGTGTTTTCTTACAAGTAACATTTCCCCCTTTGTCATTTGTTACTATGCTTTTGGTACCGATATTTTGGTTACTTTCAGTCAAGAAACTAAAGTTAAACTTTAAATCTTTATTGTTTCCATTCAAAAGAAAGATATAAATTTTGGGTTTTTTTTTTGGGATAAAATTTCTAGTTATAAAGTTCAAATCTTTATTACAATTACTTGTTTCTGAAACTTACAGAAATGATCCTTATACATTCAAATATCTTACATTTTTTACCCTATAAACACTAGTTTTTGATTTTAGACTATTGAATCTTGACAAAGGATCTTGAATTTGGGTTTTGGGATTTTCTGTTTTTACATTAATTTGAGGTTTATTGCTTTTAGAGTAAGATAGACTGTGCAATATGGGTGTAAAACTCGGTAGTTGGTACTCGAGCGGCCAGCTACCTTGTAACGAGTACTCGAGTAGTCACCCTAGGCAGGGAGTAATTTGAACACATGCTAGTTTCCGATTTTCGACCCACGGGTCTTGAATCTTGGCTGATAATCTAGCATATTGACTTTGTAGCCTTTTTTTGTAAAATGTATGGCTGTTATTTCCGAAAATGGTTAATCTTGAGTCTCGGATTGCGATTTTATGTTTGTCACTTTGTTGAGCTTATTTTTTTACTTTATGATTGTAGTGTTCATTTGTGAATATTTGTTGACGTTATATCAGAACAATCATGATAATCGAACCCGTATAACAGGCATTTGGGAATCTTAAAAGTTATGGATGTTTTTGCTAAAGGGGGAATTTTGCTTTTGTAAATCGGAAACTAGCGTTCGAAGGGTCTGATCTGTTACTGTAGTTTTTTACATGAAGACTGTTTTGGGGACATCAACATAAACTCTTTTTTGGTCAAGTGGAAACATTACTATCCAAACGAAAGCTATAACAGTGAGTATGGATATTTCGTTTTTGCTGTTACGTTGTAAACATATAAACAAATGACTTTCTGTGACTAGTTTCTGAGTTGATAACGGCCATTTAAACTCAAAGAAATATCTATGTACAACAGTACAAATTGTTTTAGCAGATATCCTCATAACAGTTTTCATCCCAATGAAGTTATCATTTAGAGCTAACCTTGTTAATTTGTCTTTTGATCATAGATGGCGTCCTCAGTTGCTAGGCTCGTTTCTTCCAATTTCTTAAGGGTCAGACCGGTCGGCTCATTTTCTCGTTTCTTTAACACCAAAGGTTTCCAATATGATCAACATGACTCTCGGGATGTGTGCATCCTAAAGTGTGATGACAAACATGGGTCTCTTGTCCGTGATGTTATCAATGGTGCGTATATCTGATTCCGATAAAAGAACTATCACTACAACATATATGTCACTTGAGCACATTTTTTGCACTTGACCATATAGAAAGAAATTTGCACTTATAAGCGTAATAAAATTTGTCCACACTCAATATCTTCATGCTTCCTCTTTTGCGAGTAAATTAGGTGTGTAAAGAATTGATAAAGTTTATGTTTGTACACGTGGAAATAAGATGTTTTTGTAGTGTACTAGTTATATGAGTAAGTCGATAACACTTTTTTTTAATGATTTTCAGATGCGTTTAGTCCTTTCATTCCAAACTGCGAATCTGGCCCGTCTGTTAAACATGGCGGAAAATCGCATTGGATTTGCACCCTGCAAGCTTCCTAGGTGGCGTGTGGTGGAGGACGACAAATCCCTCTACCTACTCCGCACCATGACTGGATTGAAAAAAGAATATTTTGAGGATTTTGATTCAAACAGGGAGTTTATGTCTGAGAAACACGAAAAAGATGTTGAGGAATCTGTTACAAAGGAGTTCATGTCGGAGAAACAAGAAAAAGATTTTGAGGAATCTGTTACAAAGGAGTTCATGTCGGAGAAACAAGAAAAAGATTTTGAGGAATCTGTTACAAAGGACTTCATGTCGGAGAAACAAGAAAAAGATTTTGAGGAATCTGTTACAAAGGAGTTCATGTCTGAGAAACACGAAAAAGATTTTGAGGAATCTGCTACAAAGGAGTTCATGTCTAAGGAATCTTTGACAAAGAGGGAATTCGTTCCAAAAAAGGTAACCGAGCGACAGAGGGATTTCACCCCTTTAATAAAGTTGATTACGGGAAATAAAATTGCACCCAGCGAGTATTACTATCATCTGATGAAGAATGCTAAAGAACTCGACCAATTTGCTGAATCCATTATTGAGGGCGGATTCCAAGGTATGCACGATTTACAGTTGCGAATACCAACAATCTAATTTTCGGGTTGGAAAAAAACGTTGTTTTATACTAAAACAGTAAAACTGAAGCAAAAAGAAACATTAAGGTACTCGGGCACTCTAACCGGAACTTTTTTTTTTGAATCTTTTGTTCTACACTTTACAGGAACGGTGGATGTCTCTCTGTCTCTAGGTGTGTCCTACAACCTGGCAAATCCACAAGCAATTTACATTATAATAGGACTAGGGGGCAGGTATACTGACGACCCTTTTGGAGGTTACGCTATTGAGATTTTCTTGCCTGATTGGTTCTACAAGATCGAGGAAACCAATATCAATGACACAGATGGCATAAACATAACTATTCCGAAGAAGAAAGACAAGTCGATCCAAACAATTGGAGGAAACATATTCTTTTTTCAAGAGAAAAAGATTTGGAAACCGACACTTTATCAATGACACAGATGGCAACAGTTTATTTAGGAAAATCTGGAGACTGTCAGTGTCATAGTTTACATTGATGTTTAGTTGGCCACATGCTTTTTTGATGTTGTTTAGTTGGCCGTTTATTTATGATTGTTGTATCTTTTTGGCCGTTTTCACCTTTGTTGAAGAGGTCGTCGTTTTGAATATATATCTATGTTTTAGGCATCTTATATTACAAAGCCCTTCTTGGTTTCGACTCAAAGGGATCAGGTATGTTTATTAGTTTTCTGCAATCGTTTTCACCAACACATTTATTAGCTGTAAACAAACCACATTCTGGATATGGTATTTAGATGATGACTTTTGGGTGCTGAACCTTGTCATTTTGGATGATATGATCTGCAAAAATGTGGAAGTATATTCAAAACTCATTGTTCAATGCACAGTGTAAGGAGCTAATACGGACTCGATCACTCTGGTGCTCAGCCCTAATTCCCTAACAGACATCTGACTCCATCTTTATCGTATTAGAAACTTCTTCAGTATGCTGTATGCGTACAAGCAAACAGAAAATTATAACATTGCCAAATGCCAAATTCAGTCATATATCAATGTAAAAACAAACCAATGTTACGAGTTTACAACTCACACTAGACATGCTTAAAAGTCTCACGGATGGATGAGTATGTGCCAACAACTCCTACCAGAATAGCCAACACTACTAACCCCATAATCACAACAAGATCGACACCAAAACTCCTATAAACTTTAAAGATCTTCAAGTAACAAGCACAAGGGAGGACGAATGATACAATGACAATAAGAGCTGCTCCACTAAGAGATGTTATAGACTCAAATGATGGAAATATGATAGCTAATACCACCGTACTAACCAATAAACTTGTCTTTATCATCGCACTGATTATGTTATTATCTTTGTGTTTGACAGGTAGGTAGTTTTCGATCGCAGTAGCAATTGGCATTATGGTTAAAGCATATTTTGCAATTGGACCAGCCAAAATTGTGTATATTGCAGCCTTTGCACTAGCTTTTTCTGTGGGTAGGTTGAGTGTCACTTGAGATTGCACATCCTCGCCATAAATAACGTAACCAAGTATGGCCATTATCACATATGTCGTTGTACATATCAAGAAACTTATAATTAGAACCTGCAATTAATCACACAACGGATGAAATCAGAATGAATGTATAATCAAAGTCCTAATATCAAATTAACCGGTGAACTTACAATTGGGAACTGGCTTTTCTTTTTCATTGAAAGATAAATGGTAGGGAACATAGCATGAGCTCCGTAACAGAATGTGTATAAACTAACTGCTGTTGGTAGCCCCTTGAAATTAACAAGATCCCCCTTGTTGTGAAATCCGTCCCCCGACAATCCAACACATAAAACACAAACAACCACTATCAGTGACGAGAGAACCCCACCAAAGGAAAGATATGACAGAACACTCAGATCACTTAGCCACAGAGTAGGCATAATGATGAGCCCCGCCACAATGACAAAAGAGTGTCTTCCATCCATTTTCGTGTTCCCAATCTTGAAACCGAAATGTGGAGAAAGCTTATGTAGATTGTCACCTTCTAGTATTAGTAGACCAGTTGCAACAAGATAGAGCTCTAAACAGGTAAAAACCAATGCTGTAATTCTTCCCTTACGACCAAATGCGACCCCAGCTATATCCGGATAGCTGGTGACTGAAGGGTTGGAGTCCATGCAACGACGCATCAAAAGGCCAGTAAAGTAGGCTGCGAGAGCGATCACCATCAGAACAACCAAGCTTAGCCATCCACCTGATGAGAGTGCATATGGAATTGAGAGAATCCCAATACCTGATAATAATTTGATTAGTTATGATCCGAGATTAATTATCCCAAGTTAATCACAAGTTACATAGGTATATGCGTAAATAGTCCTCATAGATACAACATGACCGCCGATAAATAAGCTAATCATCACGGAAAAAATCAAGCAGGGTTACCAATTAACTCATTCTCGTATCATATATCCTACTACATTTCGGCATATACACATCCCTCCAGGGGCGGGCCAGAATTTGTAGTTAAGGGGGCCGAAGTTCATTATATAACCCGACAAATTAAAGGTAAAGATAAACCATCACAAAACTTACGAATGCATGTCCGAAAAAATTTAAAACCAAACTTTTAGTTTGGGTTTGGTTTTAGCCAAAAACCGTCTCAAACTGGCCATGCTCACCTTTATATATAACTTGAACTCTTTAGTCTCATATAGTTTTAATAATTGAACACAAAACCAAAATAGGAAACATGAACAAAATATATACAAAAGTTAATGCACAATTTATAAAACCAAACTTTTATAAACCCCTGCATCCCTCGATCCTATCCTACCACAAGTTTGAGACAATGTTTTGAATGCAAATAAACGGACCTAAAACCTTTAGCAAGCTAACAAGTATTAGTTCGGGATGTTTAGGTTTAATGGTTCAGGGATGATGTAAAAATCTCACACAATCTTTTAAGTAACAGGGATGATACCCGGCAAACTTTTATAAAATCAGTAAATTACAGGATGTGTTTACAAAACTTTTGCTAACAAAAACTAATTCAATGAAACAAAAAATCAAAAGCAAACCAAATTAAAGTCTTCTTAAGACGAACTACAAGCTATATTAAATCAATACGTACGTACTACAGGTAAGAAAAACTGAACCGAAGAAAGCGAAACAAGCCACCGTAAGATTCTGAGGTTACATGGGGTTCGATAGTTGTGTTTGCTAGCCGATAGTACAATATCAGCTAACAACAATATTACAAAGTAATATGCATACCTGATAAAGCGTTAATGCCATTCATGCATGTACTAAGAAAATTGGCTTGTCTTTTTGATGAGTGAACAGGATCCATGACAAATTGTGATTCTTGTGGGTTGTGAACAAGAACTAAGAAGAAAAAAGTATAGGAGTACGTAATTAAAGAGTGAAATCATGCATTTATGTTTAGAGAATTTACTATACAAAATAGGATAATAAAGAAAGTCATTAACTCAGTCAAACACAAATTTAATGCCAAAATTTTCTAGAACAAAGAGTTAAGAGCCATAAAACAATATCCTTAAGCATTAACAACTTATGATAGTGAGGAGATTTTGAAAAAATTATCCAAATGGGACAAATATGTATACTAACGATATGGTTTACCCGGGAGGGCGAGCCTTCTAACTTAGATATACGCAGCCTCACCGGATTAATTCTAATACCGTTTTTGGCCCTTCCCTATCCACCCCTAACGGGGATAAATGTGAAAACCTAAATGAAAATGAAACACCACGCATTATGTGCAAGTTAAGTTTTTAACAAGGTGGAGTCGAAAGTAAAAGTTACGAGGTGTGTTTTATTTGAAATACTTATGTGAGTTTTGCTAACAAGTACCCACTTGGCACAAGTTATTTTAGCGTGTAATTCCACAAAAGGTGTAGATTGGCGGGAATACCCTGACCCCGGGTGTCTTTTGGCACCATCCATTGTTCACCCCATAATGAATAGCTCCGGCAACTCTCCTGGCCTAGTGGGGCACCAACTGGAGTGAGCACGAGCCAATACTCGAACCTCTGAGCTCTTATTCCACAAAGTCTATCCGGTGTGCCCATATGTTTTGCGGAGGTGGGTACCTATATGAAGCAAATGTAAAGGATGGACTTGAACCTGGGTCAATTCACTCAAGCACAAGTGCTCCAACCATTAGACTAATGCTCCATTGGTTATTTGAGCTTGTAATTAATAAACACAAAATTTATTGTTTAACCAAAAAGTGCATTTAATACTCAGTAGGCATATGTTACCAAAATCCATTTATGGTTCATGAACACCTTTGGCGGCCAAAGGGAATTTTCACTCTTTTCCCATGCCTTACATTTGTAGTTGGTAAATGGTAATTGACGTCTCTTATCTTTAAGTAGTGTGTAAGATCCATTTATCTCGGACATGCGTTTGTAAATTTGTACAACATGTTAAATACAACATGTTCAACAAGAACTAAGAGGGTGACAAACATGCCTAACAAAATATTTCATACATAATCACACATCAATAATATCCTTCTATCTCATCTCATATTTATTTCATACATAACCATAGATTTTTAGTGTCAACCATGCCTAACCCATACCTCATCTAATTTTATTTTATTTTATTTTTTTATAATTTTAATAAACAATTTAATAAAAACATAATATTTTATTAATATTTAAAAGAAAATTACATCTTAAAAATCGCATTAATTAAAAAAAAAACGAACTAAAACACATATCTAAAAATCGCAAGTCCATCCATGTTTCGCCGCGAGCTCACGTTTTTTGTCAAGAGTGAACGCTAGTATATTTGGATCGGTTATGTTATCATGCGGTTCCCTATAGAATTTCATCGCCTTAAACATATGCTTTTCTTCAATGATACGGATTTTTGTCGCCAAGAACTTTTCGGCCATTTTATCCTTTGCAACTTTTTTCTCCACCGCCGTCTGCAATAGTTTTGTTTTGTTTGTTGTGTAGGTGTCGAAGCTCGCAGCTACGCTATGCATTGTCGACGACTCGCTTTCGGCTTTTTTGCCTTTTCTTTTCCGCATAGAAGTTGTGTCGTCATTCAGATTCGGAATCACAGTGTTGTCATTGCTTGCGGACTCGTAGTGGGCGGATTCCGACGACTTTCTTCGTTTGTCGGAATGAGACGAAGATCCTTGCGCTACATCTGGTTGTTCCAACCATTTGTCTTCTTGCTTAATAATGTCCCAGGCATCAATTTGAGGAATGTAGGGAGCGAATTTTGATTGAATTTGTGGACGAATGGAACGAGAACCTCGTCCACGGCCTTTGGATGATGACGAACCACCTTTTGATTTTCTTGGATCCATGAGACTTTTTTTTAAAAAAAGTGTAAAGAATTGTAAAGAGTTGTGATTGAATTTGTGGTAGAAAATAGAATTGAATTTGTTTATTTATAGAGGGGAGTAATTTTTTTTCTACAACAGCTCTTTTTTTAATGCAACAGATCCTTTTTTTTTTCCTTTTAATGCAACGGCTCTTTTTTAGTATTAATGCAACGGCTCTTTTTCTCACCCAACATCCACACCAATTCGGTGTGTTATACCGAATTCCACCCAAACCACATCACACCGATTAGGAGACGGCGGTGTTGCCGATTGGTGTGGTCCAAACCGATTGCATACCGACCTTCATTGCCACCCCCTAAGAAGAAAAAAGTATAGGAGTACGTAATTAATGAGTGAAATCATGCATTTATGTTTAGAGAATTAACTACAAAATAGGATAATAAAGAAAGTCATTAATTCAGTCAAACACAAATTTAATGCCAAAATTTTCTAGAATAAAGAGTTAAGAGCCATAAACAATATCCTTAAGCATTAACAACTTATGATAGCGAGGAGATTTTGAAAAATGAATCCATCTATACTATTTTATCATGTATTTAAGATTCTTTATAAAAGTAAATCTCATATTTACCATGAGAGGAACTTTCGTTTGCATTTTATTTTGGTGCTTACTAAAGTACAAATCTCCACCATCCATCTAGTTTAATCTAATAGCGTGATTAACCTAAAATTTATTAGATATATCTAAGTCCATGTTTTTTTTCTTGTTTTTTTTTTGTCTTTCTTTTTTATTCATATTTCTTTTTTTTAGTTCACGTTTTTTTTTTCTTTAATTCACATTTTAAACTTTTTTATAATTTGCGTTTTTTTCTTCGCTTTCATACGTTTTCGTCCGTTTTCATACGTTTTCGCCCGTTTTCTTACGTTTTCGTTCATTATTCATACGTTTTCGTCCGTTTTCATGCTTGTTTTTACGCTTTAATACTTTTTCGTCCGTTTTCATACATATTCGTCCATTTTCTTACGTTTTCGTCCGTTTTCATACGTTTTCGCCCGTTTTATTACGTTTCAATTCACTATTCAAACGTTTTCGTTCATTTTCATACTTGTTTTTACGATTTCATAAATTTTCGTCCGTTTTCATTCATATTCGTCAATTTTTTTACGTTTTCGTTCGTTATTCATACGTTTTCGTCCATTTTCATACGTTTTCGTCCGTTTTCACACTTGTTTTTACGCTTTCATACGTTTTCGTCCGTTTTCATACATAATCGTCCATTTTTCTTACGTTTTCGTCCGTCTTCATACGTTTTCATACATTTTAAATGTTTTCACAAGTGATATTCAGATGATCACAAGTGATATTCTGTTATATTCAGAATATAACTTATGATATTCTAAATATCACAAGTGACTTTCAATAAAATTTTTGTAACATGAAAACCACAATTGATATTCAGAATATCACAAAGTGATATCTAGAAAATCACAAGTGATATTGAGAACATCACAAATATATAATTTGAATAGCAGCTACATAGTTTGGGGGTATTTGTTTAACCTTATTTTATTTGCTTATGAGCTTATGTGATTTTGGTTTATGTTTCATAAGCTTAATTTTCTTATTTTGAAACTTATAAAAATATGTAAGTTTATATTTGCCACGTATAAAGAGAAAATGGTCAAATTTTGGTTTAGAGTTCATACATATTCGTCCGTTTTCATATGTTTTCGTCTGTTTTTAAATTCTTTCGGCCATTTTCATATGTTTCTGAATATCATAAGTGATATTCAGAATATCACAAGTGATATTCTGAGTATCACAAATGAGATTCTGAATATCACAAGTGATATTTTGTGATATTCAGATGATCACAAGTTATATTCTGTGATATTCTATCCATAATATCACAAGTGATTTTATGAATATACAAGTGAATTTCAACTAATGTTTTGTAAAATGAAAATCACAAGTGATATTCAGAATACCATAAAGTGATATCCAGAAAATCACAATCACAAGTGATATTCATAATATCACAAAGTGATATCCAGAATATCACAAAAGTGATATTCTGAATATCACAGAAAATCACTTGTGATAGTCAGAATCGTAAGAAAATGGACGAATACATATGAAAACGAACGAAAACGTATGAAAGCGTAAAAACATGTGTGAAAATGGATGAAAATGTATGAAAAATAGACGAAAACGAAAAAAAACTGATGAAACCAGACGAAAACGTATGAAATTGAATGCATAAAAATGTATGAAAAATTAGACACACCCTTTTTTTATAGCATGATTTTAAATGTATTGTAACCTCAAAATTTGTAAAATTGAATGCATTAGTTACAACACTAATGAAATTTATTTTTAAAACACCCTTACAATACAAAAAATACATGTAATTATACATATTATACATTTTAATAAAACAAACAAAACTTCATGCAGTTTATATGCAAACAAGTTGATAGTACATATGAATTTAAAAACCAGACCGAACCAACCGGTTTAACTGGGAACCGGAGTCGCCACCGGTTCGGCAAGCCACTAACAGCCGTCCTAAAACAAACCTGAGAAAGCTGTCGGAACCGGTAAAAACAGGTGAACATGGCCGGACCAGGATCATTTTCATCTTCTTTTTCTCAGGCTAATCAACTAGTCATTTTATTTGTCTGGACTTTAATCACAAAATACGCACCATCGCAAGTCGCAAGCGCGTGTACCCAGTCATTGTTATTTATTTTCATAATAACTTTTTATTTATATAATACCTTTTGGAAATAAGTTTATTTTATCTTCATCACCTTTCTCGAGTCACATGCTCACTTATAACAATTTATATTGATTTTTTTCCCCAAACTTTACGTTTATTTAGATATGAAATTGTTTGCCTTACTATTTGTATATGTTAACCCAACTTGATTTATCATCATTCGTAAAGTTATGGTCACAAATTACACATATGCTCGCTAGAAAATTTAGTTAAAAGGTACCGCGCATAGGGAAGAGATCTAGTAAGAAAAAAATTTGAAATAAGAAGAATGAGAAGAAATTTGAGCCACATATTTTAAATAAGGAGGAGAAATTTAGGGGGAAATGCATCTATTTATTTAAATGCATCTGAAATATACGAATGTGATTTCTTCTCACCCTACTTATTTTAATTTTACTTTCATTTGATCCTTTTTCACCCCGCATATACAAAAGGATATTGGATAAATGATTAAATATGGATATCCAAATGAATTAGTTATTATAAACCATCTCAGCCCCTTGTCTTTTGAGTTGTTTACTAGTTGCTCCTTTAAGTGTTTTGTCTTTTTGTTATTAGTGCCTTTCATTTGGGCGGGAAAAAAATGTGAGATTGAAAAGCCTTGTTTTTTTCCTTAATATGTACAAACACAACTTACACAATGTGTTTGGTCTCTTGTAAGAAGTTTGGAATGGACAAGATGATTACTCATGTTCTTAAAATTTTTGGTCATCTTTGTGTTTTGAGATGTTTCTAAAAAATAATAGTTCATTTTTTATTTTAACTAATCAAAAAAACTTTAGTGAATGATGATGATATGTGATTGTTAAGGAGTTTAGTGGTTCAATTGTTTTTAAACTGTGTGTTTTTTTCTGGTGACAAAAAATTTAGAACAAAGGAGTCTAATGGAATGTATCATTAAACAAAATAACTCATTACTTTAGAAACTATAACACCTCAAATTTTACGTTTTAATTATAGATATTTTAATATTATGTATCGGATATTAGAATAATAGTTCAGTTAAGTTTTTAACAAAATAAGGACCTAGAGTGCAAATATTTAATGAAATGGCTTCATATTTAATAGATTTAACGACAAAGACTAATTGTGCAAAAGTGAAGTTTTAGGCATGGAATTACAAGAAATGGTAATTTCCTTGTCTCATTCATTCATCAAGCAACAATATATAATTACATTAAATGGTCTAAATAATGGGCTTGAACTATAATATACAAGCAATAGCTCATCGAGAACTAATGAATGAGACAAGGAAATTATCAAATTTAATACTCTTTAGTTTCGTTTTGTTTAAGTTACAAAATTAATTAGATAAAGTTTATATAGCAAACTAAAATGACATAAGATGTCAACCGACCACCTTTTTTTATATTTAGCAAAACTAAATAAACTCTTAGTTGGGCTAATGTTGAGAAGAAATCTAGCAAACTAAACTGGTTACGGGAACCTCAAACAATGAAACTGTAATGAGAATGTCGTTCAGACGGTATACATGACCCTTCCAACATAACACCAAATAACACCAATTTTTGCGACTTACCGTTTAAAAAAAATACAAATTAAAATTAACCCTTTAACTAATATTTCAATCTTTAAATAAACCTTTAACCAGTGGCGGAACTTGACCATTTATTTTGGAGGGGCCGAAATTATTTTGGGGGGACCGAATCAAAGATTTGTTTGTAACCTCAACTAAATTACCCCTAAAACCTATAACATTTACACTAGGTGCCGTAAATCTCCCCTGCCCTCATAAAGGTCCGCCATTGCCTTTAACTAATTAATGTTGATGGGTACGTCATTTTTTTTTATGCATACACCACATTTTTGCATTAGAGTGTTATACAATGTGATATATGCATAAAAAGATAGTGTGCGTATCAACCCCTTAACTAATATTTCATTCATTAAATACTAATAAAAATTATAAATAGTAAAAACATGCGAAAATTTAAAAACTAATACATAAATTACATAAACTTCGATTAATAAAAATTAAACATAGATAACTAAAACATTACATAACGGACGAAATTAAAAATATTAAACTAGATGACTTGTTTAACATAGATTAATCTGTTTCGTAATCAGATTCTTTCACAACTCCAAATTTTCTAACCTGAACAACGCCGTTTCTTCTTCTTGCTTGCTTCTCTCTTCCCATTCTTGTTGAAGCCTTGCTTGTCTTGCTTCAACCCGTGCTTGTTTTTCCTCTGTTTCTCGTAAAGCCTCTTCATCCCATATAAATTGATGATGTTGTCTCGCAGTAAATCCATGCTCATCAACTGCCTCTTCTTCATAACCCGTAAATTTATGATGTTGTTCCTCAATAAATCCATGCTCATCAACTGATTCCTCTGCATCTAGCCCAAGTTGATGCAGCTGTTGTGATACCGAACCACCTATTTTGTTTTCATTATGCATCAAACAGATTTTGTGGTTGATATTATCTTGTATCTTTGAAACACACTTCCACAACGTTTCACTAATGTCGGAATCTTTCCCGGCTTCATCGCGAAAAAATTGTCGATGACGGCATGTCTTTGCATTTCGCATATTGTTTTCTTAAACGTTCCTTCGACGCCTTTGCGTGCTCAAACAACTTGATAACTTCAAAAATAGCATCCTGACGAGCCGCATCCTCTTGCTTGCATTGTTTCTGAACATAAGATGGAATTTCTTCGACAAAATGGGAGAGAGAACAAGCCATAATGTTTATGTTATAATGATTAATATTGTTGGAGTTAAGTGTGAAAATATTATAGATAAGTATAAATTTAATTACAAAAAGTGAAAAAAAAAATTGCCGTTAAGGGTCTTTCAAATTTTTTTTAAAATTAAATATATATCCGTTAACAGCTTAAAATGATTTTTTTTGCCACTAGTGTGTCAACTTACGTTTTTGTAGCAACGTAAACCACAATGTACGAGCAACACACGATGATGGGTATGGAAACGCGGAGGCAACGCAAGGCACGTTGACCATAACGCCTCTCTCGCGTTACCGTACATCGGCCTAATACCTTCACAACTTTTCAAATACAATCGAAACAATCAAAATAGTTTTTTTTCTTTTTTTTTTCTTTCTATTTATTTATTTATTTATTTATTTTTATTTAGCAAAATCCAAATAGTTATTGAATTTTATGTTTTTTGTCACTTAGATTACTCTCTCATTTTCTTTTGCTAATTTAGGTCGGTAAATTTATAAAACACGACAGCTATGTTACTTAACTTATAAATTATGTGTATAAATATTAAATATAATCTAGATTACTTTACTTATAAAAGTTGTACGTTTACATAACTCGAATTAACGCTGATTTAAAAAAAAACGGTAAATGTCATTTTCTCAAAGTTCAGTCACTTTGAGTGAACAAAAAATAGTTAATTAACTTAAGTGAACAACAACAATAACAATATTCAACCCCATCTTAAAGACATATAAAGGAGGTTGAATGTAAACAGACCATACCTCTACCGTAAAAAAAACCCGAAAGTAAAAAGATTACTTCCACCGTTGCTTTACACATATTTGAATATACAATTAGGTTGCAATTTATGACCCGACACGAAACCCGACCTAAAACCGACACGAAAATTAACAGGTTCGGGTTGAGTCTAAATAAGTTTTGGGTCGGTTTCGGGTCGACCCATCTAATCCGTTTATTAAACAGGTCAAAAAGTTAAATTTTTTGTTGGGTATATGTTAAACGGGTCGACCCGTCAATCCGTTTAAGATTTAAAAAAAAATAAAATAAAAGATTATATATATTTTATTATACGGGTTAAATGGGTCGACCCACAGACCCGTTTAACCTTTTTAACCCATGTAATGTGCCAACTTGTTTAGCTAAACATGTTAAATGGGTCAACATGAAACCCGTTTAATCTTTTTAACCCATGTAACCTATTTAACCCATCAACCCATATATAGATATACATGTTAAATAGGTCGGATTTGAGATGAGGTCTTTTGACCCGCCAACTTGTTAACCCGAACCCGACCCGAATTGCCACCCCTGATACAATGCACAATCAAGGCATTAACAAAACAATAAGGAGCAATTTGCAAATAACATGAAAGACTAGGAGTGGTGTTTTCTTATTTTGTGACAACAGTAACCTTAAAGCCCTAGAATATTCTCTTCCGACCAAATTTTGGTATCCAAACATTAAATCTCAGGTAAAAAAAACATCTTTACTTACTATGTTTATGTTTCTGTTTGGTAGTTAAAATTATGTATGTCATTTGTTAGTCTGCAATGCATCTGCTTTTGGTATCAATATTTTTTTTAGTTACTTTCAGTCAAGAAACTAAAGTTACTTCCTTTTTAGCATCCAAAAAAATGATATAAATTTTGGGTTTTTGTTTTTATAAAATTTCTAGTTATAAAGTTCAAATCTTTATTACAACTGCTGGCTTGTTTGTGAAAGTTACGGAAATGGTCCTTATACACCTCAAACTTGTACATTTAGGACCCTATGAACACTAAGTTTTGATTTTGGACCTCTGAGTCTTGAATTCGGGTTTTGGGATGTTATGTTTGCTCTTTTGAGGTCTATTGCTGTTAGAGTTATACTAGCATTGAAAGCGGCGTTTTGGCGGTGAATGTTAGTTTCTGGTTTGAAAAAAAAGTGTCTAAGTCTAAAAATATGGCCCGGAATGAGGTTGGGAATTTGGTTGGGATATGACGATATGTATAGATATAGATAGACTGCTTTTTTGTTGTAAAATTCGCTATGTGGTACTCGAGCTGCCGGCTACCTTGTAGCGAGTAGTCAGCTTAGGCGGGGAGTACTCGGATTGGAATTTTATACATATGCTTTATAGGACCATAGCATTGTTGATAGGTACATACAATCATTAATACAATTGTACAAGTGCTTCAAACCGAGTTTTGACCTGATTTTGACCAAACCAATTTTTTTTTTGCCTAAACTCGTCTCGGTTACTGAACATCATCGAGTAATAGACGATTACTCGGCTTTCTAATCTCGAGTCTTATGCTAAATGGGAAGTTATAATTTCTAAATCGGAAACTAGTGTTCAAAGGGTTCGAAATGCAAAAGGCTGGGGTGTATATCATGCCCTTTAACTAGGCATTCAGGAATGGCGAGTGGTTCAAGATTCAGGGGTCCAAAACCGGAAACCAGTATTTTCAGTGATTTTTTAGTATATTAACTGGACTGCTTTTTGAACCATGTAGTAACAGTACAAACCAGAGATTATGTGAAAAACTCACATTTTTACTTTTAAACTGTAAATATATATAGTTAATGAGTTTGTGCTCATGTTGACTTGTATTTGACTTGATAATTATGCATAATCATCTTTTTATCCGCGTGCTCGTCTTTTTTGGGAATTCCTTTAAACAGTTAATGATCCATTGGTCGAAAATGGAAAACTGGTGTTTAATCTTGCAGTGTTAAGTTGGAAACATCTTAAATGAATGACTTATTATTTCCATCTTTGGGCTCATTTTACTTTCTATTGTCATAATCGTTTTCATCCCAATGAAATTCACATTTGTAGCTAACCCGGTTTGTTTGTCCTTTGATTATAGATGGCTTCCTCTATTGTTAAACGCGTTGCATCGAATCTCCTGAGGGTCAGAGCGATGGCCTCATCTTCTCGCTTCTATAACACCAGGTGTTTCCAATATGAGAAGCGTGGCTCTGAGGATGTCTGCATCCTAAAGTGTGACAGTGAGCCAGGGTCTTTGGCCCATTATGCTGTCAAAAGTGCGTATATCTGATTCCCATATTAAAAAGCAACTATTTCCTTTGCACACCCTTATAATCTGCGCTTACAATAGTAACTGTTAATGCATGTTTTACAATTTCAGAAGCGTTTGATCCTCGTGTCTCACCAACTAAGAATCTGTTCCGTCTTCTAAACACGACGGATTATATCAATGGAGTCAAATATGAAACCCACAAGGTTGCTTGGTGGAATGTGGAGGAGGACGACAAAGCCCTTTACCTACTCCGTGCCATGACTGCTGATCCAAGCAAGGAATATCCGCCACCCCGTTTTACAGAATCTGAGGAATCTGTTCAACACGAGGAGTTCATGTTTGCAATTCATACCAATGATGAGAAGGGATCTGTTAGAGAGATGTACATGACCTCTCAATTACATGCTATGAGACAATATGAGTTGAAACAAGCCAATTCGGAACCTTTTGAGTATTACTTTCATGTGATGCATGACCTTAGCAGAGAACTCCCCAGATTGACTCAACCAGCGAGTGGTATCTTTTAACTTTTTTTTTCTTAATATATATACGTATATGATGTATCACCATAGTATGAAATACATAGTTTTTTTAGATATGAAAAACTAATGTACTTTTTTAGTTGCCCCATTTTGGTCACTGTAGTTTGTTTACACATCTGAAACTCTTAAAAGATAACTTCATGTCTCGTTTAACGATTCAAACATGACACATAGTCATCTTTTATGTTCAAACGGGACATAAAATGACCTATTTACAAAAACGATCAATGACTAAAACATGACGAACGAAAAAATATGTTCTGTAGAAAAGCAATCACTAGTTTTATACTGAATTTATGTTCTATTTTCTATGCAGGAATGACACGTGCTGTCTCTTTTCCTTTTCATGTGTCATACAAGCTGCAAAATCCACAAGCAATCCGCATCACCTTGGGACTAGGGGGACGAGATGCTGCAGGGCAGGAGACTGACGACCCTTTTCAAGGTTACGCAATTGAGTTATTTTTATCAGAAAGGCTATTCAATGTGCAGGAAGTCAAGCAACAATTAGTGAGCGGGTTATGGAAAATAATAATTCCGAAGAAGAAGATAGGAGAGTGCATTCAGACAGTTGGAGGAAATTTGCTATTTTTTCACGCGAAAAAAATATGCAAACCGACCCTCTGGCGCCCCACATAGGATCGTGTCTCTGTTGCAACATATTAAGGCAAATCTGGAAAACCTTGCAGAAAGCTATTATGATGTTTGTTGATGCCTTAATGATTTTTGAAGTTGTTTAGTTTGCACTTAACCACGTACTTCTTATGATGTTGTTTAGCTGGATGTTTACGTATGACTCTTGTATCCTTTTGACCTTTTTTGACTTTTGTTGAAGAGGTTGTCTATGATCTACTTGTTTTGCCAAAAAGGTTATTCCATTGTTATTCGAATTTGGCTGTTGATCTGGGAGGGTAATGGTTTTAGTGGGTGATTTGCAAACGCAAAACTGATGACTGTTCATTAGATAAATGTTTGTATATCACTTTGCCACATCAAATTGCTGATTTCACCTCTTTTACCAAGCAATTAATCTGTTTACCTGAAACAATGCAAAGAAACATGTGATACACTCTTCAGATAAATGTTTGTAGATGTGCTAAATGGGGTGGTCAAAATGGGTAGCTTTTGTTAGTATAGATCCACAGTGGGTAGCTTTGGCCGAGGGTGCCATGGTCATTCTGAGAATTAAGCTCATTTTGGATTCGATGGCTTTTTGTTTGCTATTTTCGCATACGGGATGATATGATCTGTAATGAAATTGTGCATTTTGGTTTTATGCCATGGTTAAGACTTTGTTATGCCAATTGACATTTTTGTATACATTATCGATAAAGGAACTTCACCCGTATGAGGTGGTATGAAATCACCCAAATACCAATCTTTGTATATAGAGAAAGACGAGGGCGGAAATGTTCAATCAATATCTCTTACATATACACTTTGGGATGTAAACAAGATAAAACAACTAACAAGCTACAAGTGATCAATTTGCGAGCCTTATCGAGCTTGCGTTTTCTTACATTTATCGAGCTTGCGAGCCTTATCATTTGTAAATGTATCCAACTAACAACTTTTATTCTTGTTTGTGTACTCAACTTTTTTTCTCAATCGCGTGTACTCAACTTTAAAAACCACATTTTGTATGTATCGATGAATTCACAATACATTCATAATAATTGTTATACATTTGTAGGTCGTAACAATACATACAAAAAAGTGGTTTTAAAAGTTGAGTACACACAATAGGGGAAAGAAGTTGAATACACACGTAAGAATAAAATAGTTAGTTGTATACATTTACAAATGATTATCTATTCTAATATTCTATTGCAGACCTTGAGAATGTCATTTACTTAACAGATCTCGAGTTTTAGACCGAGTCAAGTTTCGAGCTTGACAGTGTTCAACTCGGCTCGACTACACCCGTAAAATAATAGACAAACCATTATACGAAGTAACAAAACACTGAAGGGCAATTTCAAAACAACATAAAAGATGAGGGGGGTTAAATGTTTATAAGAAGAACATAAAAATTTTGGGATTTCTTTACAAGTGAAATGTTCCCCCCTATTTTTCACAAACATAAACCTTAAAGATTGTTCCGACCAAGATTCTAGCATCCAGACATTGATTCTCAGGTAAAATCCATCTTTCCTTTTTTTTTTTGAAAGGTGAATTTCTTATTAAGTGCTTCGTGTCGCGGTTCGACAGCGGGAGGTCTAGACTACGTTGTCTAAACCGGGGTCCGCGCTAGAGAGCTCCCTCGAAGCGGAAAATCCATCTTTCCTTAGTGTGTTTTTTATTCTGTTTACTTATTTTTTAATGTCTTTTGAATATCTGATGGTTATAAGATATGAACATTTATTTATGCATTTGTTTACTAAGTTTTAGTTACTTTATAGTTAAGAGATTAAACATAAAGTTTAAGACCTTTCTAAGAATATTTAAATTTTGGATTTTAATTTGTTTGAGTTTGTGTGGCGTGTATTTAAACCCCCTTGAAGTAGTCGGCTAAAAGGTCGGAAACCACGGTTAAAAGAAAAACTTTGGGTTTTGTTTGTTAGTGATTTTAGGGAAAAATACAGAAGTGGACCTTATGCATCACAACCCTTTACATTTTGGACCCTTTGAACCTTACTTTTCGATTTTCGACCCGCGAGTCTCGAATCTTGACAAAGAATCCTCTGATCTTGAATCTGGGTTTTTGACATTTTCTGTTTTTTTAATTCGTTTGAGGATGTTTTTTTAAAAGCAGTCTCACGTAAGGGTATGACTCATGATTTTTGGACCCTTTGAGTTTCAGATCATGATAGAGTAAGTTAGATTGTATACTTTGTAGTGTGTTGTGGTTTAATTTACTGAAGTTATTTCAAGAGAAAAAAGAAAAAAAAAAGTGAATCTTGAATAATGTTTTTAGGATTCTATGTTTTTCACCTTTTTTTGTGTTTTTTGTTAATATATATTATTTGTAGTGTTTTTTGGGTCAAAATATTTTGATGTTTTTTTCCTTGTGTGCTAATGAAAACTATCGAGTTGCGAACAGCAGAGTAGGCATTGGGGAATCCTGAATCTTTCTGACTTCGTATAATGCTGACTCTTTTAAATAGGGATTTAGGTTCTCCAATAGTTCATGAACATAACAAGTAGGGTTGGATCAGTTGGAAAACCCCTTGCCTCCCAACCGAGAGGTCAGGGGTTCGATCCTCACTCCCTACAAAAAGGCCGAAGGTCCTTTCTATCTTTGGTAGAACTGGAAGCAGCCTCTCTACCTTAGGTAGGGGTAAGGCTGTCTACATCTTAACCTCCCCAATACACCGGAAACAGTATTGGGTACCCATAACCTGTGGAAGACGGCATTGGGCGTTACTTTACCTTTTTTTTTTTTAATAGTTCATGAACATGTGGTCGAAAACGGAAAACTAGTGTTCAAACTTCAAATGGTCGGAAATGAAAAAGGTTGTGGTGTATACTGTATAAGTCCCCTTATATAATCTCTTTTTCTCTCATTTTAGTTATTTTCAGTCCCTTGTTAGTTTTTTCATTTCGACTTGTTTTTTTGGCATCAAATAAGCCTTTTTCAGTGTTACATTGGAAACATATTGGACGAGTGACTTGTTATTTCCCACTTTGTGCTCATGTTTACTTTCTACCCTTATAATCGTTTAATAACTAACCCTGTTTGTATGCCCTTTGATCTTAGATGGCTTCCTTTATTGTTAAACGCGTTGCATCCAATCTCATGAGGGTCAGAGCGATAGCCTCATCTTCTCGCTTCTATAACACCAGGTGTTTCCAATATGATAAGCGTGACTCTGAGGATGTCTGCATCCTCAAGTGTGACAGTAAACCAGGGTCTTCTGCCCATCATGTTGTCAATAGTGCGTACATTTGATTCCCATTAAAGAATTAGCTCTACAACAAATATGCCATTTGCTCAAACTTATAAAAAATGACCACATTTTTCGCACTTAATACAGTAAAAAAAATATATATATATACACTTATAAGCGTGTACTAAAGTCAAATTTGTCGACACTTAATTTACTCACACTTCCTCTTGCGAGAGGAAATTACTTGTGACAAATTGATCTCTAGACTATTAAGTGTAGACAAATTTGATGTTTGTGCGGGGTTATAAGAGATGAGTTATGTGCCGTACTAGAGCTTCCTAAATTTCATTGTGTAATCAAAATGTAATCGTTAACACATGTTTTATTCTTTCAGCTTCGTTTGATTTCGTGCCTCACCAATGGGAATTTGGTTCGTCTTAAAACCTGACGGTGGTATCATGGAGGCAAAATTCTAAGCAAGGAGGCTCCTTGGAACGTGGAGGAGGATCACAAAGCCCTCTACCTACTTCGTACCATGCCTGGTCCTAGCAAGGAATCTGAAGAATCTGCTAGACAGGCGGAGTTTATGTTTGCAATCCACCCCAATGATGTGAAGGAATCTGTTCCACACACGAAGATGAATATGTCCACTCTTTTACATTTGATGAGAAAAGTCGATTTGGAACCTTCTGGGTATTACTATCATGTGATGAATGACCTTAAAGAACTCCCCAGATTGGCTGAACCAGCGAGTGGTATCTGTTCAACTTCTGTTTTTTTCAGACATATATATACCTTTTTGCCCAAAAACAAACATTGCACTAATTAATGTGGAGCTTTTCTTTTTATATTCTGTTCTATTCTATACAGGAACTACATATAATGCTCTCTTTTCATAATGTGTCCAAGAAGGTGCAAAATCAAGCGATTCGCATTCTCATAGGACTAGAGGGCTGGGGTATTGAGGGGCGGAAGACTGAAGACCCTTTTCAAGGTTACGCATTTGAGATATTTTTACCAGATAACAATATCCAGGAAGTCAAAGAATGCAAAACGGGTGAGTTATGGAAAATTATTATTCCCAAGAAGAAAGGGGAGTGCATTCAAACAGTTGGAGGGAACTTATTAATTTATCACGAGAAAAAAATATGCAAGCCGATCCTCTGATGATGTTAGTTTAGTTTAGTTTAGTTTGCACTTGACCACGTACTTCTGATGATGTTGTTTAGCTTGCTGGTTGTTTACGTATGACTCTTGTATCATTTTGACCTTTTTTTACTTTTGTTGAAGAGGTTGTCTATAATCTACTTGTTTTGCCACAAAGGTTATTCCATTCTTATTTGAATTTGGCTGTTGATCTGGGAGGGTAATGGTTTTAGCGGGTAATTTGCAACCGCATTAGATAAATTGGTGAATTGGGTGTGTCACGGGGGGAGGGGGTAATATGTCAAAACGCGTAATCTTTGTTAGGATTGAAACAGGTCAAACCTTTATGCTCAAAAATTTTCAAAAAAAAATTTCGTGTGAAATATGATAGCAGGAGCTAGATTATTTCATTAAAAATACATTCTTTGACGCAACTGAAGATTTTATTTTATGCGGTTGGCCTTGTAGACATAAAAAAATAACCGGAATAGACCCTTTCATAAGTACTTTGATTGAACCTGCAACCCCTATTACAAAATGAACCCACCTGAGTAAAGTTGTGACTCGTGTCCTTAAATGGGTCCTGAAGTCTATAACGACAATTCTAATGAAAGAATAGCTACTCAGTGGAAAATAAGCGGGACATGATGCCATCTTATCTATAAAACATTTGTGCCAGGGCCACGGGCCAGCACGCTATATCTTCAATAGTAGACGTGCCAAATGGGTGGGTCATAATGGGTAGCTTTTGTTAGTATAGATCCACAGTGGGAAGCTTCGGCCGAAGGTGCTGCCATGATCATTCTGAGAATTAAGCGCATTTTGGACTTGATGGCTTTTCGTCTGCTATATTTGCATATTGGATGATATGATCTGTAATGAAATTGTGCATTTTGGTTTTACGCCATGGGGTTAAGACTTTGTTATGCCAATTGACATTTTTTATACTTTATCTCAATGGAATTTCACCCGTATGAGATGCTATGAAATAAGATTTTACATTGTTTTGACCATCAACACTCAATTGTACCCATTGTTGGGTGAGCGTGGGTTCAAGTGCTGCTTAGGACGTGTGTGATAGATTTTTGTAAATATTGTAAAATAGTTATTTGCTGCTAAAAAAAATAAAATAAAAAAAATAAAATAAAAATAAAAAAATTGAGTTGTAAACAAGACTAAACAACTCACGAGCTACTAGTGATCAATTTTCATGCAAGGTTACGCATTTGAGATATTTTTACCAGATAACAATATCCAGGAAGTCCGAGAAGGCAAAACGGGTGAGTTATGGAAAATTATTATTCCCAAGAAGAAAGGAGAGCGCTTTCAAACAGTTGGAGGGAACTTATTAATTTTTCAGGTGAAAAAATTATGCAAGCCGACCCTCTGGCGCCCCACATAGGATCATGTCTCTGTTGCAACATATTAAGGCAAATCTGGAAGACTTTGCAGAAAACTATTATGATGTTTGCTGATGCCTTAATGATTTTTGAAGTTGTTTAGTTTGCACTTGACCACGTACTACTAATGATGTTGTTTAGCTGGATGTTTATGTATGACTCTTGTATCCTTTTGACCTTTTTCGACTTTTGTTGAAGAGGTTGTCTATAATCTACTTGTTTTGCCACAAAGGTTATTCCATTGTTATTCGAATTTGGCTGTTGATCTGGGAGGGTAACGGTTTTAGCGGGTAATTTGCAACCGCAAAATTGGTTACTGTTCATCAGATAAATTGGTGAATTGGGTGTGTCGCGGGTGGGGAGGGTAATATGTCAAAACGCGTAATCTTTGTTAGGATTGAAACAGGTCAAACCTTTATGCTCGAAATTTTTCGTGGAAATATGGTAGCATGAGCTAGATTATTTCATTAAAAATAGAGTTAATTACATAAATGGTCCATGTGGTTTGTCGGATTTTACGGATTTAGTCCCTATACTTTTTTTTTGCGAATCTCATCCCTATGGTATTGACCCGTTGCGGGTTTGGTCCCTTGACCAATTTTTCGGTTAGTTTGACCGTCAAGTATGAATAAAATGACACTTATACCCTCGGTTGTCTTAGTCCCTGTGGTTTGTCTCGTATAACGGATTTAGTCCCTCAGTTTGTTTTTGTTTTTTTGTTTTTTTTTTTTTTTTTTTAACATTAGTATTACATTTTTAATTCATTTTTTTTGTAAATTTTTATTTTTATTTCTTATCACATATTTAGTCAAAATTTTCTAAAATAATAAAAAAAAAAAAAAAAAAATTATTTTTTTTATTTTTTACTTTTAAAACCTATGTCAAACCTTTAAAACTTTAAAAACTTTAAAAATCTAATAACACAATATTTTCTTAAATTTTAAAAACCTATGTCAAACCTTTAAAACTTTAAAAACTTTTAATTTTTTTAAATAGTTATGTCAAAACTTTAAAAACTATATTTTTTTAGCAATTTTTTTAACAAATTAAAAATCTAATGATTTAACAATTTTTTTTTTAAATTTAATATTTTAATTTGTTTTTTAAATTTTTAACAAATTAAAAAATTTATAATTTTGAACTAAAAATCTCAAAAAAAAATTTACAATTTTTTTTTATAATTTTTTAACAGATTATATCAAAACTTTTACAGTAATGATGTCAACTTTTTTTGTCAAAAAAATTTATTAAAAAAATCTCGTAAAAATTTTTTTGTTAAAAATCCCTGAATTTTTTATAAAATTTTTTTATAAAATTCGATAAAATTGTCAAAAAAATCCGTCAAAAATTTTATAAAATTTTGGGCAAGATTTTATAAAAAATTCCGACAAAAAGTATTCAAAAAAGAAAAAAAAAATTCAAAAAATCTTCCCAAATTTTTTGACGGAATGTTTTATAAGATTTTATAAAAAATTTATCGGAATTTTTTATAAAATTTTCGGAATTTTTTATAAAATTTTTGGAATTTTTTATAAAATTTCGGAATTTTTTATAAAATTTTTGGAATTTTTTATAGATTTTTTTATAAAATTTTTCGAATTTTTTATAAATTTTTGACAAAATGTTTTTATAGAAAAATAAAATAAAAATATAAGGACAATTCATGATAACCTACAAACCATAGGGACCTTTATGAAACACATACGAGGGTATTTTGTCTTCAGCTTTTCAAACACCCCAATTGACGGTCAACTAACAGAAAATTTGGTCAAGGGACCAAATCCGTAACGAATCAAAACCGTAAGGACCAAATCCGCAAAAAAAAAGTTTAGGGACCAAACCCGTAATTTTTGACAAACCACAGGGACCATTCATGTAATTAACTCTTAAAAATATATTCTTTGACGCAACTGAAGATTATTTCATAAAAAATAACCGGGATAGACCCTTTCACAAGTACTTTGATTGAACCTGCAACCCCTATAACAAAATGAACCCACCTGATTAAAGTTGCATCTTGTGTCCTTAAATGGTTCCTAAAGTCTATAACAACACTTAATCCTGTACGAAAGTAT
>OU343217.1:278476400-278631096 GCA_910596185.1 Chrysanthemum makinoi
GATCTTTTAAGTAAACGACACTCTCAAGGTCGGCTTGACTTGACTCGATAATTTGCAATAGAATATTAGAAAAGGATAATCATTTGTAAATGTATCCAATTAACCACTTTATTCTTTTGTGTGTACTCAACTTTTAAAACCACATTTTGTATCTATTGTTACAGGCTTACAGCCTACGAATGTATAACAAAATTATTACGAATGTATTGAATTCATCGATACATACGCAAAAGGTGGTTTTTATAGTTGAGTATAAAGTGCGATTATCCCTACTAATAAAAGTGAGCTAGACTTCGTATTCGTATATATGTAAGAAGGGAATAAATTAAGAAACGCAAGCTTAAGGCTGAACAATTGTTTTATCCGTGTATATGTAAGAGATATTGATTGAACGTCTTTCTCTATATACAAAGATTGGTATTTGGGTTATTTCATACCACCTCATACGGGTGAAGTTCCTTTATCGATAATGTATACAAAAATGTCAATTGGCATAACAAAGTCTTAACCATGGCATAAAACCAAAATGCACAATTTCATTACAGATCATATCATCCCGTATGCGAAAATAGCAAACAAAAAGCCATCAAATCCAAAATGAGCTTAATTCTCAGAATGACCATGGCACCCTCGGCCAAAGCTACCCACTGTGGATCTATACTAACAAAAGCTACCCATTTTGACCCACCCATAGCACATCTACAAACATTTATCTGAAAAGTGTATCACATGTTTTCTTTTGCATTGTTTCAGGTAAACAGATTACTTGCTTGGTAAAAGAGGTGAAATCAGCAATTTGATGTGGCAAAGTGATATACAAACATTTATCTAATGAACAGTCATCCGTTTTGCGTTTGCAAATCACCCACTAAAACCATTACCCTCCCAGATCAACAGCCAAATTCGAATAACAATGGAATAACCTTTGTGGCAAAACAAGTAGATCATAGACAACCTCTTCAACAAAAGTCAAAAAAGGTCAAAAGGATACAAGAGTCATACGTAAACATCCAGCTAAACAACATCATAAGAAGTACATGGTCAAGTGCAAACTAAACAACTTCAAAAATCATTAAGGCATCAACAAACATCATAATAGTTTTCTGCAAAGTCTTCCAGATTTGCCTTGATATGTTGCAACAGAGACATGATCCTATGTGGGGCGCCAGAGGGTCTGCTTGCATATTTTTTTCGCGTGAAAAAATAACAAATTCCCTCCAACAGTCTGAATGCACTCTCCTATCTTCTTCTTCGGAATTATTATTTTCCATAACCCACTCATTAATTGTTGCTTGACTTCCTGCACATTGAATAGCCTTTCTGATAAAAATAACTCAATTGCGTAACCTTGAAAAGGGTCGTCAGTCTCCTCCCCTGCAGCGTCTAGTCCCCCGAATCCCAAGGTGATGCGGATTGCTTGTGGATTTTGCAGCTTGTGGGACACATGAAAAGGAAAAGAGACGGCACGTGTCATTCCTGTATAGAAAACAGAACAGAAATTCAGTATAAACTAGTGATTACTTTTCTACAGAACACATTTTTTCGTTCATCATGTTTTAGTCATTGATCTTTTTTTGTAAATAGGTCACTTTATGTCCCTTCTGATCATAAAAGATGACTATGTGTCATGTTTGAATCATTAAACGAGACATGAAGTTATCTTTTAAGAGCTTCAGATGTGCAAACGTAGAACAAACTACACATTTTTTAAAGTGACATTTGGACCCAAAATGCATGGAAGTTAAATGGGCATAATGGGCACATGTTTTTCTCAATATTAGATTGTTTTATAGAAAAACTTATATTTAATTTTTTAAATATAAATGAGGTGTTATCAGGAATTTATCTCGTTTTGTGTCTTTTTAAAAGCGATTTGTATAAAAATGAGTCCGTTTGGCCCGTGCCCGTTTAGCCCGTGCCCGTTTGGCCCGCGCCCGTTTGGCCCATAGCCCGTTTGGCCCGTAACCCGTGCCCGCCCGGCCCGCCCATTTTGCCACCTCTAAAAACGGGCAACTAAAAAAGTACATTAGTTTTTTATATCTAAAAATAAACTATGTATATATTAGGAAAAAAAAGTTAGAAGATACCACTCGCTGGTTGAGTCAATCTGGGGAGTTCTCTGCTAAGGTCATGCATCACATGAAAGTAATACTCAAAAGGTTCCGAATTGGCTTGTTTCAACTCATATTGTCTCATAGCATGTAATTGAGAGGTCATGCTCTTCTCTCGAACAGATTCCGTCTCATCATTGGTATGAATTGCAAACATGAACTCCTCGTGTTGAACAGATTCCTCAGATTCTGTAAAACGGGGTGGCGGATACTCCTTGCTTGGATCAGCAGTCATGGTACGGAGTAGGTAAAGGGCTTTGTCATCCTCCTCCACATCCCACCAAGCAACCTTGTGGGTTTCATATTTGACTCCATTGATATAATCCGTCATGTTTAGAATTCGGAACAGATTCTTAGTTGGTGAGACACGAGGATCAAACGCATCTGAAATTGTAAAACATGCATTAACAATTACTATTGTAAGCGCATAAAATGTGTTGATTTTTTTATAAGGGTGTGCAAAGGAAATAGCTGTTTTCTGTTACGGGAATCAGATATACGCACTTTTGACAGCATAATGGGCCAAAGACCCTGGTTCACTGTCACACTTTAGGATGCAGACATCCTCAGAGTCACGCTTCTCATATTGGAAACACCTGGTGTTATAGAAGCGAGAAGATGAGGCCATCGCTCTGACCCTCATGAGATTCGATACAACGCGTTTAACAATAGAGGAAGCCATCTATAATCAAAGGCCAAACAAATTAACCGGGTTAGCTATAAATGTGAATTTCATAGGGATGAAATGATAATGAGGATAGAAAGTAAAATGAGCACAAAGATGGAAATAACAAGTCATTCATTTAAGATGTTTCCAACATAACACTGCAAGATTAAACACCAGTTTTCCATTTTCGACCCCTGAATCATTAACTATTTAAAGGAATTCCCAAAAAAGATGAGCACACTGATAAAAAGACGAGTATGCATAATTATCAAGTCAAATACAAGTCAACATGAGAACAAACTCATTAACTATATATATTTACAGTCTAAAAGTAAACATGTGAGTTTTTCACATAATCTCTGGTTTGTATACTGTTACTACATGGTTCAAAAAGCAGTCCAGTTAATATACTAAAAAATCACTGAAAATACCGGTTTTGGAACCCTGAATCTTGAACCACTCGACATTCCTGAATATGCCTAGTTATAGGGATTCTTGATTTACACCCCATCCTTTACATTTCGAACCCTTTGAACACTAGTTTCCGGTTTAGGAAATTAGAACTTCCCATTTAGCAAAAGACTCGAGATTACAAGGCCGAGTAATCGTCTATTACTCGCTGAAGGTCAGTGACCGAGACGAGTTTAGGCAAAAAGGGCCAAAAAAATTGGTTTGGTCAAAATCAGGTCAAAACTCGGTTTGAAGTACTTGAACAATTGTGTTAATGTTTCTATGGACCTATCAACAATGCTATGGTCCTATAAAGCATATGTATAAAAATTCCAATCCGAGTACTCCCGCCTAGGGTGACTACTCGCTACAAGGTAGCCGGCAGCTCGAGTACCACATAGCGAATTTTACAACAAAAAAGCAGTCTATCTATATCTATACAAATCCCAACCTCATTCCGGGCCATATTTTTAGACTTAGACACTCTTTTTTCTCAAACCAAAAACTAACATCCACCGCCAAAACGCCGCTTTCAATGCTAGCTTAACTCTAACAGCAATAACCTCAAATGAGCAAACACAACATCCGAAAACCCGAATTCAAGACTCAGAGGTCCAAAATCAAAACTTAGTGTTAGAGGTGGCAAAACGGGCGGGACGGTCGGGCCGGGCGGGCACGGGCTATGGGCTAAACGGGCACGGGCCAAACAGGCGCATGCTATACGAATCGCTTTAGAAAAGACCAAAAATGACGAAATACATTCCTCAAACGTAACACCTCATTTATATTTAAAATAAATAAATATATTATATCTATAAGTTTCTTTAAAAATGGGCTAATTTGGGCAAATATTCTCCCATTGATAGAAAATAGGGTCAATTGCATATATACCCACTAAAACTTGCATATTTGCATATATACCTAAAACATGCTTAAAAGGCATTGTACATCATGCAATAAAAACTTGTATTGTGGGGAAATATGCAAGTTTTTAAGTTTTAATGGGTATATATGCAATTGACCCTTGGATGGAAACAATAAAGATTTAAAGTTTAACTTTTGTTTCTTGACTCAAAGTAACTAAAATATTGGTACCAAAAGCAGATGCATTGCAGAGTAACAAATGACATACATAATTATAACTACTTAACAGAAACAAAAACATAGTAAGTAAAGATGTGTTTTTTTACCTGAGATTTAATGTTTGGATACCAAAATTTGGTCGGAAGAGAATATTCTAGGGCTTTAAGGTTACTGTTGTCACAAAATAGGGGGAAATGTTACTTGTAAGAAAACACCAAACATTAAAGCTCCTCTTCTTTCATGTTATTTTCAAATTGCCCCTTATTGTTTGTTAATGCCTTGATTGTGCATTTGTATATTCAAATCTGTGTAAAGCAACCGTCAAGGCAATTCGGGTGACCCGACCCGGCTTTAATTCGGGTCAGTCGTGTTCAAAAATATATTCGGGTCAACCGGGCCAACCCGAATTGACTCGAGTTCTAAACAAGGTCGGGTTCGATCCTTGACCCGACAACCCGACTAACCCGGCTCAACAACACTTTTACATGTATATCTATATACTGGGTGACCTGAACCAATTGACCCGACCCGATTACCCGAACCGAGTACCCGAACCCGAATTACCCGACCCGAGTGGGTTAAACAAGATCGGGTTTCGGGTATGTTGACCCGATTTGACCCGACATGTTTAGCTGGGTCAAACACCCTACGTCGAGTAGTCACCTTACATGGTTCTAAAAGGCCCGTTAAAGGTCCTCGCAAAAGCGTGGAGTCGGTCATGCCCACACCGCCCTTTGCCAACTTTTTGTAAACCGTATATATGAAATATATAAATATATAAATATTTTCATATTTTTTCGTCTTAACGCCTTATAAACGAAAGCTTCTTTGGCAAACGGATTGAGGCGGTCATGTCATACCTCGCACTATTTATAACCTTACTTTTGGGTTTACAGAGAGGTATAGTCCATTCAACATAAGAAGATTGAGTAACTTTTGACTTAAGTTTAATTTTTTTTTTCAAACGGATTAGATGGCTGTAAATGAACCGACGAAACCGACCCAAATTTTAGACTCAACCCGAACGTTTAATTTTCGTTTTGTTTATTAGAAATCGGGTTGTTCATGTTCGTTTATGTTTGTTCATAAATTGCAACATAAGCGATTGTATATTCAAATATGTGTAAAATAGACAACGGTGGAAGTAAACTTTATTCACTATTCGGGTTTTTTTATAGAGCGTATGTTTTGTTTAAACAATCCTTTTATATGTCTTTAAGATGAATATAAACGAACGGTTCACGAACATAAATGAAGGGACGCGACTTTTGTTCATGTTCGTTCATTTAACTAAGCGAACGTAAAATATTGTTCATGTTCATTCATTTAATAAATAAATGAACTTTTTACCAAACGGTTCATGAAATGTTCACTGAACGTTCAGTTCGTTTACAACCCTACTTAAAGTGACTGAACTTTGAGAAAATGACATTTACCGTTTTTCTAAAAAAATCATCGTTAATTCGAGTTATGTAAACGTACAACTTTTATAAGTAAAGTAATCTAGATTATATTTAATATTTGTACACATAATTTTTATAAGTTTAGTAACATAGCTGTCGTGTTTTATAAATTTACCGACTAAATTAGCAAAAGAAAATAAGAGAGTAATCTAAGTGAAGGAAAAAATAAAATTCAATAACTATTTGGATTTTGCTAAATAAAAAAATAAATAAATAATTAAATAGAAAGAAAAAAAGAAAAAAAAAACTTTATTGATTGCCTTTCGATTTTATTTGAAAAGTTGTGAAGGTATTAGGCCATTTGGCCCAACAATGATTACTGGTCATACGTGTTGCTTGGCATAATCTCGTTTGGTTACATTGAATGGTTTTTGACAAAATTATAAGTTTGGAAAGAAAATTGTAATTTGATGTAATTTAATTTTAAAAAATTTGAAAGATGAAATATACGGCAATTTTTGGTTGACTCACTTTTTGTAATTCAAATTTTTTTATAAAACTTAAATCTATAATAATTAATAATACACTAATAACTCCAACAATATTAATCATTAAAAATAAAATAACAATAATATTAAAATAAATAATAATAATAATAAAATAGTAGTAATAAAAGAATATTCCATAATATGTAATAATACTAATAATAAGCAATAATGCGGCTCTTCGGAATAAAATATAATACTATTAATTTGAAGTTATCAATAATATAATAATAAAATAATAATAGTAATTGAGCACAAAGGCGTCGAAGGAACGTATAAGAAAATAATATAAATGCAAAATAATAATAATAATAATATCGACAATAATAATAAATTCGCGAATGAAGCGGGAAAGATACATTAGTAAAATTAAGTGTGTTTCAAAGATACAAGATAATAATCAACCACAAAATGATAATACTGTTTGATGCATAATGAAATTTAATAAAATAGGTGGTTCGGTATCACAACAATTTGCAATTGGGCTAGATGCAGAGGAATCAGTTGATGAGCATGGATTTATTGAGGAACAACATCATAATTATTTACGGGTAATATAAGAAGAGGCATTGATGAGCATGGATTTTATTATTGCGAGACAACATTATTAATTTATATGGGATTAAGAGGCTTTATTTAAACAATTGAAGCAAGACAAGCAAGGCTTCAACATTAGATTATGGGAAGAGAGAAGCAAGCAAGAAGAATATTATTATTGTTTTATTAAATTTGGAGTTGTGGATTAGAATTATTATTATTATTAATCTATGTTATTAACAAGTCATTAGTTTAATATTTTATATTATTATCATCCATTATTATTATTTTTAGTTATCTATGTTTAATTTTTATTAATCGAAGTTTATGTAATTTATGTATTATTTTTATTATTTTATGTTTTGACTATTTTATTTTATTAGTTATTTTTATTATGATTATGAAATATTAGTTAAAGTTTTATTATTATTATTAAAGTAAACATCAATTTTTATGCAACGTACATTTCACTCAACTTTCTATGTAATATTCCCTCACTGTAATGTAAAAATGTGGTGAATACAATGCATAAAAAACTCACTGATATGTATCAACATCCATTAGTTGCCAAAAACACGGCAATGGCGGACCTAATTATGAGGCAGGGAGATTTTACGCCACCAAACGCCCCTAAGTTTAGTAAATGTTTAGGTTAGTTAATATGGGTTAGTTACTCCTTATGTTCTAGTTTTACTTTCATTTTAAAATGTCGAAAATAAGTCTTTTTTTGATTCAACCGACTAAAAGAAAGCTAATTGGAAAATAAATGGTTAAAGTGCAACTGGTTTGTCTCAAAACCACGGTATTTTTATTTATTTATTTATTTATTGTCTATACTTCGAAATAATTTCTAGGACATTAGGACACTTACAAGTTGTATATTTTTGTCCGCCTCTCATCCTCTAGATATAAAAGGAGACGATAGGTGTGAGGCACAAACTGTACATTATTTTCTTTTTATTTCCCTCTCGTTTAATAAATAGTAAATGTTTGAGTGTACATGTTGTCTGTATAGTCGATCTTGGAAGGGTCATATATACCGTTTGATCGACATTCTCGTTACAGTTTCATTGTTTGAGGTTCCCGTAACCAGTTTGCTAGATTTCTTCTCAACATTATCCCAACTAAGAGTTTTATTTAGTTTTGTTAAATATAAAAAAAAGGGTCGGTTGACATCTTATGTCATTTTAGTTTGCTATATAAAGTTTATCTAATTAATTTTGTAACTTAAACAAAATGAAACTAAAAAGGATTAAATTTGATAATCTATACTACTTTATAATGTATTTAGGACTTTTATTTTTAAAAGTCTTAAAAATTTTAAGATTACACACTTACTTTAATTGGAAGTCCTTTTTTCAAAAATAAAAAATAAAAATTCAATTTAATTAAAGAATACAACTACTAATGCAATATGCACAATGAATTGATGCACTAACATATAAACACCTACAATTAATGATGTTATTTAAAACACCCCCTATATGAAAAATACAATTAATAAAACACATTGTACAAACCAAACAAGCTACTTGACACAATAAACAAACAAAATAATATAAACCAAGCAAAGCTCCATCACACTTAGTAATGTGTCGATATTTATCGTACAAATTTAATGAAGCATATCATACCATCTCCTACCTACTTGCGACTACAAGCCAATGTTAACCACTATGATCTTTTACACCCATAATATTAAGGACTACCGTATTTACATTGTCGCAACATCGCGTGGTTATCCTACTATTAGTATATGAAATAGTTCGCTATTACATCCTAAATTTATTGACATACATAAGTTTATTATCATAGGAAATGTGTAATCGAAAGACATTGTTTGCTAAAACATTAAAATAAAGGGTACTCACCGCCGCAACGCGCGGGTACCCTTCTAGTAATATATAATTACATGAAATGGTTTAAAATATGAGCTTGGACTATAATACACAACCAATAGCCCATACAAAACTAATAACAATACTAATAATCCATCGACTAACACTAACAATGCGGAAGAGTGTTAGTCGATGGATTATTAGTTTTATATGAGTTGTTGCTTGTGTATTATTGTTCAAGCCCATATTTTAAATCATTTATTAAATACCGCGCAATGCGTGGCGAAGCTATAATATGATTGGAATAAATGAAATAAAGGTTAAAGTTGTTAAAATTTGAATTAAAATAAAATAAACCCACTAAAAATATAAAAACTAAAAACTCATAAAAATATATTAAAATGGATGTTGAATTAAAAAGCATAAAATTTTAGAAAATATGGTGAAATTAGATTATAATATAAATAAGTAGATAAAAAGATATTTTAATTTGAAAATAAAGATGAATTTTTAGTTGAGAAGTGACACATGTCATTTTATAATTGGAGCTCCTTATCTTAATTTTTGGTGGTTAGAAGTTAGGCTTGGAGTTTGTTAAGAAGTGACACATGTCATCTCATGGAGCTCCTTATCTTAATCCTTCTAAAATTAGAAGGCTTAATTTTTAAGCATTCTAATTTTAAAAGGCCTAAATGCATTATAAAATAGTATAGATATATATTGTTGCTTGATGAATAATGAGACAAAGAAATTATCATTTGTTGTAATTTCATGCCTAAAACTTCACTTTTGCACCATTAGTATCTGTCGTTAAATATATTAAATAGGAAGCCGTTTCGTTAAATATATGCACTCCATGTCCTTATTTGTTAAAAGCTTAATTGAACTATTATTCTAATATCCGATACATATATTAAAATATCTATAACTAAAACGTAAAATTTGGGGTGTTATAGTTTCTAAAGTAATGCGTTATTTTGTTTAACAGTACAATCCATTAGACTCTTTCGTTTTAAAATTATTGTCACTAGACAAAAAAACACATAATTTTAGAACAATTAAACCACTACACTCATTAACAATCAAATATCATCATCACTCGCTAAAGTCTCTTTTGATTAATTAAAATAAAAAAAGTAAACAATTATTTTTTTAAACATCTCAAAACAGAAAGATAAATACTAATTTTGACATGAGTAATCATCTTGTCCATTCCAAACTTCATTACAAGATACCAAACACATCATGTAAGTTATGTTTGTACTCCCTCCATCCCAAAATAATTGTCTCCCGACAAAAAACACATAGTTTAAGAAAAGTGCATTTATTACAACTTTCTCTTTCTTACTTTTTTTTCCGCCCAAATGACAGTTTTACCCTTAAGTAATTAATTAAAGACAAAACACTTTAAAGTTTGAGCAGCTAGTAAACAACTTTCAAACAAAGGGGCTGAGATGGTTTATAATAACTAATTCATTTGGATACCCATATTTACATTATTTTCCATATCGTTAGCGGGTGAACAATTATTTTGGGACATACAAATGAAAGAAAGGTGGACAATAAAATAAGTGGGACGGAGTGAGTACATTTCATTTTAAGATGAGATTTAAAATAACTCAAAGCTTTCTTCTCATTCATTTCAAATTTTTTCCGCCCACTAGATCTCTTCCCTATGCGGGCACTACCTTTTAACTAAAAAGTACAAAACACTATGTGTAAGTGAGCATAACTTGTAAACGAACTCAAAAGATGAGGGGCTGAAATCGTTTTATATACTAGTAAGGCAAACAATTTCATATCTCTAAAGTAGAGCATATGACAGAGGTGATGAAAATAAAATAAACTTATTTCCAAAAGGTATGCCACCTATATCATACACCTTTCAATAACACACCACTAACTAAAACACCCTCCCTCATAGTGACACGCTTGCGACTTGCGATGGTTATTTTGTGGTCCCACAAAATAACTAATGACTAGTTCACTCACACACAAGAAGATGCAAAATGGCTTGAGCCATTGCATTGGCCGCCCTAAACGTTTGGCTCACGAATGGCACAATGCTCCGGTATGGTTGGCACACGAATGGCATGCATTTGGCACACCAATGGCACTCCATACCTTGTGCTCTTACATTAAAGCTGTACAATTTTCACAAAGGGTGACAGTTGAATATGCGTAACAAATTTTTTCAAATTAAATAATATACGTAACATACTTATTTTATTCGAGTTTTTTAAGTGAGGATGGTATTTTAAAAAGTTATTTAAGTATTTCAAAAAATAATTAACATAATATTCAGTTATTTTATTTTTCTTTGTATAGGTTATACATTTAAAATCATGCTATGAAAGGGTGTAGCATATACATTAGTATGCCAATTTCGTGATCGTCTCTGTCTATGCGATCATCTCATTTATCCTCATCGTTGCCAGGTCCATCACGACAACAGTGATGATATACGCTATGATTCGGACGTCGGCACTTGAAGGAGTTTTATGTGTTTTACAATTTTACGATCCCGGCGTCAACATGATTTCGGCATCATCCCCTCGAGGAACAATGATGTAAACAAACAACGAGGCTGCTATTAACATGAATAATACGATCAACAAAAAGAAAATTTGAATGACATCGTCACATCGTTTACCTAATTAAAAATTAGAATAATATGTTTTTTTACTTGTTATCGTTACTTTCAATTCAAGTGATCACGTCACAATCATGCCGTGTAGGCGACTAGGCGTACATCATTACTGTCGCTGATAAGGGAGTCGGCAATAACGAAGACATATGAAACAGGGACGATGGCTGATTTCTTTGTTTTACTTAAGTAGGCGAAGAAGTAGGAAAAGTTGATAACACATTGACGTTCATGTAAGAGCAAGGTTGGATCAAGCGGTTATCACCCTTACCTTTGGAGACAGAGGTTAAGGGTTCAATCCTCACCCCTTGCAAGGCCGGAGGTTCTTTTCTACCTTTGGTAGAACCGGAAGCAGCCTCTCTACCTTAGGTAGGGGTATGGCTGTCTACATCTTAACCTCCCCCATACACCGTGAAAGATGGTATTGGGACCCATAACCCGTGGAAGACGGTATTGGGCGTTACTTTACTTTACTTTTTTACATTGACGTTCATGTATACTTTGATTGGCTGCAAAAGAACTTATTATATATGAGCTTTTATATTTTCGTTAAAGAAAAAGAAAATTAAGTATTAAGTTAAATATTGTTAGGAATACATACTTAGATAAATACTTTTCTAAAGTGCCATGGTCATAAAAAAAAACTCATTTTACTTTCAACATACGTAATATACTTTCAAATACTTACTAATAAACGTAATCTTGACAGGTTACCACTTTAAGAAGTTACAATAATAGTCTCTGTCATTTGCGTTGACTTTCACCGGATGGCAAAAAAATCTGAACCCGACGGGAAACCCGAAACCCGAACTTTTTGGGGCGGCTCTGGGCGTGCTTATCAAGTTTTGAGGCGGGTTTCGGGGCCTTAACGGGGATTCTTATCGGGGCGGGAATGGGGCACACCATCTCCGCCCCGCCCTACCCCGAAATATATATATACATATAAATATGTGTATATACATAAAATATTGTGTTAGTATTTGCGTACTAAAAATGTAATTCTCCAATTTGTAATATTTCAATTGTGATGATAAAATCTTATTTTGTGTCATAATATTCTGAAAAAGGTTTTGAATTATTCCAATACTTAATTTAATATTAATAGGATCTCAATTCTTCAAGTTATTTCATAAAATTATATTGTTAATAGTGTAAAAATAAGATTAAACGGGGAACGACACGAGTATGATGGGTTTAGGGGAGCATCTCGCCCCATCGGGGCGCCCCAATAAGATCCCAATGGGATTGGGGCGGGTTTGGGGATGACTTTTGTAATCGGGTTTGGGAATGGGGATAGCCGCCTCGCCCCAAACCCGTCCCATTGCCATTCCTATTCACCGTTAGTCATTTGATATTTTTTCACTTAAAAAGTTACAGTAATGGTCTATGTGGTTTGCTTTGACTTTCACTGTTAGTCTTTTGACTTTCATCTTTTTTATATACGTCTTTTACACGTTTTTATACACGTTTTTATATACGTTTTTACACACGTTTATACGTTTTTTACATGTTTTTTTACACATTTTTATATACGATTTTTATACACATTTTTACACGTTTTTATACACGTCTTTATGTATGTTTTTTACACGTTTTATACACGTTTTTTACTCACGTTTTCATATACGTTTTTTATACACGGTTTTATATACATTATTTTACACGTTTTTATACACATGTAAAAACGTGCATAAAAACATGTAAAAAACGTATATAAAAATATGTGTAAAAACGTGTATAAATATGTGTAAAAAACGTGTATAAAAACTTAACTTGCACATAATGCGTGGTGTTTCATTTTTATTTAGGTTTTTGATACACATTTATCCCCGTTTGGGGGTGGCCAGGGAGGGGCCAAAAACTGTATTAGGATTAATCCGGTGAGGCCGCGTACAACTGAGTCAAAAGGCTCGCCCTGCCGGGTAAACCATATCCGTTAGTATACATATTTGTCCCATTTGGATAACTTTTTCAAAATCTCCTCGCTATCATATATAAGTTGTTAATGCTTAAGGATATTGTTTTATGGCTCTTAACTCTTTATTCTACAAAATTTTGGCATTAAATTTGTGTTTGACTGAGTTAATGACTTTCTTTATTATCCTATTTTGTAGTTAACTCTCTGAACATAAATGCATGATTTCACTCATTAATTACGTACTTACTCCTATACTTTTTTCTTCTTAGTTCTTGTTCACAACCCACAAGAATCACAATTTGTCATGGATCCTGTTCACTCATCAAAAAGACAAGCCAATTTTCTCAGTACATGCATGAATGGCATTAACGCTTTATCAGGTATGCATGCATATTACTTTGTAATTGTTGTTAAGAAGACTTTAATTTGGTTTGCTTTTGATTTTTTGTTTCATTGAATTAGTTTTTGTTAGCTAGGTTTGTGGGAGTGGTGTGCAAAAGTTTTGTAAACACATCCTGTAATTTACTGATTTTATAAAAGTTTGCCGGGTATCATCCCTGTTACTTAAAAGATTGTGTGAGATTTTTGCATCGTCCCTGAACCATTAAACCTAAAGGTTTTGGGTCCGTTTATTTGCATTCAAAACATTGTTTCAAACTTGTGGTAGGATAGGATTGAGGGATGCAGGGGCGGAGGGAGGGGGTGGCTAGCGGGTGCTAGGCCCCCTCCAATAAGCCCAATGATTGTATTAAGATACCATTGTTTAGCCCATAATTTAACGTTTAAAATATATATAAAATTTGGAGGTAGCTAGTTTCTGTTGGAAATGTATATATTTACAAACATGTGAATGTCCGGATTCGAACTCGTGACCACGGGATTGCACACATTAGCGAATGAGAATTAAAGTTAATAATTAATGTTTATGTTTACGATTAATTATTGCACATTAAGTCCGGTTAACGATCGTTAAGTATTTAACGGTAATGACTAACGACCGTTAAATGAAAAGAGAAAGGACTAGAAATGGAAAACTTGGAAAAGTTATGGATTTCCTTTGGGCTTGTCTACATGGCCGGCCATATGGGGCTTTCCAAGGCCTAATCCCTAACTTGTTCCCAAAGTTTACCTACTAGTATATAAAGAGGGTTAGGTTCTAGGGTTTCATACACTTGTGCATTGAATTAACCCTAGATCTCTCCTCTCCTCTCTCTAGTCATATTCGGCCGAACACCCCATTAGTAAGGGAGTTTGGTTTCGTTTTTCTTAAACGAGGACTTGTGTTAGATCTAGTAATCGCTTGATTCGTTTGGTTAATTCGTGTACAAGAACGTGGTTGTAAGACATTATTCTTACACCAATAAGTACTTATTTGTTTTGCTTTGCTCGAGGGTTGTTTTGCTTTGCTCGAGGGATTTGACATTCGCAAGAGGTACGTTACGCATACTTTCAGTTAATTAATTTATTTGTTATGATCTTAAGTCTTCCGCTGTGTACTCTTGATGTCTTTATGTTTTATTGTATTTTATATATCATAAACTCAACAGTTTCTACCTTAAATGGTTTTTATAGTTCTTTCTCTATCCTTGAAAATTACGGTACTATTGACTTTGATTTTCTCCCTTATCTTTTGTCACATGCATGTTAGTTGTTTGTTGCTTTACTCTAGCTTGACAAATATGAATTGTGCATTAACTTTTGTATATATTGGCGGTCATGTTGTATCTATGAGGACTATTTACGCATATACCTATGTAACTTGTGATTAACTTGGGATAATTAATCTCGGATCATAACTAATCAAACTATTATCAGGTATTGGGATTCTCTCAATTCCATATGCACTCTCATCAGGTGGATGGCTGAGCTTGGTTGTCCTGATGGTGATCGCTCTCGCAGCCTACTTTACTGGCCTTTTGATGCGTCGATGCATGGACTCCAACCCTTCTGTCACCAGCTATCCGGATATAGCTGGGGTCGCATTTGGTCGTAAGGGAAGAATTACAGCATTGGTTTTTACCTGTTTAGAGCTCTATCTTGTTGCGACTGGTCTACTAATACTAGAAGGTGACAATCTACATAAGCTTTCTCCACATTTCGGTTTCAAGATCGGGAACACGAAAATGGATGGAAGACACTCTTTTGTCATTGTGGCGGGGCTCATCATTATGCCTACTCTGTGGCTAAGTGATCTGAGTGTTCTGTCATATCTTTCCTTTGGTGGGGTTCTCTCGTCACTGATAGTGGTTGTTTGTGTTTTATGTGTTGGATTGTCGGGGGACGGATTTCACAACAAGGGGGATCTTGTTAATCTCAAGGGGCTACCAACAGCAGTTAGTTTATACACATTCTGTTACGGAGCTCATGCTATGTTCCCTACCATTTATCTTTCAATGAAAAAGAAAAGCCAGTTCCCAATAGTAAGTTCACCGGTTAATTTGATATTAGGACTTTGATTATACATTCATTCTGATTTCATCCGTTGTGTGATTAATTGCAGGTTCTAATTATAAGTTTCTTGATATGTACAACTACATATGTGATAATGGCCATACTTGGTTACGTTATTTATGGCGAGGATGTGCAATCTCAAGTGACACTCAACCTACCCACAGAAAAAGCTAGTGCAAAGGTTGCAATATACACAATTTTGGCTGGTCCAATTGCAAAATATGCTTTAACCATAATGCCAATTGCTACTGCCATCGAAAACTACTTACCTGTCAAACACAAAGATAATAACATAATCAGTGCGATGATAAAGACAAGTTTATTGGTTAGCACAGTGGTACTAGCTATCATATTTCCATCATTTGAGTCTATAACATCTCTTAGCGGAGCAGCTCTTATTGTCATTGTATCATTCGTCCTCCCTTGTGCTTGTTACTTGAAGATCTTTAAAGTTTATAGGAGTTTTGGTGTCGATCTTGTTGTGATTATGGGGTTAGTAGTGTTGGCTATTGTGGTAGGAGTTGTTGGCACATACTCATCCATCCGTGAGACTTTTAAGCATGTCTAGTGTGAGACGTTGTAAACTCGTAACATTGGTTTGTTTTGCATTGATGACTGAATTTGGCATTTGGCAATGTTAACCACTGAGAATTTTAATTCGTTCATCATGGTTTAATCATTGTACTTTTTTTGTAAGTCGGTCAATTTATGTCCCGACTGATCATAAAAGATGACTGTGTGTCATGTTTGAGTCAATAAACGAGACATAAAGTTGTCTTTTAACAACTTCAGATGTAAACAAACTACAATGACCAAAACGCGGCAGCTAAAAAAGTACATAAGTATTGAATGAATACTCAGATTAAGCAGATCTCAAGTAACAGCTGATGAGTCTGGTAAGCCATCAGAAGATTTTGAAAGTCAAGTTACAGCTGTGTAATCATTACTGAGGAAGTTTCTAATACAATAAAGATGGAGTCAGATGGAAAGTCATGACCTCAGAGGAGTTGAATCAACCAGAGTGATCGAGTCCGTATTAGCTCCTAGCTTACACTGTGTATTGAACAATGAGTTTTGAATATACTTCCACATTTTTGCAGATCATATCATCCAAAATGACAAGGTTCAGCACCCAAAAGTCATCATCTAAATACCATATCCAGAATGTGGTTTGTTTACAGCTAATAAATGTGTTGGTGAAAACGATTGCAGAAAACTAATAAACATACCTGATCCCTTTGAGTCGAAACCAAGAAGGGCGTTGTAATATATAATATGCCTAAAACATAGATATATATTCAAAACAACGACGACCTCTTCAACAAAGGTGAAAGCTGCCAAAAAGATACGACAATCATAAATAAACGGCCAACTAAACAACATCAAAAAACCATGTGGCCAACTAAACATCAATGTAAACTATGACACTGACAGTCTCCAGATTTTCCTAAATAAACTGTTGCACCGTGAGAGATGATCCTATGTGGGACGATAAAGTGTCGGATTCCAAATCTTTTTCTCTTGAAAAAAGAATATGTTTCCTCCAATTGTTTGGATCGACTTGTCTTTCTTCTTCGGAATAGTTATGTTTATGCCATCTGTGTCATTGATATTGGTTTCCTCGATCTTGTAGAACCAATCAGGCAAGAAAATCTCAATAGCGTAACCTCCAAAAGGGTCGTCAGTATACCTGCCCCCTAGTCCTATTATAATGTAAATTGCTTGTGGATTTGCCAGGTTGTAGGACACACCTAGAGACAGAGAGACATCCACCGTTCCTGCAAAGTGTAGAACAAAAGATTAAAAAAAATTCCGTTAGAGTGCCCGAGTACCTTAATGTTTCTTTTTGCTTCAGTTTTACTATTTTAGTATAAAACAACGTTTTTTTCCAACCCGAAAATTAGATTGTTGGTATTCGCAGCTGTAAATCGTGCATACCTTGGAATCCGCCCTCAATAATGGATTCAGCAAATTGGTCGAGTTCTTTAGCATTCTTCATCAGATGATAGTAATACTCGCTGGGTGCAATTTTATTTCCCGTAATCAACTTTATTAAAGGGGTGAAATCCCTCTGTCGCTCGGTTACCTTTTTTGGAACGAATTCCCTCTTTGTCAAAGATTCCTTAGACATGAACTCCTTTGTAGCAGATTCCTCAAAATCTTTTTCGTGTTTCTCAGACATGAACTCCTTTGTAACAGATTCCTCAAAATCTTTTTCTTGTTTCTCCGACATGAACTCCTTTGTAACAGATTCCTCAACATCTTTTTCGTGTTTCTCAGACATAAACTCCCTGTTTGAATCAAAATCCTCAAAATATTCTTTTTTCAATCCAGTCATGGTGCGGAGTAGGTAGAGGGATTTGTCGTCCTCCACCACACGCCACCTAGGGAGCTTGCAGGGTGCAAATCCAATGCGATTTTCCGCCATGTTTAACAGACGGGCCAGATTCCCAGTTGGTGAATGAAAGGGACTAAACGCATCTGAAAATCATTAAAAAAAAGTGTTATCGACTTACGCATATAACTAGTACACTACAAAAATATCTTATTTCCACGTGTACAAACATAAACTTTATCAATTCTTTACACACCTAATTTACTCGCAAAGGAGGAAGCATGAAGATATTGAGTGTGGACAAATTTTATTACGCTTATAAGTGCAAATTTCTTTCTATATGGTCAAGTGCAAAAAATTTGCTCAAGTGACATATATGTTGTAGTTATAGTTCTTTTATCGGAATCAAATATACGCACCATTGATAACATCACGGACAAGAGACCCATGTTTATCATCACACTTTAGGATGCACTCATCCCGAGAGTCATGTTGATCATATTGGAAACCTTTGGTGTTAAAGAAACGAGAAAATGAGCCGACAGGTCTGACCCTTAAGAAATTGGAAGAAACGAGCCTAGCAAGTGAGGACGCCATCTATGATCAAAAGACAAATTAACAAGGTTAGCTCTAAATAATAACTTCATTGGGATGAAAACGGTTATGTGGATATCTGCTAAAACAATTTGTACTGTTGTACATAGATATTTCTTTGAGTTTAAATGGCGGTTATCAACTCAGAAACTAGTCACAGAAAGTCATTTGTTTATATGTTTACAATGTAACAGCAAAAACGAAATATCCATACTCACTGTTATAGCTTTCGTTTGGATAGTAATGTTTCCACTTGACCAAAAAAGAGTTTATGTTGATGTCCCCAAAACAGTCTTCATGTAAAAAACTACAGTAACAGATCAGACCCTTCGAACGCTAGTTTCCGATTTACAAAAGCAAAATTCTCCCTTTAGCAAAAACATCAATAACTTTTAAGATTCCCAAATGCCTGTTTATACGGGTTCGAGATATCATGATTGTTCTGATATAACGTCAACAAATATTCACAAATGAACACTACAATCATAAAGTAAAAAAATAAGCTCAACAAAGTGACAAACATAAAATCGCAATCCGAGACTCAAGATTAACCATTTTCGGAAATAACAGCCATACATTTTACACAAAAAGGCTACAAAGTCAATATGCTAGATTATCAGCCAAGATTCAAGACCCGTGGGTCGAAAATCGGAAACTAGCATGTGTTCAAATTACTCCCTGCCTAGGGTGACTACTCGAGTACTCGTTACAAGGTAGCTGGCCGCTCGAGTACCAACTACCGAGTTTTACACCCATATTGCACAGTCTATCTTACTCTAAAAGCAATAAACCTCAAATTAATGCAAAAACAGAAAATCCCAAAACCCAATTCAAAATCCTTTGTCAAGATTCAATAGTCTAAAATCAAAAACTAGTGTTTATAGGGTAAAAAATGTAAGATATTTGAATGTATAAGGATCATTTCTGTAAGTTTGACAAACAAGTAAGCAGTTGTAATAAAGATTTGAACTTTATAACTAGAAATTTTATAAAAACAAAAACCCAAAATTTATATCATTCTTTTGGATGGAAACAATAAAGATTTAAAGTTTAACTTTAGTTTCTTGACTGAAAGTAACCAAAATATTGGTACCAAAAGCATAGTAACAAATGACATACATAATTATAACTACTTAACAGAAACAAAAACATAGTAAGTAAAGATGTTTTTTTCTTTTTTTACCTGAGATTTAATGTTTGGATACTAGAATTTGGTCGGAAGAGAATATTCTAGGATTTGGATCTAGTTATCGCAATTAGGTTAACACGTAATAATAAACAATAATTGAATAAAAGGTAAAATAGGAAACTAACCTTTCGTGGCAATTGAACTTAAGTTAACGAACAAGAAAACCAAACGAAACCCCAAGTATCTAACGTAGATACCTCTATGAGTATCACACACAAACACGATAACCGTATACGTTCGATAAAGAGCTAGTCGAGAACGTATTATAGCCCAATCAACCTTTGACACCACTTGAATATAACACGAACAAGAAAATCACAAGAAATCAAACTTGTATTCTGCCCGAGCTAGTTCTGTCAGAGAAGACAAAACCCTTTAACACCCGATATCGGACAATGAAGTGTCCGAGATCTTTTCTGCTTCTGTCCGAGAAAGAAGATCACGACCAGAATTAAAAACCCACTTCTGCTGCTGCTATTCGACTTGCCTCCAATTATCTAAACCTAAACACTTGAGTTGAAACAAGTTTAGGATTAATCAAAACCAAAAACCTAATCGACTTAGGGAACAAGTGTTTAGGGTATTAGATAGGTATGATAATGCGTACATGGTGAGGAGGAGGGTGCGTTTGTTTATATATAAAACAAACCGCCATTGTCTTTTGGCTATGACAAGTCTAAAACCCAAACAAACCCTCATTGTCGTCTTTTCTGTCTTGTCCGATCAGTGAACCCAAGGCCCAAGGCTTGTCCACTTTTGACCCAAGTAGGAACTTAAACAAGCCCATGTGTCGTCCAAAGTGATTGGGTCAAGTAGCATGCATATCGGGTATGTCTAATTCAAGTATCAAATACGGTCGACACGTATACTCGTGTTTATCGTGTGTGCCCCCACACACTTTTAGTGATTTGTCGTGTTTTAAACTCCCACAAACCAACAACAATCTACATAAGCTTTCTCCACATTTCGGTTTCGAGATTGGGAACACGAAAATGGATGGAAGACACTCTGTTGTCATTGTTGCGGGGCTCATCATTATGCCTACTCTGTGGCTAAGTGATCTGAGTGTTCTGTCATATCTTTCCTTTGGCGGTGTTCTCTCGTCATTGATAGTGGTTGTTTGTGTTTTATGTGTTGGATTCTCAGGGGACCGATTTCACAACAAGGGGAATCTTGTTAATCTCAAGGGGCTACCAACAGCAGTTAGTTTATACACATTCTGTTATGGAGCTCATGCTATGTTCCCTATGTTGTCCCAATTCTAGATCAATGATATATAGATTGCAAAGTAAAATATATTGAATAAGTAAAATTGTCTATTAACTTGTAAAATATGAATTCGGTACATATATATACTAATCTAATCGGTATGTCCTAACCGATGTAATGGTTGGAGGTTTGTAACCGTTTTCCAACTGCTTGTAACCGCCAATATGGTTACCAAGTTTCTACTTGACATGTTTAGTCCTTTGTCTAATAATAAATACATAAGAAGCATAAAGATAAAGATTATTGGTTCACATTCTCCTCCTTAATCTTGATCGTTGCTTTGTCCTAAGTCTTGAACTCCGAGCATTTGTCGCATAGTCACGAACTTCAATCTTGGTAGAGCCTTTGTTAGAATATCTGCTCTTTGTAGTTCTCCGCTGACATGTTCCACATTGATGTGCCCATTTTCTACGCATTCTCGAATGAAATGGTAGCGAATATCTATGTGCTTGCTTCTTCCATGAAAAACTGGGTTCTTCACAAGTGCTATTGCTGAAATGTTATCGACCTTCAGCGTTATCCTTTTTTCTTCCCATCCAGTTAGTTCACTAAGCAATCGCTTTAGCCATAAGGCTTGACATGCTGCAGTAGCCGCCATGAATTCTGATTCACATAATGATAGCGCCACTGTTGGTTGCTTCTGAGTACACCAAGTAATAGGTGACTCTCCGAAATAAAATACGATCCCGTAGTTCCTTTTCCTTGATCAGTGTTGACTCCATAACTACTGTCGCTGTAACCTGTAATCTTGCAGCCGCCTTCTTGCTTATATATAATGCCATGCTCCTTTGTTCCTTTGATATATCGGATTACTTGCTTTACCGCCTTCAGGTGATGATCCTTCGGGTCTTGCATGAATCTACTGAGTAGTCCGACTGTGTAACTAAGATCTGGTCTTGTATGCAGTAAGTACCTGAGACTTCCTATTAAGCTTCTGTAGTAAGTTGCGTCAACTGAGTTTCCTTCTTCCGCCTTGACCAACTTAGTACCAGTATCCATAGGTATCTTCGTATCATTGCTTTCTGCCATACTTGTTTCTTTCAAGATCTTGTTAATATAACCTGTTTGCTTGATTGTAATCTCTCCTCCTGTCTGTGTGACTTCTATCCCAAGATAATAAGCTAACAATCCTAAGTCGCTCATTTCAAATATATCCTTCATCTGGGATTTGAATTCTTCGATTTATTTCTTTGGAGTGCCTGTGATTATCAGATCATCTACGTAGACTCCAACTATAAGTGTAGAATTCTTGTTTCGCTTCGTATAAACTGCTTGTTCGAGATTACATTTCTTCAAGTCTAAGGACTTTAACGTTTGATCAAGCTTCACATTCCAAGCTTTAGTAAGCTTATATACTATTTCCTGTATTTCCTTGTTGTACAAATCCTTCAGGTTGTGTAACGTAGACTTCTTCCTTTAAATCTCCATGTAAAAATGCTGATTTTACATCTAAGTGATGTACTTGCCATCCATGATATGCCGCTAATGCTAATATCAACCGAACTGTCTCTATCCGAGCAACCGGTGCAAATACTTCATCGAAGTTTATCCCTTGTTCTTGCACATAACCTTTTGCCACTAACCGTGCTTTATATTTGATGATGTTTCCTTTTGCATCCCTCTTGGTCTTGTAAACCCATTTGAGCCCTATTGCCTTCTGATTTTCTGGCAATGTAGTAAGAGTCCATGTTTTGTTTTTGTTGATTGAATCCAATTCAGTCTCCATGGCCTCAATCCATTTCTCATCTGTTGATGCTTCCTTGTAATTACGGGGTTCTTCTTCCGTAAATAACAAGCTTTGTGGTTCAACTCTACGTGCATGCCTGTATATATCCGACATGTTTCTGTACTCACGTACGGGTGTATCATCAAATCTATCTCTTGAGTTCTCTACAGAGCTAGTAGTAGCTTTTTCTTCTTCATCTGAATGTGGGTCGTACTGATATGCCGGTGGTGTGTTTGGTGAAACTGGATCAGGAATCTGATCTTGTTCATGATACGTGTTATCATCGTTTTCTGTGTTGACTGGTGTAAGGTTTTCGTTGTCAACTCCGTCTACCACAAAACTAGCCCAAAATGTGTCTTGTGTGTCCGTATCTTCTTCATCTTTGTTCCAAACCCACGGCTTTGTTTCCATGAATTTTACGTCCCTACTAACATGTTTCTTCCTGGTTATAGGGTCATATAACCTACATGCTTTTGATCCTTCCTCTACTCCTAAGTAAACCAATGGTATGCTTCTATCGTCCAGCTTCTTTAAGTGAGGTATCGTTATCTTGCATAAGCTGTGCATCCAAATATTCTTAGGTTTTCCAAATTTGGTTTTCTGTTGTAGAGTGCCTCATATGGAGTTTTATCTATCAGGGCCCTCGTAGGTACCCTATTGAGTATGTATATAGCATGTTTAACTGCTTCCCCAAAAGTTAAAGGTAACTTCATCGCTTTCATCATACTCCTAGTGGTTGATAACACTGTCCTATTCCTTCTCTCCACTACTCCATTCTGCTGTGGGGAGTACGGTGCTGTCAACTGTCGTGCTATTCCATTTTCCTTACAGTACCTTGTGAATTCATTTGATGTGAATTCACCACCTCTATCCGTTCTTAGCATCCTTATTTTCAACTTCATTTCCATTTCTATCTTCTGTCTAAATTCCTTGAATGTACTAAACGCCTCATCTTTCGATGTTAGAAAGTAGGCCCACATAAAACGTGTACAATCGTCCACTAACAAGAAAATGAGTTTCTTGCCTGAGTGTGGTCTTTGGACTTATAGGACCGCAAAGGTCTCCGTATACTAAGTCCAATGGGTTCTTTGATCTGAATTTAGTTTGGTTTGGAAATGGTGTTCTCACTGTTTTCCTAATAAACATGCGTCACAAATCTGCCCTGCATGATTTATCCTTGGAATTCCGTCTACTAGACCTTTCCTAGTCATCTTGTTTATATCGTCAAAGTTCAGATGACCTAATCTAGCATGCCATAACCATGCTTGGTTATCTATATTTGCTAAGAGACATATAGGTGCTTCTATCTGTAATTGTATCTTGTAAAGTCGATTCTTAGATCTTTCTACTTTCATCAACAACTTCTTATTTTTATCATACAAAGTCAATTTGTTTCCATCCATAATGACTTTACAACCTATTTCCGTAAGTTGTCCTAGACTAAGTATGTTGCTCTTGAGGTTTGGTATGTAGTATACTTCCGATACTACCTTCTGTTCCTGGTTCTTACAACCTAACAGTATAGATCCTCTACCCATTATCTGTACATACGATCCATCTCCAAAACGTACTCGTCCTGTTACACTTTCATCAATATCCCTAAAATGACTCTTTATCCCACCATATGGTTACTTGCACCATTATCTAAGTACCATATGCTTGTATCCGCTGTAGCATATTTCTTTGGTTGAATTTGTTCTTCATTCAACAACACTTCCTTGTGTTCAGTTTCAGTGCATAGTCATTAATAGTGATGGTTCGTCGTCTTCTAAGATAAGGTTTGATTGTTCCTGAGTTGCTGGTTTTCCTCTACAGTTCCTTTTAAAGTGTCCCATTTTATGACACCTATAGCATTTTATCTTGCTCACATCCCACTCTCCTTTATTCTTTTCCGAACTCTCCTTATAACTAGAGTTCCCTTCCCGTGGGTTGTTTCTATTTTTATTCTGCCAGTTCCCTCGTGAGAAAGTTGATTTTCCTCCACGTTTGTAAAAACGTTTCCTATTTCCTGAGTGTTCGCCATGTGCGAATAATAGGTTTTCCTGGCTTTCTACATGTCCTCCCTTCCGGAGTTTTATCCTTTCCTCAAATGCCTTGAGTCTTCCAATGATCTCATCTAAAGTGATTTCGTCGAGATCAGTTGTTTGTTCTATGGATGCTACTATCTGAATGAACCTATCTGGTGTGGAGTCTAATAGTTTTTGAACTAAAAGTGATTCATCCAAAGTTTTCCCTAATTCTTTTGCCTTTGTGGCATAGCCGTTTAGTTTAGCCGCAAATGCATCCACCGTCTCATCTTCTTTCATCTGAAGTGAGTTAAACCCAATCATCAATGATTGTAATCGTGCTTTCTGCACTTTATCTTCCCCAACGTGTCTTTTCTTCAGCGAATCCCATAAATCCTTTGTCGTCTTACAACCCGCTACTTGTAAGATCACATCTTCCGTCAATGCTTGATATAGGAAGGCGGTCGTTGCCTTTTCTTTCTTATCATCCACTGGTGTATCTATCTTTGGTTCTATTGCTTCCCATAACCCATGTGCCTCTAGTATAACCTTAATTTGTATAGCCCAAACTGTGTAGTTTGTGGTTTTCAACTTAGGGCATTGATATTGTGCAATAGGTGTTACGGGTTTTGTTACAGTTACAGTGGTTGCTATATCGTCAGTTGTCATTTTGAAAGTGTTTAGAATCTTCACTTTCTAATTCAATGGGATATATTCTTCCTAGTGTGGTTTTCCTATAAAGTATGGAAATTTCTAATCTTCCGGGAATCCTAGTATTACGGGATCAATAAATAGTTTTCGGGATTTCCTAATAGTATGAAATAGAGTATTCTATACTATTCTATATTATTGTAAAGTAATGAAATCCAGAAAGAGTTTAACTTATGACCTCGTGTATCCGATGAATACTTAGAGTATTCTCTTTTGTTTTCGTTAGTAGTATCGTTTACCAACGTTGCTTTGGTTCCCTTTTTCTTAACTCGTACCCTTGATGTTTTTGATTCGGTTTCTCCTTTGCCTTCGAATTGCAATACACCAAGTCCCTTTGTCAATTCCTTCCTTCCCTTTTTAAAGCAAGTATTCGAAAACAAATGTGAATTTGTTTTTTTTCGAATCTGTTTTAATCTCAAGGAATCTTCGAACTTCTTCTCCAACTTTTGAAACTTCTGTCGAGTTATATCTTCTCCAACAAGCCCGAAAAACAAAGTTGTTTTCTTTTCTTGTTCCTCCACACTACACACGTCTCCTTTCTTATGTACGTTATTTGATATCTATATCCGATAACAAACTTCCCACGTACAAATATTTGATACCGAGATGGTATCAAAGAACTCCGAAACAAAATGTTTCTGATTTTCTTCTACCGTTGTTGTTTTTCTTGTGTCGTTTGACACTACTCCACACAGTCCTTGAGCGCTCCCTTTTCCTTATCACGTACGTATCCTCTTTTCCACAACAACGTTTCCCGCGTCTTTCCCGTGTCTTCCTCCCTTTGTGTCTTGTTTAACCCGGTTTCACAAAGTTTTATCCCACTCGTTCCTATTACCAAAACGTAGTGTCCGAATTCTTCCTTCCCTATGTTGTTGCCAACACAGTTTTTTTCCCACCAATCCGTTTGGTGTACCACGTTTGCAATCCCCTACGTAAATGATCGTGCACTATCTTCTACGTATCCTTATTCACTTTTGTTTCTCTTGGAAGTAAAGAGTAAACAATAACTTGTCACCAAAAACAGAAAATTTCGAATTGAAAAAGTCTGTTTTCAAAGCGTATGAAAACCAGTTTGTTTTCTGCGCGTGTTCTCCTTGGGTCTTCTCCTTGCGTATGTTGTAATCAAAAACGAAAGTATAAACCTATGCTCTTGATGCCAATTGTTGTCCCAATTCTAGATCAATGATATATAGATTGCAAAGTAAAATATATTGAATAAGTAAAATTGTCTATTAACTTGTAAAATATGAATTCGGTACATATATTTACTAATCTAATCGGTATGTCCTAACCGATGTAATGGTTGGAGGTTTGTAACCGTTTTCCAACTGCTTGTAACCGCCAATATGGTTACCAAGTTTCTACTTGACATGTTTAGTCCTTTGTCTAATAATAAATACATAAGAAGCATAAAGATAAAGATTATTGGTTCACACCCTACCATTTATCTTTCAATGAAAAAGAAAAGCCAGTTCCCAATAGTATGTTCACCGGTTAATTTGATATTAGGACTTCGATTATACATTCATTCTGATTTCATCCGTTGTGTGATTAATTACAGGTTCTAATTATAAGTTTCTTGATATGTACAACGACATATATGCTAATGGCCATACTTGGTTACGTTATTTATGGCGAGGATGTGCAATCTCAAGTGACACTCAACCTACCCACAGAAAAAGCTAGTGCAAAGGTTGCGATATACACAATTTTGGCTGGTCCAATTGCAAAATATGCTTTAACCATAATGCCAATTGCTACTGCGATCGAAAACTACTTACCTGTCAAACACAAAGATAATAACATAATCAGTGCGATGATAAAGACAAGTTTATTGGTTAGTACGGTGGTATTAGCTATCATATTTCCATCATTTGAGTCTATAACATCTCTTAGCGGAGCAGCTCTTATTGTCATTGTATCATTCGTCCTCCCTTGTGCTTGTTACTTGAAGATCTTTAAAGTTTATAGGAGTTTTGGTGTCGATCTTGTTGTGATTATGGGGTTAGTAGTGTTGGCTATTCTGGTAGGAGTTGTTGGCACATGCTCATCCATCCGTGAGACTTTTAAGCATGTCTAGTGTGAGTTGTAAACTAGTAACATTGGTTTGTTTTTACATTGATATATGACTGAATTTGGCATTTGGCAATGTTATAATTTTCTGTTTGCTTGTAATGACAATTTAGACTATGCAATTATGGAGCAGGGTAGTTAACCACCGAGAATTTTAACAAGCATATTCTTTCATTCATCATGGTTTAATCATTGAACTTTTTTTGTAAGTCGGTCAAATTTATGTTCTGACTGATCATAAAAGATGACTGTGTGTCATGTTTGAGTCATTAAACGAGACATAAAGTTATCTTTAACTACTAACAGCTGATGAGTCTGGTTCTGGTAAGCCATCTGAAGAATAATCAGATTAAGCAGATCTCAAGTAACAGCTGATGAGTCTGGTAAGCCATCAGAAGATTTTGAAAGTCAAGTTACAGCTGTTGTAATCATTACTGAGGAAGATTCTAATACGATAAAGATGGAGTCAGATGGAAAGTCATGACCTCAGAGGAGCTGAATCAAATCATGTCTGTGATGGAATTAAGGCTGAGCGCCAGAGTGATCGAGTCCGTATTGGCTCCTTACACTGTGCATTGAACAATGAGTTTTGAATATACTTGACGTTTTTGCAGATCATATCATCCAAAATGACAATGTTCAGTACCCAAAAGTCATCATCTAAATACCATATCCAGAATGTGGTTTGTTTACAACTAATAAATGTGTAGGTGTAAACGACTGCAGAAAACTAATAAACATACTTGATCCCTTCGAATCGAAACCAAGAATGGCTTTGTAATATAATATGCCAAAAACATAGATATATATTCAAAACAATGACCTCGTCAACAAAGGTGAAAACGGCCAAAAAGATACAACAATCATAAATAAAGGGCCAACTAAACAACATCAAAAAACCATGTGGCCAACTAAACATCAATGTAAACTATGACACTGGCAGTCTCCATATTTTCCTAAATAAACTGTTGCACGTGAGAGATGATCCTATGTGGGACGATAAGGTGTCGGTTTCCAAATCTTTTTCTCTTGAAAAAAGATTATGTTTCCTCCAATTGTTTGTATCGACTTGTCTTTCTTCTTCGGAATAGTTATGTTTATGCTATCTATGTCATTGATCTTGGCAATTGCATCCTCGATCTTGTAGAACCAATCAGGTAAGAAAATCTCAATGCAATAACCTCCACAAGGGTCGTCAGTATCCCTGCCCTCTAGTCCTATTATAATGTGAATTGCTTGTGGATTTGCCAGGTTGCAGGACACACCTAAAGAAAAACAGAGATCCATCGCTCCTGTAAAGGGTAGAAACAAAAGATTTAAAAAAATAGCACCGTTTAAAATGCCTAAGTTCCTTTAGTTAAAATATTTCTTTTTGCTCCAGTTTTTAGTATAAATGCATCCTTTGTTTTTCCAACCCGAAAATCTAAATTGTGAGTATTTGCAACCATATTATTGCTCATACCTTTGAATCCACCCTTAATCAAATCAGCAAATTGATCGAGTTCTTTAGCGTCTTTCATCAGATGATAGTAATACTCGCTGGGTGCAATTTTATTTCCCGTAATTAACTTTAATAAAGGGGTGAAATCCCTCGGTCGTTCGGTTACCTTTTTTGGAACGAATTCCTTCTTTGTCAAAGATTCCTTAGCATCTTTCTCGAGTTCTCCATACTTGAACTCCTTTGTAACAGATTCCTCAAAATCTTTTTCGTGTTTCTCAGACATGAACTCCTTTGTAACAGATACCTCAACATCTTTTTCGTGTTTTTCAGACATGAACTCCTTTGGAACAGATTCCTCAACATTTTTTTCGTGTTGCTCAGACATAAACCCCTTGTTTGAATCAAATTCTCTAACATATTCCTCTTTCAATCCAGTGATGATGCGGAATAGGTAGAGGGCTCTGTCGTCCTCCACCACATGCCACCTAGGGAGCTTGCAGGGTCCAAATCCAATGCAATTTTCCGCCATGTTTAACAGACGGGCCAGATTCGCAGTTGGTGAATGACAAGGACTAAACGCATCTGAAGATCATTAATTAAAGTGTTAACGACTTACCCATATAACTAGTACACTACAAAAATATCTTATTTCCGGGTGTACAAACATAAACTTTATCAATTCTTTACACACCTAAGAGGAAGCATGAAGATATTGAGTGTGGACAAATTTTATTACGGTTATGTGCAAATTTCTTTCTATATGGTCAAGTGCAAATAATGTGTTCAAGTGACATATATGTTGTAGTTATAGTTCTTTTATCGGAATCAAATATACGCACCATTGATAACATCACGGACAAGAGACCCATGTTTATCATCACACTTTAGGATGCACTCATCCCGAGAGTCATGTTGATCATATTGGAAACCTTTGGTGTTAAAGAAACGAGAAAATGAGCCGACAGGTCTGACCCTTAAGAAATTGGAAGAAACGAGCCTAGCAAGTGAGGACGCCATCTATGATCAAAAGACAAATTAACAAGGTTAGCTCTAAATAATAACTTCATTGGGATGAAAACGGTTATGAGGATATCTGCTAAAACAATTTGTACTGTTGTACATAGATATTTATTTGAGTTTAAATGGCGGATATCAACTCAGAAACTAGTCACAGAAAGTCAGATAGTAATGTTGCCACTTGACTAAAAAAGAGTTTATGTTGATGTCCCCAAAACAGTACGTCTTCATGTAAAAAACTACAGTAACAACAGATCAGACCCTTTGAACGCTAGTTTCCGGTTTACAAAAACAAAATTCCACCTTTAGCAAAAACATCCATAAATTTTAGGATTCCCAAATGACTGTTTATACGGGTTCGAGATATCATAACTGTTTTGATATAACATCAACAAATATTCACAAATGAACACTACAAATCATAAAGTAAAAAATAAGCTCAACAAAGTGACAAACATAAAAGCGCAATCCGAGACTCAAGATTAATCATTTTCGGAGATAACAGCCATACATTTTACAAAAAAAAGCTACAAATTACATAATCTAACTTGCCCAAAAACCAAAGTCAAGATTCAAGACTCGTGGGTCGAAAATCGGAAACTAGTGTTCAAAGTACTCCCCACCTAGGGTGACTACTCCTTAAAAGGTAACCGACCGCTCCAGCACCCACCTAGTCTATCTTACTCTAACAACATTAAACCTCAAATGAATGTAAAAACAGAAAATCCCAAAACCCAAATTCAAGATCCTTTGTCAAGATTCAAGATTCAATAGTCCAAAATCAAAAACTAGTGTTTACAGGGTCAAAACTGTAAAATATTTGAATGTATAAGGTCATTTCTGTAACTTTCACAAATAAAGATTAGAACTTTATAACTAGAAATTTTATAAAAACAAAAACCCAAAATTTATATCTTTCTTTTGAATGGAAATAATAAAGATTTAAAGTTTCTTGACTGAAAGTAACCAAAATATTGGTACCAAAAGCAGATGCATTGCAGAGTAACAAATGACATACTCACATACATTATTATAACTACTTAACAGAAACAAAATTTGACAAAGTAAAGATGATATTTTTTACCTGAGATTTAGTGTTTGGATACTAGAATTTGGTTGGAAGAAAGTGTTTTAAGGTTTATGTTTGTGAAAGGGGAACATTTTACTATGCAAGAAAATCCCAAAAGTTTATGTTTTTCTTATAAACATTAAAGCTCCTCATCTTTCATGTTTTTTGCAAATTGACCCTCGGTGTTTTCTTATTGCCTTAAATTGTGTAAGAAACATGTGTTATCTAAGGGTGTGTTTGTGGAGGGGCTTATGGGGGGTTTATGGGGCTTGGGCTACTAAAATAAGCCGGTTTATAAAATAAGTCTCGTTTGTCACGCGGGCTTTTGAAATCATAAGCCTCTAAAAGGGGCTTAAAACTTTAGCCCCATAAAAGGGGCTAAAAACTTTAGCCCGGGGCTTCTGAATCATAAATTACATATTTACCCACAAAAATATCTAACATATATCATAAAACTCATTTAATTATATCATTTTTAGTAATTTTGCAATAATAAGTCCCCGCCCCAATCCATTTGCCAAGCAAGTCTACAAAAATACAAATTTCAACTTCGGCTTATAATAAAAGCCCCAGCCCCAGCCTAATCCCCAGCCCCAGCCCATTGCGCCAAACATACCCTAAGAGACAGTGGTGGGTGGTGAGACCACCACCCCCCCCCCCCTATATATCATGCGTCACCGCGATTAAAAGCACTCCCATCACCTCTATTTTCTGCGCTTAATGGTGACCACCCTCATCATTATGTTTTTTGTTTGTTTCTGAGTGTGCGTGAGGTGTGTTTGTACAAAGTTGGTATTTTTAGTGGAGATGACCATTAAAGGTAAAAGATGATGAAAGTGGTGATGTGCTGAATGATGATGTGATGACGTGAAGGTGATGGTAATAGTTATCATTTCGACCAGCCTAATAACTTATAATTATACAATCACGTTGGTGTGTGAGATTGCTTGTTGTTTTCTGCTTTTGCTTATGTATAACTTTTTGAAAAACGACAACTAACTATCTGGCAATATTTACATCACAAACTCTCTCATATATAAGGGGTGTCATTGGGACACAAGCTCTCTACTGTTCAACAATTTATATGATGCTTAAAAATAAGTACTTTTTGAAATAGTGTTTTGGTTTGCTTATTTGTAAAAGATACAATAATACTCGAAAGAATGATAATTTGAGAGACTTTTTATTGAATTCATTTATTAACGATTTTTTAACGATTTTAGATTAACTATGAGTGTAAAGCGGAATCTTATATGATATCCAAGTATGTCATGAAATCAGCGGCTCTTTACACCTTTTATGAAAAATTCCTTTATTTTCCTAAAATAAGCCGTGTTTAGGTATCAATTTTCTACTTAAAAAAAGCAAAAAAGCAGTAAAAATAAATAAATAAATAAATAAAAAATAAAAAAATAAAAAATCCCAATCACTCGCATATAGTGTTACTAGAGGTGCGATCATTTGAAAAGATAAACAAAATAAAAAGTCTAGACAGCCAATAAGGTAGTGCCACGTGTCCACCACTCACGCATTCCCTTTCTCCTTTAATATTTTCGGTTAAAGGGTATGTTGGTCATTTGACATGTTTTTTTAATTTCACCCTAAATTTCAAACGTAAATAACTTTCAACCGACAAACTTTTACAAAAAACTGATTTCACCATAATTTTTAAATTTAATTCTCTTTAATTTGGTATGCATTTTGATATATGAATCGTAACTTTTTATTTTTTTTTTATTTTCTTTTAACTTTTTAAGTGAATGTTGATTTTATTGAAATTTTCGGCGTTTTCGGCTCTAATTTTGTCTAGTTTAGAGACCGAATTATGCAAAACTTACAACATGAAAGTTGTAGCTTTTTGGCCATTCTTTACCCAGTATTTTGAATCACTCAAATCTGATACGATATGAGTGAGATATCGCATGTTAAAGATGACGTCTTAGTCATATTTAGTGCACACAAAGTGTTTGATAAAATGCCTAAAAGAGATTTTTCTTATAAAAGTACGTTTAAATGCACTAATTGGTGTACCACAATACGTCTTTTATTATTTTTAGCTTTTTATTAACTGGTGAACTTACTAACTGATGAACAATGTCACAATAACTGATGAACATTTCAATGAACAAGATTAACTGATGAACAACACTAACCGATGAACAATACTGTACATCAGCTTGTATTGTTTATCAGTTTGTATTATTTATCAGTTTGTATTGTTCATCAGTGATAAACTGAGAATAATGTGACCATAACTGATGAACATTTAGATGAACAAGATTAACTGATGAACAATACTGTTCATCAGTTAGTGTTGTTCATCGATGACAAACTGATGAACAACACTAAATGATTAACAATAATAACTGATGAACAATACTAACTGATGAACAAAACGTACAAGTTTTTTTTTTTTTTTTTTTAAATAGCGATTAAAAACATCACTTTTAGAATCTTACATTAATAAAATGATTAATGATGCGCTGTGGCACAAAAATTAGAGCATTTAATGCAATTTTAACAAAAAAAATCTAAGCTAGATATTTCATCAAACACCTTGTGTGCAACAAATATGACTAAAACGCCATTTTTAACGTACGGCATCTCACTCATTTCATATCGGATTTGAGTGATTCAAAAACATGTGTAAAGAGTGAACGGAAATCTATAACTTTCATGTTTTAAGTTTTTCACGATTCGACATTTTCGATGGTAAAAATTAGGGGCGAAAATGCCCAAAAAATAAAGAAAATAAACACCTATTTGATATGTAAAAAAAGTTTCGGAATTTCTAACAAAATTATACCAAATTAAAAAGGATTAAATTTCATAAATTATGATTAAATCGATTTTTTCTAAAAGCTTGTCATTGTGAGTTATGTACGTTTGAAGTTTGAGGGTGTAAAAGAAAAAATGGGTTAAATTACTATAATATCCCTTTGACCGAGGAAAAAGAAATTTTGATTTAACAGGAGATCACTTTTTAGACTTTGCAAATTAATATACTTTTTAATAGATTATGTACCAATGTTACTAAAGTGGTGTTTACTTTTAGCTTAATTAGTCATACGAGGAATGAGAGGATATATAATAGCGTTTCTTTTTTAATTGAACCCACTTACTTCCTTTATATTTTATGTATCACCAAAGAATGGAAAAAACACTCCTCCCCAATAAGCGTCAACAAGAAAAAGAGACCCACTTATATTTATAATCCTCTTAATTCAAAGAAAAGAAGGAATACGATCCTCTCAAGTTAAGAGGATCAACATGAGTCAAGTTGAGACACTATGAGCTATTGGATCAAATCCAATGGTTCAAATCAAAAGTACTTATTTTGATTTGAGCCACTAGATTTGATTCACTAGATTTGATCCAATGACTCATAATACCTCAACTTGACTCAAGTTGATCCTCTCAACTTGAGAGGATCCCACTCCAAAAAAAGAAACACACCAAGTCTCATTCATATAATGAATAATATATTGTTATCTTACTCAATTATAATAAACAAATTACAATTATGTATTGTCATCTAATTACAAGCGTGTTAGCCAACCTATATCAAATGATGGCATTATAGCACATATTCCAGTAACTATGTGTCAAGCTATCTCGATATGTTTGCCATCAATTTCCATTGTGTATTGTCTTCAGTAGTGAGAAACATGTGTTGATGACTAAGTACATACAATAAACTAGCCATTAGTTACAGCAGGCAATTTACATGACACTTTACAAGCCTGCAAGACACCTCATAATGATGGTCATGTCATGACTAATAAACCTTCTAATAAGGATTACATAGTCATATAAATTAATCCATTTGTATGATCTCAGAACAACTCACCTTATGATGACCACTAGCAAAAAACCACATAAAACAGAACCATAAATCAAGCATAGCTGACTATGTTTCATGAATTGGAATGCCTATGTTTCGGTATACATGACCAAACTACCAAAGTGTTGAGATGATGAATCAAATCCAGACGACAACCTTGAATGATAAAGGTGTAGAAGCTCAAGTGGGAGTATATAACACACATATTACGCGTTTTGACTTGCTACCCTCGACACACCCAATTTGCCAAAAATCATTAGAAGTATGTGGTCAAACTGCAGACTAAACAACATCAAAAATCTTTAACGCATCAACAAACATCAATATAGTTTTCTCAAAGTCTTCAATATAGCTCTGCCTTAATATGTTGCAACAGAGACATGATCCTATGTGGGGCGCCAGAGGCTCGGTTTGCATATATCCTTCGTGTAAAAAAACAATAAATTTCCTCCAACTGTTTGTATGCACTCTCCTTTCTTCTTGGGAATCCTTATTTTCCATAACCAACCCGTATGGTGTTGCTTGGCATCCTGGACATTGAAGAGCCTTTCTGGTAAAAATATCTCAAATGCATAACCTTGAAAAGGGTCGTCAGTCTCCTGGCCCACAGCATCTCGCCCCCTAGTCCCAAGATGATGCGAATTGCTTGTGGATTTTGCAGCTTGTAGGACACATGAAAAGGGAAAGAGACAGCACGGGTCATTCCTGTATAGAATAGAACAGAATATTTAAAAAAAATCGCACCACTTTTAGTGCATGGCTTACCATTAGCTAAAATATATGTTTTCTTTCAACTTGTTTTAGTCAGTGTAATTAGTCATTTTATGTCTCGTCTGATCATAAAAGATGACTATGTGTCATGCTTAAGTCATTAAGCGAGACATAAATCATCTTTTAATGACTTCAGATGTAAACAAACTATAGTGACCAATGTTGGAAATCACTTAAGTCCAAATACTGGATTTTATACTTTCTGTTTATGTATAGACAATGCTTTAATTTTGTTTGTAAGTACTTAAGACATATAGCAGCCATGATCAAATGATCATGTGACTGCAGCCTAGATTAGATGTGGCTAGAGCCACTTAGATATGACATTGACCATGCCTGTTGGTCGTTTATTTAGTTATAGAAGGGGCAGTTATGATGGCAGTTAAAGTTGTTAAAGGCATAACTGCCTTATCCTTTGAACCATCACAACTTTTGACTCATACCCCTTCATAACCTATATATAGGATATTGTAATTTCATTTTATTTTAATCAATAACAGTTATTTTATGCATTACTTTTTCCCTCCATATTTTCGTGCACATTTCTATTTTGCATACCTTTAATAATACTGCACACATATTCCTTTAACAATCACTGCACAACAAATGGCATACAATCAAAGGTTTCATGATACCAACTGACCTAGAAGCACTTACCTGTCTAGAGGACTTGTTGGCCAAAACAATAAATGGCATCAGAGCAAAAGCACTGGGAGAAATTTGCCAACAAGATTCCAAAGAGATTTTATAGCAAGACAAATTGAAAGGGAAAGCAGTACAAGGATTGGAAGATGCATGAGACAACTGTCTCATGAATGCAAGACCATGCTAAAGACCAAATTAATGGACATTGAAGCCCATAACAAGGCACTGCCAAGGCCACAGTACCAACACAGAAAAGCATAAGAGATATATATGCTTTGGGTGTGGTGTGAGAGGACACATCTCTGCAAATTGTCCAAAGAAAGAAGAAAACAATCATGATGCAGAACCAATGGAGAAGGAGAAGACAGAAGGCACTAAAGTTCAGATTGACTACCCAGAATTCATACATTTCTCTACAGATTTCATGGTTGAAGCCACTGATGAAGGAGGATGGAATGACATATGGTACATCAACAACAAATTGGACAAGCATGTTTGTTCAAATCTGAACTTGTTTGCCAAAATAAAGGAAAGGTTTTCTGTTGAGAAGATGCATGAACAACATACACTTATGTTTATTCATGGGGTAGGAGAAGTCCAAATCAGGATTAAGAATGATATTCTTATCATTCCTGGTGTGCACTACACACCAGATGTTTCTCTAAACATCTTTTCTGCAAGACAACTAGAATTGCAGGGACTGGAACTCACTTTTAAGGGCAACAGATGCAGGCCCATCCCCATGTTCAAAGATCCTAAAGATTGTTGTTTTGATCCAAATAAAATGAACCATAAACAGAACATGTACATGGAGAACTTCTACAAATTACTTGCAGACAGTTCTATGGAGAAGAAATAGGAGGATCATATGAACACCACATCAAAACAAGATGAACACATCTGTGTCAAAGGTGTAAATTATCCTATTACCATTTCCTCTTTTTAAGATCTTGTTTCATTTCTTGACTTAATTCAAAATGATAATTTAATTAGCCAAGAATGGGACAGATTTAGAGAAGCCTTTAACAAAGCATATATATTGTTTTTTACTGTCTACTTAAATAGGGATATACCAGACCCTATTCCACCAAAAATACAAGATAAAGAGATCCATTTAATGGACCTTTATAAGATTGTGAACACACTTGGGGATACCTCAGTGTGATATTTTCACAAGAGTTTGATTTCATTGCTGAAATATTTGGCTTAGAAAAGAAAAATGGCCAAGAGATTAAAACATGCTACAACACATATTTGGATGTCTTTATATCTTATTACAGAACTGCAAGGGCCTCAAGGACTGAAACAGAAGGACTTGTTTTAGGGAGCATGGGAAAATGCATTGGAGGGATTCCAAAAGAAGAGCCCAAGAACAAGCAGAAAGACATCAAGTTGGAGCATTTCGGTGTGATACTGGAAGATCTCAACAGCAAGACTGAATCAAGCAACAGATTGGAAGAGAAGGAAGGGACAGGAAGCTCCAAGACCTATGGAGATTATGACAGTGATGATTTCACAATCATCATCTGATCAAAACCAGAGAAGAAGTCAAGAAGAATCATCATTTGTCCTTAGGGAGGAATGTTGGAAATCACTTAAGTCCAAATACTGGATTTTATACTTTATGTTTATGTATAGACAATGCTTTATTTTGTTTGTAAGTACTTAAGACATATAGCAGCCATGATCAAATGATCATGTGACTGCAGCCTAGATTAGATGTGGCTAGATCCACTTAGATATGACATTGACCATGCCTGTTGGTCGTTTGTTTAGTTATAGAAGGGGCAGTTATGATGGCAGTTAAAGTTGTTAAAGGCATAACTGCCTTATCCTTTGAACCATCACAACTTTTGACTCATACCCTTTCATAACCTATATATAGGATATTGTAATTTTGTTTTATTTTAATCAATAACAGTTATTTTATGCATTACTTTTTCCCTCCATATTTTCCTGCACATTTCTATTTTGCATACCTTTAACAATAATGCACACATATTCCTTTAACAATCACTGCAAAACAAATGGCATACAATCAAAGGTTTCATGATACCAACTGGCCTAGAAGCACTTACCTGTCTAGAGGACTTGTTGGCCAAAACAATAACCAAAACGGACAGCTAAAAAAGTACATTGCTATTTTATTTATAGTAAAAGCTGAAACGATACCTCTTGCTGGTATAGTTAATCTGGGGCTTTCTTTGAAATCGTGCATCACATGAAAGTAATACTCAGAAGGTTCTGAATTGATCTGTCTCATCTCTTGTTGTCTCATCGCATGTAATAGAAAAGACATGTTCCCCTCTCGGTGCTTTTCATCATTGGGGTGGATTGCAAACATGTACTCCTCGTATAGAACAGATTCCCCAGATTCCGTAACACAGATATCAGACACCGGATACTCCTCGCTTTGAGTAAGCAGGGCACGGAGTAGGTAGAGGGCATTGTCGTCCTCCTCCACATTCCACCAAGGGACCTTGTGGATTCCAAATTTGATATTATTGATACCATCCGCATAGTTTAGAAGCCGTAGCAGATTCTCAGTTGGTGTGACACGAGCATCAAACGCAGCTGAAATCATGAAACAAATATTAATGATTACATTAGGAAGTTCTAGGACAGCAAATATCTTATTGTGCAAACATAAAAGTGATAAAGTGGACAAATTGGACATTTGTAGACGCTTGTAACTTGTAAGTGTAAAGTTTTTTTCTTTACTATTTTAAGCGCAAAGAATGTGTTGTTTTCTAACGGGGATCAAATATACGCACAGTTGACAACATGATGGGCCATAGACCTTGGTGTACTGTCACACTTAAGGATGCAGACATCCTCAGAGTCACGCTTATCATATTGGAAACACCTGGTGCTATAGAAGCGAGAAGATGAGGCCATCGCTCTGACCCTCATGAGATTCGGTGCAATGCGTTTAACAATAGACGAAGCCATCTAACATCAAACAAACACGGTTAGCAAATTCATTGATGAAAATTATTTTGAGGATAGAAAGTAAACTCGAGCACAAAGTTGGAAACTAAAAAGGCTTATTTGTTGCTAAAAAGTTCGAAATTAGAGGGGAAAAATGAGTGACTGAAAATAGCTAAAAAGAGAATAGAATTACAAAAGCGGACCTATACAGTATACACGGCAAATTTATACATTTCCGACCGTTTGAAGTTGAACACTAGTTTTCCGTTTTCAAGCCCTGAATAATGAATTATTCTAGAATCTGAATTCCTATTTACAGGGGCTTGCGATACACAACGTCATAAAGATACAAGATATGCCCAAATGCCTATTCTGTTATTCATGACTATGATATATTTATTTGCACACAAGAAAAAAACATCAATACAAAAAAGACACTACCAAGTCTATGCTATCACAACAATCACAAAAAAAGTGAAATATAGAGAATTTCATAACCATAAGTCAAAATTTGCTATTTTTCTTAGTAAATTAAAACCAAAACCACTACAAACTATACTTGGTTAAGATCTGAAACTCAAAGGGTCCAAAATGTAGATAGTTAGGGTATCAGGTCCACTTTTGTAATTTATTAAACAAAATCTTTTGGCCATCAAATGTCGAATGATAAAACATAAGCAATCCCAAACACCCCCATATCTTCGGGTATTTGGATTAGCTTATTTTTTGGGCTTACAGGTTCTTTTTAAAACAAAAAAAGCTCGTAAGCTTACTTTTCTCGACATATGAGCTTATCAACAGGAGCTAATACTTGATAAGCTCATGAGCCGAAAAAAGTGAGGTCATAAACTTTTCAAAAATCAAATAAGCCCGGAAATTAAGCTAATCTAAACACTCCTTACTCTAACATCAATCTCACACACACACAACACAACTCAAAAGAGAGCTAATTCAGTATTCACGGTTTTCCCCAAACATCCATACATTTTAGAAAAAGACACTACAAATTACATAATCTAACTTATTCAAATAACAATCACCACAAAACACTGGGGGAAAAGAGGATTACAAAACCCAAATTCAAGTTCAGGGATTCTTTGTCAAGATTCGAGACTTGTGGGTCGAAAATCGGACACTAATGTCTAAAGGGTCTAAAATGTAAAGGGTTGTGATGTATAAGGTCCACTTGTGTAAAGTTTCCTAACAAACAAACACCTAAGACTAGAGGTAGTGGTGACACTCACTCACCTTCCGCGTCAGCGTTACCTCAGTTTTCTCTCTCCTCTCACTTTCCCTCACACCTCCTCACCTTTCAACCTTAATGATCACACCCACTCACCTTTGTTTATAAATGCCTCCAACGAGGCATCACATACCACTAAACCAAAAGCCTTGAGTTCTCATATGTTTTATTTCTTAACTTTAAAGTAACTAAAATTTAGTACATAAATGCATTAATATTTGCTCATATCTTATAACTATCAGATATTCAAATGACATACAAAGTAAGTAAAAAAAAAAAGCACTAAGTAAAGATAATATACCTGAGAATTCATGTCTGGAAAATAAATTTTGGTCGGGAGAAAATTTCTAGGTTTGTGTTTTTGTTTGTGAAAATTGGGGGAAGATTCTCTATGTAAAAAATTAGTTATAAACATTTGAGGCCTTCAACTTTTGATATGTTTCATAACAGATTTAATGGTGCTTATATATATAAGAAAAGGAAATGATATATGCACACAACTTTTATTAAAAAGGTTTCGCCAACACATGCTAAGAGCACAAGGTACCAACTGGTGCCGTGGGGTGGTGTCGTGAAAAAAAGTGTTGACACATCAATATTTTTTTCTATAATACTAGAATCTATCACTCAACACAAAACACCACTTTATCATATAAAAGTGGTGCCATAGGCGTACACATAACCCAGTAAAACCTAAATACGGAAAAAATAAAAATAAAAAAAAAAATAAAAAAACCTCCCAACGTGAGCCAGTGGGTACGGGGCGACCCCCCAGGGCATGAGGAATGGTATGTTGTTGGAGCCATGGAGCTCAACTGGTGGGATGGCATGAGAGCCATAACGCACTCTACCTTATGCTCTAAATATCATCCGTTGGTTAATTATATAATTAAACTTAAGTGAGTTGATTTGGCCTTAGGTGGTGACCCAAAGACGTTTGCATGATTCCAAAATAGAAATTTTAGTAATCTTTAGTTGATTTATGTTATGTTACTTAGGGTGTGTTTGGTATACAGGTTTCAGAATCAAAGTATGCATATGATATGTATTGCTATTGTTTGGTTTTTGGACAAATGAAAATGAAACCCATAAACTCATTCATGTGGTAGAAGGTGGTTTTTTATTAGAGAGAATTTTTTAAATGATCCATTTCTAGTACAATTTTACATAAACAAACCTCGCATATGATTTTTTCCAAAATGAACTTTTAATATGTAGATTACTTTTTAACTATACACGTGTATCCCAACGAGCCCTGGGCGAGTGTTGGGCGAGTCTTGAGCCGGGGCGAGGGCTGGGCGAAATGTTGGGCGAGCCTTGAAGTTGGGCGAAGCTGGGCGAGGGAGTGTTGGGCGAGTGGGTTAAACGGTGGGCGAGTGCTATAAAGTTCAAGTTAGAGCTGAGAGAGGAAAGTGTGGGCGAGCAAGCAAAGTGTGGGCGAGCAAGGTTGGTGAACGCATGTTTTTCCTATCGCCCAAGCTGGTTCTGGGCGTGCATTATACATAGGCGAATGCAAACCTCCCTAGGCGAGGCTTAAGTTTCTAAGTGGACATCAAGTGGGCATAAAATTTAATAATTTATGTATTTATTATATGATTTTGAACGGCTAAGATGTCTTCATGTACTGATTTAGACAGTTAATGTTTCGTGGGACCAACCACTTTAACCATGCAATGACAACCTGACAAGGGTCTTATAGTTCATTTTGGTAAAACTAATGAAATAGGTCAGTTTTGGTAAATTGAGTATGAAATAGGTTTATTTTGGTAATTTGCTTTTTTTATTAGCCCTTTGTGGGCCATGCTATGTCCTTCTTGATCACCCACCAAAACATTGACTAACTCCATTTTTCAAATGTTTGACCCCACTTAAAATGTCAAACCCACAAACTAAAAAATGCACCAAACAAAAGAAATGAATTTGTATACCCAATTTCATACCACCCACCAATTATAGTCATACTCATAGTAATTCCAATAAGGAAACCAAACGCATCCTTAGGTTTTAAGTTGGAAGAGTTAAGATAGTGTTGCTAGATGCTCATATTAGTTGTGTAACTTGTGTTAGTGACGAAATCATTGAGCTTTCAAGTTCGAGAAAAAATAGTAAAAAAGTTATTTAACATCATGTTTGACATGTTTCATTGTTCTTGTGACATGGTCCATTTTGAATAGGACTCTTGTGGGATAAGTTAAAGGGGTAATAATGAGAATGCATGTTTTGCTCAAGGTGTCAACACTTTTTAGGAAAAAAGTTGGGGTATTTCCAAAATAGACTTTGAGACTTGCGACTTTTCTACTTTTCATATAAGCTTGACAAGTGTCCTTCGAAGTTTGTGTACCCAATCATTTTTTCTGACATTTACAGCTACGATTGTACAGCGACCGAATCTCAGCGACTTTTTGAGGAATCTTGCGAATTTTTTTTTTGTCTTTTAGTAAAAAAAGTCAAAGTTACTAAAATGTACCTTTTAGTACATTTTTTACACTTTTCAAAATTATAATTTTAACTAAATTGTCTATTATACCCTTGTCTCTTCCATTTCTACCAATTATTGTTCTCATTCATTCCCTGTACATTTCCACCAATTATTGTTTCGGATTGCATTCACAAAACAGATTATGCGTCTGTGAAACAACGTAAGCATGTCTCGATCTATTTTGGAACCAGCTTCATACATGTACAAGACTGGGCAAGTTTTTTTTTTATCTTATTCATTTTTTCTGAGAAAATGGCTCACTTGTAACATATCAACTGTCCCTCGAAATGGTCATATCTGTATGTTTATGGTGTAATGATATTTATATATTTTATAGGAGATGATGAGAACACAAATGATATGCCACCTTCTAGTTCATGTGATAGTCCTACAAGACAGTTGAACTATGATGAAGAATTGTCTTATTCATTTAGTGACGAGTATGCTCTAGATGATGAAGTAGGCAAGAGGTTGAATCAGATGGCCGTCATTCCTGTAAGTGATCTCACTTGTCTAATCTGTTCTTTTTGAGTTCTCAGCGGGTCAGAACGGGTCAGCCCTCCTGGTAAAACTAACATATTCCCACCTATATATTGGTTTACAATATTAACTTTTGTCTAAATTAATTGCTTATAATGTGCAGAGTATGGTCTTGGGAGTGAGATGTCAAGTAGCGGGGATGTGTATAGTTTTGGAATATTATTAATGGAGGTGATGACTTTGCGTAAAGATAAAAAGGATCCAGATAAGTTTCAGAAAAACTATTTGGAGTTTCACTTGTGGGAGCCGAGAAAGGATAAGCCGCATAAAGATCAGATATTAGGGTCGGCGGTTGTGAATCTTGGAGATTATGGGATCATTGAGAATGTGTTGAATCTTAGTGTTCCGATTATATGGAAAAAGAGTTCTAAAAGTGTAGCACAACCGGTTTTGTATATTAGTATACAGTCAAATGATAGAGACGAGACTAATTCGTCGAGGAGTAGCTTGTCGAAGCAGTCGTCGTTGGATAAGTATGGGCAAGAGTCTGCTTCGGAAGTGAACGATGGTGATCTTGAGATTGCTGCGTTTACCGATGATGATAATGATGATTATACACATTCATCATATCCAAATCAAAAGGTACCCTCGTGCATTACATTTTTGATTCCTTTGTGTTGCTAGTTCCTATAGGTGACACTTTCAACCCCTTTACTTATAAATGGGTCAATTTGGGTTGTGTTTAATCTCTAATGGGTCAAATCAAGAAAATGTAACTTAATCTAACGGGTTAAAAGTTGTAAACAGTCTAGTTTTTGTGTGCATACAACCTCCTAAATTGTTCTATTCAAAGATTTAGATTATTACTTTATGCATAATTAAGGCAATCGATATTTTTATTGTTTTTAGTGGAAGACAATAAGTTTTAACGGGTTAACCTAACCGGTCCAAACCGTTTCAACCAGTTAACCAGACCACCCGCCCTGCCCCGCCCCATATGCTCTATCAGGCTTGTTATACGTTCATAAAGCAAAAGTAACTTGTATTTGCTGTGGTTTCTTAGGTCAATATTTTAAAGGGGGCACACTGCACGGTGCTCCAAGATTTGGGAAGGTGTTTGGAGGACAGTTCATTGGACAAGTATCATATTATATCCTATCAGTATAACAATATCATATGCATCTGGGACTTCTTCTAATTCTTTTATGACATCTTAACCTAGTAGCATCTCCACTTTGAAAATAGTTGTTTAAATTTAAGTGTCACAGAACACAAAAAAGCATCTCCACACGTACTAATCTTCCCATTTCCAGTCCAAGGCCATGCTAGTTGCATGCTCAAACTAGCAGAGCTCCTTTGTCTCTCTGGTGTAGACGTAACGTTCCTCAACTCTGACATCATTCACCGTCGTCTTCTACGTTACACTGACGTGGTCTCTCGTTTCTCATGCTATCCTGGCTTCAGATTTGAGACCATTTCTGATGGGCTTCCAACAGATTGAGACCATCAGAGTCGAGAAAGCATATGGAAGGTGCGATGACATTCACTTTTAAAAAGGCACTTTCAGAAAACTCAAGAGTGACGTATTCTAATCTTCTGGCTTCAATGCATGAGGACATTTTAGAAGCCAAGGGTAAATGTTGCAGTCTCCGTGGACTGTTTCCCCGTGAAAGACAACAGGTTAGAGCCATTCTATCCCAAAGTCTGCATTTGACTTTCAGATATTCAAACATAGTATCTTCGTGTTTCACAGTTTGGATCATCTTTGTCCACAATTTTTTTCTTATAAAATACTACCTCCGTCCCAAAATTATAGTCCCCTATTGACTTTTTCGGTCTTTCTTTTTTAACTTTGACCTTAAATATTTTTGTTTGTGTTATACAATAGTTGATGAAAAATATACTAATGAAAAATACATTTAAAGCACAATCCATTCATATAATTTGCATCAAGTATTATATAACACAAACAAAAATATTTAAGGTCAAAGTTGTAAAAGAAAGACCGAAAAATTCAATAGGGGACTATAATTTTGGGACGGATGGAGTACTTTTTATGTGGTTACGTGTGGTTATCGAGTTTTTCTCTGTCTGACTCTTTAAATGAAAAGTTCCCCCAATGAAACAGTTTTCGTTCTATTGAGAGATGGAGATACAAGCAAATAAAATAAATTTAACAATATAAACTGGATTGAAACATGTTTTCTTAAGTTGGTATCCTTTTAATTCTTCACGTGCAATTGTATGAAATAAATAACTAACTTTATTATGCAAAAAAGTTGTTAGCACTACTCAAAGATCAAAATATAATTCTGTTTCATATATTACCCAAAAAATATAATAGCAAAACAGCATATTTACTGTTGATCATGCCGATTTCAAAGGGGAGTTCCTTCAGAATATACTCGCATGATCCTTGTTGAGAGTGACAAAGTAACGCCAGGCCTCGATTCAGTTCTACCAGAAGAGGTACGCCTTTTATCGATATGGCTATATACGCTATACGTGATGTAATAATATTTCCAGTACTAAAGATACACATTCAAGAAGCAGCTTATATCTACACCAGAGTGAATAGTGTCTTTATGAGTAGTACTTTGACTTTTGAAGTCAAACATATTATATTTCAGCGGCATGTTTAATATGAGTCTCACGTTTTGACCTACAGAAGTGCTCAAAACTGGAGAATCACAAGATTATATACCTGAAGAATATAAGCATTGGATTTGGTAACTTGACTGCAACAGATGAAAATCGACCTCCAGGTTTAGAAGAACTAAAGTTAAACGAGCCTGCAGGAATGGTGATGCAGGCAGCTTCCTCTTGTTGGGGCGTGATTCTTGATAGATGTTGCTGCATCCGGACATGTTCTCGAATGAATGATCAATGTGCCATTGCTCTCACACGACTATGTACAGCACTGGCTTGTTTTGAATGCCTTAATTCTTTGTGTGAAATATGTGACTCCTGCAGCGACTTGTGCAGCTAGAGAGTAGGTATAAATAATAAACTGAAAACGAGAAATATTATTATGGTGTAAAATGCTTATGTATGAATGTAAGTATGTATGTATGTATATTCGCCTATATGTTACTTTGTTGTGTCACGTCCATCAGTAGACATGTGGCCATCTCTGTGAATTCACGGCTTGGTAATATAGAGAAAAAGATTACAGATTTATATTTGCAATATATTTGAAAGCCCCAATTAGTTTACTTTCTTAGTTTTTTATGGGTCAATTTTACATATTAACAAGTTATTTTCTCCAGTTTCTGTTTATTAGTTTTCAAAATAAAGAGTGACGCATAATATTCACGCCCAATTTCCATCTCTCTCAATTCAGATAGTCATAAATTAGTCATATGGATATTATATGCAGAGTAGCAGCAGTCAATTTGATAAATAAATATACATTCCACTGCTAGTGTTACTAAACCACTGCTAGTATATTTTGGTAACCACTGCTACTTTTATCGAAACCACTGCTAGTTTCTTGGTAACCACGAACAACTTAAATCCCATGAATGTTGAGCTGAATATTTCATTTATGAACTTTCACTATGAACACATATAGGTGTTATTACATTTTTATGACCAATGTGGTATAAATTTCTATATCCCAATTGGAGTTAATTCTCGGCTCAACTCCAGTATATTCCTTGCTATCTATTGCAAGCGTGTAATCTAAAACGCGGGATATGTACAAATACAATTGAATAGGGAGCTACACTTATCGGCTTAGAAGAATTTACATACAAAGGTTTCAATGAAGGTATGCGACCAGCTGATCCAATATGTTTTTGTGTCATAAACAGACGATATTCCCAGCTGATCCAAGTACCTGCATTAGTGCGGCATGCATTAAAAATTGTAGCATATGCATTAATAGTTCTACTTTCTAGGGTTTGCCGTTTGTGTCCCTTACTAGAAGCTGAACACAAATGCATTAGTAACATTATTCTGACCACTGTTGTAAGCTCCACCAGCCTCACTTACCCAAGCAGATGCTGAAGTTTTAGATGTGTTGAGTGTGCATTCAAGTTGCTTAAAAGGATCGCCAGCCCCATCAAGATAAGACGGGTCAAGTATTCTTGTGGTTAAGTTTTTATCGACACCTGATAAGAAGCAGAATATGTTTTTCGAAACATTAAAAACTGAGAATATGTTTTCCTAAACATAAAAAATTGATCATTGCATCAACATATAACCAGTTTTAAAACGCAAATCCAAACGATTAGATAAGTTTATCTTGATTTTTTGCTAAGAATGATACCTGAGCCGAGACTGTAGATGTGGTGAGATATCACGTTGAGGGTTTTGGATGTTTTGTTTAGATATTCCATGAACCAAGTTGAATTATCAAAGAAACCACCTGGTGCGATGATCAGTGGCTTAGATTTGGTAGAGTTGTAAACACGGCGCAGCATGTCGCTGAGGGTCTGTGTGTCGCAGGCATACTGTGATGCTGATATACTTGCTCCAATTCCAGTTGCACTAAACTCATTTCCTGTAAGAAATTAACTTGTTAACTATGATTGAATATGCAAGCCTGACAGTGGCTAATACATTAATGCTCAAATATTTAGTGTTGCATAATGGGTGGGTTGGGTAACTAGTCAAAGTTGTTTGGGTTAGACCGTTTGTCCGGTTTTTCTAAAGCTTCATAAATCTTTATTGTGTTACATATGACTAGAAAAAACACTGTTATCTCAATAACAGTCTGCACTCGCACTCGATAATGTGGTATAGAGCTTGATCCTAGTATGACATCGATTTAGTGGCTCGAATGAAGTGTGTTGGTCACCTACCAAGCTCCCAACCGTAGACACTATAGTTCTTTTTGACCGTATAACGTAGAAAAGTCTCAGCATTGGTCGAGTCCCAAGTTCCAACTGCAGAACCATTGGCTAACACCGCCTTTCCCATGAGAATATTTAGTCCAAAAGTAAATATGGCCCTGAAAAAAATCGACGTTTATAAGTCCAAAAACACGAAAACACTAAAAATGAAAACGGTTGCGCAATTTGGTTACCGAGTATCTTTAAAGAATCTGTTGAGTTCATCCCATTTGGATAGAGGTAGCAGCATTGCTAAAACCAAATAATATTGATGTGTTCTAAAACCAAATAATATACATTCCACTGCTAGTGTTACTAAACCACTGGTAGTATATTTTGGTAACCACTGCTACTTTTCTCGAAACCACTGCTAGTTTCTTGTCGTTACCACTGCTAGCTTGTTTTGATTCAATTAACATATATACACTGAATTATGTGGTTCTCTTGTGTCATTGTACAAGAAATACAATCATGATTATATACCAAATGACACATATTTAAGGTTCGGATTTATTAGTTCCGAAATAATTATAGGCTAACTTATGGAAAGCCTATCTTCAAGCTCTTTCCTGTACACCTGAATCACATTTGCAAGAACCGCCACACAACCAAGGAATGTAAAGATAAGGAAATCAATATAAAAGCCAAAACCACTCGTTCATTTCACTACTACTTCAATTAAAACTCCCCCATTACACAACCAACCATTACTTTACAGAGCACTCACTGTTACATGCAGTCTCTTTATTATTTTGAATTCTGTTTTTATGCAAATCAAATACTGGAAAACAAGTATCGAGCGGTCTACAGGCTGACAAATTTCATGGAATTAGCCTTCTCTTGAAGGCTATCAAAGGCTTTCTTGAATGAATCTACTCCTTCGTTCTCCAACTGAGACCCAACAACACTCCAGCTGATTCCCAACTTCTCTAGTGCACTGTAATACCTTCAGCCTCTGATACGTTTGCGTCAATTGTCCTTCCAACAGTTCCATGGTCAATAAAAGCTAGCAGCGCTTGGTCAGGCACGGTTGACACCTACACAAAAAGACAACATAAACCCGTTAACAATCCGGTGTCGCTAGATAGAAGTGCAAAGACAGGCGGGATAAGTCATGGTTCAAAACGGGTTAATATAAGTTATTTATGTCTGGTCTGTTGATCCACAAAGCCTTTGGCCCAAAAGTTTTGACATTTTTATAAATAAATTACCGTATTTACATCATTTCCATAATAAGCTGATCTTTTTCTAAAAAGGTTTATCACTTTATGAATTAAAGATTCTCTTTGAGCTACTTTTCAACCCGTAAGACCAGTTAGCTAATTTTCTATTGTACCCAATTGACCCGATTCAACCCATTTATATGTAAATGGGTTGAAGTTTCCAACTTTACTACTAGGCGGCCATCTTATAAAGGGAATCGTAAGGCTCACTGTGTCAGGCCCAATAAGTGTGGCTACATAAAGGGTGTCGGGGTAGGCTGCGTTCTTGTTTTAGCTTGTAGGTTCTGGCAAAGCAGTGGATGCTTTGCTAAAAGGATTGCAAATATAAAATAGGCAAGGATGGTAACTAGGATATAGAAAATAGGCAAATTACTACTATCAGTTATCTCCTTACTCAACGCCAATCAAATATTCACATATGTATTGACGTTATATAGATTATCAATATGTTGGTAATTTATCAACGATAAGGATCAAAAGTAACAAACACACCTCTATTTTTCTTAGCCACAACCTTCACTTGCGGTCGTGTATCAATCTCCGTAGCATTCTTCTCCGCTTTCTCCTCCATCGGAAACAAAACGCCATCAATACCCTGAACCGATATTCTCCCATCTGTATAAATATCCGGGTCAAACAAATACGCAGACTCCTCCCCTGACCCAAATTTAACCGACCCATCAGCTTCTTCAGCCACCACCTTATGTGGCAACCGCAATGTATCATACTGCACCTTACCAAACCGCCTAACTGAATTATACATACTCTCTTCAGTTTGATACTCGGGTATTAAATGATAATAAATGATTTGCTCTGGTGCACCCGGATCACTAAGCTGGTCTGTTGTAAGTTTTGCCATTGCTTCATCGTTTGGTGCTAACACCGTTAAAACATAACCCTCTGATACTAGTTTTCCCATCTCTGTTGCTAACGATGTTAAGTTTACCAAAATGTCTGCTACTTCATTGTACCCGCCGTAATGTAGGAGTGTTTGGATGAAATCTTTCACCTGCAATAACAGATGTAGTATTAGATTCACAAAGACACCATATGGTTTTACCATAACATAACATAAAATAAATTGACCAAAAACATACTAAGGGTGTTTCTTATAGCTTATTTATAAATAGCTTTTGCTTATTAACTTGTCACCTAGTAACTAAGCTAAACAAGCTCTTTTAGACAAGTACCTCCACATTTGCTTCTAATAGCTTAGCTGACAAAAATAAGTTGTTAAGCCTAGGCTGTTTGGGTACTTAATGACCTATCGGAATATAATACTGTAATAAGCTGAAAAACTACTTATACTATTGAAGTTTCCTGAATGCAGTTAATGCCTAAAAGATGCTAGAAATATTGTATAGTACCAATTATAGAATGAACTGATCGGGTATCCTACCAAAAGTGGCAATAAGGTAAGCAACATAACGAGTCAGTTTACAAACATATGTGGTAAACAAAAGCTTACCTAAACCCCAAGAATCAATTGCCCATGGTGGAGACTTCCTGATTGTTGCCCAGTCTGCTTTTGCCAGCTCCATCGGTTTGTATTGTGAGCCAATAAGCCATTCATCATCACGGTTACTCGGAAGTGCAACGTAAATCAAACTAATTACTATGTCATCACAATATGCAAAATGCTAAATGTCCAGTAAAATCAACAAATTCAGGAAATTAACTTCTGGCAATAACAACGGCTGGCTAAGGGGGTGTTTGTATTGGCTTATTTGAAGAGCTTATGAGCTTAAAATGTATTTGGCCAACGAATACGAGTGAGATGTTCTACAATGTTTAACTAGCCGCATATTTTAGATGGCAAGCTAAACTATCAGTCAATATCAAACTATCAGTCAATTTCGTAAACCAATATTCCAATCAAAGTTGTCATATTAACAATAGCATGATCACTTTAAACCACTACTAGTTGACCTTTGAATAATGCGCTAACTGCCAACTTCGGAACTGCTACTTCTTCCTCCTCTCCCTGATCCTCGTACTCCTCTAATGACACTTCACCATAGGGAAATCTTAAGGTTGCGTTTGGCTACATCACAAAGAAGACTTATTTTACATATATTTCGTAAAAGCTCAAGGTTAGTGGCATAAAGATGGACGAACATACACTGACCAAACCACTGACCAAACCACTGCTAGTATATTTTGGTAACCACTGCTACTTTATTTTATTCCACTGCTAGTGTTACTAAACCACTGCTAGTATATTTAGGTAACCACTGCTACGTTTCTCGAAACCACTGCTAGTTTCTTGTCGTTACCACTGCTAGCTTGTTTTGATTCTAATCAATATGGGACTCGCACTATTGCATACTAAGTACACACAACAATTGGTGATAATCGAAGCTCATTTACACAACAATCGGTGTAAATGAAACACTAATTATTATATGTATATTAAAATTAGAGAAATAATACCTTCGGCGACGGTGAATTGACCGGAGATGGTGAGATAACCAGAGATGAAGGTGTTGATAGCCGGAGGTGAAGGTGTTGATACCGAATGCGGTGATGGTGGCCGGAGGTGAAGGTGTTGATAGCCGGAGTTGATGGCGGCTTGAGAGAGAGAGATAAAACTTCTGGTTTTTTAATTGAAATGAGAAATAATGTGAGGAGTTATTGTTTTTGTTCGACTTTTTATTTACTTTTTTATTCTTCAGTCATAAAAAGTTTCAGTCATTAAATGGAATTTCTCTTGTAGTGTGAATTGGTAGCAGTTGCCAATAACAGTTTTAGAGTTTTAGTTTCATAGTTTTTAGTTTAAAAAGTGAACTGGTAGTAGTAGTAGTAGTAGGCTAATTTTGGTTTCGTTAAAGGAAAAAAGATGCTCAACATGTAAAAGTAGTTAAGGGTACAATAGTCATTTTGATTTAAAAAGTATTTAAGAGTTATGTAAAAAAAATATAAAAGTACAAAAGTACAAAGTTAAAAAAGGCGCTCAAAGTAATTCGCTTAAGTCGCTCAGCATTGGGAATGAGCAAAAGGAATAAAATAATACTTTCCAAAGTTTGACTTTTGCCTCGAAAATATAAAAAAATAAAATCGCTCGAATCTTAAAAAGTCGCTGGATATAAGTCGATTATAAATCATAGGTACGAAAAGGTAATTTCAATGATTGGGTTCTGAAAAGTGTCAGGACACTTGGCACTCTTAGATTGGAAGAAAAAAGTCGCAAGTCTCAAGGTCTATTTTGAAAATACCCAAACTTTTTTCCTAAAAAGTGATGACACCTTGAGCAAAACATGCATTCTCATTATTACCCCTAAGTTAAATACTTAGCCTGTTTTGTTTGATGAAATGAAATAATAAATGAATGAAATATACGACGAAATGTAATACATGAGGTAATGAAATGTTTCATCACCACTATAATCATGTTTAGATGGTTTGATAGTATGCATTGAAATTAATAATAATAATAAAAAGGATTAATACTCGTCTCTCTCATACTAAGTGTTCACATTGCTATTTAAGAATGTCTGAAACAAGTGTTTACTTTACATTTCAACCAATAAAAATAGACTTTAGTGGGTAGTCGTGATATTTGATCAGTGCGATTAATCGGATTTTCTAAAAACTTTTTGTATAATAGTTAGTTAAAAAGGGTTTTTATGTAATTTTGATGGCAATATAAGAGGAAGGGGTGTCGTGAAGAGCCTTCATTTAGGCCCCATCGGGTGCCACCTCACTTCAACATTTCCACTTCAAATAACCTCTTACCCATAACACAAAACTACCACTTCATTTGAGCCTCACCCACCTCCAATTTTATTTTCTTTTTCATTTTCAAAAAAAAAAATACAAATTATATAAACTAAAAACTAAACTTTTTAAATATTTAAAAGTATGGGTGCTCATCGGTCGAAAACCGGACCGGACCGAGAAAAACCGGACCGGACCGAGACCGAATCCGGCAAAAACCCTAGACCGAGACCGAGACCGAATGTGGTCGGTCCGGTCCGGTCCGTCGGTCGGTCCGGTCCAACAAGGCTAAATTTCGGGTTTGTGGTCCGGACCGGACCGGACCGAGACCAAATCCGGCAAAAACCCTAGACCGAGACCGGACCGCCTGTCCATCGGTCCGGTCGGTTTTGTCGGTCGGTCCGGTCCTTCCGGTCCGTTTGCTCACCCCTATTTAAAAGTATAATTTAAAATTTTTTAAATGTTTAAAAGTATAAACTAATTTTTTTATAAATGTTTAAGGGTATAAATTAAAAAAAAAAATTAATGTCTAATAGTATAAATTGAAACTTGTGTATATATTTAAAAATAATAATAATAAATAAAAAAATAAAAATATTGTTTTTCTTTTTCATCTTAAAAACGTACACACACTCAATCAAACACAAAACACAATTAAAAAAAAAAAAAAAAAAAAAAAAAAAAAAAAGGTTGTTTGACTTGTTTTTCTTTTCTTTCCCGGCGAGAGACCGAACAACGAAAGGTGGCGAGGGGTGTTGGTGTGGTGGCGAGCTGCCATGTCGGAAGTGGCAAGCTTGCTTGTCACCATACCTTATGCTCTAAGTCATAATGAAAAATAAAAATAAAGATCACTTATGAATGAAAATGATAGTTTCCATGTAATGAGTTATCCTGTCTAACGAAACATTCCATTAGTCTTCCTTCGTTTTAAAATTATTCTCATCAGACAAAAACAAAAAATAAATACTACCTCCGTCCCAAAATTATAATCCTTATTTGACTTTTTCGGTCTTTTTATTTCAACTTTAACCTTAAATATATTTGTTTATGTTATACAATAGTTGATGAAAATTATACGAAATGAAAATACCTTATGCTCTAAGTCATAATAAAAATAAAAATGAAGATCACTTATGAATGAAAATGATAGTTTCCATGTAATGAGTTATCCTGTGTAACGAAACATTCCATTAGTCTTCCTTCGCTTTAAAATTATTCTCATCAGACAAAAACAAAAAGTAAATAAATAAATTTAACCACTACCCTCCTTAACCATTCAAATATTATCACCACTCCCTAAAGTCTATTGTAGTTGATTAAAACAAAAAGTGAGACAATTATTTTTGGGGGTAATTATGAGAATGCATGTTTTGCTCAAGGTGTCAACACTTTTTAGGAAAAAAGTTTGGGTATTTTCAAAATAGACCTTGAGACTTGCGACTTTTCTACTTTTCATCTAAGCTTGACAAGTGTCCTTCGTAATTTGTGTACCCAATTATTGTTTCTGACTTTTACAGCTATGATAGTACAGCGACCGAATCTCAGCGACTTTTTTAAGAATCTTGCGAATTTTTTTTTGTCCTTTAGTAAAAAAAGTCAAAGTTACTAAAATATTTTTTTATACTTTTTGCTCCTTCCCAATGCTGAGCGACTTAAGCGAAATTATATTAGCGACTTTTGTTACTGTGCAATTTTTGTACCTTTTAGTACCTTTTTAACACTTTTCAAAATTATAATTTTAACTAAATTGTCTATTATACCCTTCTCTCTTCCATTTATAGTTTTCCACCATTCTCATTCATTCCCTATTATTCTAAAATATAATTATCACCATGTCTAAATCATTCATTCAAGTACTTTCTGAGTTTTTGTTTGTTTGTCTATTTTAGGAACACGAAGGTCTGTTAGGACTTGGTCTTGGAACAGGTATTGTTTTGCTTAAAACTCATTTGATTCAACAGACCTTATACTTATCATGTGTATTGTTGTTATTAGGTTATTACTTTAGACATTTGTATAGCTTTTGCTTGAAAAGGCTACATGTATTTTTTTTTTTAATACAAATTCGTATAATAGATTGTGGGTTATTTGTTCTCTAGAAGACCAGGTTATTAAGTCATTTACACAACTAATTGCATTTTGATCTAAAAGCTATTCTCCATCTCGCGTGGTGATTTTTCTTCAAGACTTATAATAAGATGATGTTTAAGTTATGGGTGAAGTGTTTTCATTGACTCTTGATGGGTGCGTTCGTGGCTAAATTGGAATGGTAATTTTGACTTTGGTGCGTGTTTGTGTAAGTTTGTTTTTGATATTTTGTAGCTTATTCTATAAGCTTTAATCCATGCTATTAGGCTTTTTAGAGTAACTTGGCTTTTGTGCTTAAGCTTAATCCAAACACCCCCATATAAGCAATCTTTTACTTTTCTTCATAAGGGGTGTTTGAATATGCTTTTATTAGGGGCTTAATAGCTTTCTAAAAGTGTTCCTATAAACTTATTTCCATGAGCGAATGTACTTTTTTGGGCATGAAAGTTTGCTTATTTTTTATGGATGAAAATTAGCTATTAAACATCAGGTTCTAAATCGTGCATTTTGATAATCATATATCTATTATTCTATTAAGCTACTTTTTATTTATTTATCATGGTTAACATGTAGGCTGGACATGTTTTTGTTTGTTCAGATCCTACTAAATTGAGCAAGCGTAAAAGACAAGAAAGGATAGAGCCTCTTTATGATCGCTACAACGAGCCCAATTCGTGGAGGCTCAGCAAACGACGGGCTTGATCAGTGGCTTGAAATAAAACATATCCTTGTCGCAGCCCTTTATTGTAGTGCTTACACCATGAACTGCTAGGACAGTACTTGCACCATATAGTTTGTACTTGTATATTTTGATGAGCTAAACGAATGTAAAGATTTGCCCTTTGCCAAATGGTATGCTCAATGTTCTGCTCTTTTGCTGCTGATAACATAAACGGTGATCAACTTTTTCTCTTTGTTTTCTCATATTTTTAAGTACCTTTGTAGACGATAATTAAAAGATTTATATATTACGATGCTAATTATCTGCAACTCTGCAAGTTAGGTTGTGTCGAACTCCATAAAATCTCAATGATTGTCGCATTATATAAGAAGCTCGATGTAGCGCATAGCTTATAATATGCAAGTAAATGAACTTTTTGTATACTAACAGAGTGAAAAGATCTTCAATGTAAATAAATGTCTGGGCCTAGGTTCTAACCAGGGACCTCTAGTGTGTGAGACTAGCGTGTTAAGTTTCTTTAGCGATAAAATATTTATCTTAGGTTCAGGTGACCAAATGTACTTGTATAGTCTATACACCTACACTTCGACATATAACAAAAGACGTGGCATGCATAGTAAATAGTAATTGTGGTGCGAGAACTGAACAAGCAATCATTATTGGGACATTTTAGATGAGGAATAACTTCCTACGTAAGTACTTTTGATCCAAAGGATACTTCATGCTCAGATTTCTGTTACGCACAACATGTTTAAGAAAGATGTGTTAATTACAATCAAACTATTTCTTGGCATACTTGTTTAGCGTGAAGCCTAAATAATAGACTGCAACGCCTTTTCACACGGTTACTCATCAACAAAAATCGCCATAACAGCTTGTTGTCTAATTGAAGTCCTACCAACATTCACAACAACCCGTTCTTCACTTATAGGGTTCCTTTGGCAACCATAGTGTGGAGTAACTCAGTGTCGAGATTATTGAATTCTCTTGCAGATGCTAATTTCATCTTTACAGATATCAATGCATTTCCTCCTGATACTAACTGTATAGCTAATCTGCTGAGTTTTTCAGCAAGTGTCATATATGGTACCTACAGCAAAGGTCATAACATTAAAATGAATAATGTCCCAAGAATATACCAGCAGTGGTCATATCATTTTCTCTTCGTATATAGCCATCACAATGGGTTCGGGCATCAACCCATATATAGCCATCAAAGCTTCTTGCTCCTAGTCTAACTTGCTCTGATCATGAGTGGAAGATGATTTAGTAACACGTAGCAGTGGTTACCAAAATATACTAGCAGTGGTTTAGTAACACTAGCAGTGGAATGAAATATACTAGCAGTGGTTTAGTAACAAATATCACCCAACCCAATGGATCCTAAATACAGAAAAAGTTAAACATGTACCTTCTTCATCAGGATGGGCTAGTTGATGTTCTGCAAGAACTTTAAATACGCTCTGAGCATTGGGTGTCAAACTCTGTAAGACTATAGAAGCGGTCTTGACACTTTGAGACGTGCCACCATGAGCAAGAATAAGAGGATGGAAGACTCCTTCAATCTTGTATGGTGCAAATGTAGGAACATGATGCCAACACCAATTGAACTGAACATGAACCATTTTCTTGTCCTACACTGTCATCAATTCATTGTACCATCAGTTTCCAATATTAGAGAGAGCAATTTAGACCCATTTACATATAAATGGGTCAATCCAGTTTATGTTTAATCTTTATTCGGTCAAAGGGGAAAATTCAAAAAAGTTAGCTTAAAAAGAATCGACTCAAGTAGATTGAAACTTGTAAGTGGCCCGAAGTGTATTTTTAACACATAATACCTCAAACATCATTTTATTCAAACAGCTATATTATTATTGAAATACAATCTTTGAATCATGATTAATAATAGTTACAAAAACTACTAACAGATACGGAAAGAATGTGTTTTGGGTCAACCAAAAACTGTGTCCCTTTTGGCATCTTACCCGCTTAGTTTGACCTGTGGTTTCTATCTAGTAGTCCGTACAAAGTAGGGATCTAATAACTACTGGTACTATAAAGCATGTGAAAGTTGGTGATAATGGGGAAGGGTTAAGAGTAGCATGCACTAAGAGTCTACCACAATAACTCCCTAATAAGAACTTAAGTTGGAACTAGCATGTCAAAATTGACAAACTTATAGAATAATTTAGAGATAATTGTCTCCAATTCTCCAAATATTAAAACTTGTTATTATCATGAGTCTGAAACCATTAATGAAAAAGGTATAGATGACAAGTTTGACACACTTACAAAAGAACGCTTCGGGTTATCTTTAACAAGACAAACGGGTGAAACAAACTAATATCAACTTACAAGAAAGCTGGTCAAATGGGTGGAACCAGTCAAAAGGTCGCCCCAAAGTGTAGTTATATTATTTCTACTGCATAAAAAAACCTTCTAATAAGACTGTCACTGATTAGGTGTGCCCTTATATATAATCATTTAATACACTACTCAGTAATATAAGAATCTACGATAAGCATTATGACCAACCCAAATCGTCACCCACGCATTTTGACCAAAAAACTCGTAAATGAAAGACTCGTAGTTTGGAGTCCACTTATAAGAATAGTTTTTATGTTTTTATCTTCTAAGAATTTATGTTTTTATCTTCTAAGAATAGTTTTTAAGGATCATGATTTACCATATTAGTTTTCTTTTTTGAAAGCTGAAGAATTGTGTAAAATCACTCAAACCTAAAAAAGACCATCAAATCAGGATCCAAGATCGATAACCCAAGATGCATTACAACCAAACATCACCATGTTACTGATTAAACCCAACATATCATGCACCTATATATTTAAAATCCAGATGAGTATAAGGACATTCAGTTAGGAATTGAAAAATCCCTACTCACGAATTTTATCCTTGCTTCGCATAAACATCCCGGTGCCAAATAATCCGCGTACCAACTCGACAAACTCCTTACATAATGTGAATAGTAGTGGACTGCAACTATTAAGGTTAGGCAATTTATTTACCAAGTATGAAATAAAAACTATTTCACATATTGTTACGGCATTGCTAGTGGTCCTGATACATTCTTATCATTCTACTCCGTATTAAGGTTAGATATTACTCTATGTTTATCACACAGACTTTGTAGTTTGTCAGTTTGTGCACATGGATCTAAACTAGTCCTTTTGCTCTTTTCTTTAATTGAATCATTTTCCATGTGATCTTATATTGATTTAACATAACATCTCATTATGTAGTGTCATATGTACATAAGGACAATGAATTCTTTTCCATGCTAACGAAAAAAAAACAAAAACAAATATGTGCTGAATTATTTTCCATGCTAACTTCAAAAAACAAATATGTGCATAAGGACAATGACTCCTAACACGTTAAAGCTACAAAGGTATACACTATCTGGTTAAGATACCAAAATCACTGTGGTTGGTACATTGAACAAGTGGATGTTAGCATGTTAAGAGATGTGGTTTTCGATTGTTTTTTGATTTTTTTTAATGCTCCAAAAGGATTTGTCCCATTTGACCCATTAGAGATGAAACATAACCCAAATCTACCCATTCATATGTATTTGGGTCGATATTGACTCCTCTAGTTTAACTTGTGTACTAATTGTTTTGCGTATGAATTGTTGTCCGTCACTGCTCATTGTATTCTAATTTATAGTTCATAGTATGAACCCCAAACACATCTTTATTCCTTATCTCTTTCAGTCATTCCCTGATTTACTTGATATTTTTTTATACGCAAAGCTAAATCACGTTTTTTTTTATGCAGCTCAACCAATTTATTGACATGGCGAGGAAAAAAAATTATATTGGTCTATGTTTAGTGCCTGAATTTTCTTTTGATAACGAGATATACCATATGCAGCACGTGTTGCATCTATAATTGTGACTTTTTGTTTTTATAGTGATTAAAATTTATAGTGAATAAATTTTGACCAAAAAACTCGTAAATGAAAGACTCGTAGTTTGGAGTCCACTTACAAAGAGGTGCGTTCACATGGTCTATAGAAGCAACAATACAAACATGAGAGCAAGCAGCAATTCTTGCTAGAAGATGCTGAGTAAAGAAATCAATAGCGAATAGTTACAAGACGGACTAAAGGGCTTATTTCTGTATAAACTATAAACCAATTTATTGACATGGCGAGGAAAAAAAATTATATTGGTCTATGTTTAGTGCCTGAATTTTCTTTTGATAACGAGATATACCATATGCAGCACGTGTTGCATCTATAATTGTGACTTTTTGTTTTTATAGTGATTAAAATTTATAGTGAATAAATTTTGACCAAAAAACTCGTAAATGAAAGACTCGTAGTTTGGAGTCCACTTACAAAGAGGTGCGTTCACATGGTCTATAGAAGCAACAATACGAACATGAGAGCAAGCAGCAATTCTTGCTAGAAGATGCTGAGTAAAGAAATCAATAGCGAATAGTTACAAGACGGACTAAAGGGCTTATTTCTGTATAAACTATTAAACAGACTTCGTAAACTATCTTAACTTTTTTTTTGCTGGAAACGTAAAAAAAGCTGGAATTAGCATTTAGCATGTTAGAGTGCGAAAAGGACAATCTGCCGGTTAGGTTGATAAGAAACACTTTCTGTCCGACGCTCATATAAGCAATTAGCATGTCAACTATGGATACAAAATTATAATTTTTTCACCAAGATGCTTATTTATGCTAAGGTTCTACTCTTTCATAAACAAAGTGTGTGGCCGTCAAATCTTTTGACCCATTTCCTTCTCAAGCTAATTTTCTATTTTGCTCATCTGACCCGTTAAAGATAAAATATAAGCCAAATCAACCCATTTTTAGTAGTAGCTTTATATTATCACCTCTAAAATAGCACTGAAGAATATAAACGATATTCAGCCATGTAAAATGTAATGCAAAAGTATAATCAGCTTACCGTAAACTATTTATGTACAATGTTCGTTCTTACCAGACTCCGGGCTCTCTCTGCACGCTTTAAAAGGAGATGGGTACCTTTCCCAGCATTATATCTATTCTGATCCTGCAGTGACACAATAGTTGAGCAGAAGAAGCGTGATGTCTTAATCATCTGTGTTGAATTAATTATTTATGAAGTACAAAGAAATAGATAACACAAGTTAACCCAAGTATCTAACTCAGCCCATATCGTGTATTTGTGCAGGTTGCTTTTTCGTGCATCAGTATTTCCAAAAATATAATTTACATAACAAGGTGTCTAACTTATAAGTGCCTCCATATATTATGTTATGAAATAAGTTAACTTTGGTTACATTTTGTTGAGAACGGGTCAAATAGGTAATACTAAATAAGCTAAGAAAGAGAACTGCTTTAAAAGTCTTCCAAAACATGATGAAGCCCTAACGACCTCCTAAACTTTACCCAATAAATGATAGCTCAAAATGTTAGTGATAATCTTTGAAATCATATATATTACTGTATATATTAATGAAATTCAATTAGTGTACAAATTCTGTTATGTCTATCAGACATTCAGACCCAACCCGTATTAGAAGTTTACCCATTTTGACCCATTAGGCCATTACCCTACCATCCAACTCGTTACGCAACCTGTTCAAAAAGAGCAATCTTCAATTTCTGTTTTTCTTCTTTTTAGCTTGTTAGTGTGATTAAGTTTTATAATGTCGATTAGCATATAAGCATTTAAGGATTGATAAGAAAAGGACTGATAAAGAGTTCAATAAATGCTATCGATAAAGGTATAAAATAGCACATAAGTCTCTAACTGTGAGTGTCAAGGCGAGGACTTACTTTGTTCTTGGAATAATGACCAGTAGATTCCTTTTTATCATTGATGGAGAGCCCCATGTATTGTCTCATTTTCTTTAATTTTTCTTCTGATTCTTTCTGCTTACTCAGTGCTTCAAGCTTCCTTTCTTCTGCTAATCTAACCTCTTTTCTTGCTTGTTCCAATTCTACCCTTCCATCCCTTGTCACCTTTCTTATATTCTCCAATGTACCCAATAAGCGAGGGCATGTGCCAGTTGTCATTTCAACCTTACAGCTTTTGACATACTCCATCATTGGCTGACACATTTGCTCAGCTAATCTGTTGATGAGTTTGTCCACCCCACCCTCGACTGAGCTGAGGATTTCACAGACATTATCATAAATAGCTTTCAACAGTTTCAGTGTGATATTGAAGGCATGTTCATCATGGCTTGACTGTTGAATGGTGGATACATAAGTGACAGCTTTTTGCAAAAAAGTGCAGAGACTGTCCTTGTGGTTATCAATAGTCTGAAACATGTTATTCTGGCTAGAATTAACGCTACACTCGACTTGTTTGAGGAGCTGCATTAGTTGCATAAGCTGCATTTTTTGTTTATCTATGAGCTCTTGGCCTGCCATGATCGCTCTATTTGTATATTCCTCCTGTAGTATTCCGAGTACAAGGAAATCCATTTACAAAAATTGTTTAATGATAAATCATAAATTATACAACAATGTCAATTCAGCAAAATGCATTCAGTTTGCAACTTTGATATATGTAAGGATGAAGGCAAACATATTCCTATGTGCATTCCAGTCCAAGATGAGTCTGTAATCAGATCATGATAATACAGACACTTGTAACAAAGAGTACAAGTTCAAATCGATGTATACTTGATCACACTCCACCATAAAACCCCGAAGTCAAAATACATTCAAACTGAAACAGTTTTTATTCCAAAGACTTCCATATCAATTGGTACACTTCAGTACTTTGTTAAAAAAATTTAAGCTCATGTGTCTTTCCGTATCATTACAAACTTTTGCTCTTTCAACAGTTTCAGTGCTACTCATGGGATAGATAACTACAGTTTACCTGACACTTACAGGTAGTTTTATAACCTTTCTCTGCGGAAACTACAAACAAACCTCTTGTCCAACACATATTTGGCAAACTTACAAGACTAATAATCCAGTGAATATATAGAAGAAATATACTAGTGCAGAAATTGTGTTATTCCCTGCTTCCCCCCCAAACAAGATTTCACCTTACAATCCAAAACTAAATTACAAACTATTTTGTTTTCTGGCAAGTACAGTATTATGCTTTGCTCCAAACACCATTAAAAAGAAGATTCTCACACATTCAGAACTTATGCCATTGATATTTATATTAAAAAGCATGGTGCTAAAAATGAGGATGAACTCTATGCCTGCATTAACTACTATATTCAATAACACAGTTCAAAAAGTGACAAATGATAATTTTTAGCATCAGCATATCCGCTATGTTTCAAACCGAATTACGAAAGTATTTGAGTAGTAAGAATAATGGTACCTCCAATCTATGAATCTCACATTCCCTCTCACCATTTGACATCATGTCCACATCTCCAGTCATATCTTCAGATTTACCCTGTATGATCAAACACGCAATTAACAGAACAATTCTTCTACACGCAGATTGACACAAGTATGCCAAAAGCACAGCTGCAAAAAATTTACTAATCCTGATTGGAGCACTTCGATAAACTTAGCTTTAACTCTCATGAAATGAATTGTATAACTCATTCTAAAACACACACACGCACTACTACCAAATATACTCTCACGAAATGAATTGTATAACTCATCCTAAAACACATACATGCAAAACTGCCAAATATTCAATACACAGTTACTCGTATAATATTCTACTAATCGTGATTGCAACACTTCAATAAACTTTCAGCAGAGCAACGAATATAAGCCGTTTACGTAAACACTCAAACACTATTATCACAGATCCACATAATTATCCGAAACACAATCACAAAATTCTACTAATCCTTACCGACTCAATAAACTTTGATTAGATCTCACAAAATGAATTACAGAACTTATCATATGATGACACATGCACGCGCTCCTATCAATTTTCTAAATATAAGTAATCCAAACACGATTGCAAAATTCTACTAATACTGATTGCAGCACCACAATAAACATAGGTTTACTCTCACAAAACGATTTATGCAACTCGTCCTAAAAGACATCGATTTACTAAATATTTGCAAACAATTATCGGAAATACAATTGCAAATTCCTACTAATACTTACTGCAGCACCTTAACGAACATAGATCAACTCTCAGAAACTGAAGTACATAACTTATGATATGAAAACACATACACACACTACTACCAGATATTCATATACATTTACACGCAAAAACAATCACAAAATTCTGCGAATCGTGACTGAAACACTTCAATAAACTTAGGTTAACTCTCACGAAACGAATTACATAATTCATCATACGAAGACAACACACACTAACAATCGTGCGAAACACAGTCACATAATTCTACTAATCCTAATAGAAACACCTCAATAAACTTGGGTCAACTTTCACGAAACTAAACTATATAACTCATCGTACCAAAACAAACACTACTATCAAATACTAAAATGGCAGAATTCTACTCATATTCCTTGCAAAACTTAATTAAACTTAGGCACCTAGGCTAATTCTCATATTCCTTGCAAAACTTAATTAAGGTACTCCACTAAAATTTAAAAATAAATAAATAAATAAATAAAAATGGTTTGTCGTTGGCTGTTGTGTAACAGCCAAGAGGTTTGGCACGAAACATGGTATGGTGAGCCATTGGGATTCTTGGGTTGGTGGTTTGGCGTCACCTTTTGGCACCACGGTACCTCCTGCTTTAACTGAAACCATTGGCGAAAATGTTGTTGCTACTTCAATATTACTGTATTAAAAAAAACAATAAAAAATTATGTGACATTATTAAAAAAATGTTCAGGTAGGAGGTTGTTAGAAATATTATACAAAAATGTCCAGGTAGCCGCTATGATCACGAGTACTCACTTACTGCACCACCATCACACTTGGTGGGTGGTTTTAGGTGACGGTTTAGTAGCCCCGGCTATCAAACGTGAATCAAGGAAAAGGTGAGGCATGCGAGTATTTTTGGGTCGTGTATTTGTGTCTAAGTGTGATATGTTTGCGTGACGGGTTTGGCGGTAAACTGGTAATCACTACAGGATTTAGCGGTTAGTTTGATGGTGAGAGTAGATGTTGACGTGACACCCGACCACACTCATTATATCTGTTTTACAGTCAACAAGCTCTAGAGCAGTAAAAACCCGGTTACATACCCATGTTTCTTAGACGTTTGCGCGTACATGATCTTAAATCTAGAGCTTTATTGATTGTTAGCGTCATTTTTAGCTTTAGAAGTTTATAGATATAACTGCAAGAACAATATTATACACTAGTCTAACTTCTTTAGTAAAACAGTGCAGGAGGTTTTTATGCGTTGAATGATCTTTTGGGTAACTTTCATCCCAGTGACTCATTTCCTTTCTCACTAAATCATTTACCTTAACCCATTTGACCAGTTAAAGTAAACCAGATAACCCAAATTGGTCAATCGGTAAGTAACTCGAACGAATTCATCACATCTCAGTAAAAGTAGTACAACAAAAAGACATCCAGAATTGGTGTCATCACCAGTAAAAAGCCTCTTTCATTACTGTACTTGCTAATATAAAACCTTCGCTAACATTTACAAGACTAGTCAGGGTCCTGAATTAAAACTCAAAATCAATACCATATGAACGAATCAACCAATACGTATAGTCACGTATATTAGCAATTGGACCCCAAGAATGAATCAAATTTCAACCAAAACAGTAAGAAAGCCAAATTAGTCTCCATAACTAACTCACTTGAGATATGTGAAAATCTTCTGGTAGTTCTGGAAGCTGCGCCAAACTTTTTTCTTTCTTCGGATACTTCTTCAACCTCTTCTTCATCACTATCATCACCATCTCTGGGAGTGCGAGGGGTAAGAGGGTCATTTACACTTTTGGCTGGGTAGTTTCCACTGGCTAGCATACTCACTTGAAAACTGGAAGCATACTCACATTTGGCTGGGTAAGAGGCTAATTCTCACGCAATGAACTATAACGCATATACCAAATCACACACGCAGGAGCTAATATCAAACACTTAAACTGCAGAATTCTACAAATTATGGTTGCTTAACCTCAACAAAATTATCTTATCTTTGACGAAACGAAACTTATAGCTGATCAAACCGAAACACACAATATCAAATACTCAAACACAAACTTATCCTTAAATGCATTTGGCTACATCACAAAGAAGACTTACTTTACATATATTTCGTAAAAGCTCAAGGTTAGTGGCATAAAGATGGACGAACAGACACTGACAAAACCACTGCTAGTATATTTTGGTAACCACTGCTACTTTATTTTATTTCACTGATAGTGTTACTAAACCACTGCTAGTATATTTAGGTAACCACTGCTACTTTATTTTATTCCACTGCTAGTGTTACTAAACCACTGCTAGTATATTTAGATAACCACTGCTACTTTATTTTATTCCACTGCTAGTGTTACTAAACCACTGCTAGTATATTTAGGTAACCACTGCTACGTTTCTCGAAACCACTGCTAGTTTCTTGTCGTTACCACTGCTAGCTTGTTTTGATTCTACTGCTTGTGTTTTGATTCTTGCAAGTTGAATAAGTTTTCCTATCAATAACTTCGAGAAATTAAACTTCTAATCAATATGGGACTCGCACTATTGCATACTAAGTCCACACAACAATTGGTGATAATCGAAGCTCATTTACACAACAATCGGTGTAAATGAAACCCTAATTATTATATGTAGAGTGAATTACATAATTGGTCCTTGTGGTTTGTTGAAAATTGCAGAAAATGTCCCTGTGCTTTTTTTTCAGTGCATTTCGTCCCTGTGGTTTACAAATCTTACGGATTTTGTCCCTCGTCCAAAAATCTCCGTTAAGTGTCTTGCGCTGTTAGTCCTTCGTTAGTGCAGTCCGTTAAGTGTTTTGCACGGTTAGTCCTTCGTTAATAAATTTTGCACCGTTAGTCCTTATTTTTTAAAATATAGTTTTCCCCAATTAGTCCGTCCGTTAATAATAGTTTTTGTCCGTTTTTATCCGTTTTCGTTCGTTTTTTATCCGTTTCCCCCCGTTTTTTTACGTTTTTCGTCCGTTTTCTTTCGTTTTATATAGTTTTTGTCCATTTTCTTACGTTTTTATCGGTTTTCATCCGTTTTTCTCCGGTTTGTCCGTTTTTCTTATGTTTTGTCTGTTTTCTTTCGTTTTGTCCGTTGTTCTTACGTTGTGTCCGTTTTTCGTACGTTTTTATCGGTTTTTCTTACGTTTTTGTCCGTTTAAAAAAAATTTTGAATAAAAATTTTCAAAAAAAAAAATTGAATAAAAAAAATATTTTTCAAAATATATATATATTTTTAAAATATGTCCGTTTTTTTTCAATATTTTTCGGAAATTTTTTAAGATTTTTAAAAAAAAATAGAGTTTTGAAAAAATATATTTTTCGGAAATTTTTTTTCAATGTCTGTTTTTTTTTTAAAAAATATTTGAAAAAAATTATTTTTGTTCAAAAATTTTTTTTGAAATTTTTTATTCAATTTTTTTTTAAATTTGATATTTTTTTTTTCAAAAACGGAAAAAAACGGACAAAAACTTTAAAAAAAACTGACGAAAACGAATAAAAATGTAAAAACGGTTAAAACGGATAAAAACGACAAAAAACGAACAAAAGCTAAAAACAGCATCGAAAGCATATAAAACGTATCGAAAAGGATAAAACGTAAAAACGGACGAAAAACGTAAAAAACGGGGAAACGGATAAAAAACAAACTAAAACGGATAAAACGACAAAACAAAGGGTGAAAACTATTATTGACGGAGGGACTAATTGGGGAAAACTATATTTTAAAAAATAAGGACTAACGGTGCAAAATTTATTAAAGAAGGACTAACAGTGCAAAACACTTAACGGACTGCACTAACGAAGGACTAACAGCGCAAGACACTTAACGGACATTTTTGGACGAGGGACAAAATCCGTAAAATTTGTAAACCACAGAGACGAAACGCACTGAAAAAAAAGCGCAGGGACATTTTCTGCAATTTTCAACAAACCACAAGGACCAATTATGTAATTCACTCTTATATGTATATTAAAATTAGAGAAATAATACCTTCGGCGATGGTGAATTGACCGGAGATGGTGAGATAACCAGAGATGAAGGTGTTGATACCGAATGCGGTGATGGTGGCCGGAGGTGAAGGTGTTGATAACCGGAGTTGATGGCGGCTTGAGAGAGAGAGATAAAACTTCTGGTTTTTTAATTGAAATGAGAAATAATGTGAGGACTTTTTTGTTCGACTTTTTATTTACTTTTTTATTATTCAGTCATAGTTTCAGTCCAATTTCTCTTGTAGTGTGAATTGGTAGCAGTTGCCAATAACAGTTTTAGTTTTATAGTTTTTAGTTTAAAAAGTGAATTGGTAGTAGTAGGCTAATTCACCAATGGTAGTTTGGTTTTGTTAAAGGAAAGAAGATACTCAACATGTAAAAATAGTTAAGGGTACAATAATCATTTTAATTTAAAAAGTATTTAAAAGTTATGTAAAAAAAATATAAAAGTACAAAAGTACAAAGTTAAAAAGGCTCCAAAGTAATTCGCTTAAGTCCGCCAAAGCATTGGGAAGGAGCAAAAGGAATAAAATAATACTTTCCAAAGTTTGACTTTTTTCTCGAAAATATCAAAAAAAAAATCGCTCGAATCTTAAAAAGTCGCTGGATATAAGTCGATTATAAATCATAGGTACGAAAAGGCAATTTCAATGATTGGGTTCTGAAAAGTATCAGGACGCTTGGCACTCTTAGATTGAAAGAAAAAAGTCGCAAGTCTCAAGGTTTATTTTAAAAATACCCAAACTTTTTTCCTAAAAAGTGATGACACCTTGAGCAAAACATGCATTCTCATAATTACCCCTTATTTTTTGGATCTAGAAAATTGGACAAACAATTTTGACATCATGAGTCTATTCCAAACTTCATTACAAGATACGAAACACATTGTGTAAGTTGTTGTTCCTGCATATTAAGGAAAAAAACAAAAGCTTTCAAATCTCACATTTTTTTTCCCGCCCAAAGGGAAGGCACTACTAACAAAAAGACAAAACACTAAAGGAGCAACTTGTAAACAACTGAAAAGGTGAGGGAGTTAAATGATATATAACTATTTCATTTCTTACATTAAAGCTGTACAATTTTCACAAACCTTGAAATTTACTTCAGCTAAAATTCCATCTTCAAGAAGTAAAATATCAGGTAAAAATCATGTTTTAGTTACTGGCTTTTGTTTTCTTTCTAATTTTGTATGGCATTTAAAATTTGTTCATGTTAATGAGGAGGAAATCTTTGACTTAGATGTACGCGGGCTAACCGGTGTATTCCACGGCGGTGTGCAACTCTTTAATGGGTTAATGACATGTAATAGCCATTCAACTTTCAAAATAATAGCAACGTACTTTTCCATTTGTACCATTATCAGATACGAACTCAAAATAATACAACAACACCCATTCAACTTTCAAATTTTGTTTCATTATCAACGTTTAAGACTCATTTCTTTGCGTATGATAATGAAAAAAATTTGAAAGTTGGATGGGTATTGTGGTATTTTTCTAAAAGTTTGTATATGATATTTGAACAAATGAGGAAGTACGTATCTGATAATGAAACAAAATTTGAAAGTTGAATGGGTATTGTGGTATTTTTTTTGGTTCGTATCTGATAATGGCACAAATAGGAAAGTAGATTGCTATTACATGCCATTAACCCCTCTTTATTTAGCCAACCCAAGATGCGTAACTAGTGTGATTTGAACCTTAAAAAGTGATTAATCACTAGGCATGGTTAAATTTGTTATAATCATGTTTTCTTTCACATTATGAACCTCAAACTAGTACATTTTGGACCCTTTGAACCTTAGTTTCCGATTTTCGACCCACATATCTCGATTCTTGACAATGATTATCTTTTTTTTTCTTGATTACATGATTTGTTATGTTATTGTCGAAGCTTAAAGTGTTAGCCCGTATGATTTAGTTAGCATAAGTTTGTATGGGCTCAAGCCCACTTCTAGATGTTTCTATGTAACATGTATATATCGTACGTATCAATACAATGCAACACATGATTTCCTATTAACCTACATGGTATCAGAGCGGGTCTGATCCTCAGACCTAGGTGGCTATGTTGAGTCGCCGTCTCTATCTCAACCCGTCACCCTACCTCTCTTCTGCTGCTACTACTCGTACCCCTTTTTCTTTTTTTCTTAATTGCTTGTTATAGTTACAAGTTGAAAAAAAAAAAAAAAGGTTGTTTTCTTGGATCTGACATGCCAACAAGGAAGATAGTGAAAGATGTTTCTTTGTTTGCGATTAAAAGGTTAAAATTCGCCTGAGTATGATTTAGTTAGCATAAGTTTGTATGGGCTCAAGCCCACTTCTAGATGTTTCTATGTAACATGTATATATCGTACGTATCAATACAATGCAACACATGATTTCCTATTAACCTACATAAAGTATATGGATGATTTGCTAAATGGGGATTTTTTGCTTTGTGAATCAAAAACCGCTAGCAGTCTCCCTCATCCTGTCTCGCGGGATTGGGTATTGTTGTTGTTGTTGATGTCGAAAGATGAGTCAAAATGTGGACCTTATAAACTGAAATGTAAAATATTTTGGACCCTTTTAACGCTAGTTTTTGATTTTGGACCACGAGTCACGTATCCTGACAAAGTCTCGGATCTTAAATTTGGGTTTTAGGATTTTGAGGCTTTTTTCTGATTCTGTATTTTGTAGTGTTTTTATTTGCAAATTTTATGGAAGTTATTTTGAAAAGTAGTGAATCTTGAATTCTAAAACGTATGGATGTTTTTGCGAAATGCTGATTTCTGATTTGATAAATCGCAAAGCCCTTCAATTAGGCTTTTCGGAATCTCGAATAGTTCAAGATTCAGGGGTCCAAAATCAGAAACTAGTGTTCAAACAGTCCCAATGACGAAATCGTTTTAAGCTATCCAAGTTCCAAACTTGCAATAGCTTATGAACTACAGTAGTATATATGAACCTATCCAATGCTAGCAAATATCTTCATTACTGCTTACATGGAGTTACCTTTTATAGCTAACCTTGTTGTTCCTTCTTTGTTTGGCCTTTGCTCAGAAAATGGCTTCCACCCTTGCTAAACTCGTTGCGTCCAATCTTCTGAGGGCAAGGCTGGTTGCCTCGTCTTCCCGGTTCCTTAACACTAAAGCTTTCCAATATGTTCAACACGGCTCTGCTGACCAGTGCATTTTAAAGTGTGGTCACAAACATGGGTCTTTCCTCCATGACGTAGTCAACTGTAAGTATTTGTGATTTCCAAATGATATATTCAAAATTCAACACAATTTCCGCATTAAAAACTCTAAAGAAAAAAGTTTGTACTTATAATAATATGTGCGGAAAGAAGATATATCTGTGGTTATTAATCATCAAGCGCCTTTTTGTAATGATTTCAGGTGCGTTTAATCCTCATTACTCTCCAGCTGGGAATCTGGCCTATCTATTACACACAGCGGATGTTCTCATTGGACTCAGACATGGGCCCAAGTTGCTCCCTATGTGGACTGCGGTGGAGGATGACAATGCCCTCTACTTATTCCGCGACATGTCTGGAAAACACAAAACAAGTATTATGGAATCTATTCGAGAGATGAAGTTTATAACTGGAATCCACGAAAGAGATGTTATGGATTATTATCCAAACAATGAAACTGTTAAAAAGAGGGATTTATGTCCTGTAAGTGACTTGATGAGGGGAGTCAAATCTGAAGTCAAATCCGAACCCTGCGAGTATTACTATCATGTGATGCAGGACGCTGAAGAACTGGACGATGTTGCGGGATCTATGGCTGATTATATGCTTGGTACGACTAAGTACTAACAAATAGTTACAAAAGTTAACGCACACTTAGTTAAAGTTATGCATGCACTATAAGCTAAGGACGTTCTGTTTTTATCGTTTGTTTTACTCTTTACAGGAACAAGGATGAGGGGAGTTGTTCCGATCAAAGCAAATGTATTTGTGTCCGGCGTACATTATAATCCACAAGCGGTTTACATTATTGTATTGTTAGGTCACTAGATTTACAACACAAGCTTAATAGAAAGATAGAGAGGCGATTGAACAATAAACCAAACACACACACACGATATAGTAAGACAGTTACGCGTAGAGTATGAATGAAAGGAATAACTTGAACAACCAACCCTCAAGTGAGGGTTATTACATAGTATTTATAGGCAAGGAGCTAGGGCAACACTCCTACTCCTTCCCTTTTCTTTATTGGACATGGGCCTAAGCTTATGGGCCTTCTACATAAGCTTGACCTTAAACAAACATAAAGGCCATAATAAGCTACCTATTACATATGAGAAACTAACACTTGGGTTAAGGTTTAGGAGTGATTCCAACAATCTCCCCCTCAAGTGTTGGTGATGAAAAAAGGTGAAGGCGTTGATGTAATAGTAGCTTTGACGTCTTCTGTCATTCTTCTTTCTTGTGAGAAGGAATGCCTTGATTCAACAATCTCCCGTGTAGAGATAGTTTACTTTGAACGGTTATGCTTTGACGCCATCTTTAACTTTGTTCTTTGATCATTGTTCTTTGTGATGAAAGTGATAGTATGTTGTTGTTGTTCGCATCAATTCTCGCCTCGTTCTGCTTCACGCTCCAGTGTTCCACGTCATTCTTCAACATGCTCACACGCTTTTGACGTTGGAAATCGCGATCTTGATGAAGTTCTTTATGTCTTAAACACTTTGTAGATTCTTTGGTTTGTAAGAATCATTCGACCGTTTTGTTGCTTTTAGATAGAACTTCCATTAGTGATGATGTTGGCGTGAGCATGAGAAGAATCTGCACGATCATTCCGCTTCGGAGCTTCCATAAGAAGAAAACATAAAAACGGTTAGTAATAAGCGGATTCCTAAGACTTACAAGTTTGAACTTCGAGAGTGTTAACAGGATAGTGTGAAAACACAACTCTAATTCTTACAAAGGCCGTCCTGAATCGGAGTCCCACAAGTGAGATAACACGATACGAAATCGGCACACCCACGATTCGGGATGAGTCGCCGAGGTACACCGGCATCACCTCACGTAGACCGCTTGAGACCACTAAGCGCTAATCCACGGATTTGCCGCAGTTTACTGCCGTCGGTGTTTGATGTTGACCCGGCAGAGTTTTATTCAATCACCGAGGATCATAAATGTGAACCTCTCATAAATGTTCTCGACAGATTGCTAAGATCTGTGAAGGACTCGATAATGTATCACCGAAATTCTTATTGTTGAACGTCAAGTGATGAAATGTCAAGTGTACCTATGAGATCTTTTGATGAATCTCGTGGCTCTAGACTCAATAGTGCGCTTTGGTTTTCCGAAGGAGACTAGGAGAGGGTCTCCTTCTTCAATACCAATGATCTCTAAGAGAAAGCCAATAGTTTAGTAGGGTTCCCTCAGGAGAATGAAACAAGCTTCGTTGAGAGAAACTTGAGTGGTTAAGAAGGTTTAGTGCATGCGCCATCGGGTCCATGACGACTTTAATCTTCAATACGGTGTCATCTAGTGACAAAGAGTATATGAATTGAACCCGGTTCTGCCTCTAAGTTGAATAACTGAGGGCTATTTCTTTTCACCTTTTTCTTTGCATTTCTTTTAATTCTTCAACTCCTTCTTTCTCCGATTCTCATTTTCTCCTTTTTACAATCATACCTAAGGACTTCTAAATACTAACTATTTGTGGTGTCCTTGGTAGATCCCTCCGACTCAAGGCGATCATAGGACGGTTAATTCTAACCTTAGTCACCTTATAACTCCATGACTAACCTATGTTGCCATAAAACCATTTACTTGAAAAAATCTCGCTCAGTGTTTATGAATGAAAACATTTTTGAACCACTGTTGAGATGAGATTTTGCATAAATACTCCCCCTCCACATGTGCTTAAGAGTTTAAACGGTTAAATGCACAAAGCGATGAGGAAAGAGCGCACATTTTGAATTGATCAACTCAAGATAGACATTCCCCGCGAGACGGTTACGTGGCATAGTTAAAGAGTTACATTGTCGGCTTTTAGGTGACAACTAGCTCTAATAACTACCTTGAAGGTGTAGACAATCCTCGAAGGTTGTCAAACCCGTCAGATTTCATGTCTACCAAGAGTTTCTCGAATGGTACATTCTACTCGTGACAAGTCCTTCATGGAGACACGCTACATCACTAGCGAACTAGCTTGAAATTATTACCCGTCCCGGACAAGTCTTTTCGAGTTACCGACAGTTAAGATCTCGTCAATTCTTGGGTTAAAGTCTTTTCACACGAGAGTTCATATAGTAAAACAAACATATTTCTTATCACGTATTTTCTCCCCCTCAAAGATGGCATATAAAATGTTATTTTTGGAAAGTTGAGAATATATATGACCATTTCGAGTGTTGCGGGAAGAATGACCACTGTGAACAATTTGTGAACAAAGTTTTAAGTCAAATACTCCCCCTCAACAAGTGATATAAACGGTTGAGATTTTGAAAATCATATGGGAAGTACTTGTTCTTTTGAGCAAAACCTTTGAAAAATGAAAGGTTTGATAGGTTTTACTCAAAAATAAGAAGCTTTCGCTCCTTTTATAAGGATTGTGGCAATCAAGCACCACGGTCCTTTCTTGACAATTACGGGTTGTACCGCTATGTGTGCACAAGCCATACACATAATAAATCATACATCCAAAGTTATAATGAAAGAAGCAGTTCAAGGGGTACCGGGTAGTCCGTAGATGTCGCCAGTGAGTGTGAATCGGCGTTGAAAACCAATGATGTTTCTCCCGGTCGACCACCAACATAGCTTTCCAATCTCCCGAATCGATCCCTTCTATACAACCGCTCATCAATCATCGTGATGATCCTCTTCACATCCCTTCTTTCACGCTCTCAGAATTCCATCGCTTAGGAGACCCGATCTTTTGGTGTATATCCTTCAACCGTTAAGCCAATCCGTCCCTAACCATCTTCAAAGTGTGATCTCCAAACTTGTGAAGATCTCGCGATGCCATCAAGCAATTTCTTTGAAGTTCATTGCGGTAAACAACACCGAATGGTTTGTCTTTGATGAGTGTAAGTTGTGAGAGCCGGTTGATGTCGGAAGATCAAGTTGTGGTGGAGTGAAGTTTACACAGTCCGATAAGATTCAACCGCCACCGGAGATCTTCAACACGCTTCTTTGATAACTATGCGTCGATGAAGATGAGCAAGACTTGATGAATTCACGTTGTACTTGGAGAATTGTCTCATAATGCACCTGCTTTGGCAAGGTACATGTCTTCGATGTCGTTGATAGACAAGTTCTCAAAGTCGCCTCGAGAATGCATAATCCCTTTCATCTTGTCGTTTGACCAAGATATTCTTTAGGAAGGTGTAGTCCCACTTAGATGAAAGATCGACGTGTTTGATGGCAACGATACTTTTAGAACCGAATAATCGCATGTTGAGACTTCAACCCGCGGCTACGTAGTAGATTCTTCTGTTCGGCCAATGATGAATCCCATGCAATGCATCTCGGTCGTATGCTTCCACTTTGTTAGAGAACAAGTGATTGGCACGTTCCTCGATGGCTATGCGCTTGAGTATATAGCTGCTGGGAATGGAAGTGTCAAAGATGTAGCGTATTTCCTTGAACCATCACCACCATGTAGAAGAAAATCCAAGTCTCATTGAAGAAATATCGAATGGAATCCTTGGTTCATCCGTCCAATTGTTGGTAGAGGTTTTGGGACGGTAGTATGGAGGGTTGTCCCGCTTGGTGAAGTCGATGTTTGCTTCTGGGTTGAGCCAATCCATGTTGTTAGACATAGCTCGAGCAATGTTTTCAAGGTGATATTCGACCTCGATGGCACTTTCTCGAGCTATCTTTCCACAGTTGAAAAGCTTCATTCTTGATTCGCCTCAACTCGGATTTCGCCATCTTCTTCACATGGAACTTTTCTTGCATAATCTTAGCATGCTCCAATGTATTACCTTCTACCAGATCTTGACCTTCAGAAGGGTAGGGAGTTGAGTTAACAAGTGTAGAGAACCATTCAAATTCCTCTGTTTTATCGTCATCTAGCCATGATACGACGCCGCCCCGAGGCGTCTTCTTCTTCTTTTCAATGCCTAGATGATGATTTACGGTTTCGTACTTGTTTGGGAGAGGTGGGTTGTTGTGGGGCTCACGGACTTCCTCATCGTCCACCACCCGGATACTCAAAGTGATCACCGGTTTTCGAGTCGGGGTGGCAATTCGAAGAATCCCGAGGTTTATCCAGAAGAACGAGGAGGAGACCTTTGTTGAGCAGGAGGCGTTGGGAGGAGGTGGCATGAAGATGATTCACCCACTTCTTTTGTCATTTAGCTTCAGATTCTTATCCCGATCCTTATCTTCATCGCTTCTAGGACGCTTTAGACCTTCAAATTGCGCATGTTTGAGTTGGTAGTCCAAAGAATGCTTGAAACAACTTTCCTTCATCGTAAGTAAATGTCCTGTCGCTTAGACATTTGTGTGACAAGCTTGGCCACCAATTCATTATCCGAGAAACTACTTGAGATCGATGGATTGATTGTGACGGTTAAGGGTGTTGATCTTATAGTTTGCTTGGCTATCCGCATAAGATTCGGATATAGTTGTCGGTAAACATCTCCTTGTGACTTTAGGAACGATATCCAGAGGTATTTGTGAGTGTAGCCTTCGATCATTCTCGTCCATTTTCCTGTAGATCATCCATGAGCTTTCGACATACTCCCTTTCATTCTCATCTTGTCATTCTCATCATGTAGATATCAGATTTGGTCAGAAACCAATTCGGTTTTCTGTAGAGCATGTCCTTCTTTCTGACTTGTTGGACAGCTTTCACAATTCTTTCATGAGTATGAGAAATCCAAGATCGAGGTGGTTTCTTCACAGATTTGGATGATGATTTGGTTGATTTATTTGATGGTGGTGGTGAAGAGTGAGAAGATGAATCTGATGATGAAGAGATGTGAGGAGACTCCGGGTCCTTTGGAGGCTCGGAGGTTTCTTCCTTTGATCGTGCAGGACTATCTAGAAGATACTTATCATAATCGCATCATCTTCTCGACTTATCTTTCTCTTGGTCGCCTTTTCTCCTCGAGTCTTTTCTTTGTCACTCTCATCTTTCTCGGACTTATCTTTATCAGGTTCCTCAAAGTCATGCTCAAGAGTGTCTTCAACACGTGTTTGTTGTTGTAGCAAAGTGGTGGCACCAGATCCCTTATCGGGTTGATTAACCGCATCGACTGGGCGAGGTTGAGCTACACCACTTGACCCTCCCGGCCACCCATTTGTTCTTGAGCAAATTTTTGCAACGTGTTGAAGTCGAACAATTTGAACTTCTTCCCGTATGATTTATCTAGTTGCTCTTCATCACTTTCTGAGCTTTCATCATATGGCACAAGTACAGGAGTCTTTCCTTTGCCATGTTCAGCTATTGGACTAGGAGGTTTAGGTACCGATGGAGTGTCATCCTTGCAAGATTTTGAGTAGTGGACCTCCTCATCGATTGTGTGTCTTGAGCTTTAGATCCATATCTTTCTTTGTGGTTCGTGTAGGAATAGGAGTCTTCCGAGAGGGAACTTTCTTCTTTGGAGTAGGTTTCCTCTTTGGGACCTTCCTTTGACTTTCAGGCTACGCACTTCCGACTTCCTCTTCTCGGTTCTCAGGTAGGTTTCGTAGAAGACTTTTCATCGAGATGACCAACTTTGCCTTCTCGTCGCTACTTGATACCTTTTATGTTTCAAGCTTTTGATTTCATTTGTCGAAGGTGATCGAGCAGACGCGCGGCACCCTCGTTTCTTTGTTGACGATTCCTTGATTCGATCGATAGGTAGGTCAACATATCGTGATTGTCCGTCATTGAGCCTCTGCGGAATATCGGGATGAAGTCCAAGTGCTCTCTGGATCAACAACTTTGTGTATATGACATAGGGAATCTTTGAGCCAAGTTTCTTGTGAAATGACATCATGTCTTCCAATAGCAAAGGTTTCAATTTCGATGTCCTTTTATTGATTAATGACTAGAAGATTCGTAGTTCCATGAGCTTGGGATGCTCATAACCACTATCACGACCAGAGACCGATTTGGTAATAATGATGTAGAGGGTTCTCCACGGTTGAGGAATGTTCTTAAGCTCCACATGAGAGTGCTTAGTGATTATTCCCGAAGCTTCATCATAGCCAATATCAATCAGAATTTCGAGAGCTGTCTCTTCAAGAGGTGTGACAAAGAAGTCAGTTGGCGATGCCTCGAATGATAAGTACGTACCGTAAGTCCGTAGGGTGATAGTGGCTTGTATGTGATTAAGTGTCATCACACTTTGACTGTGATCCTCTCGCATTGAATTCGAATTGTTGAATGTAGATTTCCCAGATCAGAGAGTGTAAGAGCATGTTTTGGTAGGGATGATTCTTTAGAACATCCACAAAGAATCAAGCAGAAGATTCTAAGCATGTGAGGGTTTCAAAGTCAACCCTAAGGTTGTTCTTTCCAATCTTTCTAGGATATCCATTGGGGAAGATGTCATCGGCAATTGTGAGAACTTCGTGCATCCACATTCATTTGTGCGCATGTCGTGATCCTGAAATAACATTAGCCAAAAGAACCAACATATCGAAAGACATAATGTTAGTCAACGGAAGGTTTTATTGTCTAATTATTGAATGTACAGTGTTAATGATTGTTACGAGTCCTAAGTCACTTGTTTGTCTAATAGTCCAATGATGTCGTGAAACATTTCGTGAGTTAGTTAACTTTAAGTTTTAGAGTTTATGTTATCACTTATAGTTCACAACATATTAAACATTTTAAGTTTATTAGTGACATTATTGGATTCGTGACGTCATGATTCAATTATTTACAAGTTTGCACGTAACAATTCAAAACTAATGTTAGACCAAGGCTTATGCGTAGGAATAGTAGCTTATCGTAAACAGAGAAGTATACGCAGAGAAGCTTATGCGTAGGATCCTTACTTACGGCGTAAGAAATGTTACGCGAGGAAAGGGGACCTTATGCGTGGAGCTTACGCTGCAGCGTGGCGTATATATAAAAACTTTACGCCGTAAGGCTTACTCGTAAGAGTAGAGCTTATTGCGCGTAGAGTCATCGCTTACGCATATCCTTCACGGATCGCGTAGTCCCATTGTAGAACCTTACGCATAGTTACGCGAAAATTACTCTTACGCGATAACTTTCTACGTAGGTGATCCTTATGCGTAGAGTAACAAACACCTTGATTCGAAGTTTTATGCGAGCAAGCCCGAAATAAAATCATCATTACATCAATCTTAACACATATATTCAGTTTACAACAAATCATGGCATGAAAACATGTTAAACATTTACGCGTAGAAAGTCATACGCGTAAGTCAGAACCCTAGAGTTTAAGACTTACGCTTATGATTTCTAGCCATAGGTTATGCACCAAAATACCCAAACTCAAGAACATTAAACCCTAATTTCTAATTCTGACTTAATTAGTGTTTCCGGGTTGTTATAGGGCCAGGATAACATTAATTCAACCTGATATAAACATCACACAACAATCTATTTGACCAAAACCATTCACATTTTAAAATACCCAAATCGACTTAAGAACCCTAATTTGATGAACCATCAATTAGTGTTTCGGTGGATTTTGAGGGTAAAAATAGTATCATTGATGTTAAAGAACCGTTTTGACCCATTTATCTTAACCTCAAACACATAAGTATGATCATGTGTTCTTACGCATATGCGTATAACACAAAATCAACCATACACGTAATTTTAACCGTTGGATTCGTTTGAAAGTCAAAACCAATGTTTAAAAACGTTACAACGCAAAACACTTACAATTTATGATCAAAACTTCTGATTTCTTGAATGATTTCTATGCGTAGGATTAGTTGGTTAGGAGTAATAAATGTGAAGTGAAATGTTAGGTGAAAGAGTTTTATTAAAATGACTTTCAACTTTTGGCGCTTTGGTCCCTCCCTTTTCCTTTTTCATCCAAAGCCATTTAACTTCCATTTTGGTTACCAAACGAAGATTTTAAGAAAGAAACTTTGACGACACTCCCCCTCGACTTAATAAATGATGAAAGGTTATAAATTTTAGTCCGAGGAGTGTCATTTTAACCAGAAAAGTTTACCACCATTGATAAAAGATACAACCGGGATTTGATAACATGCAAGTACACAGATGTTTTGAAACAATTAAGTGATTATTTTCTCCCCCTCAACACGTGATCGAAAAAATACTGAATTTTGAAAGATTAAAGTGTTGACGAAAAAATGTACTTGCCATGTTGAAAGAAAAATTAGATTAGAAGAATATTTTTGTTGTTTTATCAGATTTTATATTTTTGTATTTTGTTTTTGAAAAATTATTTACAAAAGATAATTTGGTGTTTGACATGTTTTTAAGATTGTTTTAGGAGGTCATCCAATTCCTCTTGAGTCAAACACCTCATACCAACCGATGGACCAACTCATTAAACCTAGCGGGAGGCAAGGCTTTGGTGAGAAGATCACGCCAATTGGTATTCAGACCCACAAAATATAATTCAACAAGCACTGCTCCACGCGATCCTTGATGAAATGATATCAAGATCGATGTGCTTTGATTTCGAGGCCGAACTTTGGCGGAGTTGCACGAGATGGCAATGGCACTCGATTGTCGCTGATACATCGATTCTCACAAATACGTAACCATAGTCTTTGAGTTGTGTTCTCATCCGTGATGACTTGAGCACAACACGGACATGGCTACATATTCTCGCTTCGGTTGATGACAAATGATGTACAATCCCGCTTCTTTGATTGCCAAGACACCGGTTTATCACCAAGAAATTGTAGTGCTCCCAAGTACTTTTCCTTGAGTCTAAGCATCCCGCGTGGTCGGCCCCTAAAAGCTATTAGTTCAAAAACCAGAATCCTTCGGATACCAGATCCCCAAGTTAATGGTTCTCTTGATGTATCAGAGGACTCTTTTAGCCTCGAGAGGTGGGTTTCATTGGTCGCGATGCGATAACGGAGCATAGATAAAGCGGCAAAGACAATATCCAGTCTGCTAGTTTTTGTTAGATACATGAGAGACCCAATAATACTACGGTATTTTGTAGGGTCAACTAATTTCCCATGTAAATCAGCGTCTATCTTCTTGGTATGAGTCATTGGTGTGGCATAAGTGTCCTGTGTTTTCATTCCAAATTTTATTTAACAATTCAAGGGCATATTTGGACTGACTCAAGAAAATACCACGGTGTGATTGATGAACTTGTAATCCTAGAAAGAACGTAAGTTCACCCATCATGGACATTTCAAAATGTTTCTTCATTAGTTTTGCAAAAGCGTTTGAGTACTTTTTATGTGTTGACCCAAAATGATGTCATCCACATAAATTTGAACAATTAAAATATGTTCCCGTGATATTGTATGAAAAGAGTTGGGTCGACCGAACCTTTGGTAAAATTATTGGCAATGAGGAAAAATGATAGCTTATCGTACCATGCCCGAGGAGCTTGTTTGAGACCATACTGAGCTTTGTTCATGGTTCGGTAACGGGATCAACTAATCCTACGTTGGTCGACATAAACCGCTTTCTTTAAGTTGCCCATTCGACGCTTTTGACATCCATCGAAGACCGTATATTCATATGAGCGAACGCGAGAAATATCCAACGACCTCAAGACGAGAAACCGAGCAAAAGATTCTTCAAAGTCAATACCTCTTCCCGACGATAACCCTTAGCCACCGGACGGACTTATTTCTCGATTATGTTTCCTTCCAGCATCCAATTTGTTCTTCCAAATCCATTTTAGACCAATGATGAAGACCCCTGTTGGTCTTTCAACCGCTCCCATACTTCAAGACGTATGAATTGGTTGAGTTCTTCTTGCATGGATTCAATCCAGTTGTCTTTTGTCATTGCGTCTTTGATGTTTTAGGTTCAGATTGGCGGAGCGGTGAAGTGCATAAATGCAATGTTCACCATCTCGAGTGAAGACGCTTGTCTCGAATGACCGGTTGATTCGGGTTGCCAATAATATTTTCCTGAGGATGGTCTTTTGTCCATCTATGTGTGGAGGGTTGATGTTGGTATACATTGTGCAGATTTTGAGGATTCAAATGGTTTGTTGAAGATTCCGCGACATCCGTGCGGCGATCTCATTAGCAAACGGGTTAAAGAACGATTTGGATCAAAATCGCGGTGGGGGTACATCATTCGAACATCATCACCGTTCATCATTGTTGGAAGCGGTTTGTTCAAGCTGTTGTGTTGGAGTCAATCGGTGGTGCTTCTTCAATAGTTAGTTGTAGCAGTGTATCGGTATAAGAGTATTATCATGTTGAGCAAAAAACAACGGATACACTCGAGCACGCTTCATCAATATCGCCTTTGAACGAGGAGCAAATAACGCTTTCCATTTGTTGACGATTAAGCCGGGGCTTGTTCGGTGATGATGGGGTTTGGGGAAGTTTAGCGGTTGTGACCGTTCCAAGTCGTTATACTCGAAGCCATTTCCGTAAGTTCATCAAAATGAGCATGAATCATTTCCATAACCTCCTTTGTTCGACGATTCCGCATTCGGAAACCTTTAGAATTATCACAAAGATCCAATAAAGATTCCAATGTCAGGTTTGGCTTTGAGCTTTCCAAAGTCATCACGATCATTATTCGGATAGCAAAGAGATCCAAATACATGAAAGTGTTTTAGATTCGGTTTTCTGTTATGGACAAGCTCGAAAGGTGTTTTGTTATGGCATTTTGTAATCATAGAACGGTTTTGAGTATAGCATGCGATACGACTTACGCCCATAAGTAATCACGGAAGTTTAGCATTGATTAACATTGTTCTTGCGCTTCCACCAACGTTCGGTTTCGCCTTTCAACAACTCCGCTTTGTTCAGTGTACGCGTGCAATAGATGTTTGATGCTGAATTCCCACTTTCTCATAAAATTCACGAAGGTTTGATTAACAAATTCAGCCTCTATGCTCGATTAGTCGACGGTGTTTCAGAAGTGAACTTGTATTTTCGTGAAAGGTGATGATCATCTGGAGCTTGATCTTTGCTACGAAGAAAGTAGACCCAAGTCCAGCGTGAATAGTCATCAACAATTACTAAGATGTAGCGTTTGCCATTGATCGTTTGCAGGCGCATCGGGCCACACAAATCCATGTGAAGAAGATGAAGCACATCCAGAGCGTGTTCCACCTTTGAGGGAAAATGAGCACGAGTGATTTTGCCTTGTTCACAAGCTGAGCAAAGGTGATCTTTTGAATATCGAAATCTTGGGAGTCCTTCAACTAGTTTGTGTCGAGCAAGGTTGGTGATGGTTTGAAAGTTTAGATGTGAGAGACGATGGTGCCATAGCAAGGATTTTGTTGATGTTGCCTTTGAAAGTAAGCAAATGGGAGAAGAAGCAACCATGTCTTGCATAGAGATAGTGTAAAGACTGAATTACGCGAGCCGCATATATAAGGTCGCTTTGTAGATCACGAATGAAACAAGTTTTCTCCCTGAAAGCAACCTCCAAATCTCCATCACAAACCGACTCTCTGAAAACAGATGTGACCGAGGCCTTCCACATAATAAACCCCGCTAATTTCGATGTTCCCATTGATATAGTCTCCGTAGCCCATGATAGCTGCGAAGTGATCATTCCCGAACCCGACAGTGCCAATGAACTTTGCAATAAAGTTTGATAACAGTTTAAGGTTGCCTTTCATGTGTCGGGAACATCCGCTATCAACAATCCAGAGAATGATCGATCACCGTGCATTACACCTGAGGCATCTTGATGGAATAGAAGTAGATGTGGAACCCGAAATGTTAGAGGGTTCCGGAGCGCTTATAGTAGATATACAAACATCAATAGCTTTAGGTATCCATTTAAATCCTAGTGTGTTATATATCCATTTCGGCCATCTCCAACTAGTATTTGCTTTAGTCTTAGTGAATGCACTAGGTGGTACTACATTCCTAGGAGGTGACACTGAGCTACAGGTAGAAAGCAATGCTTTCTTAGAATCTAAAGAGGCGGTCTACCAAGCACATACTTATGATTAGTGGGCCTAGATGTATTCTGGTTCTTAGGATTCCTTAAACGAGAGATGATAGCTTTAGCAACACATTTATCATGACAATCGGAATTCATACTTTTACGACAAATAACACAAGGTGCATCGACCAATATCAAAAGTGCTTAAAGGTTTAGCATTCGATACATCACTATTTCTATTACATTTGCCAGACGCAATATCTATAGTGGAAGCAACGTGAGTCTTATTCATAGTCCTAGGGTGTTCTTCTACTTTAGCATTCTTTATTGATCTTTTCTTAGGTCGCAACTTCCTATTCTTCGATGTAGTGCTCTGGTCGTGAAGTCTGACGCTTGGAAAAGACGAACTATTCCCGCTCAAGTAGAATGAAGCATGTTAGCAACTTGTGATTTTGGCGTAGTGATTCTAGGTTCACGATTACTAAGTGTTACTGGTGCTATTCTCTTAATCACGGTAGACGGAAGTTGTTCATACTTTCCTAACATTTCTCTTAACTTGAAGATAGTGTGAATCGATCTTGATTTTCGCACCAATATTTCCGTAAAATGCATAACTTCTTTAGTGTATGCAAGATAATGATCAAGTTCGTTTGATGCTTCATCACGAAGTCTTTTGAGTAAATCAAATATGACACCATATTCCTTTTAACTTTTACAAGTTCTTGTTCATATTTTGAGATTTGACACTTAAAAGACACGCTTTGATCATCCAGTTGCTCAATTTTTGGATCGAAGTTTTGTCACGAACTAGGCGATTTTGTTTTGAAAAGCAAGTTGTTGATCGTGAATATCTTTTTGACACCAATTAAGACGGCGTATTGCATTTGAAAGTTCGTTTGACAATCGTTTATTTTCAACTTTTAAGGACTCGATCCGAAGCACATTATCGTGTTCTCAACATTTACCACAGTAATCAACAGATCATCGAGATATAATCAAATGCATATGACAAAGAATTCAATAGCACAACATTATGGACATCAACACGGATGACATCTTCCAAGAGTCGATCAACATCTTTTCTCAACATTTTCTTTTACGTTTAGTATTAGAAATAGATGTTTCGTTTTCTAAAATGACCTTCATTAATCCTAGTTCCTTATGAAAGTCCTTTTCCCAAGACAATGCACAACTTTTCAAATTTTAAACATTTGGTAAAAGATTTTTCTGAAAAATGTCTCTTTGTTCTCGCGCCAGAGGCTATTGAAAATGTTGAACTTTGATTTCAGAATGATATTCTATCTCATGTTGTAAAGTTTTGAGGTCGGCCATGAAAATGTCAAAATATCTCAGAATTTTTTCGATTTTCGTGTTTTGAGTTTACTTCACGATGGAAGGTAAAGGACCATAAATTTGTGCATAATCCGTTGGGATTGACATTAGAAGACTCAGATGTTTTGATGATTACCCTTGGTGTGTTAGAAGAATCCGTTGGTGTGACAAAAGTGACCGGTTTTGAATAATTAAAAGGTTTGTTGTAAACAATGCTTTTAATTTTGATCGACTCCCGTCTTCTACATCTAATTCCTCTTGACGATGATATTCAACAACACTCATAACGGAATTATCAATTTTATATTCTCGTGACCGAAACTTCGTGATTTGGTTTGAATGCTTTGTTGAAAGCTTAGGTTTGTAATCGGCAAGATTCGTCCATATCCATTTGGATTGGGTTTAAAGTAAACTTTTAATAGGCCGTGACCGACTCGCCATGTTTGTAAACAACAGTTTTAAACTCTTTAAGTTTGTTTTGCAAGCCGATGATTTCTTCAAGATGATCATCTATTCGCTTCGTTGAATGCTTTTTGTATGCAGAGAACTGTTTTTGACAATTTAACAACTCACCCTTAGCTTTTTGATTTTCCAAGGTGAGAGTGTTAATTTGCTTTTTATGTTCATGTTTCAGCTTGTTCTATCTCGCATAACAAAGCATTCTTCGCTGCTAGATCTCGCATCCTGCTCTCTAAATATTTTTCGTTTTGATGAGATTTGGCAAAAGCGGCTTCAAAACCTTTTTCACGTTTTTCTTGAGTTTTGAAAAGTTGAGTTGCTTTTGTAAACATTCAAAATCCTTGGTTAACAGTGCATTTTACTTTTCAAGTCCTGATTAATTGCATGACATTCTTCCACTATGGTTTGTTGGTCTTGTATTAAACGAGCAAAATCGGGATGAGGCAAAAGTTCGGCGTGTTCAACGTGAGTCACAACATGATCATTACGAAGATCCTCAAGTATAACCACGGAGTCAATTTGATTATCAAGGGAAACCGCTTGGTCATCTTGATCGTCAAATATAACTACGGGTCTAGTTGAAAATCGTCGGAATGAGATGTGGACGACTCATTTTGAACATTCTAAGCCTGCCGGATTCGGATGTTGGCGGAGAGAGTAGATCGAGATGAATATGGTTTGTTCGGTACCGAGACAAGCCATCAGATTCATACACTGGGCCTGTGTCACTCATGTGTAACTCATGCATATTAGCCATCAACATAATCAGCTGCATTGGCACGCAAGTCCTCCATATCATCATCCGAAGTCAGATTTGCCATAAAGCTCTGTTCTTTGTCTCTGAGAGTTCCACCAGCTTCATCCTTAAGAGCCAAAAGAAGAGCCTCTTTGAAATAAGCACGCCTCTAGTCCTTGGCTTTGGGCATGCATTAGCCAGTGTCCCTTCACATTGCGCTTGTAGCATCGAAGACCATTCAACCCATTTGAGCATGTTCCCCTGCTCCACCACTTGAGCTCGTTGTTCCTACCCATAGCATTAAACCCTTGACCACCGCCCATCGGCGACCACGATTCGAACTTCAAGTCTTCCATTGTTCACAACAGCTTGATTCCGTGTGTTAGATGAGGAACTAATACGATTGTTGGATTTGTTGGTATAACGGCTAAAAGCATTAGCAATCATAACAAATCCTTGTTGCAATGCTTGAACGGATCGATATCCTCATTAGCTTCACTGACAAGTGCTTGAGCATTGTTGTTGTTGTATGGAACCAATTGATTTTGTTGAGATTTTTGCTGTGAAGGATCATGTGGTTGATTTGAAGCAGTTGGTTGAGTTGCTTGTTGAGGAGGATAACTTTGTTGAGCATATAAGGCAAGTTGTTGATTTTCCTGATGTGTAGTGGAGCAATTTGAGCACATAGAATCCTTTCCCTATCAACTTCCTTTTCATGAGGCTTCAAGTAATCGTACAACAATCCATATGTAGAATGATGCATATTCTTCGCTGGACGGAGAAAAATGACATACTTCTCCCATTCAGGACCAAGACTACTCAGAACTTAGTATTCACTGCGATTCTTGGCATGATGATGTTGTGTTTATCCAAATCATTGATGATGTCCGAAAATCGATGATGATAGGACTCTAGTGTCTCTCCAGGTTCAATCATGAAGTGTTCATAAGCCAAGTAAATTTTGGATTCCAAATCCTCCGATTGAGTACGATCCTTCCATAAGAAGATCTAATATGATCCCACATTTTCTTGCATCTTTTGAGCATCAACACTACGAAGAATTGGGTTTGGTAATCGGATATATTCCATTGCAAGCTCATCTGCTTCATAGTGTAGAAGTTCTTGAGGATTCAAGTCCGCAATAGCAATGTTCGCTTGTTCATCTCTTGGTGGAATAGCATTTGGATCTCCGGTACAATGACGTAAGGCATCTCAAATGGACCTTCCAAGATAACCTTCTTTAAGAACTTTCCATGTGGCTTCTTGATCACAAAACCTAAAGAACCTTATCACCCATTGATCGTAGTTTCCTCGAGTGAGCATTGGAGGTCTATCAAGTGATCCAGCCTCATGAATTGATTGTTGGTTGCTTAAAGCTTCACACATCTTTGCAAACCAAGTGGGTTCCTTCATAGTGTTCCTTGATGGATGTTGATTGAATTCATTTGTGTAGGGTTGAACTTGAAGACTTGGTGGTGGTTGAACCATTTGAGGTTGTGGGATTGCAGCAAGTTGTGGAGTATGTTGTTGATTAAATTGTTGTTGATAAATTGCTTGTTGTTGATTCCATTGTTGATGTTGTGGACTTAGTTGTTGTTGACGTTGAGAATAAGTGTAAGGGAAATAGTTAGAGTATGGTGGTTGTGACATGTTGATAAACTTGTGTTGGTAAAAATGGATCTTTGTAGTCGAATGAACCTTTGTTGATGAAGTATCCTTAGTCGTAGAAATCACAATAGCCAAGTAGCACTTATGCGTAAAAACACCAAAGTTACGCGAACAATCAAGAGTTATGCATAGATTTAGCTTACGCGTAAGTTGAGAAAAGACGCTAAAGTTATGCGAGACACAAAGTTAGCGTAGAAAGTTAGGTAGGATTATCTTGCGTAAGACTAGGCATAGGCGTAAGATGAATCTTATGCGTAGGATTTCTACGCGTAAGCTTTATGCTTGTGCGTAATTTTAGGGTTTTGCCCAAATGATCTTTTACACTATCACGCCAAAGATTGCAAAAGATATCCAAAGTCGACGATTTTCGTGCTTATCCAAGCAAGAAAACACGGAGTAAACCATAAAACTAAGATCAAACCAAGGATAACCTTACGCGTAATTTTAGGGTTTTGCTACGCATAGATTACTCAGAAAATGATAATGCCCAAAAATGTTTCTAAACCAGTTTTTGTGTGATGAAATAGCTTCAATAACACCAAAAGACACAAAAGTGTGAAACTTGATGATCTAAAGCTCTTAAAACAGGTTATGCGTGAGGTTGAAACCTCAAATAAAAACTAGTCTAAAACAATGATCCACGATAAAGTTTGAAACTTTTGCCAAAAACACGCTTTTTAACACCTTAAAACGCGTTGAAAGTACAAGAATCTTGGATTCAAAAGTGTAAAAGACGTTTTTTTAAGCGAACCAAAGTATCAAACGTGTGTTTTAAGCGTAGGACCGAAACCCACTTACAAAAAAACACGATTCACCCAACTAGTAGGCGATTGATACCACTGTTAGGTCACTAGATTTATTAAGACAGTTACGCGTAGAGTATGAATGAAAGGAATAACTTGAACAACCAACCCTCAAGTGAGGGTTATTACATAGTATTTATAGGCAAGGAGCTAGGGCAACACTCCTACTCCTTCCCTATTCCTTATTGGACATGGGCCTAAGCTTATGGGCCTTCTACATAAGCTTGACCTTAAACAAACATAAAGGCCATAATAAGCTACCTATTACATATGAGAAACTAACACTTGGGTTAAGGTTTAGGAGTGATTCCAACATGTAGGAATCGGGACCCCAGATACTCGCGAATTCTATGTAGGTTATGCAATTGAGATATATGCAGACGGCGATCTCTACAATGCCATAGATGTTGTGAGGGATATTACCAGTGAGGCATGGAAAATAATGATTCCAAAGAAGAACGGGGAGCAGATTCAAACAATTGGAGGCAATTTAATCTTTTTCTGTGAGAAAAAAGTATGCAAGCCGACTCTTTGGCGGGCCACATAGTTTATGGTGATGTTTTCTGGATGTTAGTTGGCCTTAAAGATTCTTGATGCTGTTTAGTTTCGTCACATGGTTATTTTTGCTGTTGTGTACCTGGGCGTTCAGTTATGATTCGTGTATTATTCTTTCAGCAACTTTTTGTAGTAGAGACCGTTTTTAATACATGTCTTTTGCTAGAAAAAATAGTTCCAACATAGTTTTAATGCGCTTTTAGCATTGAGATAGTGAGAACAACTACAAACGTGTTCTTTGTTTCGATGCAATGGATTCAGGTATGTTAATTAGTTTCTGCAGTCATTCATACATTTTATACAAATGCGTTGAGCTAATTGCATGTGCTCTTGAAACAATGCACTATGAGATGATAAACACATCAGCAAAGAAGTCACTAGTATAATGTGCAATTGAGCTGACACCGACTCAGTCTAAGGCTCAACCTTAATCCCATCACAGACACTATTTGATTCAGCATCTGCATTGACCTCTGAGGTCACAACTTACCACTCATGATGCCGTTTTGACTTTTTATCTGACTTCATATTTATCGTATTAGAATCTATTTCCTCATTAAGATTCTAGCCAATGCCATGAGCTGTAACTTGAGTTTCTAAATATTCGATGGCTTATCAGACTCCATAATATTAAGGTACTGAAATGTTCCTGATACTAAACTCGAAGGGGCATCATCCTGATGAAAGAATAGCCACCACCGAACAATATACTGGACTATCTTGGTAAGATGGTACCATCTTACCACTAACACATTTGTGCCACGGCCAATGCACCGCAACAGTTTTTATTGTTAAAAACAAATTAGCTTTGAACTTATAAATTTCACACTTTTTTTTCTTCCCAAACACGTGTTAATATTCAAAAACCAATATCAACACGTGTTTGTAATTGGCTATTTTAAAACTATAAAAGCTCTAACTTGATAAGCTAATAAACCGAATGAAATAAACTCGTGAGCTTTTCTCAATTAAGGATTTATTGACATGACTAAACTTATACCTAAACTGCATCTCATTATTTTTTTGATAACCATTGACCGACTTATCTGTGGTATTTGAGCCAACCGTCACTCAAATCAGGTAAAACTCTCGTTTTTTTAGAAAGGTTTGTGGTCACTTAAGGGTTTTGTTGCAAAAACATGAATTAAATATGATAGTACTCACATTTTAGTTCAAAATATCTTAAAATCAAATGCTACTTCATGTAACAACTAAAAAAAAATCTTTTTAGCTCTCATTCCATCTTTATCTACAACTATATCTTCAGTTTCAACATAGTTACTTTCGCCAAACGTTACCTTTAACAACATATCATATCTATTGGTTTATGAGGTATGAGGCCCACTATTTATTTTAACACCAATAAATGAATGACACATAAAATAGGGCAGAATAAAATGTCAAATAAATGGAATAACCGACGTAATGAAATAAGTGATGTAATGTAATGATTAATTACCGTTATTAATCATGTTTGGTTGGTATGACAGGACGGAATGTAATCGATAAAAAAAAAGACTATAGTGCCCATTGATGATAGGAAGTTTATTTAATGTAATTAGTTAATGATGAACTTTTATGTAATTTTGATTCCATTAAAAGATGGAATGAAAAAAAAAAAAAAGAGGAGACACCTAAGGAATGAATTTGATGTAATGGGTCATTCTTTGTAATGAATCATTACATTGTATAATTGTAAACAAACAAGCTTTTTTCATTCGATTGTAATAATCATTTCTGTTCTCACTTTGATTTACGATATACCAAACACTACGTTGGCTTAAATTTAGTCATGAATCCTTTTTTTTTCTTTTAAATTTACATTAGGCCATGGTTAATCAAGGAATTCAGTTCTTAAGTTTTTTTGAGTAAGAAAAAGTAAAGAAATATGAATTAAACATTTTTAGTCCAATTTAGGGAGGAAACATTTATTTCAAAATCACCAAAACAACTTTTTTCCGTCTTTTTCCTTTTCTTTCCCTCCTTAGTGATACTCGATAACACAACTTTTTTTGTTTCTCTTCAATTTTTTTACCTTCCTTCCTTAATACTGTGTTCTCGAGTATCAATTAAGGAAGAAAATAAAGTGAAAAAAAAAAATAAAAAAATAAATGTGTTCTCAAGTATCACTTAAGAAGAAAAAAGAAAAGTAGAAGGACTGAAAAGTAAAATGTTTCCTTCTTATTTCTTTACTAAAAAAATTTGAGAACTAAGCATAAGTGATACTCGATAACACATTAGGGTAACATAACATCAAGGAAAAATTCTGCAAATAATCTAAAAGATGAGGGGTAGAAGTTGTATATAGCTAATTCACTGCTTATATAAACGTTTAAACATATTATTAAAAAATTTTTCCCCCAATTTTTCAGAAACATAGTACTTAAATCCCTAGAATATTTATCAGCTCAAATCCTAGTTTCCAGACATTAATCTCAGGTAAAATAAGTCAGTTTTTGTTATCCTTATATGTACTTTGTATATCATTTTAGTATTTTATGGCAAATGTACTTGAGCATCTTTATGCATCCCTTTTTGGTACTAATTTTGGAAATAAAAAGTGAAGTTCAAAACAACAAACTTATGTGAAAGAAATATTAGGTTCCATTTAAAAAATAAATATTATTAAATTAGTGGTCCCACTATTCTTTTCCTATAAGTAAAAAAGAAACACACCCTCCGGACACGGGATTCCGAGAGGGTGTTGCACAAGTGCTATTTGAGTTAACTAAAGTTGCACCATAAAAAAATGAAAGTAGCAAAAAAAATTATCGGGTAGTGCCCATAACAAAAAGCGGAAGTTTTTATTTTTATTTTTTGCACTTCGTGACCTGAAAACGGGGTAGCCCATGCCACACCCGACAGCAATTTAGGTCCGTTCCTGCCGTTCCACCGTGTAGTAGTATTCAAAAGATCATATAAAAATGTTTGTGTGTTTGTTTAAGGTTATTTTTACGCTTATTAAACTTTATAACCCTTTATCGTTTATTTAAGCCCATAAGCTCGAGTTGATAAACGCGTAAGCCAGAAAAACAACCTTAAACAAACACCCCTACATTGCATGTATTGATACCCTAGTAATAGTGTTTGGGTTTAATATGAATGTTACAGCACTAGGTACGGTCGGTGTTATCTGACGGTGTTATAGCAAAATGTGATGTCACCTCAACTTTCCGTATAACTCAGCACTTATGACTTAACCCAAAAACACCCTACCTTCATCACTGAAGTTATAGGACACCCCCGGGCTAACAATTTTTAAAATAAAACACACACATAGGAATTTGTTGACGTTATATCAGAAACAATCATGATATCATAAATAGTGGGAATCTTAAAAATTATGGATGTTTTTGCTAAATGGGGAATCGTGTTTTCGTAAATCATGAACCCCGTTTAAATAGGCATAGGGGAATCTTAAATGGTTAATTTTTACTCGTTTTTTAGCTAGTTTCAGTTATTGGTTAGTTTTTATTTGAAGACTGTTTTGTGAGCATCAAGTAGCAATATCGCAATCCAAACAAAAGCTATAAAAGTGATCGAGTATGCAGTTTAAGTTCACAGCGTTACATGGGAAATATATCAAATGAATGACTTTTTATTTCCCACTTTATGCTCGTGTTACGTTGATAATTTGTAGAAATATCCTGATAATCGGTTTCATCCCAGTGATGTTATTGTTCATAGCTAACTTTGTTAGTTTATCTTTTGATCATAGATGGCTTCCTCGATCGCTAGGCTCTTTTCTTCCAATCTCGTAAGGGTCAGACCGCTGGGCTCATTTTCTCGTTTCTTTCACACCAAAGGATTCCAATACGATGAGCACGACTCTCAGGATGAGTGCGTCCTAAAGTGTGATGACAAACATGGGTCTCTTGTCCTCGATGTAATCAATGGTGCGTATCTTTAATCCCAACAATCAAGTTCTTCATGCTTCCTCTTTTGCGAGGAAAATTAGGTGTAACGAATTGATAGAGTTTATGTTTGTACATGCTTCTAAGAAAAAAAAGTGCGGAAATAAGATACTTTGTGGTGTATAAGTTATATGGGTAAGTCGTTATTATTATTATTTTTTTGATGATTTTCAGATGCGTTTAGTCCTTGTCATTCACCAACTGCGAATCTGGCCCGTCTCTTGAACATGGTGGAAAATCGCATTGGACTTGTTCCCTGCAAGATCCCTAGGTGGCGTGTGGTGGAGGACGATAAATCCCTCTACCTACTCCGCACCATGACTGGATTGAAAGAAGAATATTTTAAGGATTTTGATTCAAACAGGGAGTTTATGTCTGAGAAACACGAAAAAGATGTTGAGGAATCTGTTATAAAGGAGTTCATGTCTGAGAAACACGGAAAAGATGTTGAGGAATCCATTACAAAGGAATTCATGTATGGAGAACTCGAGAAAGATGCTATGGAATCTTTGACAGAGAGGGAATTCGTTCCAAAAAAGGTAGCCCAGCGACTGAGCGATTTTACCCCTTTATTAGAGTGGATTAGGGGAAATGAAATTCCACCCAGCGAGTATTACTATCATCTGATTAAAGACGCTAAAGAACTCGACCCATTTGCTAAATGGGTTGAGCTTAATATCGAAGGTATGATAGTAGTAATACTTAAAACCTGAGCAAAAAGAAACATTTTAACTAAAGGTACGCAGGCATTTTAAACGGAGCTATTTTTTAAAATCTTTTGTTTTTACCCTTTACAGGAAGGATTGATCTATCTTTTTCCTATAGTGTGTCCTACAACATGACAAATCCAAAAGCAATTCACATTATATTAGGACTAGGGGGCAGGGATACTGACGACCCTTGTGGAGGTTACGCTATTGAGATTTTTTTACCTGATCAGTTATACATGATTGAGGATGCCGAGACCAATGACACAGGTGGCATAAGCATAACTATTCCGAAGAAGAAAGGGAAGTCGATACAAACAATTGAAGGAAACTTAATCTTTTTTCAAGAGTGGAAGCTTTCGAAACCGAATAGGATCATCTGTATCATTCAACGGTTTGATTAGGAAAATCTGGAGATTATCAGTGTCATAGTTTACGTTGATGTTCTTTGATGTTTAGTTGACCTTAAAGAAATTTGATGTTGTTTAGTTGGCCACATGGTTTTTCTTTTATGTTTTACAGCTGACCGTTTAGTTATAGTTGCTGGATCTTTTTACCTGTTTCCACTTCGTTGAAGAGGTCGTTTTTAGGCATATTTAATATGTAAAAACATAACTTACACAATGTGTTTGGTATCTTGTAATGAAGTTTGGAATGGACAAGATGCTTACTCATGTTTGTGTTTTGAGATGTCTCAAAAATAATTGTGCGAATCAAAAGGTACTTATTATACACAAAGGTTATCTCGGTTCATGTCTTCTGCACAATCGGTTTTCGGTTTGGTTTAGGTCAGAACGGGTCGATTTTGACCCGATGCTCAGCCCTCTTGAGTTTTACATGAATCATGATGATGATTGTCACATTTTGACTTTTGTCCCGTTGGTCAACCCACCTGACCCGCCGATTTCGCACCTCTACTTTATAGTGATTTCTTTCATTAGGATCAACTGCTGCTATAGATTCATCGTCATTTGGGTTCAGTATGCACTACAAGTACCATTAAAGATAGATGACGCATTGAGGATACCAATGAACAAGCACTACGTTGTGTCTAGTTTCTGAAGAAAGTCATCTATCACTTACGCCATTATGAAGAACTGGAGACCCCATTTCAGCTTATAGGCCAGAATCCTGTGGTAGTCTTATCATGCTAAGGAGATAGTTTCTAATAAGAGTAATATGGAGTCAGATAAAATGTCAAAAGAGCATCATGAATTGTAAGTTGTGACCTCAGAGCGAAATCTAAATGAATTCATATCTGTGATGGATTAAGGCTGCGCATCTTTTTAGAAGTTTCTGTGTGAAATACACATGCTGACGAGTAAATACAATAAGCTCAAAATAGACTAATATCTTATAACCAAGAGTTTTAACGTTCCTTTAGGCGGTTGTCCAGTTACTCGAGATCTGATAAAATCCAAAATGCCAATAGACATTAAAAAGTCTTTAGAGGCATCTAAAATTTGTTGGAAGTAATCCAATTAATCTTTGTAATTCGATAGTTTAGTTTTACTGTAACATAAAAGTCCACTTGGAAAAGGCCTAAGTCTGTTAATTATGGGCCTAATTAGGACGGTTATAAGTTAGTTATTTTAGGTTTATTACTAAGAGTCGTAATGTTTCATAGAGACCCGTTGCTGTCAAGCAACACGTCCCTTCATTGTATCTGTGGGATAAGTCATGTCTGTTAGAAAGTGTCATTTAGATAAGTATATATATACATGTATATCTGTAGAATAAAAGTTGTTAACCCACGTTATTCAATTCTATATAATTCTGTGTTTACAGAATGGGTTCAACCATTCCCCAACAATCTTCCTTGTTTCTCTATTGATTCTTGAACGATGTTGCATGATGTTTGTTTGATCATATAAGATCCTGGAGATTATACAAGACCTGTGCAAATCGAATTCAAAGTTTACATCAAAATTTTAAAAACCAAAACGCATACAATTCGTTACAGATTATAGCATCCAAAATGACAAAGTTCAGCACCCAAAAGGCATCATCTAAACATCAACAAAACCATGTGGCCAGAAAAACAACATTAAGAGTCTATAAGGCCATCTCAACATATAACAAAATCATGAAGGCCTTAACAAACAGCAATATAAACTAAAGACCAAGTCTTCCCAGATTTGCCTATATAACATGTAGCAACAGAGACATGATCCTATGCCAGAGTGTCGGTTTGCGTGTCTCACGGAAAAATAATGAATTTCCTCCAATTGTTTGAGTCAACTCCCCTTTCTTCTTTGGAATCATTATCTTCCATATGCTACCCGTTTTATCGCTCTTGGCATCCTGGATATTGTAGATCCTCTCTGGTAAAAATATCTCGATTGCAAAACCTTGAAAAGGGTCGTCAGTCTCTCGGCCCTCGTTATCCTTGCCGCATATTCCTATCATGATGCGAATCGCTTGTGGATTTTGCAGCTTGTAAGACACAGAATAAGAAAGAGAGGCAGCATGTTTCGTTCCTGTATAGAAGAAACATAATATCACTATAAAACCATTGACTGCGTATTTTTCCATTCATCATGTTTTTATCATTGTACTCTTTAGTACAAATGAGTCATTAATGTGATAATGTCTCGTCTGATCATAAAACGATGACCATGTGTCATGTAAGAGTCAATAATCGAGACATAATGTAAACAAACTACAATGACCAAAACAGCGCTACTACAAAAGTACATAAGTATTCTATATAAAAAACAAAGTTAAGATGATACCACTCGCTCGTTCAAAAAATTTGTTGAGTTCTATAGCATCCTGCATCACATGATAGTAATACTCAGAAGGTTCCGACTTGACTCCTCTCATCAAATGTAAGTGAGAGGACAGAGTCATCTCTCGAGAACATTCTTTCACATCATCATCAGGGTGGATTGCAAACATAAATTCACATTGTGGAACAGATTCCTTAAAATCTTTTCGGTGAATTTCAGGCATGAATTCCTTATGCATATCAGGCATGCCTCGGAGTAGGTAGAGGGCTTTGTCGTCCTCCAACACATTCCACCTAGGGATCTGGGGTAAAAATTTGGATCCAATCATACCATCCGTAAAGTTTAGAAGACGGGACAGATTCCCAGTTGGTGAGACACGCGGATTAAACACAACTGAAATCATAAAAAAAGGCGTTAATTACGGCTTCATTATGATTAAACAATGACTTTTAGGAAGATATAGTAAAGCAAATTACTTTATATCCTGTTTTCACAAACTGTTTTTTTTCTTATAAACACGCACAAACATAAACTTTGTCTAGAGATCAAATTGTTACACCTAATTTCCTCGTGCAAGAGGAAGCGTAAGGAAATTGAGTATGGAAAAATTGATATTTGCACACGTTTATAAGTGTAAACCTTTTTCTATTTCGGGAATCAAATATACTCACAATTGACAACATGATTGACAGAAGACTGGTGTTTATCATCACGACACTTGAGGATGCAGTCATACTCAGAGTCACGCTTAACATACTGGAAAGCCATGGTGTTAAAGAAGCGAGCAGGTGTGGTGCTTGATCTGACCCTTATGAGATTGGAACCAACACGTTTGATAAGCAACGAAGCCATGTCTGATCAAAGGACAACATAACAAGAAACAAGTCACTCATTTTATCTGTTTTTCATATAACACTAAAAGAACTAAATTCAAAGTCGCACAAGTTTACTCTATACACCGTGACCTTTTCATAATTTCATTAATTATGAGTGGCGGTGGGCTCAAACCCCGTGGATAGTCGCAAACCATGGTTACCACCCGGAATGCAGGTGGTCAGTTACCCAGCACAACAAATTATATAATCCATCAACAATCGCACAAAAAAAAACCTCAAAACAGTGAAAAAAACAAAGAATCTTAAAACCATTATTCAGTATTCAAGACAAGCGGGTCAAAAATAGGAAACTTGAGCGCAAAGGTCCTAAAATGTACAAGTTTCAGGTGTATAAGGTCACTTGTGTAATTTTCCCAACAGGCCGTAGTAACATAACATATAAATATGATAAACACATGATTATACCGGGTGTAATAAGCGTAACCATCCCGGGTGTGTTTGGGTGACACATCAACATCCACTACAGTAATTACCACCAAAGCCAACTCACAAACATACCTCACAAAACACTTCGTTCAAGCGTGATTGTCGGGTCACTAAAGTATCACCAAAACAACTTGACCACGTGAGGTGGTTGTGGGGGTGTTTTAAGGGAGGACGCGTGGTGCAACCCTTTATCACACCCAGTCTTACAATAAATTTCTAACAAATAAAAACCCAAAACTCTATGAGTGCGTTTAGTTGAAAGAAAACACCCTTATTTTCCACAAAATATTTTGTACAAAACAAGGAAATTAGAGATTGCGTTCAAATCAAATATTTCTCATCAAGTTCTCTACAAAACATAAAGTTTGCATTTCCTACTTTAACAAAGGAAACTACAAAACACAATTTTTTATTTCCTTGTTTGCCTTGTAACCCTTTTTTTTAGTATAGAAAACAATATCATATGAACACGTTTTCTATATTTTGCAGAAAATTAAATCCCTTCCATTTTTTTACAAATCTAAAAAATAGAAAATTAAGATTTTTTTTCTATAACTAAATGCACCCTATATATTCTATTAAATGCACTAAAAGTGATAAAGTTTTAAACTTTATATTTTATTTCTTAGCTTACACTAACCAAAATTAGTACTTACTAAAAGATGCACAAATCTTTTTACTAATAAATTTCAAATGACATACAAAATTACTAAAAAAAAACAAGGGTTTTGCTAACCATATAACCCTATAGGTTGTGATTAAGCTTACCATAAATGAAAATTCAACATTTAATTAAGTTGAAACATTCTATGTATAACAACGGTTTTCATAATTATAATCATTAAATATGTATAAACATAAAAATAATGTGTTTATTAAATGCAATTTTCACACAAATAATATGCTTACCAACCACCCTATGAGTTGTGGTTAAATGCAATTTTCACACAAATAATATGCTTAACGACCACTCAATTTTCACACAAATAATATGCTTAACGACCCCCCTATGAGTTGTGGTTAAATGCAATTTTCACACAAATAATATGCTTAACGACCACCCTAGAGTTGTGGTTAGCAAAACCCAAAAAACAAAACCCAGTAATTTGAAAATGATTTTTACCTGAGATTTAACTTCTTGAAAATGGAATATGAGCTGAAGAAAATTTTTGGGAAAACTTTTATGTTGTCTGAAAATTGTACAGCTTTATGCAAGAAATGAACTAGTGTTAAACCACTTGAGCCCTTCATCTTTGTAGTTATTTACAATTGGCCCTTCGTGTTTTTTGCCTTATTTGGGCGGGGAAATAGGAAATTTGGTTTGTCTTTTTCCTTTATATAGGGTGTGTTTGTCAAAAGTAGCTGTGAGCTGTAGTAGTGAGCAGTAGCTGTGAGCTGTGAGCAGTAGCTGTGCAGCTCACTGCTCGCCGCTTCCAAAAGAAAGCATTGGAAAATTGAGCATTCCTAAAAAATAGGAAAGCTCACCATCCTTAAACGACTAATAAAAATTAAAATGCTCATTGCTCACCGCTCATCGCTCCAAAAAGCTTCACACCGCTCCGTGTCAAACATATCCATAGTAGGAACTAGGAAGTACTAGGAACACACCTATAGTGTGTACATCAAAACATTAAACTTTTTTGTTTGACATTTTTGAATAAAAATACCTTTTATAAGAATGCAAGTTGTGGGGAGAACAAATAACAAGTTCTTCGTCTGTCAACTTAGCGCCAATTCATCACCTTTTCAATAACACACCAATAAATAAATACCCTCCACAAAAAAAAAAAAAAAAAAAAAAATCCATGTGATTAGTACCCATAGGTCCCACTAAAAATATCAACTCACTCAACAAAAAAAAAAGGAACGAATGACGCTAGTGATTGCATTGGCTAAATGCCGAATAACACATGAATGGCACGTTTGGCGGTGTGGTATAACATGTTAGTTAGCCATTGATACCATTTTGAACCCACCGTAATATAGTTCAAACCAGGTAAAGCCCTCCCTTTTCATGAGGTTGGTGTGGCCACTTTAAGGTTGTTGCACCTAGCAGGAATTGAACTTAAGACCTCATATGTTCATTTTGCGTCAAATATGGTGTGGTCTTTAGTGTATACATTAGACTTGCTTAAGAGCATCGGGTATGATGCGCCAGATATGCGGTAATCCTATCATACTAAGGAGTAAGGAAATAGATTCTAATACGATAATATGGAGTCAGATTAAAAATCAAAATAGCATCATGAGTTGTAAATTATGACCTCTGAGGTCAATGCAGAATATGAATCAAGGCATGTCTTTGATGGGATTAAGGCTGAGCACCATGAGTCGGTATCGTCTCCTTACATTGTGTACTGAACAAATAATATCCAAAATGACAAAGTTCAGCACCCAAAAGTCATCATCTAAATACCATATCCAAAATGCGGTTTGTTTACAACTAGAGGAAAGCTGTTTGGGCTCACTCAAACATCCTAGAGGAAAAATGGTGTTTACATTACAAAAGTTTGCTAAGGTATCGAATCAAATTCGAGTTTAGCCAAAGATAATCAAATTCAATGTCCTGGAGCATGTTTAGGTATAAAAGATTGCAGAATAGTATCAACATACCTGATTCCTCTGAATCGAAACATGTAAGTGCATTGCTTGTGAATTTTGCAGGTAATTTGCAGAATACCTGATTAACTTATTGGCAGAATACTAAGGGTATTTACATCTTTTGGCAAGACGAGTAAATATATTATAATCAACCTCTTCAACAGAAGCTGAAAAACGCCAAAAGGATACAAGAGTCATAACTAAACGCCCAGCTAAACATCATAGAAAGTATGTGGTCAAGTGCCAACTAAACAACAAAAATCGTGAAGGCCTTACCAAACATCGATATAAACTAAAGACTAAATTTTCCCAGATTTTTGCCTAAATAAAATGTCGCAACAGAGACATGATCCTATGTGGGGCGCCAGAGTGTCGGTTTGCATATTTGTGTCTCACGGAAAAATAACAAATTTCCTCCAATTGTTTTAGTCCACTCCCCTTTCTTCTTTGGAATAATTATCTTCCATAAGCTCTCCGTTTTATCAGTCATTGCATCCTGGACATTGTACAGCCTATCTGGTAGAAATATCTCCATTGCGTAACCTTGAAAAGGGTCATCAGTCTCCCGACCTTCAGCAGTCCGGCCCGCTATTCCCATTATGATGCGAATTGCTTGTGGATTTTGCAGCTTGTAGGACACATGATAAGGCATAGTGACAACATATGTAGAACCTGTATAGAAACTTTTTATAGCTTTTCCCATATTTTATATCAAAAATCCTAAAACTTTTTATGTTATTGTGATATATGTATATAAATAAGTAATAATGTTAAAAAGATACCACTCGGCGGTTCAACAAGTCTCATGAGTTCCTTTTTATCCTGCAGCACATGATAGTAATAACCAGAAGGTTCTGAATCGACTCCTCTCATCACATGTAAATGGTAGGACAGATTCATGTCTCGAACAGAGTCCTTCACATCATCAGGGTGAATTGCAAACATAAATTCATATCGTTGAACGTATTCCTTAAGTTCTAGTTTGCTGATTTCATCCATAAACTCCTTGTGCATAGGAGGCATGCCACGGAGTAGATAGAGGGCTTTGTCGTCCTCCACCACATTCCACAAAGAAAGCACGAGGCCATATTTGAAACCAGTGATAATATCCGAGAGGTTTAGAAGATGGCCCAGATTTGCAGCTGGTGAGAGACGGGGATTAAACGCATCTGAAATAATAAAAAGGCTTTAGCGATTCCATTATGATTAAACAATGACTTTTAGGGCGCTCAGGTACAGGACATGTCTTATTACCACTTAAAACTATGTCTACACTTAAAACTTAAAAGTTTAGAAATCATTTTGTTACAGCTTATTTCCTCGTGCAAGAGGAAGCATGAGGAAATGGAGTGTCGACAAATTAGACATGTGTACAAGCTTATAAGTGTACACTTTTTTTTGTCTACTATTTGTGCAAATGACATATTTGTTGTAGAACTAATTCTTTTCGGGAATCAGATTTACGCACCGTGGACTACACCATGGACAAAAGACCTGCCTCTATCATCACACTTTAGGATGCAGACATTGTCACACTTATCATATTGGAAACAGTTGGTGTTTAAGAGGCGAGAAGATGAGGCCATCGCTCTGACCCGCATGAGATTTGAAGCAACGCGTTTAACAAGTGACGAAGCCATCTATGATCAAAGGGCAAACAGCGTTAGCTAAAATTAGAATTTCGTCTGGATGAAAACAATTACGAGGATATTCCCGAATGCGCCTATAAAGAGTATAAGAAATTAAAGCCTACATAAGAGACCTATACACCACAACCTTTCACATTTCAGATCATTTTAAAACTTGTGTCCGGTTTTGGACCCCTGAATATCGAACCATTCGAGACTCCCGAATGCCTATTGACCGGATTTGCGATTTACGAAATCAGAAAATTAACTTCACATTTAGCTTAAACATCTTTACATTTTATGATTCAAAGATTCCCGAATGCCTTTTCACGACTTGCTGTATTTATTCAAGATTTCAAGATTTAAGATTCACGATTTGTTTAACATCAATAAATTGTACTCGTACAAAACAACACTACAGATTATATACCTTAACAACAATCACAGAAAAACTGGAAACAAAGAATCTCGAAACCAGAATTCAGATTCACTGATATTTCTGAAATGACATCAGTAAATTAAACCATTAAACACTAAAAACAAACTATACAATCAAAACTTACTCTAGCAACAATAACTCAAAAAAATAGCCAAGATTCTCTATCAAGATCTGAAACGTCATGAGTCCAAAATCAGAAAGTAGTGTTCAAAGGGTCCTTAATGTAAAAGTTGGGATGTATAATAAGATCGATCCACTTTTGTGATTAGTAACATTCATGCTTGTTACTAACGAACAAAAATCAAAACATAATTTTCTTCTACAAAGCAAATCTTTATATCATCAAATTTCAGATGACATAAAGTAAGCAATCCCAAACACCCCATTATCTTACTCTAACAGCAATAAAAAAAGAAACACAAAAGAGGCCTAATTCAAGATTCGCGGCTTTACGGAAATTAACATCCATACATTCTACAAAAATAAATACTCTAACGAGTGTGTTCATGTTAGCTAATTTATCAGGATGATGAGCTTATGTAAATGTGGAAAAGCTCACAAGTTCACTTTTTCGGCTTATGAACTTATAAGCCGAAAAAAGTCAGGTTTGCGCTTTTTCCAGCTCACACAAGCTTATAAGCCCGGTAAATAAGCTAATACAAGCACCTCCTAACTCTAACAACAATAAATTAAAACCTCAAAAGAAGCACAGAAGCGAAATTCATGATACGAGATTCTTTGTCCCAATGGGTCCAAATTCAAAGGCTCAAAAATGTAAAGGGTTGGGATGTATAATGCACATTATTCTAAATATAAATTTCTAACAAACAAACACCAAAACGGCTAACAATTTTCCCCAAGCACAAAGGGCGAGTCTTTTTTTTTTAAAGCAACCAAGTATCTCACAATATATACAACAAATCTTTCTCACAATGTCCTGGGCAGGACTTGAACCCACAACCATTTGGTTGGAGAGCTTCTCACATAACAAGGGTACCTTTGGACACAAGCCTTTTCGAAGAGTAAAGGTCGAGTCTTTTTAACTCAGTTGTACACAACTTAATAGACATTTTGGACCTATTTCCCTATACACTCTTAAATATTTATCTAGTAAAGTTTGAACGCTAGACCTCTTGTGAGAAGTTTAATACAGTAACTTATAGTTTATACTTTATTTCTAAGCTAAAAGTAACCAAAATAAAGATGCATAAAAAAGCTCAAAATTTTCCCATCAGAACAAAAGAACTAAACAGAAGAAAAAAACCCAGTAATTTAAAGATTATTTTTACCTGATATTTAACGTTTTGAAGATGGAATTTGAGCTGCAAGAAAACTTTTAAGTTGTCTGAAAATTGTGGTACAACTTTATGTAAGAAATTAATACAGTAATTTTTTATGTTATCAGCCCTTTATCTTTTTAGCTGTTTACAAGTTGCTCCTTTAGTGTTTTGTCTTTTTCTTAGTAGCTTCTTGATTTGGGCGGGAAAAATGGGAAATCTTTATTTTCTTATTAGAAAAGAAAATGGGTTTTGTTTATACAAAATTGTGTTTAGATCAATGTTTTGAAACCCGGGTCGACCCGGTCGGGTTAATCGGTTGGACCGGTTCCGGGTAAAAAAATGGGTCAAAGTAACCTAGGTTCCTAAAACCGGGTTAACCGGTTAGACCCGCCGGGTTTTGAGTTAACCGGCTGACCCGGTGATCGGTGACTCGACCGGGTCGATTATAAACCCGGTTTTTAAAACATTGGTTTAGATGGCTTTTTTTTAAAGAAAAGTGAAAGATGTAAGGAAAAATACCAAGAAAAATGTTGAAAAGTACGGTTGTGTTTAGTTGTGGATTTTTTTATAAAAAATTTATTTCTAATTTTTAAGAAAATTGGATGTCTTTTTTCATTAAAAATGTGTTCGGAAATCTAAAAAACGTATTTAGATAATACTGTATTACTCACTATTTCCAAATATTATTGTTTTCAGATAAAAAACACATAAGTTTAAGAAATATGGGATCAATATATTTTACAACCAATCAAATATCATCTTCAACCATTAATTTTTTTTTAATTAGTTGAAATTGAAAGTGGCCAATTAATTCGTGATAACGGAGCGAGGTTTTTATTTTAAAAAAATAGGTGATTTGGGAAAGTATGGAGGAAAAAGACGGAAAAGTCATGTTTTACCTTCAAAAAGTACATTTTCTGTTTTTTGAAGGAAAAAAATAAAAATAAAAGTTCTATAAAAATGTAAATTTGAACTTGTCTTCTGTTTTTATAGTTCTCTTAAAGCCTTTTCCTACAACGTGTTTCACTTTTCTATAGTTTAGCCACTCTTCTGTTTTGTGGAAAAGTTTTCAGAAAAAATTTAAATAAACACGTTTTCCCTTCTTTAAAAGTTTTTCCACTACTAAACGCAAGCTAAGTTCTTAAATATGTACGAACAACTAATAATCCCCATGCATGTCTAATGACATATTGTTATCTTAGAGGCTAACAATACCAACAAATACTTTTATTTTTCTAACCAACAGTATTGTTAGGTTAAGTGCTTATTTTAGTATTTAACAACTTATCTCGTAAGTAATATATATCTAAATATACTTTAGTGTTGGGATTCAACCATTTGTTTGCTTATTTAAGAGCATACAAATAGTTAAAAGAAACATATTGCTATATAAAGTGATATAAACCACAACCTTCAACATTTCAGACCATTTTAAATCTAGTTTCCGGTTTTGGACCCCTGAATCTCGAACCATTCAACATTCCTGATGCCTATTTGAGGGGTTTGCGCTTTATAAAATTAGAAAATTTCACATTTAGCAAAAACTCCAAAAAATTTTATGATTCAAAGATTCCCGAATGCCTTTTCACGACTTGCAATATTTATTCAAGATTTAAGATTCACGATTTGTTTTCTGAAATAACATCAATAAATTTTAGTAGTTTACTCGTACAAAACAACACTACAGATTATATACCTTAACAACAATCACAGAAAAACTGAAAAAAGAAAATAACATCAGTATATTAAACCATTAAACACTAAAAACAAACTATGCAACCAAAACTTACTCTAGTAACAATAAACCAAAAAAAAATTAAGATCCGAGACTCTATCAAGATCTGAAAACTCATGTGTCCAAAATCGGAAACCAGTGTTCAAAGGGTCCTTAATGTAAAAGTTGGGATGTATATTAAGATCCACTATTGTGATTTTCCCTAACAAGTAACATTCATGCTTGTTACTAACAAACAAAAATCAAAACATATTCTCCTCTACAAAGCAAAGCTTTATGCCATCAAATTTCGAATGACATAAAGTAAGCAATCCAAACACTCCGTTATCTTACTCTAACAGCATAAAAAAAGAACTCCCAAAGAGGCAAAAGGGGGGGTTGCGGCGCAGCTTGTTGATTTTGCCATCCAAAAAGGGGTTGTTGTGCAGCTTGTTGCTCGTTTGCCTGTCATCTTACTATAATTGAAAACTTTCGTATATTTAACTAAAAATACACTTCTAATTATAATTTTATAATACCACTCAAAAAAAAGAAAAAAAAAAGGGGGGGGGGGCCTAATTTAAGATTCGCGGTTTTACGGAAATTAACATCCATTACATTCTACAAAAATAAAAATATATATACTCTAACGAGGGTGTTTATGTTAGCTAATTTATCGGGGATGATGAGCTTATGTAAATGTGGAAAAGCTCACAAGTTCACTTTTTCGGCTTATGAACTTATAAGCCAATAAAAGTCAGGCTGACATGCTTTTTCAAGCCTACATAAGTTTATAAGCCCAGCAAATAAGCTAATCCAACTTCTAACTGTAACAGCAATAAATAAAAACCTCGAAAGAATTACAAGCCCCAAATTCATGAACCGAGACTTATGGGTCGAAATTCAAAGAGTCCATAATGTAAAGGGTTGGGATGTATAATATATTATTATAAATATAAGTTTCTAACACCCAAACGGACGAACAGTTAAAACGGATGAGGTTTTCTGTTTTCTATTGTGGTTACCCTGGAAGGGTGGTATGTTGACTTAGTTGTACATGGCCTAACTCAAATATTGTCATGACCGTTTATGACCCTTTCCCTAGACACCCTAAAATATGTATATAGTGAGGTTCGAAGTTTGAACGCTAGACCCAATGAGGTTAGGTGACTTGTATTTTGTACCTTATTTCTAAGCGAAAAAGTAACCAAAAGATGCATAAAAATGCTCAAACTTTTTTACCATGAAATTTTTTTTACCTGTCCCATAAAGTTCATAAGCTCAAGTGAATAGTTCATAAGCCCAACATTATGAGCTTATAAAATTTTCAATAAGCTCATCTGACAAGCTTAGACAAACACCCCCTGAGCTTACGTTTTTCGGCTTATGAGCATATTTAGTTGAGCTTTTGGCTAGGGGTGAAAACGAGCCGAGCCGGAGCCTCGAAGCTCTGCTTCGAGCTCGAGCTCGGCCGTTTAAGTTTTAAAGCTCGAGCTGCTCGAGCTCTGTTTTAGGCTCGAGCTCGGCTCGTGGTGTTTTATATAGGCTCGGGCTCGGTTCGAGTTCGGCTTGTTTATACGATTTGGCCATGAAAAGTTAAAAGCTTGGCTCGAGCTCATGCTCGGCTCGTAATATATCTTTATTGAGCTCGTTAATAAGCTCGAGTTCGGCTCGTATATTTGTTTAATACTTAAAATATCATAATGTCGTTTAGGCTCGCGAGCTCAAACGAGCTTTGTATGTAAAGCTCGGGCTCGAGCTCGATTAGTAAATGAGCTACAGCTTAGGCTCGAGCTCGGGCTCGAGCTCGTTTAGGCTCGGCTCGTTCGAGCTTTTTACCTATCTGATCCTAAGCTTTTCACGAGCGGCTCGACTCATTTCCACCCATACTTTTGGCTGTAAGTAAGTCATATAGTACGGACTTTTAATGAAACACAAACACCTCCCTTATGCTAACAACAATAAATAAAATCTCGCAAGAATCACAAAAACCATATTTCAAGATCCGAGATTCTTTGTCAAGTTTCGACTCTCATTTGGTTCAAAATCAAATGGTTCAAAATGTAAAAAGTTAAGTTTATAAGTTCCACTTCTGTAAATTTTCTAAGCATTTATTAATATGGGCATATGACCACATGATTACATAGGCTTATTTATGAGCTTATCTTATATTTTATGGGTTTTTCTAACTTGTGCCCTAAGGGCACAAGTTAAGCACACCAAAAGTACAACAAAAATACACTAGGACCCACATGAAAGTACACTTGTACTTTTATGTGGATCCCTGTGTACTTTTTAGTGGGTCTCGATGTACTTTTGGTATGCTTAACTTGTGCCCTAGGGCCTCATTTTTTTCAGCTTATATTGATATTTATGGGTTTATATAAGTTTATTATGTTATATCAAATTTACATGAGCCCACAAATTTCAAAATAAGACAAAAAGAATGAGCTTATGAAATATAATAGGTAAGCTCATATGCCCGTAAATAAGCTTAAACAAACACCCCATAAATATCATTTTTTATAAACACACACTCAAAGGGTTAAGCAAATGAGGTTTTTCATGTTCAGTTTACCCGGATAAGGAAAGTGTTTCACTCAAATATACGCGGCCAAAATATCCACTATTTTTTACCATTTCCCTAACCCCTCTCAAATATATACGGCCTATCCAAGTGACGTTTCGGACCCAAACATTCTTTTAGGTACCACTATTCACCTGAACTTATAAAGGTTTGAACTATATACTAGGAATTTCTACTTCGTAACACTCCATAACCAGGGCCGTCTCGTGGTTTTCGGTGGTCCTAGGTAATAACAACAAAGAGACCCTATTACACTTGTAAACTAAAGAGAAATTGCATATAAACTTGAATTATATGACTTATTTATGTTTAATAGTATTTAAAAGCAAAACTAATAAAATTGTGACCCTTTTAAGTGTGCGACGGCACCTACATAACTAAGTAGAAATTTCTATTCTGTAACAAACAAGCACCCCAAACACTATTATCTACCTATATTATAAACAAGAGCCTCCAAATGATTGTTGAGCCTCTACAAAATGACACTTCAGCAAGAAATAGTTACGTACTATTTAAACTTTGAAATTTTGTTGAAATTGTAATGTAAGCCTCCAACACTCTTCCTAGAAAAACGTCTCTTCTTTAATACATAACTATTCAGCCATACTATATTCCATTCTATTCTTTCTATATATATAGCTAGCTTCTTTTGAGTATGTTGTTTTCATTCACTCATTTGCTAAAAAGTAACTGCAGCAACAATTTTCAACGCATTTTCCGGCGACATTTCAAGACATGAGCGTAAGTCACTATACTCTAGCTTTTTGGGTCTATTTCTCTTATAGTAACTGTGGAAAACTAGAAGGGGTGTTGAATAGTTTTACCAATTTAAAACTTCATTTTAAATATTTAGATCGACTTATGTCAATCTATTTGATTGTTTATGCTGGACGTTGATAGATAGATATATAAACGTGTAATGAAATATAAAGAGTAAGAAGCACACATCACCACGCACACAAGTTATTTATAGTGGTTCGCTACAAGGACACCTTCCTGCCCTACTCCACTCCCCCGAGTCACCTACTCGAGTTTCGTAAGCACTACACCAACTCCTTGTGGCGGAGAAGCCTTCCACAACGCCGCTCGGTACAAAGCTAAATACCGAGTTCTTTCACACCAAGGCGAACCACACCTAACACAACGTCGCCTACCCTTTATACTGTGCTAGGCTAACCACCGGGTTCTTTCACACCTTAGGAGAACTAATCCTATCACAACGTCGCCTACCCTTTATTAGGTACTAGGCTAAGCACCTAGTTCCATTACTATGGAGGAACTACTACCCTTCACGACACAACACCTAATATCAAGGAGATCAATTCCTTGTTACACCTTCATCAAGGATATCACCATCCTTGGAAACAAACAAACAAATACTTATATGTATAACGATGCACCTCATCGATTATACGACCTAGGCATTCTTCCCAAATGCGACTTGATTTGATTCTTCGGCATCCTTCACTAATGCCTTTAACGCAACGCTTGGCACCCTTCACTAATGCCTTCGTCTTGACACCTTTAGCATTCTTCACTAATGCTTTGACACGGATGATGAACATCTTTCACTAATGCTTTCATCTTGACACTTTCGCATTCTTCACTAATGCCTTCAACCCAACATCTATGGAGAGAGGAAGAACTATCAACAAGAGAACCTTAGTTGTCTTGAAGATGACGAAGATGGCAACCCATGGACTTGAGCTTGAACGTCTTCAAGAAGTGGTGATCTCTCCTTTAAGAGGAACCTAGAAGATCACACAAAAAAAAGACAAACTACATAAATCACTTAGATCTGAGGTTAGAGGGTTCGAATACTTTGAGGAAGTATGTGTGTAAAGTGATACATAGAAAGGAAGAAATGGCTCTCTATTTATAGAGAAAATTCTCTATTGTTCCCGGATCCCACGGATCCCTTCCACTTGGGATCCGGCTAGCACAAAGCCGGGATCCGTGGAACGCTACTCTTTGCCCATGGGTATTTTTGGTTATGGGTCATGGGTCATGGGTCATGGGTTGATCCATGGTTTTCTATCTAGATACAATGAACTTGGTTAAGTGGTATATATAAAACCATGGGTTATGGGTCAATACCATTTGCTAGTTTATTACCCATTTTAGTATTTACATGTTTTTACCCATTTTAGTATACTTAGTTTAAGTATATGTTAACCCAATATGTAAACACTAGTTGTTGTACATATGTATCTAAATCATAAAATCACTTAGGCTTGTTTTAGTGTTTTATGTGAAAACGTAAGTGTGTTACAAAACTATTAACTAAAACTATTTACGTACTCTATTTGTTTCGTTAAAATGATTTTACGTTTGTTATCGACAAAACATTAGAAGATCGTAAAATATAAATAAAAGTTTTTACAGCGTATTTGTATTAACAATCTCCCCCTTTTTGTTGATGACAAAACATAAAATTATTTTAAGGAAAAGCTAAAATTAAGTAAAAGTTTGAATTTGCAATTTTTACTTTCTTCTCCCTTTTTTTGTCGAAACAAAAAGTATTTGAAGGAAGACAACACATTGTTTTTAAGAAAAACATGTGAAAGAATTAAAAGTAAAAAGAAATAGAGAGCAAATAACGGGAAAGGATCTCGTCTTAACTCCCCCTTGACGAGTCCATCCCTTTGAAAGGGCGTCAAGGACATGACATAAAATAAACTAATTGTGTTTGCAAGTATGTTTGCAATTGGTTCGTCTAAGTGACGAAAAATGTGCTCCCCCTTGAATATTGCAACATTGCAATGGGGTGTCATGAAGTGTAATCCAAAATTGGATTAAGTTGCAAATGATTTTGCAATGTTGTTTGACACAAAGCTCCCCCTAGTTTTATGGTGTCAATATCTTCATGTGTATTTTGAATAACTACAAAACAAAGGTTAGAAAACAAGAGTATAGAGCATAATTTCCTGCAAATAAGACTCATGTTAGTACAATTTTATGCTTACGTACCACGGATCCCACGGTTCCCTTCTTGGAGGGATCCGTCTAGGTATTGGGAGGATCCGCTATCTGTTTGATAGTTTCTTCAGAAATGAGAATGTTCCATTCAATGCTAATGAAGATGTGAAATAACAAGCACAATGCACTAAATAAATATAGCATATAGATATTCATTCAATAAAACAAGAGATACACAACCAAATCTCTAAAACTAAGAGAATGAACTAGCCAAACAAGTGCTACTAATGCTAAAGAGTTACCCAAATTCAAGGTTCAACTAAGAATAAATGATGATCAAGGATGAGAAAGGTTTCCTAAACGTTCTAAGTTTGAGCTTTTGAATATGATGCTCATTGTAGTTTAGGCTTGTTAACCTCTTCAAACGTCGAGGAGGTGATAAAACATGAAACGTTGCTCTTCACGTAGTTCATGTATCAACATTTCAACATTTTTACAATGATAGCAATCCTTGTCTTGGTTTTGAGTTTCTTGAAGTGAAAGTTCAAGTGAAGTGGGTTGAGGATCTTCAAATGAAAGAGGATTTGGTGGAGGCTCATTAAGTGGTGGCTCTACAATGTTTGAGGGTAGAGGTAAAGAAGCATCAACTTCCATTTGGTCGGGTGGTTGCCTTTGATGTCTTCTCATAATCCAAAATGGACTATTGGGAGGAATGATAGAGTTTGCTTTTGGAGCAAGTGTTGATTCAACACTTTGATTTTGTTGCTCAATCTTTTCAAGTGAATTAGTTGGTAATGGTGAAAGATGAGATGGCCAAGAGGGTAAATCTTCTACATTGTGAGAGTGTGGAGATGATTGTGAGGTGGCTCTAGGCACTAATGATGTTGGTTGAGTTGTGGAGGGTATATTTGGTATAGTAGAATTTGGTGATGAAATCTTAGTGGGAACACTCTTCTTGGGGATTAGTTTGATTGGTTTCCTTGGTGTAGGGGAGATCCTAGCATTGGTGGACTTAATCGGAGATGATTCGGTTGAGGAAACTTCGTGTATGATTCTAGCAAGTTTCTTTGGTGGTTCTTGAGTGGATGAGTAAGCACTAGGAGCTTTTCTCATGACGAGATGACTAAGGAGGATGGTTGCAATTGTTGATAATTATGTTTGTGTTTGATGACTAAAGTGTTCTTAGCAATATGGGTTATAAATGGAAGAACTTTGCAATTGCATTTAAGACTTAATCTACTAATGTTCTTGGAAATGTGATGATTAACATGCACAAGGTTGAGATTCAGAGTTTCACTGATCTAGGAACTCATTTAAGATGAGATGGAGTGTTTGAGTTAGGAAGATGAGTTGAAATGATTGTTTTAGCAATGTTTGACATAAATTGTCACCCGGATCCCACGGTTCCCTCCTTGGAGGGATCCGGCTAGGCTAATCCTAGGGATCCGCTCTCAGCTTATGACAGTTTGAAATGAGGTTTCTATGAGCTAAAACCTATCTTATTTTGAATGTTTCAGTTCTCCTAAGTGTTTAAGACAAAAAGATACTTGAATAATTAAAGGTAATAAGTGTTATAGCAAATGATTGCTTCTTATGGAAGGAGGATGGGACAAGATGACTACCAATGGATGTCCAAGGATAACACTAAGTGTAATACCTGAATTCTAAAATTCACAAAAAGACCAAAATACCCTTATGATCAAAAGTAAGAATAATTAAATAAACACAAAACCAAATGAGCTACGTAAATTCAGAAAACTTATAAGAAATATCACATATGATCCAAATAAATCTTGAATGACTATGTAAAGTTAATTTTATAGTTTATGATTTTATAAAAATTCATTTTGTATTTTTACTTAATAACCGAATATAATTACTAGTTTTATAAAAAGAATTAAATTAGTAAAAGCCCAATATAAATTTATATTATTAAGAGACCATTTATTTTAAGTCCAATACATTATGAAGCCCACAAGAAAAATTGGAAAAATATATATATACATATTATTCGGTTCACATAATCCCTAATAACCGAGTTATCCCAAACCGACCCCAAAACCCTAAACAATTCGATTTCCAGTTTCCAGAGCTTGAGACCATTTTTCTTGGACAAGATTGAAGGTAAAGAAGGTGGGAAAAATAGTGTTCGAAGTCCTAAGTTGCTGTTGTAGTCGTGGTTAGTTTTTGGAACAATTAGGGTTTCGACTAGTGGTGTTTTTGTGCTTCTTTTGTTTTAACGATCCAAGCTCATCAAGGGTATGTTTCTAATGTTGATTTCAGTCCTATAAGTCATATGGAACACATAAAAATTGGCCATGCATGTTTAATAAGTCGTATGGAATTATTTGGAATCTAAAACCCTAAAAGCGTATGAATATAACGAATGGGTGTATAATATTTTTAGAGACCATGAATTGATTTTTTCCAGAAGCTATTATATGATATAAGACCTGAATAAAATACATATTTGTGAATTCGAAGCTTGTATGAATTGTTTTGAGTTTTAGGGTTCGATTAAACATGGAAAAAGGAAGGTTTTAAAAGGAACGATTAGGGTTTGCATGAATTAGGGTTTTCTTGTTATCATTAAGGGTCATTAATACAGTAGTAATGAGGAATTAATGATGGGTTACATCTAGGTTTAGGGCTTGTACTTGAATTATGCATTATACGGCTTTACATAAAAGTTTTGGGTTGGTTTTGTAAATTATGAAACTTAAAGGTTATTTTTGGGAACAGTAAAATAAAGGTACTAAACGTATAAAAATAAGTGTGGGGGTTAAACATGTAATTTTGGATATTTAAAGGGCCATTCGAATTTTATTTAATTTATTAGGGTACGTTTTGTAAATTCTAAAACCTTTGGGTTAAAAGTGTAAAATCGGATAAAGTAAGGTGAGATTGTGAACTTAGAGGTGTCAAGGGTGTAATTTGTAATTCTGAGTAATTATGGGTTCGACAAGTGTAAGTTGATTTTGTAGAGACACGCATGAGTTTAAGTTAATTTCGGTTTGTTATCATTTACGTTCTAGGTTAAATTGGGAAATCATTAAAAGAAGTAATATGTGAATTTAATGCATATTTAGTAATATTTAAAGAGTATGGAAACCCTAGAACCTAAATAGAAAGTTGGTGAATTAATGAGGAATACCCTAAAATGTTGAGAATTTGTCATCACTAAAATAAGAATATTACGACAACTCTAAAAGTATTAATGCGATAAATCCGTTATAATATTAATGATTCTAATAAGTATTAAATAAATCATAATCCGTGTAGATTCGTTGGAGGAGACGCGACGTTACATCTTCAGATTCGTTCATTATTTACTTTCTCTATATTGCTTTAAGGTACGGATATTCTGTCTTACTTTAAGACACTTACGTTATCGTACGAGATATTCGACCTTTTTAGTAAAGGTTCCTTATGATGTTCTTTTCGCTCGCTTTCCTATTTTACTTATTAGGATTCCCTATGCCATTGCTATGAACCCTTTCTTGTTTGTTTGATCTGTTGTTTATCTGAACCTATGTTTTATTGAACCATGTGTTATCTGATTTGAACTTTATGTTAGGGAGACTTTGATATGCGTAATTGATGAACTTTATTATGTTCGAATATGAACCTTATGATATGAGATATTGATATGTTATCTGCTGAACCATGTGTTTGATTAAGACATATGTTATGATTGAACTTTTGTTTGACTTAAGTTAGTTGACACCCGAGCCAAATATTTCACTAGTCATGGGGGTTCCATGTGCCGTGTCGTTGATGCACCTCGACATGACTCTAGGGCAGTAGAGTGATGTTTCGCCACGCCCCTTTCTCAGTATCCGTTATGAGCTCAAGTATATGTTATGGCCAATATCTGCTGCAGTAGGCGTATGGATGCATCCTAGATCGATTTGTTATCCGATATGATTTGTTCGGTGAATGATGTCGTGTGCAATACGCTCTTCACAACTTCGGGAGCTAGCTACTCCAAATTATTTTGAGATTATTTTCGTATAAGTATGATGTATCGGATATGTTCTGGGCTCGAGGTAGTTAACTAAATCTGTATTTGCTAATTATATGATAAGTATTCTGATTATGTTTTGGTATGTTAAGTGTTCCTGATTATGTCTTTGGGCTTATATGTTATTATACATGTTTATGTTTACAGTATGTTTATGTGACTACTGCTCGCTATGCTAAGATATGATTACTATGTTTAAATATGATTCGTATGCTGCCATCTGATATTATGTTAGTTTATCGTTATGTGGATCCGTTAATCTATGAGATGAATGTGTTAGTGTGATAGATAATATTCTATAAGCTTAATATGTATCGTTTGATCAGTTAATTTTGGGAACTTTGCTTATACGTTAGTGTTTTATTGCCTATGTGACTGCCATGTCGAACTTTCTTTGATGTTAGGATTTGATTTGAGGACTGGTTTAGCTTATGATATCTGTTTGGATAATTGCTAATGGTTATGCTATGACTTGTTTGGTCTTTCTAATTATAGTTTGTCTAATATGTTCTATTTGTTTGTGAGACTGCCATGTTTTGGACTGCTATTTCACTGTGCTTTAATGTTTTAAATGTGTTAAATGAAGGTTAATTAGTTTGTTGAATGCCATGTTTATTTGTTGGTAACTATTCTGTTAGTCATTAGACTTTTCGTTTGGTTTATATGTAATCTATCTGCTCTTGATATGCTAAGTGTTTGGTTGTTTAATTTGTTATGTGTTTCGTTTGGACTTCTGTATATTTGTGCTTCCTGAATCTGAAAGATCCTTCGTATTATTTCATTGTATTTTTGTTATTCGTATATTTGTTTTGTTTCAGTTATATCCGTTCACTGGGCTTTGTAAGCTCAGCCCGACTTTTCTTTTCTCCTGCTGCGGTATTAAGCGCCAAGATAAGCTGCGGGATAGCCATCCGGGTTTGAGAGTATAGACGAGAGCAAGACTTTGCCATAGAGAACTTAGATTTATTTTGAAGTTTAGTTATTTATGTTTTCTCTTGAGTTTTTGTAAAGGCTTCCGCTATTGTATAGTTATTAAAGTTACGATATGAAACCGTATTGTGATATCTTTACCCTTGTCGGGTTCGGGTGTTACAATTTATGGTATCAGAGCTCTAGGTTTTAGGACCCTTAGAGCTTAGGCTATGACCTGTGAGAAGTGGGTAGACATTAGGTTTCGGTCTGCTCGATATTTTTCGATTCCTTTTGATGGTCGTTCAGATTTGACTTCGATATCCTTTTGCCTCCACGAATTGGCCCTTCTTTGTTCGCATCGAATTTTGTTATTTTGTTTTCGCTCGTCCGTTTGTCGATCGTTAGATGGAGACTACCCGTGAAGCCGAAGAAGATGGTGCCGACCTCGCGCGATGTCGCGATGGTTCCCCTGTCCGAGAGGTTCGTGAAGCGAAGCCACCACGCGACCGCCGTCTTGTTGGAGACATCGGATGCCGCTAGAGGAAGTGGGACGGATCAACTAAAGAAGCAGACGAAGAACATGATTCAACCGGTGGCTGAGAAGGTTCATCTACTTCCTATGATTTGGGCGCGACTTGTGATATTTTGATTTGTTTGTCATGCGTTTTGTGACGGTTTGATATTCTTATAAGTGATTCTGATCCGTATTTCTTTTCTCAGATTTGTTCGGAACTCGGTGTGAATCGTGAAGTTTTATCGTTTAGCATTCTGGTATATCTCAGCTTTTCTTTCTGGATCGTTAGTAATAAGTCATGAGGAAGAATACGAGGTGGATTCGGATTTGGAGTCTACGGCTACTAGTAGTTTTAATCCGACACAAGAATAGGAATTGTGCTCCTGATTAGTTGCCCTCGTTATGAGAAGTTTTGATATTGATTTTGGGTTAGGTCCCTTTTGTTTCATTCGACAATTGAATCTTAGGTTATTGAATTTTATTTTGGGAGTACATCTTTTGACGATTTTGAAAATTTTGTTTGATTAATGGAATAAACAAAATTTGATAATATAGTTCCTGTTCGTTGTTTTCTTTCTGATAGATTCGTTGAGTTTCCATTAGTCCTCATAAGTTTCGCTCGCTATTTATTTTCTATATGATGTTGTTTTATTATCGCTTGTTTAGGTATGACCATTATGATGGTATACTCATGTGGTTTTGGCCTGTTGTAGTAGGATTACTTGTTATCCGTATATTTTCTCTATATGGTGTGTTTTGCTATGATATTCGTTATGTGTTGTGTCATGACCCGAGACCAAGTATAGTGACAATAAGAACTTGTTATGTGATGCAAGTATTATGGCGACTCGATCAACGTAATAATACTGAGATCATATAATCTGAACTTATTGAAAGTATACAACGTCTGGGAAATGCCTGTGGTTGGTAGGTGTGTGGATATTTGCCTTGTATCCGTTATTTGGTACTTTTTCATATTGGGTTGAGACTCTGTATTTGATTGTGAGATTTTCGTCGGTAGCTGTTGCATATAAGTTTTGTACCATTGGGATCCGGTTGTTATTACACTGTGTTAACCTATAGATTGTTATGCCTGCCTTAGATCTGTATGTGTCCACATACTCCTGCGATTAGTAACCGTTAGGATTCGTTCCACCTATGCATATGATAGTTTTATCATTTGATACCTGTGTAAGTTAGAGCGTGTTTTTTTAATTTTCTTTATCTCATCTGTTACTGCTAATACTTTAATAAGTATACGATTAGCATTCGTCATATATTCCATGAAGTTTCGTAATCCACATTTGTCGCCGTACTATTCCGTCTTGTTCAATTTCGAGGACGAAATTTCTTTTTAGAGGGGAAGAAATTGTAATACCTGAATTCTAAAATTCACAAAAAGACCAAAATACCCTTATGATCAAAAGTAAGAATAATTAAATAAACACAAAACCAAATGAGCTACGTAAATTCAGAAAACTTATAAGAAATATCACATATGATCCAAATAAATCTTGAATGACTATGTAAAGTTAATTTTATAGTTTATGATTTTATAAAAATTCATTTTGTATTTTTCCTTAATAACCGAATATATCTAATAGTTTTATTAAAGAAATAAATTAGTAAAAGCCCAATATAAATTTATATTATTAAGAGACCATTTATTTTAAGTCCAATACATTATGAAGCCCACAAGAAAAATTGGAAAAATATATATATACATATTATTCGGTTCACATAATCCCTAATAACCGAGTTATCCCAAACCGACCCCAAAACCCTAAACAAGTCGACTTCCAGTTTCCAGAGGTTGGGACCATTTTTCTTGGACGAGATTTAAAGTTTAGAAGGTGGGAAAAATAGTGTTCGAAGTCCTAAGTTGCTGTTGTAGTCGTGGTTAGTTTTTGGAACAATTAGGGTTTCAGACTAGTGTGTTTTTGTGCTTCTTTTGTTCTAACGATCCAAGCTCATCAAGGGTATCTTTCTAATGTTGATTTCAGTCCTATAAGTCATATGGAACACATAAAAATTGGCCATGCATGTTTAATAAGTCGTATGGAATTATTTGGAATCTAAAACCCTAAAAGCGTATGAATATAACGAATGGGTGTATAATATTTTTAGAGACCATGAATTGATTTTTTCCAGAAGCTATTATATGATATAAGACCTGAATAAAATACATATTTGTGAATTCGAAGCTTGTATGAATTGTTTTGAGTTTTAGGGTTCGATTAAACATGGAAAAAGGAAGGTTTTAAAAGGAACGATTAGGGTTTGCATGAATTAGGGTTTTCTTGTTATCATTAAGGGTCATTAATACAGTAGTAATGAGGAATTAATGATGGGTTACATCTAGGTTTAGGGCTTGTACTTGAATTATGCATTATACGGCTTTACATAAAAGTTTTGGGTTGGTTTTGTAAATTATGAAACTTAAAGGTTATTTTTGGGAACAGTAAAATAAAGGTACTAAACGTATAAAAATAAGTGTGGGGGTTAAACATGTAATTTTGGATATTTAAAGGGCCATTCGAATTTTATTTAATTTATTAGGGTACGTTTTGTAAATTCTAAAACCTTTGGGTTAAAAGTGTAAAATCTGATAAAGTAAGGTGAGATTGTGAACTTAGAGGTGTCAAGGGTGTAATTTGTAATTCTGAGTAATTATGGGTTCGACAAGTGTAAGTTGATTTTGTAGAGACACGCATGAGTTTAAGTTAATTTTGGTTTGTTATCATTTACGTTCTAGGTTAAATTGGGAAATCATTAAAAGAAGTAATATGTGAATTTAATGCATATTTAGTAATATTTAAAGAATATGGGAAACCCTAGAACCTAAATAGAAAGTTGGTGAATTAATGAGGAATACCCTAAAATGTTGAGAATTTGTCTGCACACTAAAATAAGAATATTCTGACAACTCTAAAAGTATTAATGCGATAAATCAGTTATAATATTAATGATTCTAATAAGTATTAAATAAATCATAATCCGTGTAGATTCGTTGGAGGAGACGCGACGTTACATCTTCGTATTCGTTCATTCAAGTTACTTTTCTCTATATTGCTTTAAGGTACGGATATTCGCTTACTTTAAGACACTTACGTTATCGTACTGAGATATTCGACCTTTTAGTAAAGGTTCCTTATGATGTTCTTTTCGCTCGCTTTCCTATTTTACTTATTAGGATTCCCTATGCCATTGCTATGAACCCTTTCTTGTTTGTTTGATCTGTTGTTTATCTGAACCTATGTTTTATTGAACCATGTGTTATCTGATTTGAACTTTATGTTAGGGAGACTTTGATATGCGTAATTGATGAACTTTATTATGTCTGAATATGAACCTTATGATATGAGATATTGATATGTTATCTGCTGAACCATGTGTTTGATTAAGACATATGTTATGATTGAACTTTTGTTTGACTTAAGTTAGTTGACACCCGAGCCAAATCTTTCACTAGTCATGGGTTCCATGTCCGTGTACGATGATGCACCTCGACATGACTCTAGGGCGTAGAGTGATGTTCTCACACGCTCCCTTCTCGTTATCCGTTATGAGCTCAATTATATGTTATGGCCAATATCTGTCTGTGGGGCGTATGGATGCATCCTAGATCGATTTGTTATCCGATATGATTTGTCCGGTGAATGATGTCGTGCAATACTGCTGTCTTCACAACTTCGGGAGCTAGCTACTCCAAATTATTTTCGAGATTATTTCGTATAAGTATGATGTATCGGATATGTTCTGGGCTCGAGGTAGTTAACTAAATCTGTATTTGCTAATTATATGATAAGTATTCTGATTATGTTTTGGTATGTTAAGTGTTCCTGATTATGTGTTGGGCTTATATGTTATTATACATGTTTATGTTTCTGTATGTTTATGTGACTACCGTCTGCTATGCTAAGATATGATTAATATGTTTAAATATGATTCGTATGTTGCCATCCGATATTATGTTAGTTTATCGTTATGTGGATCCGTTAATCTATGAGATGAATGTGTTAGTGTGATAGATAATATTCTATAAGCTTAATATGTATCGTTTGATCGCTTAATTTTGGGAACTTTGCTTATACGTAGTGTTTTATTGCCTATGTGACGCCGCCATGTCCGAACTTTGCTTGATGTTAGGATTTGATTTGAGGACTGGTTTAGCTTATGATATCTGTTTGGATAATTGCTAATGGTTATGCTATGACTTGTTTGGTCTTTCTAATTATAGTTTGTCTAATATGTTCTATTTGTTTGTGAGACCGCCATGTTTTGGTGCTATTTCCGTGCTTTAATGTTTTAAATGTGTTAAATGAAGGTTAATTAGTTTGTTGAATGCCATGTTTATTTGTTGGTAACTATTCTGTTAGTCATTAGACTTTTCGTTTGGTTTATATGTAATCTATCTGCTCTTGATATGCTAAGTGTTTGGTTGTTTAATTTGTTATGTGTTTCGTTTGGACTTCTGTATATTTGTGCTTCCGAGTAATCCTGAAAGATCCTTCGTTATTATTTCATTGTATTTTGTTATTCGTATATTTGTTTTGTTTCGTTATATCTGTTCACTGGGCTTTGTAAGCTCAGCCGCACTTTTCTTTTCCCTGCGCGGGTATTAAGCGTTCAAGATAAGCTTGTGGGATAGCTGATCTGGGTTTGAGAGTATAGACGAGAGCAAGACTTTGCCATAGAGAACTTAGATTTATTTTGAAGTTTAGTTATTTATGTTTTCTCTTGAGTTTTTGTAAAGGCTTCCGCTATTGTATAGTTATTAAAGTTCTGATATGAAACCGTATTGTGATATCTTTACCCTTGTCGGGTCGGGGTGTTACACTAAGAGTTTTGGAGGTGTCAAGTCATAATAAATGATCCTAGTGATCAGATTTAAGCTTGAGGTGATATTTAGAAAAATTCTTAAAAATCACAAGAATTGAAAAACTAATTTTTGTCATATTTTGAGATAAAAATGACTAGAAACAACTTCCTAAAGTTGTTAAATATCCCCACTTAAGTGTTTTGAGAGATGAGAGATAGTTTGTGAGTATTGAAGAAGAAATATGGTGAGTTTTGATGTGTTTGATAAATCAAGAGGCAATTAGACTAAGATCTTAAGTAAGCCTTTAGTGAGTCTAAGCCTTTCTCATCCTTGAAGTGGACTTAGTTGGGTTCTAAAATCATATGCTTAGCTAATGTGATGTTATCTAGAAAGCTATCTTGAAGTAAGGAATGCTTTGTATTGCGATCGATGTCACGGATCCCACGGTTCCCTCAAGGGAGGGATCCGGCTAGACTAATCCTAGGGATCCCAGAACTGCAGACAGAACCTACAGAAATAATGCTCAGTTTATGCATACTAGTAAATCCAAAGAAAGAAAATAGAAACAAGCATGTTTATCACAAAACACTAGTTATAGAACCATGATAAAAAGACAATATCCAAGTTACCATAAACGGAAAGTGCTAAAACTTAATCATCCAAACATAAGATAAAGAAAAATAAGTATATTCCTATTGTCTCTTTTCGTTAATCCTTTCTTTTCCTTTTTGACGGCTTAGTGAGGTTGTATGCGAGGTTTTGAATCATGCCCCTCAATTGCTTAAATTCCGCGATCTCGTTTGGAATGGTTGGAAGTTGTTCGTGGTATTCAAGAAATTCCAATTTGATGTGTGGCTACGGGTCGATGTCTTCTTCATCTTCTTCTTCTTCACCGGCTGAGGAGTCCAAGAGAGCTTTAGGTTTCTTTCCGTTGACCTTGAAGTGTTTGGATGGTATTTTGGTAAGAGGTACCATTACATGATCGGCAAAGAAATGATCATCGTTGATAGGAGATGGTTGCAATGCACTAACGTACTTACAAAGTCGTGTTAGGAGCATACCATATGGAAGTACCATGTTGGAAACTTTGAATACCCCAGCCATTCTCCTTACCATGTAATAGGCGAGATTAAATGGCTTTTGATGGATAAGACAATAGATCATTTGCACAAGGCATGCGTTTGGATGATCTTTGTTTCCAACTAGGCTTATGACATTTTCCCTAAGAATTTCTTCACATTTTCTAAAAGTGGGATGCATTTCGAAAAGTTCAATTTGAAAGGGATCACGGTGAATGAGCTTTTTGTTATGGTCGTAACGGGATTGGTCGGTCCTAATTTTGAAGATTGTATCTCGAATGGTTTCGGGATTGTCGAGAGGAATATTGTAGAAAGGCTTAGGATCAAGCGCAAGGTTTTGAGCATTAATTTCCCAATCTTGAGAGTACATACAAATTCCTTCACATGGAATGCAAAGAATTTGAGCAAAGGTATTGAGAGGAAAAACGAGGTTTTGTGTATTGATGATGAAGGCGATTGAAATGCTATCATCGACGTTTCTAATGATCCTAATGCTTTTATAAAACTCAAAGATGAAGACCGGACAAATTTGTTCATCAATGTCAAGAAGACAATCAAAATTGATTGCCCAGAAGACTTGATCGAATGTGGTATCTTCAAGGAAACATTCCTTGATTACATGACCTTCGTGGATAAGTCGCTTTTCTTTTGAAGACCTTGCGATTCGATTTTGAGAAATCATCGTTTCGATAATAATGAGTAAGGTAATGGACGGTATCATGATGATCTTGTTGAGTGGCTTTAGGCATGATTGGTCCTAAAAATACAAATTTTCAATTAGGTAAAATTAGTTGGGATGGGTTTATAGTTTTGATTTCTATTAACAATGTTGTGAACACAATGTGATTTATTTAAAAGCCCCTTTTCATGATTAATTTAAAAAGCCCTAATTAAATTAATTAATTAAAAATTAAGAAACCATAAACCCTAGGATGAGGATGATGAAAATTAGAACAAGTTAATGTAATTACTTACAATGGTATTCTAGGAAGGAATACTTGAGAGTATGGAAGCCAATGAGGATGGATTCAGTAGCTTAGTCGTTTTGGTGTTATGTGAATAGAGGGAAAAAGATCATGGTGAATTTTGAAAGCGATAGCTGAGTTCGTTCCACGGTTCCCGGATCCTTTGCATTTGGGATCCTGCTAGTACAACTAGAGGGATCCGCTATCTGTCAGAAAAGGAGTTGTTTGGCATTATTTTTGTAGTAGGCTTATAAATTATCTTGCCAAAAAAATTTGGAGGTATTTGATGAAGATTGTTTTTTTGAATGACGACTTTTGATGAATTACATATCGAGGGTTCATATGTGATGACAGCGTTAGTTTGACGAAAAATAATATCATTCCCGATGTTGTAAAAGACGAAAAGGTGACGAAAGAGACTTCTAATGATGTTAGTGATTAACAAGCAAAGAGAACTTATGACAATAAATGGAACTCATGTAACCTATCTAATGAAGAGTAAAACATACCTCTATGCTTCTTGATTCGGTCATAATACTAAAAATACTTCATGAGCTTTTAAAGTAGTCCTTTGTACTTGGTGTACGTAAGTTGTGATTACCTTTTAGATCCTTCCTTGAATGTTGACTTCATTATTCTTTGAATGAAGATTTTGAAGAGATTCTAGCATGAAGATTTCTTAAGAGCAAAAGTGGTTAGAATCATCTATCAATGTCCAACAAAATGATTTAAAAGAAAATAATAACAAAAAATCCTTCTTTGTAGTTTTCAAACATACACGATCGTATCAAGTCTTTAAAGTACAACATACTTTAAGAAACTTGGTAACGGGCTCGATACCAATTGTGGAAAACTAGAAAAGGGGTTGAATAGTTTTACCAATTTAAAACTTCCTTTTAAATATTTAGATCGACTTATGTCAATCTATTTGATTGTTTATGTTAGACGTTGATAGATAGATATATAAACGTGTAATGAAATATAAAGAGTAAGAAGCACATCACCACGACACAAGTTATTTATGTGTGGTTCGGCTACAAGGACACCTTCCTTGCCCTACTCCACTCCCCGAAGTCACTTAGAGAGTTCAGTAAGCACTACACCAATCTCCTTGTGGTGGAGAAGCCTTCACAACGTCGCTTAACCTTTTTCCGGTACAAAGCTAAATACCGAGTTCTTTCACACCAAGGCGAACCACACCTAACACAACGTCGCCTACCCTTTATACGGTGCTAGGCTAACCACCGAGTTCTTTCACACCTTTGGAGAACTAATCCTATCACAACGTCGCCTACCCTTTATTAGGTACTAGGCTAAGCACCTAGTTCCATTACTATGGAGGAACTACTACCCTTCACGACACAACACCTAATATCGGAGATCAATTGTTGTTACCTTCATCAAGGATATAACCATCCTTGGAAACAAACAAACAAATACTTATATGTATAACGATGCACCTCATCGAATATACGACCTAGGCATTCTTCCCAAATGCGACTTGATTTGATTCTTCAGCATCCTTCACTAATGCCTTTGACACAACGCTTGGCACCCTTCACTAATGCCTCGCCTTCTGACACCTTTAGCATTCTTCACTAATGATTTGACACGGATGATGAACATCTTTCACTAATGCTTTCATCTTGACACTTTCGCATTCTTCACTAATGCCTTCAACCCAACATCTATGGAGAGAGGAAGAACTATCAACAAGAGAACCTTAGTTGTTGAAGATGACGAAGCATGGCAACTCATGGACTTGAGCTTGCACGTCTTTTCAGTGGTGATCTCCTTTAAGAGGAACCTAGTAGATCACAATAAAACAAAAGACAAACTACATAGATCACTTAGATCTGAGGTTAGAGGGTTAGAATACTTTGAGGAAGTATGTGTGTAAAGTGATACATAAAAAGGAAGAAATGGCTCTCTATTTATAGAGAAAATTCTCTCTTTTCGGATCCCACGGATCCCTTCCACTGGGATCCGGCTAGCACAAAGCCGGGGATCCTGGAACGCTTCCTTGCCCATGGGTATTTTTGGTTATGGGTCATGGGTCATGGGTTATGGGTTGATCCATGGTTTTCTATCTAGATACAATGAACTTGGTTAAGTGGTATATATAAAACCATGGGTTATGGTCAATACCATTTGCTAGTTTATTACCCATTTTAGTATTTACATGTTTTACCCATTTTAGTATTTACATGTTTTTACCCATTTTAGTATACTTAGTTTAAGTATATGTTAACCCAATATGTAAACACTAGTTGTTGTACATATGTATCTAAATCATAAAATCACTTAGGCTTGTTTTAGTGTTTTATGTTAAAGCAGTGTAAGTGTAGAAAACTATTAACTCAAACTATTTACGTACTCTATTTGTTTCGGTAAAATGATTTTACGTTTGTTATCGACAAAACATTAGAAGATCGTAAAATATAAACGTTTTTACGGCTTATTTGTATTAACAGTAACCTTCTTCAAATGGTAAACATCTTTCTTTTTTTTTTGCCTTATCTTTGTATAAATATTAAACAAATTTACTTTTTGTGTTTCTAGGTGTATATTTTAGCTTGAATCAGTATGTGATAATACATCTCAAAGAAATAAGATGGTTCCCATATTTGGATTGAAATAACAAATATGTAAGTGGTTGGATATGGGTATAATCACTTAATATTTTTATGTTTATGAAACAACTTTTTATTTGTAAAGGGTCGATCTTGGGGATGAAGGACGAATGCAACATGACGAACTTATCGATGAAGTAACGAACCATGCAATGTCATACATCAGAAATTTTAAGGTTTTTGAGTTTTGAATTTGTATTACTGTGATTTTGTTTTATTTATTTATTTATTTATTTTTATTTTTGGATTTGAGGTGTTTAGATATATGGCTCTTGCTAGCATTTGGTAAGGGTGGAGGCTGATGATCTTTATTTATTTGAGTTGTTGATATATATTTGTATATCTTTATTTATTTTACTTGAATTTAATAAACTAGCATATCTATTAAAAGTGGTTTTGAGAATGTGATGAAAGCTACATAGAATGTTTACTCTCAAAGTCTCATATGTCGATGGTTTGCTTTATTTGTTTTGTTAACCGGAGAGCAAGTGGGGATAGAGGTGAAGGGTTCGATCCTCACCCCTTGAATGGCCGGAGGTCCTATTCTATCTTTGATAGAATCGGTAGCAGCCTCTCTATCTTAGGTAGAGGTAAGGATGTCTACGTCTCAACCTGCCTTATAAATTTTTCATAAAATTAAATCACAAACTTTGGCTACATCTTTGATAAATTAAATTGCGGCAAAAAAATATGTCATGTACTTTTAATTAAGAAGCATAAAGTTGAGTTGAAAGAAGTTAGATGGGTAAGTAGGTTAGGTAATTCATCAGCAACAAAATCTTTGAACAAAATTTGGGTGTAGAAAAGATACAAATCATTATGTCACATACTCATACTCCCTATATATCATCAAAGCATTTACTTGTAAGCAAAGAGGTCATGTTGAATTGCACTGTAACAAATAAGGTGGGTGACTAGGTTAGGTCTTTGATTACGAGACATAATTTTTTCTCAACTCGCAAGTTGTGCTTCGTATCACTTTATTTAATATCATTGCAAGGTATATAATGTTCGGAGTATGTTGTTAATAGAAAAATGTATAAGATTACGGAGGAGCTTCAATTAGACCGTGCCGTGATAGATTTAATGTACGTTGGATTCTCGATCTCTATATATCAATTTTCTTAGGAACGCAAGTATGGTGAGCATTTATAAATCTAGACCGGGACGGTGTTGTATGTGTTTACAAATGTGTTAGTTTGACTATTATTAGCTGACCGGGATAAACATAGTGTATCCGGTTTATTTAAGATGAAGGTGTCTTGTGTTTATCTCTTTACTACGTCATGTCGATCCAACTCATGAGCTACCCGATGTCAAATTGAATACTAACAATTAACGGTTATATAGATGATCATTTAACAATAAACATTGATTTTCATGGGCGTGCTAAGCACGCCTATAAATCTACCTAGTATAATATATACACCAGAAGTTATATAGGTTTGAACTTTATGTTTTATTTCTTAACTTAAAATTATCATACAAAAATGGTACTTATATCTTCTAACCATACAAAATTCAAATGACAAACAAAATTATGAACCCATAACTTAAAATGATTTTTACCTGATATATGTGAAAGACACAATTTGAGCTGATGAAAATTTCTAAGGTTTGAAGTGTTTGTTTGTGTAAACTCTGGGGGAAAATGTTATGTTGTCTGAAAATTGTACACCTTTATGTAAGAAATGAATTAGTCATAAACCATTTTAGTCTCTTATCTTTTGGGTCTTTTACATATTGCTTCTTAGTGTTTTGTCTTTTTGTTAACAGTGGGCGGAAAAAAATTGAGAATCCCAAGAGCTCGTAGCTGAATTGTTGTTATACATTCTCATTCAGATTATAATTGTTTAGGGGGTGTCAATTGTCACTCACCATACCTCACCACCCACCAATATATTCATTCCACCTAATCTCATACCTCACCATACCTCACCATAGTTTTTTAGTGGCAATGGTCATTTCATACCTCACACTTTTTTTTTTTTTTAATTCATAATTATATTAAACAATTAAATAAAAATATAATATTTCATTAATAATTAAAAAAAAATTACATAATACGTGTTGAAATTGTAGTTAACTACAAGCTACACAATTAAATTGATTAGGAAACTTCCTTGAAACTTCCTACCACATATATCCAAACAACTTTTTGCATTTACCACATATATAATTTTGAGTCTTCTTCTTCCTTCAAGTACCTGCAACACATACACACACACACGAAAAGGAGAAAAAAAAGAAAAAAAAAGAAACATCACACCATCACAGTTCACCACACAAACACAAAACATCAGACACAACAAAAAAGAAACAAACAATAAAAAGAAGGAGAAAATTGCAACCTGCTGCGCCAAACCAAACCGCACACCATGCCGATTTCTCCATACCGCACGACTGGCAACGGTGTTGCCGTGCGGTATGGATGCATACCGTAACCATTGCCACCCCCCTTAGGGGGTCAGCAGGAACCCCAAAAGGCTATGGGTGTCTAGCAAGTGAAAATGTAAGGGGTGTTGCCAATCATTGGCAATGATTGGGTGAAATGTTTTTCTTGATTTCCGTGCCAATCATTGATATTTGGGAGCTTTGGTTTGCAGAAATTTTTTATACAAGTTTTTTTATTTATTGTTTTACAAGTTTTTTAGGTTTTTACAAGTTTTTTTTACAACTTTTAAGTTTTTTACAAGTTTTTTTAGTTTTTACAAGTTTTTTGTTGCATAGCTTTTAAAAAAACGTAGTTCGAAAAATTTTCGGCTCGATTCGAAGGTTTCAAAGTGAGATTTTATCTCACTTTACCGTCCATTCGGTTTTCATCATCGCCTCGGAATTTTTTTGAAAAAGGCTCAAATTCAAATGTTGCAAAGTGAGATAAACCTCACTTTTCCGTCCATTCGCTTTTCTTATCATCATCGCCTCACAAGTCACAACAATAGTCTAGCCAAGCACCTCATTTTCAACAGTCACAATAGGTCTAGCCAAGCCAAGTAGTCGGTTTAACCAAGCCAATCACCCCATTTTCAACAGTACAAAGTGTCTAATCAAGCCAAACACCTGGTCTAACCAAGCCAAGCACCCCATTTTCAACAAGTCACAACAGGTCTAACCAAGCCAAGCACTCAATCTAACCAAGCCAAGCACAAACACGTTTTCATTGTGCAAGAGGTACATTCCCTTTCTCAAAAGTTCACAAGAAAGTAAACAAGTGCGGGCATTCAACCTTATAAGCAACACCCAAAGAACTAGCAAGAAAGCAACACGTAGCAATATCTTCAAAACCACAACAAACAACAACTAGCAAGAAAGCAACAGACCAAAGTGTCACACCACCACAAATGAAAGCAACAACTGCAAGCAAATAACAAGTGTCACAAATTCCGTGTTACCCACCACCACAACAAGCAACAACCATGTCTAGTTCACCATTTGACACACAAGAGGTAAACAACTTATCCAATAGGCTCAAATTATTAGCTTTTTAGCTCATGTTGGCTGCAAATTCTGTTTTGTCATGCCAAAACTCTTTAAGTTTTTTTTAAAAAAAAAAAATCATCATTGTCTTTTTTTTAGAAAATCATCAGTTTTGCCATGCCAAAACACTCAAGTTTTTTTCATTAAAGTTGCAAAGTGAGCTAAAATGATCACTTTACCACCAAGAATGAAAGCGTGTCATGCCAAAACACTTAAGTTTTTTTCATTAAAGTTGCAAAGTGAGTTAAAAATGATCACTTTAACATCCAGTAATGAAACTGCATTACCAAATCAGTGAAGAATGGGGTGCTTGGCTAGAGTATCACCCCTGCAGCCAAAACCAAGCAAGGGTCATGCTATTGAGGCACCCCAAACCTGCAAAACACAACGAAACAGATACCAAACTTTTTACATGCAACCAACGATCTAACAAGTTCTATACTTGTTAGATCAAGTTTTTAGATCTAATTTTTTTTTAAATAATCAAAGAAAACTTAAATTTTTAGATCAAGTTTTTAGATCTAAATTTTTTTAGATAATCAAAGAAAAGCAAACGTTTTTTTAAACCAACCTCAAATTTTTTTCAAGATCATAAAAAGATTCAAGATCTAAAAACTTAAACGAAACATATACCACCACAACAGTTCATACCACAACATCACCACATCTCTCTACAACGATCTAACAAGTTTTATACTTGTTAGATCAAGTTTTTAGATCTAAATTTTTTTAGATAATCAAAGAAAACCAAACGTTTTTTTAAACCAACCTCAAATTTTTTTCAAGATCATAAAAAGATTAAAGTTCTAAAAAAATTTTAGATCTAAAAACTTAAACGAAACAGATACCACCAAAACAGATACCACCACAACAGATACGACCACAAATTTTTTTCAAGATCAAGTTTTTAGATCTAAAATGTTTTTATATAAGCAAAGAAAACCAACCTCAAATTTTTTTAAACCAACATCAAATTTTTTTCAAGATCTTAAAAAGATTCAAGATGTAAAAAATTTTTAGATCTAAAAACTTAAACGAAACATATACCATCACAACAGTTCATACCACCACAACAGTTTATACCACAACATCACCACTTCTCTCTACAACGATCTAACAAGTTTTATAGTTGTTAGATCAAGTTTTTAGATCTAAATTTTTTTTAGATAATCAAAGAAAACCAAACGTTTTTTAAACCAACCTCAAATTTTTTTCAAGATCATAAAAAGATTAAAGATCTAAAAAAATTTTAGATCTAAAAATTCAAACGAAACAGATACCACCACAACAATTCATACCATCACAACAGTTTCGACCACAAATATTTTTCAAGATCAAGTTTTTATATCTGAAATGCTTTTATATAAGCAAAGAAAACCAACCTCAAATTTTTTTAAACCAACATCAAATTTTTTTCAAGATCTTAAAAAGATTCAAGATCTAAAAAATATTTAGATCTAAAAACTTAAACGAAACAGATACCACCAAAACAGATACCACCAAAACAGATACCACCACAACAGATACGACCACAACATCACCAATCTCTCTAGAATTTGTACATGTAACCAACGATCTAACAAGTTTTATACTTGTTAGATCAAGATTTTAGATCTAAAATTTTTAGAGAAAGAGAGAGAGAGAGAGAAACAGGTGAGATAGTGATACCAAAAGTGAGGATAGAGAGAGAGAAGGACATTTATCACAAGAAAACGCGTACACGCTTAAACCATAAGGAACGAACGCGTAACCACACCCATAACCACACACGTATACAACTCTTTTATAATAAAAGAGTATTAGTTGTATTAGTTTTTTATAAAAGTATTTAAAAAAATGTATTTATAAAAGTATTTATAATAAAATTTTGTATTAGTTTTTAAAAATAAAAGTTGTATTAGTTTTTTAAAAGTTGTATTAGTTTTTTTATGTTGTTGTGTTTTTTATTTTTTAGGTGTTCGGTACTGAAGTTGCTTTAGCTGATTGGGTGCAATCTACTGCTCAATCGAATGGTTTTCTTATTGTTAAAGGAAGAACTAAAACAGATAGGGGCTATAAGTATCTCATCGAATTTTTGTGTTCGACATGGACGGCGCACGCGGAAGGTTTAGAAGATGAACTTGAACGGCAGCTGGTACCGCTAAAATTAATTGCCAATTCGTGACTCGGGCGAAATTTATAAAAGGTAGAACTGGTACCACTAAAACTAGTGGTTGGATCTTGAGGGTCAAGTGTCCGAGGCATAATCATGAATTTGTAGAATCGTTCCATGGTTTTTCACAGGCGATTAAAAGAAAGTGAGTTAGTTTTGGTGAAGCGGTTGACAAAACACAAGTAGCACCACGAATTATACTTTCTTCACTAAAAGAGCGATCCAATAACGCGTGTCTAGCATTAAAACGGTATATAATTCACAAGACAAGATACGTCGCTAGTCATGGTGATTTGACTCGATATAACTCCTTTTAGTACATTTGAGGCATCAAGGTTATACATATTACCCGGGGTAAATGACCACACCAATGAGTGGATGAAATATTTTTGTTCACCGACGTCATATGCCCTGTGGACAACATATCCGAAAATCATGCAGATGGACTCCACATACAACACCACGATGTTTAAACTGCCATTCTTTACAATTGTTGGGGTTACTCCAACAAACAGAACATTCTCAATGGCGTTTAGCTTTTGGACCGTGAAAAAGATCCAAATTTCAAATGGGTGTTTGAATGTGTTAAGTTGGTGATACAAGAACAATATTACCCGCGGGTTATCGTCACCGACAGAGATTTAGCGTTGCTTGTGGCATGCATAGAAGAATTCCCAAACGCTACAGATTACTCGTCGATGGCATATCAATCAAAATATGCTCAAGCATTGCGCACACAAATTCGATACGCTAGAGGAGTATGAGTCCGTTAGATGGACATGGGATTTGATGGTTACAGCTCCGACCAAGATGTGTTCACGCATTATTATCGCACCTACGGATTTATTAGTCCAAAAAAGGGTACTTACCCATTAATACATTTTTTTTATTATTATTTAATAAATAACTACTCGAATTGTTTTCTCACTTTATTAATTCTTTGTTTTCTCGGATGTTTTATTTTTGTAACCGGCTGCGACATTACGACCGCATGTTTGTGTCGCATATTACCGATCAATATCGCAGCTCGCCAAACAACAACATGTAGAGTTGAGAGTCAACAAGCGTTGTTGAAGTTATACTTGGGCTCCACATACCCAAAGCTTAGACACGCTTGTTGTGTTCTCGACAAGATTATAGTCAAGCAAGAAACTGCGATACGAGCCTCTTTGAATACAAGCAAAATCAAGAAACTGCATGCATGTAAGGGCACACTATTTAGCAAATTGCGGTATAATGTTTCAAGAGATGCTTTACTACTCATACTCGCAGAAAGTAAACGGGATGTGGACCCAAATGAATGTTCACAATGCGGTTTATGGTTTACCATGCTATCACGAACTGTATTACCTTCAAGCAAACGGTATGTATTTTAAATTTATGCCTATCAAGTTATTCTCCCGTCATACCGATAATTTTAACTAGTTCTTTTTTTGAATACAGATTGCCTATTCCGCTTGATTTTGTTGATAATTTTGGAGAACACTAAGCTGCCCTCGCCTCGTTGTCCAAAATACTCAAGAGCCCTAAGAGCCTCGGGCTGAGAGCACTGAATATTTTTCTTGTCAAGATGGCGTAAAAATTCCAAAATGTTTTACCAAAGCATCGTCGTTTGTCAAAAAAAAATATGTTAAACAGGCTAAGAGGTATATACGCTCCGAATCAGGTCAACCCAACAACCTGCTGTTAAAGAAAGTAATCGTGGACGTCCGATCGCAAAGGACAACGAATCCAAGGCTAAACAAAATATCCTGATTTGAACAAAGAACCCCCCTAAGGCACCGCAGGCTATACAAAACCTAAAAAGTCCGGAGACTTAAATGAAGAAGCTGCGAGACATAGTTCATATGTGGGAGAGTTCTAACATCCAGACTTGAGCGAAGAACCTAGCGAGGGCTACTTAAGACCGCGACTTATGCGTTCCGGATGACAAGAGCGAATATTTTATGGCTCAAATTCCATCTCTTTTCCAACGCTGGATCCTTGGGATCTTTAACGTGGAAGGTGATGGAAATTGTGACTATCGAGCTCTTGCCGTAGGTCTTGGTCATCACGAACGAATATTGCCCGAATTGAGCTCTTGTCGGGGAAGAGTAGACAATAACGAGGAAGTTTACGTGCAAATGTGGGGGACTTGGTTTACAACTTTTCGTAACTCGCTGAATTGGTTTGAAGGTCCGCACCTACGGCTTGGATGACTATGCGAGAAACGGGCTCTCTTGCATTCTTAACCGCCCAATTGTATGTATATCCAATTCACAATCTATTATGTGTCTTCCGAGAGATGGTCGGATACAACACAAATATTGTCCCCCGTTGTGATTCTTCGTGTGGGAAGACCAGTCGCCACTTCGCCTTCTTCGCGGTTCTTGATGAAAACTTACCACTCCCGTTATACTCACCCACAATTGAGATGGTTGAAATAACTTGGTGCGGGATGGGCACATATGTTTACCAACCACGAGCATGTTTAGAAGCACGTAGAAAGCGATTATTGATTTATATTGTAAATGACAAAACATGTATAGGCGATTCTTGATTTATATTGTAAATGACAAAACATGTATAAGCGACACGATTTATATTGTAAATGACAAAACATGTATAGGCGACTTGATTTATAGTAAACGACTCATCATCTTTTGTTACTGATGCCCTCGCCGGTTCTTCCTCATCTTTGTTACAGAATCGGATGACATTCATGGAGGACATTCATTGTGTCAACAACACACCCGCTCATGTTGAGAGTCCAGATTATGTGCCTTCTTCTCCATCTTATGTCTCCCTCTCGGCTATATCTCCAAATTGCAGATGAGGGACAATTTTCTTCACCGTCCTCCGGTTCTTCCTCATCTTTTATTCTGTCGCCTCGCTGGATTTGTAACGAAATGGCGAGATTGCCGATTGAGGAGACGCATTTGAAGTTAGATTTTCGTGTGACGGATGCGGCATTATTGAAGCGATTCATTTCGAGGTGATTGATCTTAGTTTATAGTTATATTGTGATTTTGTGAACCATGTATCAACTATTAATCTATAACAAGATTGCTTATTTATGTATTCGAAGCTTTTAATTTTGTGAACCATGATATATCTTGTTATGTTGTGAATAATTATACAAATTTTGGCCATGCAACAAGAAAACTTTCTTTGTGTCGTTGTCGACGTGGATTTATAATTAAAAGAACATCCCACAAGCCCAAAACTTGTGGTCTGAAGTATTATGCATGTCCTTTGTCAAAGGTAAATGATTAAACGTTTGCTTATTTACGTAAATATATCAATAACTTGTTTGTTAAGAATACATTTCTAATAATTGTTTCATCATGTAACAGCCAGTGACTAAAGACTATGGGTGTCAATACTTTATGTGGAAGGAAGTATATCAACAAAAGTACTTTGGTCAAGCCTCTTCTTCAACGCAGTGCTCAAACTGCGAAACTAAAGATAAAAAGATCAACATGCTATTGGCTCAAAATAATTTGTTGAAGGCAAGAATAAAGACGTTGGAGGCATCACTGGAATTGGCAAGAAATCCAGTTGATCACGCATGTCAGTCGAGTGGAATACTCTATGGGCTTATAGATGACATTAATAATCTTCATGTGGAATAGATTTCGTTGTAATATTAGTAACATCTGTTGTTGTACTTATTTAATGTTTTAATGTCTAATGTTTTATTGTTATTGTTTAATTAAATGGAAATAAATACACAATTAAAAAACATAACGTAAAATAAATACCATATAAAAACACTACACAATTAAATACACTATACATATAAAAACACTACACAAATAAATACACTATACATATACCTAAAAACTACACAATTAAATTAAAAAAAAAAAGGGTACAGCTGCCGCCTGTACGGACAGGGACCCATAGGCTATGGGGTGCATGGCTAGGAATTCTTGGGGTGCTTGCGTAGGCTTCACCTTGTTTACGTTAGTTAAACTACTAGTTAAGGTGACCATAAGCCACCGAGACACTTTGACACATCAGCGTCACATTAATTTTTTTTTCTAGACTAAAAACAAGACTAAACACCAGTTATGACGACTTTACCGAGGACTCAACATATATATTTTTTTTTAAATTTAAATTTCATTAATAATTAAAAAACAGTACATAATAACTTAACTTAAATAAAGTAAAATTCATTACAATAAAATTAGTGTTCCTTTGTTCGATGTCAAAGGTATTCATCTAAATCGACTTTAAAATTTGGATGCATTTGTCGGCTTTAAATATCTCTAATAACTTGGCACTTATCTACTTCTCGCACGGGATCATTTTCACGATGTTGCTCTTCCGGATAAAAGTCGAGAGAGATTTCCTTCTCTTTGTCTTTTAAGACCATATTATGTAATATTATGCAAGTGTACATCAAATCCGTAATTTTTAGAAAACTTTGTGACGCGGGGAGTTTTATTATAACCCATTTTTTATTTAGCACACCAAAGGCTCGTTCATCAGCTTTTCTTGCTACTTCATGCGTTTGCTTATATTTAATTTGCTTTGTATCATCCGTGCCTGGCTCTGAAATGGACTGAATAGGAACATACCATTTCGGATATTTTCCGTCAGTAAGATAATATCCCCAATTATAAGTTACTCCGTGAGCCACAAATGGAACTTCTAATGCTTTCCCGTATCTGAGATCGTTCAAATAGAGGCGACGCATTATAACATTGATGTCGTTGTTCGACCCAACAACACCAAAGAACACATGTCAAATCCATAAGTCTTGTGAGGCAACCGCTTCTAATAAAATGAATGGATCTTAACTGGAATCACCCCTACATAATTGACCACGAAGTCTAGTTGGGCATCGAGCCCAAGGCCATTTCATACAGTCAATGCTTCCTATCATTCCAAGAAACCCATGTTTTTCCTCGTGAAAAGCATAGAGTTTTTCAACATCGATTGTGTAGGATTTTGCAAATACTCATTTCCATATAAATCCATAACCCCTGTACATAAAGTGTCGAGAGAATCACGAGAAGTTTTATCCCTCATTTGCAGATATTCGTCGAGAGCATCAGGAACGGTATTGTATACTAATTAACGAACTGCAAAGGTACACTTCATCAACGGGGAATGCCAACTTTTCCCGTAGCGTCAACACCTTGTCAAAGAAATAGCACATTATCAATTAAATCTCGACAATGCTTGTGAAAAGTAATCGCTTGATTCGGAACCACTTACGGAATGTACGTGAGTCATACAATGGGTTTTCACTGAAGTAAGCGGCCACAAGAGCGATCATGATAACCGTAACGATCTCTATATATCGGAGCTCGTATGATTCTCCTCGTTGAAGAAGTGGAATCCTGAATAATTAAAGCGACGTATTTTAAAAGCTCTAAAGTTAAACTATTGACTTCGTTATCATCATCTGTATTTGTAAAACAAAATATTGACCATAATTCATTTGTTTAAGTTGAGAAGTTTAAAATATGTATAAAAGAGAAAGTGTGAAAAATGGGAAAGAAAATACTTATAAAAGAAAAGGTGTGTTTAAAAAAATTAAATAGAACAAACACCCTCAACATCTATAAAATAACCGACGGCTATTTTTTCCCTTCTTTCCATTTGGTCATTGGACCGATTGAATCACACAAAATGGAGGGGCGCCCCTCATAGGTGACCCAATCGATGCATTTGATTACCATAACGGCTAGCCTTATTAGTTTTGGATATGTTTAAATAAACGTTTATTTTGTATTTCAAATAATCATGAGAGTTTTTAGTAAAAAGATATGATATTTGATTGTTTAAGATTGTAGGTAGTGTAATTTACTACAACTTTGGGCATGAGATTGAAAAATTATTATCTCTCCAAAAAGAAGAATGGGATCACCTCATCCCATGCATCCCAAGGATGTCAACCGGACCTCCCCCAAGGACCCGGCCCAAGAATGAAGACTGTCGAAGTGAAAAATTATTATCTCAAGATAACATTATTATTCAACACATCATCATTCTTTTTATTTTTCATGTGTAATGGTCAAGTGTCATCTCAACTTCAAATATATCACACATACTTATTGATCAAATAAAGAATAATAAAAACATGGGACAAGTTATTCACACCCTCCCATAGGGAGGTATCCAATGATTGGCATCGCGGCTTATAATGATGTACATCGCGAGTTAGCGGTTTGATCAAAACTCTATGATGACAACATAGGAAGGGTATCTATGGCTGCCCCAATAGGCAAATCGCCAGTCGATCGAGGTGAGGTGGCGATGCCTTTTGGAGCCACGACGCCTACCAAAATGATACAAGTGAATCGTCTGCCGATCGAATCTCATTTGCTTTTTCTTTTTCCTTTTTTTCTTTTTCTTTTTAACTTTGGTGTGCTAGATGATGATCTCTTGAGATTTTTGGAAACAAAATGGAGATGAGAGATTTTGGAGATGATGATCTACTGTGAAGGATAACTTATATATAGAAAATTTTCACTTGCAAAAGTTCTTGCAACTTATCAAACACAACCAAACATTCAAAGTTATGTGTTAAAAATGTTTAAAAAAATGAAATTAAAAAAAAAAATGTGTTAAAATTATTACTAATGAAATTTTAGTTTGTGTTAAAAAAGAAAAATAATGAAAATAAATAAAAAAAATTGATTATGGTCGCCCTTACTGGAGCACCCAATCGTCTGAAGATCGTTGGAGAGAGAAAGCTGACGTGCCAGAGAAAAGTAAGAGGATTGAATCCTCTTACTGGGGCAGCCTAACACATCCCTAAAAACATCCACCATGTGAGTGGTGAATGCCAACTGCATCTTTCATCTCTTTAGACTACCTCAAGGTGAATGGGTGAGTGTTCCACTCACCTCGTGAGTGCCATGCCATATGTTTTGACTAGGGGTGTGCATAGGCTGAAAACCGGACCGGACCGGACCTAAAACCGAAGTTCGCCAAAGCAAGACCGAGACCGACCGATATTTCGTCCGGTCGGTCCGTCTCTGTCTTCTGGTCCGGTCCAACCAAACGCCCACGGTTTTTGGTTCGGTTTTGTCGGACCGACCGACGGACCGACCGGACCGAGACCGATTGCTAAAAGCGAGACCGCGGACCGGACCGAATGTGGTCGGTCGGTCTCGGACCGTGTCGTCCCGGTCGGTCCTTCGGTCGGTCCGGTCCGGCCGGTCCGTTCTTCACCCTTAGTTTTGACTCACCTTAGAGTCTCACATCCCAAGACACATTAAGGTGACCACTTCACCTATTTGATATTTGTGCATGTTATTAAACCGTATGGTTTGTAGAGTAAAAGAAAAAAATGGTGAAGTGAAAAGTGTAGCCCTTGTCCATAAAGGTGAAAGGTAGAGTGAGTGGAAGAGAGAGAGAAACTGACGCTGAAGGAGGAGACACCCACCTTGCCTTCCAGCCTTAGGCTTGCAATGATGTGAAATGTGAAAGACGTGAGTTAGAGGGTGACCCTAAACCCATTGCAGCTAGTCTAATTGGAAGTAGGGAATAATAATGTTTTGTTTGGGAACACGCATCTTTTCTTACACATTGTACCACTTTGGTTTCTTTTGTAATTTTGTTTGGGTCCTCCTATGCAGGCACCCCTTATAGAGGGGTCAGATTTTATCTGGTCCTCGTGCCAATCATTGGTAATGATTGGTTTCTCGATTTCCGCCAACTTATTTTTACAAGTGTTTTTTTACAACTTTTTGTACATTTGTATTTTTGTTTTTACAAGTCTTGTTTTGGTTTTATATTTCTACAAGTTTGTTTTACAGCTTATTTTTTGTTTTGGTTTTACAGGTTTTACAAGTTTTTTTAAGTTTTCAAAAAATCGTAGTTGAAAAACATTTTAGGCTCAGTCCGAAGTTTTCAAAAGTGAGATTTTATCCCACTTTGCCGTCCATTCGGTTTTCATCATCGCTCGGAAAGTTTTAGGCTCAAACCCGAAGGTTGCAAAGTGAGATTTGATCTCACTTTACCATCCATTCGGTCCATTATCATCATCGCCTCGGAAAAGTTTTTAAAGTTTTTAGGCTCAAACCCGAAGGTTGCAAAGTGAGATTAGACCTCACTTTACCCTCCATTCGGTTTTTATCATCATCGAAAAGTTTTTAAAGTTTTTAGGCTCAAAATACATCATCGCTCGAAAAGTTTTAGTCACAAACTGCACAAAGTCACAGTTCACAACTGCACACAGTCACCAGTTCACAAGTCTAACAACACTGCAAAAGTCTCAAACTGCTCAAGTCTCAAACTGGTCACAAGTTACCAGTTCACATGAACTTCACATGTTTCACAAGGTTATACACGTTTTAAACAAGATTCTCAAAAGTTACCAAGTACTGCAAAAGTTCACAAGATTCTCAAAGGCAATGTACTAAGTTCACATGAAATCCTAGGCAGGCACCCAATATAATCCCAGGTGAAGCAACAACACAAACAACAATCAACCAACAACACAAACAACCACCCCATATAACACCTGGTGAAAGCAACAACACCAACAACAATCAACCAACAACAACTGGTCCAGAACAACAAACAAGTGGTCCAGAACTGCAACAAGTGGTCCAGAACAACAACAAACAAGAATAAGCAACAAGTGCACTAGCAACAGCATACCAGTCCACCATGTCTAGTTCACCATTTAACACACAAGAGGTAAACAACTTATCAAAGGCTCAGATTAATAGTTTATAGTTCATGTTGGCTGCAAATTAAGTATTGCCTCGCCAAAACTCTTTTTAAGTTTTATTTTAAAAAAAAAATCATCATTGCCTTTTTAATTTCATTAAAGTTGCAAAATGACCTTGAATGGCCACTTTACCATCCAGTAATGAAATTTTTTGATACAAAAACACTAAGTTTTTTTATACATTACAGTTGCAAAGTGAATTAAACTCACTTTACCATCCAGTAATGAGGTGCCTGCCAAGGATTTCATGGGGTGCCTACGTAGGCATGCCCACAAACAAAAGGGTCCTCCTATGCAAACCTGCAAAAAAAGAAACAAGTTTTAGATTCTAAAAAATTTAAGAACGAAACATTATTGTTTTTAAGAAAATCACCATATTCAAAGTTCTTAGATCTTAAAATGTTTTAAAAAATCAAAAAGTATTAACTTTTTTTACAAACCTCATAATATTTTCAACATCAGATAACTTAGAAGCATCTAAAAAAGTTTTAGATCTAAAATAGTTTTAGATCTAAAAAAGTTTTAGATCATAACCCACGGTATCAACAAGTGTAATAGATCTAAGTTTGTAGATCTAAAAACTTTAGATCTTCAATTTTTAGAGAGAGAGAGAGAGAGAGATAATACCACTAGGAGAGATAAGAGAGAGACAGAATATCAACTGGGTAAGTCAGAGAAAACCATGTGCGCACATGGTTTTCTCTGCATGGTATACACGGTTTTTTAAAGAAACGCGTAAACCATTCGAGAACCACACACGTAGCACCAAATATATACACACACGTTTTTTAAAGAAACGCGTAAACCATTCGAGAACCACACACGTAGCACCAAATATACACACACGTTTTTTTTTAAAAAAAACGCTTAATATACATAAAAAAAACTTTTAAAAAAAACGTTTTTATTAAAAAAAACTTTTTTATTAAAAAAAACGTTTTTATTAAAAAAAAACTTTTTTTATTAAAAGAAACTTTTTTTTATAAGTTATTATACATAAAAGAAACTTTTTTTATTAAAAAAAACTTTTTTATTAAAAAAAACGTTTATTATACATTAAAAAACGTTTATTATACATAAAAAACGTTTATTATACATAAAAACTTTTAAAAAAACGTTTACTACAAACCAAGTTTTATCAACAAATATTTTTAAAAAAAAATTATGAACAAGATTATAAACAAGTTTTATCAACTACAAACCCTTTAACCAAATTAATAACCCATTTGTATCACCAATTTTTTTTAAAAAAAAAATTACGAACAAGATTATAAACTAAGTTTTATCAACTACAAACCCTTTAACCAAATTAATAACCCACGGTATCACCAATTTTTTTTTTAAAAAAATTATGAACAAGATTATAAACCAAGTTTTATCAACTACAAACCCTTTAATCCAAATTAATAACCCACGGTATCAACTACAAACCCTTTAACCAAATTAATAACCCACGGTATCAAAAAAAAAAAAATTAAATTATGAACAAGATTATAAACGTAGTTTTATCAACTGCAAACCTTTAATCCAAATTAATAACCCACGGTATCAACTACAAACCCTTTAACCAAATTAATAACCCACGGTATCAACTACAACATCTACAAACCCACCGTAACAACATCTGCAAACCCACCGTAACAACATCTGCAAACCCACCGTAACAACATACCACAAAAAACGAACCATCACGAATCTAAAACTTTAGATGTAGTGCGCGTCGGTGAGAAATACTGCGCGTGGCCTACCTTAAAATGATCACCTTTTCCCGATCTATCGTTTGGTATAGGAGGTGAAAATTACCGGTGGTGCGTGGCCAGAATATTGGCCGGAATATATTAAGTCACCGGTAAAAGAGTTGAGAGAGTTTTTGTGTGAGAGAGAGAAAGTGATTTGAGTGAGAGAGAGAGGTTAGTGTGTGAGTGATTCTTTGAGAGAGAGAGGGAGTTAATAACACCCGTTTTATCACACACGTAGCAAAAGAAACACAACAATAAACGTTGTATTATAAACGTTTTTTATAAACGTTTTTTTTATAAACGTTTTTAAACAATTTGTAAAAGTTTGTAAAAGTTTTATAAAAGTTTGTAAACATTTTGTATTTATTAAAGTTTGTAAACAATTTGTATTTATAAAAGTTTTTAAAACAAAATTGTACAAGGTTGTATTTTTTATCAAAGTTTTTTATAAAAATTTGTACAAGTATTTTTTATCAACGTTTTTTATAAAGGTTGTTGTGTTTTTTATGTATAGGTGTTCGGATGAAGTTGATTTAATTAATGGGTTCGACTCATCTAAACGATTGGGTTTGTTATTGTTATTGGAAAAGTAAAACAGATAGGCTATAAAGACTATCGAATTTTTTTGTTCTGACATGGGACGTCTTCACGTGGAGGTTTAAGATGAACTTCAATTCAGACTAGTACGACAAATGTAATTGCCCATTCAGATTACTAGCGAAATATATAAAAGCTTTTAATGGTTGGATATTGAGGGTTAAGCGTCCGGAGCATAATCACAATTTTCCAGACTCGTTGCATGGTTTTTCACGGCCATGCGATTAAAGAAAGTGAAGTTTTTGTGAGCAGATGACAAAGCAGCGGTAGCACCACGAATTATACTTTCTTCAATAAAGAGATGGATCCTAATAACGCGCTCACGATTAAAACGTGATAATGCACAAGAAAAGATACGTCGCGACAGTCGTGGTGATTTGACTCCGATACAAATGCTTTTAGTACATTTGCGACGTAAAGGTTATATCGTATACCCTAGGATAAATGACCACACAAATGAGCTGGATGAAATATTTTTTGTTCACCCGACGCCATATGCCGTGACAACATATCCGGAAATCATGCCGATGGACCCACATACAACACCAACATGTTTAAACCGCCATTCTTACAGGTTGGGTTACTCCAACAAACACAACATTCCAACGTTTAGCTTTTTGGAGAAAGAAAAAAAGCCAAATTTCAAATGGGTGTTGGAATGTATTAAGTTGGTGATACAAGAACAATACTACCCGCATTATCCGACAGAGACCAAGCTGCTGCTTGGCCAAAGAATTCCCAAACGCTAACAGATACTCTGCGATGGCATATCAATCAAAATGTGCTAAAGCATTGCGAAACAACACGTTAAAGGAGTATGAGTCCGTTAGAATCACTTGGGATTCGATGATTTCAGCTCCGACAGAAGAAGTGTTCAGGCATTATGCCTACCAAGTTATTCTTTCCGTCAATCCCGATAATTATAACAAGTTCTTTTTTTCGAATACAGGATTGCCAATTCCGCTTGATTATGTTGATAATTTTTGGAGAACACTAAGCGTTCCCTGGCCTGTTGTTCGAAATACTCAAGAGCCTGATGAGCCTGATGAGCCTGAATATCCTCAAGAGCAACAAGGTCCTGAAGAGCCTGAATATTTTTCGTGTAAAGATGACGTACAGAAATTCCAAAGTGTTTATACCAGAGCATCGTCGTTTGTCAAAAAAAATATGTTAAACATGCTCAGAGGTATATACGCTCCTGAATCTGTGTCAGCCCAACAACCTGCTGTCAAAGAATTGGTATAACGGTGCAGCACCCCGACGTTATTGGATGAGTATGCCAGAAATGGGAGTGGTTATTGCTACAGCTATTAACCGTCCTATTGTATGTATAGCCAATAGACAATCTCTTTTGTTACTTCCGCTTAGAGGTTCTCCAGATTCAGCCCAGTACTTGACTCCGGTTGTTATTCTTCGTGTGGGGAACGAGGAAGGTGCTCACTTCGTTCTTGCGGTTCTTGACGAAGACTCACCACTCCCGTATAATCACCCACAATGGAGTTATCATAGAGATGCCGTGGCCGCGCAATGGGAACATGTGTTTACTCAACGACAGAGGATGTTTAGATATACGTAGAAAACGATTATTTATTTATATTGTAAATAACAAAACATGTATAATCGACATGATCTATATTGTAAATGACACATGTATAGACGATTACTGATTTATAGCAAACGACTCGTCATCTTTTGTTACTGATTGCTCCCTGCCCGGTTCTTCCTCATGTTTTGTTACAGAATCGGATGACATTCGGGAGGGACATTCATTGAGTCAACCACACACCCGCTCGTGTTGAGAGTCCAGATTATGTGCTTTCTTCACAATCTTATGTGCTCTCCTCCAAACCTATATCTCCAATGCATATGAGGACAATTTATACACCGTCCTCCGGTTCTTCCTCATCTATGATACAGCCGTCTCTTGATGTGTATGCAGCGAGAGATAGACGGATTGAGAGACGCATTTCTGAGTTAGAGTCTCGTGTGGGGCATGGCGCTATCATTGGATGCACTACGCATCGGCGTGATTGATCTTAATTTCTAGTTATATTGTAATTTTGTGAACCATGTATCAACTATTAATCTATAACAAGATTGGTTATTTATGTATTCGCTTCTATTTTGTGAACCATCATATTACTAATTTATGTTGTGAATAATTATACAAATTCTTTTGGCCAGATGCAACAACAAAATCCTTACTTGTGCGTTGTAACGGGATTAATAATTCAAAGAACATCCCACCAGCCCGGTACTCGTGGTCTGAAGTATTATGCATGTCCTTTCTCAAAGGTAAATAATTAAACGTCTGCTTATTTGCGTAAATATATCAATAACTTGTTTGTTTAGAATACATTTCTTATAATTGTTTGTCATTTAACGTACCGGGACTAAAGACTATGGGTGTCGATACTTCATGTGGAAGGAAATATTTCAAGAAAGGTACTTTGGTGAAGCCTCTTCTTCAACGCAGTGCTCAAACTGCGAAACTAAAGATACAACGATCAACATGCTATTGGCTGAAAAGACTTTGTTGCGCAAAAATAAAGGCTGGAAGCATCACCGAACTGGCAACTAATCCAGTTGATCACATGTCACCGAAGTGGAATACTCTATCAGCTTATAGATGACATTAATAATCTTCATGTGGAGTAGACGTTGTAATATTGAAAACATTTGTTGTTTTAATTGTTTAATGTTTACATTTGTTGTTATACACTATTAAAAACATATCGTAAAATAAATACCACATAAAACACTACATAATTAAATACACTATATTTAAAAAACACTACAACAAATTAAATACACTATATACACTATACACTACACTAATTTAATACACTAAAAACACTTCACACAATTAAAAAAAAAAAAAAAAAAGAAAAAGTCAAATCTGCCGACAATGGGGGGGTCCACACTAGTGAGGTGCCTGCCAAGGATTTCATGGGGTGCCCACGTAGGCTTTCCCTTTTGTTTCCTTAAACATGTATATCACGTCATCTTTGATTTGATACATCATACAAAGTGCCATTTAGCTATTAATGACTTTTTTTTTTTAATGTATTACTTTATCTTTTCATTATCTACTAACTCTGATGATTAAATTTACTGCAATGGAAAATAACCCTTCGCAAAATCATTTTTTTTTCTCTCTTTTTTGAAATTTTATTACTAATAAATTACTTCAATTTTGTGAATAATGTATTTGCTCAAGTTATTCCTCATTACTCAAATGACTTCTTCAACATTGAGGAAAAAATGATATTACTCCAATGTTAAAAAGCTCCAATGTTAAAAAGATTTTCAATAACTTTTCTGAAAGAGTCATTTCATAATACGTTTTTGGCCCGAATATTCTCCCTAAAGAGATGATCTTTGAAAACGTAGTGTTGCGTTCATTTTATTGTATTATGTATCGTTGCAAGGCATCTTTTAGTTGGGTAGATTGGTTAAAAAACCTTATCTTGTGAATTTATAATTCCTAGCGCCTCGTTAGTTTTATTTGTTTAATAAATTTGCTATTAAAATAATAATAATAATAATAATTTTTGGCTTCTAAAATGTGTACTATAACTATCTTAATGCATTATAATGCATTTAGGACTATTCTATAATTAGAAGACTTAAAAATTCAGATTTTTTTACTTGCTTATTATGGAAAGAGTTGGCTTAAAAAATCAGCTACTACTCCTCATTCTGAAACAACCCATTTACTCTCACATTTACTGAAAGAATTGGCTTAAAAATTCACCTACTACTCCTTCATTCTGAAACATCTTAATACCTTATAATGCATTTAGGACTATTCTATAATTAGAAGGCTTAAAAATTCAGATTTTTTTACTTGCTTATTATGGAAAGAGTTGGCTTAAAAAATCAGCTACTACTCCCTCATTCTGAAACAACCCATTTACTGAAAGAATTGGCTTAAAAATTCAGCTACTACTCTCTCATTCTGAAACAGCCCATTTACTCTCACATTTACTCTCATTGTGAACAGCCCATTTACTCCCTCATTCTGTAACTCCCATATCTACTCTCCCTCCCTCTCTAACGCTGCCCTCATTCTGTAAAAGACAATACAAGCCCCTTTATCATATCCAACTCGCACATAAAAATATACATATGAATCTATTCTCTCTCACTTCTCTTTCAAAACCTAAATCATATCTCTACATATTCACAACATCAGCTACCAACACTTCCGCCGCCACCACTTCCTCCTCCGCCAACACAATCCGCAACAGCCACCCTTTATGTATTGTTTCGGGAGTAGATTCGTTGGTTTTGGTTGTGGTTTAGGCTGTTTGGTTGGGTAAGCCAATTGGTGGTGTTTTCTTTGTGGCCTCAGTGGTAGCGGTTTTGTGTGGTTTCGTGAACCAACCGCTGTGAGCTATGGTTTTTGTATGGCTTCGATTGTTCAAGATCAGTTTGAGGCTGTGTTTATAGATTGTATGTTTAAACTGCAGATCTTTCGGATTTGGTATGCGTGTCAAAAAACATGGTTTGGTCTTGGTATGGTCTCAGTGGCACGGTTACTGGGTTTCAACCCGATTTTGGTCTCGGTTATAGGTGTGTTTTATCCATAAATTCAGGTTGTGAGTTTATCATTTCTTTCTTAGTTTGTTTAGCGGTTTCAATGGTTTTTTAACCGAGTAAATGCGACACAACAGCTGAAAACACGGCTTCGCTGCTTCTATGTTTGGATCTCGAGTTAATAATGTACAACGTTGCTATTTTTATGTTGGTTTCATTACATTTTTTGTTGGAAATGTGAGATGTACGATTCGAACTATTATTGTTTTAAAACCTATATCTGGTTATTATTTGTTTGTTATATATGTTATTGCCCATGTTCAGTGGTTTTGAAAACCATTTTATTTCTAGGTTGTTTACTGGTTTCGAAAGCTGAGGTTTGAGACGATTCATGCGAGCCTGTGACATTTTTTGTGGATCTTGGATTTAATGAAAAGGTTATATATATGTGCTTGCCCATTATTCAAAGCTTATGAACATGTTAAAGCTTTTGGTACGTTTGGTTGTGACTTGGTTACGAGGAATTGTTAATGCTTTAAGTCGTAGTTTGACGCGACAATAAACGGAGGAAATTTTAGGATGCAACTATTTTTATTTGCAGTTGTGTGGACCTCTGGCTAAATTAAAAAATAAAATAAAATAAAAATGTTTTAGACTTTTGAATCTGAATTTTGAATTGTTTTTAAATTTTAGAAATTGGACTATTGAGCTAAATGTTTATAAAAAAAGTTTATAGAGGTAGATCTACTTCTAAAAAGTAAAAGCAGTTTTACATTGAAATTGAGAAATTAGTGTTGTCTAAAATGTTAGAATCTTGAAAACAACATCGAACAGTAAAAACGCTAGCAAGTGTAGATTCAGTAACTAATATTGACAGTCATCTAATTTCTCATTTTTTAGGTGCCTGCAAAAAACGGTACAAACATAGCACGTCAAGAACTTTAAAACGAATGGACCTGTAGATGTGGTGGAATAAAGATACAATAGTTAAAGAAATGGATTTTTGGACATGTAATATTTTTACAAATATACACAAACCTTTATGGATTTTCTAAAGATTTTTATACACGATCAAAACTTAGTAGCGATATTTCTATTTCTTATAATTGTAGAGCTTACATTTTTCAAAATATGAGCTAGAATTTATTATTACAATCTTAATTGACTATCGTCGCTTGCACCATGCCAATCACAAAAACATTTCTTCGAAGTGGTTCCTTAACTCTATAGATACAGTTTCTCGATAGAAAATTATTTGTTGCCGAAATATAGTAAAAACCTAAACACCGCTGCAAATTTATTGTAAAAAATGTAATAATTTAAATACGCAATTCACAGGAAATTTAAATATGTAACGTTATTGCTAGAAAAAAAAATATAATAAAAAACATTTGCTCGTCACAAAACTTAGTCACGGGGTATCCGCTGCCGCATTACGCGGGTACCCTGCTAGTCAATAAGAAATATGTATAACACCTTGTTACAAGCAACATCTAACGCTTTGCTTTTAATTCAAGACTTTTTCATAACTTTTGTTAAATCAACTTTTTGTTTTCTTATGATGATATAACTTTGTGTAAAACAATATTGAGGGCAAAATTGGCATTGGTATGGTAACTCCTAAGAGCTTTGGGTATCGGGCTTTTCATGCTTCGCCAAAGTAACATGGCAAGCTTGCCACCACACCACCCTTCCTCGCCATCCCTCCTCATTTTCACCTCCTCGCGCGCATCTTTAAGGGAGGTATAAGGTTTTTCTTTTTAATTTATTTATTGTGGTTTGCGTGTGTGAATAAGTGTGTATGTGAGACCCAAATAAGTAAGTCGAGGTTAGTTGTGATAAAAAGGGTTGTAAATGGAGGTTTGTTAAAGTGACGTGACACCCGTGAGCCCCAAATGAGAAGTTTTGATGTATCACCACACCCAAAGCTCTAACAATTGTGGCTTGTTGTCCATATTTACTTATGCCAAACAAACACGAATCAAATTTTGATGAAAGGTAATATCGGCAATTAAAATATTCATAACTTTAAGGAACAAACGAGTAATATAGGTTCAATTTGTCCGGTCATAACTAAACGTATCGCCCACGGATTCCAATATTTTTAAAAGGGTGTTGCACAAGAAATGTTCGCTAACTAAAGTTACACAAAGAAGAAAGAGTAGCAAAAAATTTGGGGGGTTGCACATATCACAAAAACGACGGTTTTGAAATCTTTTTGCACTTTGTGGCATAAAATCGGATGTAGCCCGTGCTACACCCGGCATACATATGGGTCCATCCATGTGTCCAGCTAGGCCAACTAAACAACAACAATGCCCAACCAGAACGACGTATGAATTTGGCCAACTAAACAACATAAAAAATCCACTAGGCCAATTACACAACATAAAAACTAAGCCAACTCAACAAACATCAACATAAACTAAGGGTTAATGCTATAAATTACCAACGAATTTGCGTTTTTGTTCCAGAAAAGGTGTTCGCAATTTTTTTTTCTTTTTTTCAAAACTTTTATCAATAAAATACTTCAATTTTGTGAGTAATGTATTTACTCAAGTGATTTCTCAAATGACCTCTTCAACATTATGTTATTGTATTACTTAAATGTTAAATAGCTTTTTAGTAACTTTTTTTAGAGAAAGGAAAATCCTTTCTTGGCTTCTATATTGAAGGTGTACTATAAACTATCAATATAGTAAACTAATTCTTAATATCGTTTTTCATAAGTTATGGGTTTTAATACTATATTTCACTTCAAGTATATAGGGATATTGAAATATAAATAACCTTTTACCCCTATCTAAGATAGATGGCTACTTTTCGGTTTTTACCAGAGGTAGAAAAAGAGATCTGACATTGCAAAGAGACCTTGCAAGGAGGAACGATCGAACCCTGAACTCCTATCTAAAGAAGCAAATATGTTGATCACATAATCCAAGTCTTGCGATAAGAGCATTAGACATCATGAAGAGCACAACCTTTTCATTTGAGCCTCATAAGTGTCACATCACTTTAACACATTCTTTTTAAAATGAGGGATGCTACATCCACTCACAAAATCCACACAAATCACCCACACGCCGAGGTGTCATCCATTGATTGGTGGAACAAAAGAGAAGAGAGAGAAACTATAATAAAATCAACCAATCAGTGGGTGACACCTTTAACGGGTTATTTGTGTGATTTTAAAATATGTAGATTCCTCTTTTAAAATATCCCCTCTATCATAACACAGAACATCCTCTTCATTTGAGCCACACCCACCATCAATTTTATTTTCTTTTTCATTTTTCAAACACACAAAATTCATTCATTCAATTATAGTTACAATACGATAATTTAAAAAACATAAGAAACTTAAAAAATACAAATAAAAAAATACATCAAATTACAAAGAAACTAATTATTTTGTTGGTGATGTGGATGTTGTTGCCATAGATATTTTTTACAAACATGCTCAATCATATTTAGTTGAAGGCTTGTGTGTGTTTGTTTATCACGTAGTTCTTAGGATTTCTTGTGTTGCACTTCACATCGCCCGATCCATGCTTCTTGAAAATTTAATGCGATAAAATAATAATCTCGCTTATTTCGGATATTGCAAATTTTTGATCTTTCAACATCATGTTATGCAACATGATGCATCGTGTATATTGACCTCTCGTAACTTGTTGACAGTCCAAATGCGAGCTTTTGACTTATAACATGCCGATATCTTGTGAGGACACCAAAAGCTCTTTTTAACGTCTTTTTGGGCACTTTCTTGTTTCCGTTTAAATACGACATTTTTGTCGGAATTTGCAACCGTAAATGTGTGACAAACGGTAATTTTTCAGACTAATTATTTTTATCAGAAAATATAAAATATTAATTTTCTGACACTTACGCACTAATAAAACTCAAAGACGAGAAGTTATCTCACTTTTATGAGAAACGAGCGTGTACCGACACTTAATTAATATAATGTTTTTATATTATGTTTATAAAAACACACTCAAAAAAGTATTTTACGTATTTATGCTCAAAAACGCCAAACCGAAACACACGACTACATTCTAAGATCAAACGGCACCCGAAATACACGAAAACTTTTCAAAAATTTCCCTCTTGCCTCCCACTTAATGCCATGACAAACCTCACATGAGTTCATTAAACCTTGCAATTGAAAGGGACAAGCACTAATTTTGTATCATAACCCAGCACACTAAGAAAAACACACAAAGATGATAAAAACTCTTCCCTTCTATACCCTTGGTCTCACCACTTTATATAAGAGGAAACTTGTCAAGTGAAATATTTATTTTGTTTCTAAAATTATCTTGATCCAAGAACAAAAACTAAAAGTAAGAGTTATCCACGAAGCAAGCCGAGAATGATGGCACAAATGATCCAAAATCATGCATCCGCCACTGTCCTTAACTTGTTCCCAAGAAAGCGACAACGATCTTCCAAACAGCAGGTAAACAAAACACCTCTTTTATTACTCTACTCACTTTTTGTTTTCTTTGCCACAATTTTATTTATGGTCAAAAAGATTATAACCAACTTTGGTTTACAAGTAAAAAACATATTTTAATGTCAATGTTTTTGTTTGTTGAAGTTAATGTTCATGAGTTTATTATGTTTGTTTTTTTTTAACTGTGTCATAGGATCACAAGTTAAGCACAATTCATAAAGGTGACCTACTACCTAAAAGCATGGATCCACGTAAAAAAAAATACATACAAATGTACTTTTATGTAGGCCCCTTTGTATTTTTAGTGTACTTTTTGTGTTATTAATTTATGCCCTTAGGAAACAAGTTAGAAAAACCTTATTATGTTACCACTTGTTTGGGAAAAGTACATTATTGGACCTTATAGATCTAGTTTTTTACTTTTTGGTCCCTAAGAACACTTGAAGCTTAAATCTTGACTGAGAATCATGAATCTTGAATTAGGGTTTTGGGATACTTTTTTGTTTAGGGTTTTGGTTGTGTTTGATAGAATAAGTTACATTTTATAATTGGGCTAATGACTTGGAAATGCATCTAATTGTCAATTTTTGTGATTCCGTGTAGTTATCTTTTTTTACTTTTGCCACTATACGCTTTCTAACCTTTGTGTGTATCTATGTGATGTAAAATGACCCTTCTTCTAAATTTGAAAAAGTAAATGCAGAATTGGTCACAAAATACATACAAATTAGTGAAAATTGAGAGCTTTGTGTTTTAATAGCAAAAAGAAAAGATTACTACACGGAACCACAAAAATTGACAAGTTAGATGCATTTTGAAGTTATAAGCCCTTTACAATTTGTAGTGTATGGTATGTTTGGTAAGGATGCGTTTAGTACTTAGCGTTTAGATTTGAAAGGTGGTTTGGCAAAAAGTGTTTAGAGTTTTGTTTTTCCAGAAAACGCTACTTGAAGAAGCATTTAGCTTTTACATTATTTTACACTTTATTATCCACGTAACCAAACACTTTTACAATAAACTGCTACAGTAAAATGTAGTGTTTGTAAAATAATAAAGGGATGTTACATTTTAGTTTTTAGGGCAGTTTGTTTCAGCTTATGTAGTGGCCTTATGAGCTTATTGAAAGTTTGAAAAGTCAATAAGCTCACTTTTTTGGGCTGGCGAGCTTATTGGCTTTCCAAGTTTTAATAAGCACATCATAAGACCACTACATGAGCCGAAACAAACACCCCATTTGGAATACAGTTTTGTGACTAGTCAGTTTTTCAGTCACTTGAGGTTCCATTTTTGTGATTGTTGTTATAGTAAAGTTAAAATATATAATTTGTTGGGTTTGCATGTCTCGGTTTTGTTTCTCCTGGTATGTTTTGTAATATATGATGGCTTTTTGGAAGTGAATGTATAATTTTACAGTATTTACATGTATATAGAAAAACTTCTGAATGTAAAAAATTTGGATTGTTTTTTGCTAAATTGAGGCTAGTAGATTAGTAAGCCCCTTAATATAAAGGCATTCTGGAATCTCGAATGGTTCGAGATTCAGCAGTCCAATACCAGAAACTAGTGATCAAAGGGTTCGAAATGCAAAAGCTCGAGATGTATAGGGTCCACTTAGGTTGTTTTGTTCTCTTCTAGACTTCTAGCCCTTTTTCAGTCATCGGTTAGTTTTTGTTTCAACTGTATTTATAGCTGACCTTGTACTTGTTCTTTGATCTTAGATGGCGTCCTTCTAGTGAAGCGTTGCTTCTAATCTCTTGAGGGTCAGAGCAGTCGCCTCATCTTCTCGTTTCTTTAGCACCAAGGGTTACGAGTTTGTTCAACATGACACTAAGGATGAATGCATCCTAAAGTGTGATGACAGCCTTGGGTCTTCTGCTGCCCGTAGTGTAGTCAATGGTGCGTATATTTGATTCCCAGAACTTTATATTCGTACAAAAAATATGCCATTCACACTGTAAACTTGAACACGCAAAGGCATATAAAAAATCAACACAGTTTTAAGCTATTAAAGTTGTAAAGAATTTTTTCATGGACTTGAAACGTGTCTACAAATATAACATGTCTCTCCACACTAAATTTCCTCTAGCGAAATCAGGTGCAAAAAATTAGTGTGGAAGTAAGATACTTGCGGTTTTATTTTTTAGGCTAACAAAAAGTCATTGTTTATTTATAATCAAATCGTTAGCTTTTTGTACTTTATGATTTCAGTTCGTTTAATCCTCATACCTCACCAACTGAAAATTTGGCACCTGTTAGCGTGTGGGATTTTCGTGTTAGATACATATATGGAACCCACATTCCCTAGGTGGAGTGTGGTGGAGGACGAAAACCCTCTACATACTCGGGACATGACTGCAAAAGACATAGAAGATGTCAGGGAATCTGCTAAGGAGTTTATGTCCGGAAACCATGACGAAAACTTTAGTCTACCTGTTTCAGTTTCAGTTTCAGAGGAGGAGTATATTTCTGAAAACGTCAAGGAAATCTTTAAGAAATATGATCCAAAGAGGAATGCGTTCCCTATTATCGCTATTATGAGGGGAGATGAATATGCACCTCTTGCGAGTATTACTATCATGTGATGAAGGATGCTAAAGAAGTTGATGAATTTGTGGAATCACTTATTGGTATATAACACCTGTTTATATATAACAAATTGTTTCAAG